>OY997588.1:45211769-45811769 GCA_963921825.1 Erodium maritimum | reverse complement strand
GTACCCGAGAAAGTTGCTAACTTTCAAGTTAAATGAAAAATGAGATAGAGTGCACGAAGAAGTCAAGCTCTACAATTCGAAAAAAGGACAAGAGTTCAGGTATTGTGATCCAAACTATGACTTAAGATGTCGTACATTTTTTTTCTGTTATTTTTGGGAGATATATGAATGTCACGATCAGAATACCAGACCCTTTTATAAAAGTAGCTCCAATAACATGCGACTAGGTGTATGATACAACATCTAAGAGAGGCAAAGAGACACCTCAACTTCAATTGTCAGATAAGAAACAAAAAGGCAAAATCTCCACAAAACAAATGTCTCTGGGATTATCGCAAAGCTATTGGCTTGAAGGCTTTTGTTGCTGATGATTTAGTCATTGATCACTTTGATAACCTTAATATAGGGATAAATCAAAGTGTGAACTTTGAAACCGATTCAGGAAATGACTTTGTAGATCTGAAGGAGAAGAAGATACTTGTTTGTATGAGATAGAATCTCAAGTCACAACCCTCATTTCTAAATAATTCGAAGGATGAAGATCCTCTCCTGGAATATGAGAGGCTCATCCTCCGTTCAAAAACAGAGAGCACTAAGTGATGTAGTTCAGAAACACAAGCCATCTTTCATTGTGTTGCAGAAAACAAAGTTGTAAGCCTTGTCCCCTTCTTTTTAAGATTTGTGGGTTTGTTCAATGGTTGGGGTTTGGCTGCCATTGGTGCTCAAGGTTTAGCTGGTGGTACTTGTTCCCTTTGAAATATGGAAGCTTGGAAAAATATCAGATTAGTACCCTTAACTATACGTTTTTAACACATTGGTACCCTTAACTAATTTAATCACTAAAAAGGTACCTTAAGTTTCCAATCAGTAACACTTCAGTGTTTTCCGTCCATTTTTGGACGGAAAATGGTCATGGTGGTGGAGATGAAGGCTGGGAAAGAAACAAAATGAAGGAGAAACAGAATGAAGGAGGCGAATGTATGAAATAAAATGGGGGAGATGAAGGTTGCGTAGGAGAAATAAGGTAAAAGAATAACTAGGGTTTGAACTTAGAGGGATATTTTTGTCATTTTTTGAAAGTTTAAGGTCATGTGCATTGCACATGATCATTTTCCGTCCAAAAATGGACGGAAAACACTAACGTGTTACTGATTGGAAACTTAAGGTACCTTTTTAGTGATTAAATTAATTAAGGGTACCAATGTGTTAAAAACGTATAGTTAAGGATACCAATGTGATATTTTCCTTAGAAGCTTTCAAAGTTCTGAGCATCAAACCTTTAGAACATGCTTTGATCTGGTTTGGGGCATTAGTAGAGTGGGATATCAACATTGCAATTGTAAATGTGTATGTTCCTTGTAAGTCTAGAGAGAGGAGGTAACTTTGGTAGAAGCTTCTTGAAGAAATAAGCTCATTGGGAGATTTCTACATATGTGCAAGTGAATTCTGTTCTATACTAGATCCAATTGAGACATCAGGGGCATCTCAATCTTTGTCCTCTATCAGGAATTTTAATAACTTCATTTCTCAAGGCCCGATTTATCTTCCCCTCAGTGGTGGGAAATTCAGCTGGTTTGATCCCCAGTCTAGAGCCTCAAGACTAGATAGGTTCTTACTTGCTCCTCAAGTAATGGTGAATTTTCAAAATATCTCTCAGTTGCCTTGCTAGATCAATTTCTGATCACAAACCAATTTTCCTTGCTGACCCCTTCATTGATTGGGGTCCCAGACCCTTTAAGTTTTTAAATGCTTGGTTGGACCATTCTCTTATCTTCTCTGATGTGAGTGGGCCTTTTGAAGATTGTTGTAGAGCCTCATTTTGTCATTTGGCTCAAATTGAAAAAGCTAAAAGAGTTCTTAAAACATTGGAATATTGAGGTTTTTGGTTATCTGGAAAAAGTATTGACACACTTCAACTTCAGATTAATGAGTTAGATGGAATTGTGGAGATTAGGGAGTTATCAGAATTTGAGAGACCTTTAAGCGCACTTACTAGTGCTTTATTGATTCAGAAATTAAAAGCTTTGTAAAAAGTTTGGAGACAAAAATCCAGAGCTAAGTGGATAATTGATGGGGAAAGGTGTACAAAGTCTTATCATCTATTGGCTAATTATTCAACAACGAGGAAGAGAATTTCTCAAATATCAGAAGGGGGCTTACTCACACATATCCATATGCCAATAAGGAGGCCGCAAGTCTTCATTATGGTAACAGGTTTCAGAAATCTAGCTCAATTCTCTTGGATATTTCTCAGTTCCCTTTCAGTTGTATTTTTTCTGTTAAAGCTAGTTTCTTGGAAAGACCTTTTTCTGATGTTGAGATCCATTTTGTTGTCGTGGATTGTGATGGGGGAAAGCATCAGAACCTAATGGCTACACTCTTAAGTTCTTTCAGAAGTGTTTCCTACAAGAAGATATCACTTCTTTTTGTCATCACTTTTATAAAATTGGTTTGCTGGGTAAAGGAATAAAATTCTCTTTCTTCAGCCTAATCCCAAAAGTTTCTAACACTTCTCAGTTTGATGAATTCAAACCTATTAGTTTGGTTGGGGAAGTTTACAAAATTATTTCCAAAATACTTGCAGCAAGATTAAAAACGGTGATGGATCAACTAGTTAGTGATGTTAAGAGATGGTTCATTGTAGGGAGACAAATCCTAGATGGAATTTTAATAGCTACTGACCTGCTTCACTCTATTAAATCATCAAAAGAAGAGGTAATTCTTTTCAAGGCAGATTTTGAAAAGACTTATGATCATCTAGATTGGGAATATTTGGATAATGTACTTCAATTTCTGGGTTTTAGTAGAGTTTGGAGAATGTGGATGCCCTCTTGTTTTAAGGCTTAGGCTTTAGTTTTGATCAATGGTTCACCCCCTTCATATTTTAAACTCTAAAGGGGTTTAAGACAAGTCATTTCTTTGTCACCTCTTCTTTTTGTCCTTACAGCTGAATGTCTTCATCTTATTATAGAACAAGGAATATCCTTAGGCAATTTAAAAGGTGTCAAGTGTGGCAGTCTTGGCCCTTCAATCTCCCACTTGAAATTTGTTGATGATACACTCATCATTCTAAAAGCTCAGATTCCTCATATACATAACCTCAAGTCTTCTCTCAAGGCATTTCAGTTAGCCTCAGGATTGAAAATCAATTTCATCAAGTCAAAAGTAGTCCTTCTCAATCCTTTTTCTATCAATATCAATCAAGTTACTAATATTCTTGGTTGTGAATCAGTTCATCTCCCACTTAACTACTTGGTATTGCAGATATGTGCCAATCCAAGAAGGTATAAGACTTGGACTCCAATTCTAGTGAAATTCAAAAGAAAACTCAACTTGTGGCAATCAAAGACTCTCAGTTTTTGGGGGAGGATAACACTAATCAAGTCATCACTTTCCTTCCTCCCTCTCTACTACTTGTCACTCTTTAAAGCTCCTAAGAAAATTCTGAGGGAAATGGAGATGTGGCAAAGGAGATTTTTATGGAATAGATCAGTAACAAAAAAGTACTGCACAAAGTCTAATGGGGGCTAGTCTGCTCACCTAGAGAGAAAGGTGGTATTGGGATAAAAACATTGTACATCATGAACTCAGCCCTTTTGGAAAAATAGTGGCGGAGATTTGCATTTGAGACTAATTCTCTGTGGAAAAAATTCATTTGTGTTAAGTATGCTTTGTGTGCAGAAGATTGGGATCTATCTCAAATTAAAATTTTAGGGAATCAGAATTTTCTCAGCCACATTCAGACACATCTATCTGATCAGAAATTCAGTAGTGTAGTAGGTTTTTCAGGCTTGGAGTGGTTTGTGGCAAGTGGTCTTAGGGTGGATTTTTGGGGAGACATTTGGCTAATTGAGGCCCCTCTAAAAGTAAGGTTTCAAAGACTGTTTCATATTTGTTTGCGTAAGAAATTGAAGGTAGCTCAATTTCGGAACAATGATAAATGGTTTATTCATTTTAGAAGACAATTAAGAGGCTGAGAGCTTGGTCAGTTTAGAGCTTTATCTAATTTACTCAATCTCTTTAGCATTCAAGACTCAGGTGAAGATAAAGTGACCTGGAAAATTCATGAAGCTGGTTTAAGGTGAAGAAGATGTATGTTTGATTAGAAGATGCTGACTCTCAAAATAAACCTTGGGCTACGCTACTTTGGTCTCCAGTTTTGCCTCCCCAAATCTCAGCTTTTGTTTGATTATCTTGTCACAATGCTCTTCCCACAAAATTATTTTTGGAAGGCAGAGGCATGAATTTTAATCTACAAGATTCCCTTTCTCCTTTCTGTGGTCAAGACTATGAGGAAATCAATCACCTTCTCTTAAATTGTCATAGGTCTTTGTTAGTTTGGTTTGCTGTTTTGGATTAGTGAGGGATCAAAGTAGCTCAGTTGGGGGATTTCATAGGTTTCTTATATTCTTGGGTGGAGCTCAGTCCTAAAGCTTCCTTATCCAATGGAGAAATATTGCCTTTATTTCTCTATGGCATATTTGGTTGTCCAGGAATGATCTCATTTTCAATAACTAATCCTCCTCCCCTTTGGTCATTCTAAGAAAGATCCAGAATTACTCATTCAATTTGCAATTGAGTCTCTTTCATAAGATCCACCCTTTCTTTTTCCAAGATTGGATCGCCTCCCCAAAGTCCTGTTTCAGAAAGAAAAAAAAACTAGGGATTTAGAAAGGAGCCCCCCATTTTTTCTTCTCCCTTTTTAGGGATCCTTTTTTTGGGTTTCTTGGAAGACAAGTTTTCTCGGTCTGGTTCCTTTGTTTTGGGGTGTTTCTTGGGTGGTTTTGGGGTTTATTTTTTAGGGAATGTTTTGTGAGAATGGTGAGGACTTTTTGTCTCTTTCCTTGGATTCTCTTGTTTCCATTTTTAGTTTGGCTTGAGTGTGGGTAGTTAGTCTCATATTCCCACAATTAGGTTGTTACTTGTATGTGTGAGGGTAGCATTTTCCTTTAGGCTTTGACAGTATTTCTTTATACAGATATTTTGGTGGTTGCTGGCCTTTGTTTGGCTAGAGCTGAAGAGCCCTGGTGGTTTTCTGGTTTATATTGTGTTTTGGGTCTGTTGACTTGTGTGCATATTTGTTTTTGGGGGGTTTGAGAGTGATCATGAGGTCTCTTTTGTTTTCTTGGTATGCAAGCTTTTTGTTTTGGTCTTGTTCTGGTTGCCTTTGTATTTTGTTTCTTGAGAGTTTAGTCTTGGCCTTTTCTTTACTTCAAAGAATTGAACCTTTAATAATACTTTGCTGATAAAAAAAACATGCGACTAGGATTGCTAGGTACCAGTACTATATGTAGGGTGCTACCATCACATTAGGCTAACATTCAGCACACTACAAAAAAAATATTATTCATCGATAATCTTATTTAAGCCTAGATTCGCATACATCACGAAAACTTATCTATACACGTATTTAAAGAGATTACCTCGATGTAGAGCAACATATGATATTTGAGCTTGTTGGTTCGAGGCTAGGACCTTTGGAAAGACTAGGCAAGGCACCCAAGTATTTCCCGACTAACGATATCCACACGAGTAAAACGATTCCACAACAAAAGCTTGCTAGTAGCCTTGAAAGTTTTCACTCTTGCTCTCTATATATGGTGGCCGAAAATTGCAGCACTAGATTTGTTGCTGAACTGTATACGAAGTACTAACAATGTGTCTGATTAAAGTACGAACAACTGTAAGAGTGATTAATGAAAGGTAGTTTTTGAAAAAAACCTCTCTCTAAACTTTCCTCTCTCTAAACACTCTCTTCTCAGACTTTCTCCTCTGTAACCCTAGAAGCCGCCGGCGGCTTCCCAGGCCATTTTGGCCGGTTGGGAAGCCGCCGGTGCTGTCCTCACCTTCCTCTCCTCTCCCTGTACTCGGATCTTGTCTTTTGTTTCTCAAATCTGAGGTTTTTAGCCCTCTTCTCTCCTACCTTCTTCCTCTTCAGATCTACCCACCTTCTTCTCTCTTCCACCCTACTTCCGCGCCTCCACTGGCCTTGGTGGTAGATCTGGAAGTGGGAAGCACTTCGTCGTCGATTTTGAGGCGTTGGCTCCAGATCTACAACATTCCCGGTCGGTGGCGATACTTTTCTCCCCCTTGTCGGGCTCTCCGCTTGGTGTTCCCCTTCCCGATCTTCTATCCTAACAGATCTGGAGTGGGAGGCTTTTCATCATTGTTGATGGCCCTGGATATGTTCGGTGGTTTTCGTCTTGGGGGGCCGTCGCGGTTTCACCTTCCTAGCCTCAGATCGGCGGCTTTTGTCTTCGGTGGTACTCCCCACATAGGTGTCGTGTTGCGTGATGCCAGATCTCGGAGCTCGTGGACTCTCGCCCTCTTTTCCGTTGCCTTGCCGGTGTTGCTTGGATCGGGTTCGTCGCTGGTGTGGACCGGACGAATTGTTTGAGTCGAATGGATCGTATTGGAGCGAATCCTCGAGTGTCTGGTTGCAAGTCTTGGGTAAGTTACTTTTCCCCTTCTCACCCGATTTCCTTTTTCCTTAATCACTAGTATTTGCTGTCTGTTATTCGTTGTCCTGGATTCATCTGGGGTCTAAGACATCACCGTTTAAAGGTGTTGGCCTGCGGTGATAGGGGATCCTTGGATTCCCGACGAAAACTTGGACAACATTACTGGTGATTGGCTTTTTCTGGTGGTGATCTCGTCATCACTAGATTTTTTTTGATAAGCGCTAAAAATTTATTCGATGGTCATTCTCTAAGCAAGAGAAGCCAAAAATCAACCACGATTACAAAAATCTCCATAGGAGAAACAGGGAATAATCCCTTAACAAAAACCGACCAGAATAAACCAGTCAAGAACAACTTCCTAAACTTACGACCCAAACAACTAGAAATTAATCTTCCTCATACCATTCGTCATCACTAGATTAAGGTTGCTAACTGGTGTTGGCCAGCAACCGATTGCCCTCCTATTATGGGGGGGGGGGGGGGGGGGGGGCAATTGTTGGGAATTGGGGGAACCGGAGGGGATAGGGGTGTGAGACTTTCGTTTCCTTTTTCTGTGGCTGTGATTGGGGATTGGCTTGACAAGGTTTTTCTTCGTGTTTGGACCTGCACTCTTCATGGTTGGATTTGAGTTTCGAGACTCGTTTTTGGATTTTCTTCTGGTTCTTGTTTATGGTTTAGGCCTGGTTGCCACTGTTGGGCGTGATTGCCTGTTTTGTTTTGCCCCTGTTTGGCCTTAGTTTGTTGTAGGTGGGGATTGACTTGTTGTTGTTTTGTTACTGATTTCATATTTGGTTTTGAGACCTGTTATGTTCAGGGTTAGGTTGTTGTTAGTCCCTGCTAGTTTTATTGTTGTTCTTCAAGGTAGATTTAGGGTATATAGCCCTTGGTTGTACCCATTTACTGGGCAAGGTTTTCTGGTTTGAGATGTCGTGTAGGCATTCTCCTTGTTGTAAGTTGTACCTGAGGGTTCTACCCTTGGCCTCGCTTTTCACTTTGAAAACTTGGCTTTTATAAAACAAAAAATTGCTCATAAAAAAAAGAGTGATTAATGATAATGTTTCTATAAAATAGTGTGTTTGTTTATTTGTTTTTATGAGTACGTTTTGTTATTTTTTTAGGGTTTGGTGTAGAACGGTATACAAAGTACCTGTAATTGTATGAATGAAATACCAACAGCGTATAAGAGTGATTAGTAGTAATGTTTCTATATAATAGTGTTGTGTGTATTTGTTATTGTGCACCAACAGCATATAAGAGTGATTAGTATTAATTTTGAGAGCACATTTTCTTATTTGTTATTGACATTAAAATGATTTGTTTTTGTTTATAGTTTTGCAATGCAATGCATTTTCTTAATAGTGTTTAGGTATACTATTCAAAATACTTTCTATTATATATTAATAGTGTGTTGTCTTTCTAGGTGAAGAAGATGTAGTGGAACCAAATTCTATTCCCACAAAGGTGTGATTTGAAAGAGACTTTTGAAGGAACAACAAGGTGACATAGTTGGTAAACACAAACCATCTAACAACCCTTCCCCAGAATGTAGTACCAAAAAGGCTAAGGTTGCAAATGAATGTATAATAGCCAAGAGGTTAAGATTGTTAAAGTATAGTAAATCACATACACAAGTGAAAGTGTAGAAATTCCAAGACGGAAAGATTTATCGTCCCAGACCACCTTACGTTCTTTACCGTTGAAGTTATTCGCTTTGACCCAGAGATTGACATAGTACAGACCCTTCCTGCTCGGCTTTGTTATTTTCTGGTTAAAAATTTCAAAGTTCATTTAAACTTGCTCGGTTGCATATTAGAGAGTCTGATGTTGGGAATAACATGCGGGAGAAACAAGACATTTTCTACAACCTGATGTTAAGTACGCTCTCACCTATCAACACCTTTATCAACTTTTGGGAGCAACCACAAGTTCTAGAAGCAATTGAAGCCCTTCAACGTGTACAATTGAAGAAAACTAACAGTACCTATTTTTAGAAACGAGTAATAACTCTCCTATTATAGGAAGCATACAAAATTTATACTTCCTATAATATATGAAAATGGTAAACAGGCGAAAAGTGTATAAAACTCACTAATTGCACTCCTCTAAAAATAAGCAAATGGTTCAAACAGTGAACACGTACAATAAAATGTTCATGTGAAAATGAGGAAATACAAGAATAAGAATAAAGATGGAAATTTTGTATATGAGAAAACAATCACGGGTGTCTGCTCATACATAAAACCAATCAATGCATAAGGTAAACAATGTGATGATGATGATGATGATGATGATGATGATGATGATGATGATGATGATGATGATGAAAATAGTGCTCCCGTCATGGCTCAAAAACCAATCATCGGAATAAATGTGCAAGTATGATTTTCTATGGTTCGAGTAAAACCAATCATCACTCTCATACATCTATTTTGCATTCTCTTAAGTTGCTTCTCACAATAATTACATATCATATCGATAAATGTAATCCAAGCAAGTCAATCTATGCAGGATTAGCGGGTGCTTTAGCAATGATAAACAATGCTAAAATAGATAAGCACAACTAAAGAATGTGTTCAAGTTGAACTAAATAAAACATCTTTCTAGTATACTCGAGCGTAAAACACAATCTCTAGGAAATGTGAACTATCTAGCTACACCTAGATCAACTTCTCTAGCCCAGCCATTCCGATTTCAACATGAACGTCTTAGTTATAGTATGATCTACAAAATCCACTAATGAGGGACTTCGTACCATCCAAACTAGATAATTCACCAGGTTAAACAATGATTTAATTTAATGTATCAAATAGGTTCAAAGTGCATAAATAATTCATACACCAATCCTAGATAGCTACAACTAACAATTTACGGGGCAGTCCACACCTAAAGCAATGAATCACTCAAGGGCAATCCACGCCTAAAATAATTAATTTAGCTTAAAACACACATGACATAAATAACAATCGTCGAAAAATAATCAATCTCATATAGAATGCAACGATAAAATCAAACATCCAAAATAAGCAATAAATATATAAGTACCGAATGCCACGAATATATGAATCTAGCACCTGATATTTGTTCAAGAGATCGAAAATCCTCCTAATTAAGTCTGTATCCAAACTCTTTATTTTACCATGAAAATAATATGACGAACCATTTTCCCCGATTTAATTTATATAGAAATTGATCTACGTACATAAATCAATCAAAATCAAGTAAATCGGGTAATAAAGACAAATGGGTATTGAACTTAGTATCAAAAAATCATGGTCTAACACCACAAATGAATAACCTCATGGATTAACTAAACTAATATGTATTGACAAGGAC
This sequence comes from Erodium maritimum, assembly GCA_963921825.1. Classification (NCBI taxonomy): domain Eukaryota; kingdom Viridiplantae; phylum Streptophyta; class Magnoliopsida; order Geraniales; family Geraniaceae; genus Erodium; species Erodium maritimum. The sequence goes on along the minus strand of OY997588.1, from coordinate 45,801,975 downwards.
AAGGAGATCCATAGGTGGGAGTGACTACTCACTAACCATGAAGCTTGAAATGATGAAATCAAGGGCTGGAATCGACATAAAGCTAAGGAAATGAGGATATAAAGTGAAACCCATGATAGGAATGACAATTCCTAGCTCAGATACTTACAGATCAACTAAAAATCAATCCAAAACTCCAAAAATAAGCTCAATCCAAGGATGGAAGTGAGCTGACTTTGTAGCTTGATTTCTGTCTGTTGAAGCATTCAAAAACCGAAACGAGTGTATGAAATGAGTAGAGGGGAGTATGGGCTTCGTATCAGTAGCTGAAGCTCGTCGGATCGTCATTGGAGGTGGGTGATCCGGCAGACCAAAGTTTGCTCCTCACGTTCGCCTCTCTGTAATTTTCAATTCCACGTAAAAAAATCTGTTCCACTCTATTTTTGTTCAAAATCGAGCTAGTCTACCTGAAGGAGTGTGGGAGCAAAGGGAATGCACACATCTTGGCAGCGCAGACATTGATCTCATGGTCAGAAAATCTGATGGTTGGTTGTTGCAAGAAACGTATGCGGATCAGACGGTCCGATCTGGTCTCAACGTAGGTAAGCGGATCGAGGGATCATGGAAAGCGATGTGTTGTAGGTGCATCGGATTACGGTTCAGCTAATCAGTCCTGCATGACATGTGTCGCCAGCTGGTCAACTCCTCTACTTATATGATTTTTCACTATTTTGCTTATTCCCGCTCTGTTTGACCCCCCCCCCCCCCCCCCCCACCCGATTTACTTCATTCTTTCGCCAATATAATTTCCTTAAAGCCTCTTAATCATAGATATTTTTCAATTCTTAATAATATATCCAATATTAATCTCATTTTGTAGGTCTCTAACATATATATATATATAGGGGTACAATCCATTGTAAATGAAGCTTATGTTGTAAAATGTAAATAGATTGTAATCATTGGATCAAATTAGATGGATGGATGAGATTAAAATAGTCATTATTGGCATAAATGTAAATATAAGAACATTTAAATCTATTAAGGACATTTTATACGAAATGGGTAAATTTTATTTTATTACTGTAATCTGATTTATTTTACGGTTAAAAAATCTGATTTTTTTAATAAATTCGAAAAAATCATTTTTAATATTTTATTTTTAGCACAATTTTTTTTTTTAAAATATTCAGCATTTTTCTATCATTTTATGACTAATACTTCTGTTACAATATTTTTATAGCTACTTTTACAGAATTTATGGTTAATATTACAGTAATTTTGTGATCAACATTACAGTAATTTGTAGTCAATATTATAATAATTTATTATAGTAAATAGTGGTCAATATTACAGTAATTTATAGCTAATATTATAGTAATTTGTAATAAATATTAAAATAATTTATAGCTAATATTATAGTAATTTATAATCAATATTACTATAATTTATAGTCAATATTACAGTAATTTGTAAATAATGTTACAAAACTTTATAGTCAATATTACAGTAATTTATGAGTAATGTTACAACATAATCCAAACGATGTTACAAAAAGAATCCAAACGATATTACAAAAAGAATCCAAACGATAATACAAAATATATTACAGAATAATCCTAACAGGGTTACAGAATAATCTGAACGACGTTATAGTTGAATCCGAACGATGTTACAAGATAATCCAAACGATGTTACAGAAGAATCCAAATGATGTTACAGAAGAATCCAAACGATGTTACAGAAGAACCCAAACGATATTACAAATCCAATCTAATCACCAAATAATCCAAACAATATTACTGAATGATCTACATTATATTATAGTTAAATAAAAGCGATATTACAGATCTAATGTGACAAACCCCCACAAAATTACCAAACCTGTCCATAAAATTCAGAAAACCCCCACAAAATACCAAAATTGTTCACAAAATTTCAGCATCTCAGAGGATTACCAAACAAAAAAATTACCAAACATGTCCACAAAATTTCACAAAACCCCCCACAAAATATTATATTACAGTAATTTGTGAGTAATATTACAACATAATGCAAACGATGTTACAGAAGAATCCAAAAGATAATACGTTAGAGGCAAAAACTAATTTGTGGGACATATATCTCTAAAACTATTGAAAGGAGTGTTTTATCTAAACTCAACGATACCAATAAAGATTTTTGACCAATAAACTCAACGATAACAATTATAACCAGGATCACATGTTATTGGTTATAATGCTCATACAACACAATGCCCATACAACACAGTATACACTATAATTAATAAAGATCACATGTTCCAAAACCACTCAACATGATTCATATGAAATAATCATAAACCATTCCATACAATACCGTATATACCAATATATCATATACACAAGACCCCTTGACTTTCAAATAAACATATCATTCACACACTTTCATCTCATTTCAATTCAAGCAGATTTCATCTCATTCAAGATCAGAGGAAGCTCCCAAGGATTCGTTCATTTTCCATTTTGGAGTCACTCATTATGCTGGATCAACCAAGTACCACATCTACAATTCATATCATCTCAAGTTGGGGTCTTTATCTCATTCACTTGCATTTCATCCTCTGGGTTCATTCATCATCTTCAATTGTTGCAGTAGTTTCTATTAGCTATAGCCCTGTCACTTTAGCTCGTTCATTGTTGGTTCTGTTTCATGGGGTTTCATTTCATTACCCTTGTGTTCTGTTGGCAAATGTGATGGTTTTTGTACTTGATCTGTAGCTATATTAAGTTGTATTCCTCTTTATCCTCTAAGGAGGTTTTACTTATATTATGCCTTGCTGATCAAAAAAAAAAACATTGAAGCTCAATGGTTTATACGTTCAACCATCTTGCTATTAAAACAATCAAACAAAACTAAGAATTTTGTTCTGACTTTCAGTTTTGATATTTTTGTGCAAACGAGAGAGGGGATGAAATTAGGTTTAGAGAACATGGTAAATATAGATATGTAAATTACTAAACTAACCTTATATGAATTTTAAAAGTCAAAAATAAAATTAAAGTTAATTATAATTATAAGTTAGCCATTAGTGATGCTGAAAACATCCCACCCTTAGACTTATCTAATCTAATGACTATAATTTATTTACATTTTACATTATAAGAACCTATTTACAACGGATTGTGTATCTATATATATATATATATATATATATATGTTAGAGACCTACAAAATGAGATTAATATTGGATATATTATTAAGAATTGAAAAATATCTATGATTAAGAGGCTTTAAGGAAATTATTAATAAATGCTAAAAAAAACAAGACCAAACAAGGTAAAAATATAGGGGAAAATACACAAATTAAGTAGGACAATTTTATGATTATCAAGTTCCCCCACACTTAAACCTTGCTCGCCCTCGAGAAAGCTAAAATAAAACTAAGATAAGTACCAAGGTAAACCCGATGACATAAAATTTCCTAGGCGGATCTTGGTGGCTCCGGATTAATGAAAGCAATAAAAAGATGCATATGCTGGCTTAATTAACCGGACTAAAAGACCTTGTGCAAATGCACAAGAAAATAAAAGACCAAAAATCTACGACTTAATGAATGCTTGTGGTTACAACTTGGATTTATTAGCAATATGGCCTAGAGCTCGCTAATTGAGTAAAATATCCCATCATTTCTTTCTACTTTCCGCTAACCATTATTTACTTGTTGTAGATTAAGAGTGTATATGTGGTGGTCTGCAAAATGAAATGAAATGTCTAGAAAATTTTCAAGCCTTCCTATCATCATTTAGCCATTTGTTCTCTCGGCTCTAACATATTAACGATACTAATTAGGAGCATATGTAGACTCATTCACAAATAACACGATTGGGTGTTGTCATGCAATTACATTGCCTTGGGACTATGTGAATAGTAAAGTCATATAGTTCCTTTGCGAGTCAAATGGTAGTTCAAATTTTTTCTAGGTATTTTTGATTACGTGTTGAAAACTTTAGATCACACTAAGATAGGTTGGGGGTTCCGGGTGTGAGGTTCCATCTGCATGCGAACCACCGGACCTCACACCCTTTATCCCAAACAAAGCTTTTATTTGATCCTTTTTCCCCAGGACCTATACTCAATTCCCATGTGCTTAGTGTGTGTGATTTTGAAAAATTGGTATCATAAACGCACAATGGGACTAACCACTTGAACTCGACTAGATTTATAATCTACGAAAACACACAGTTTGATCCCTCAATAATATTCATGTGAACTCAACACTCTTTCAATGTGACAAGTGAAAGAAGACTATTATCTCCTAATTAGACCTGCTATAGGAAAAAACCAAGATAGAATCAAGCTAGTGATGATAAAAAGAATTGAAATCTAACCACACCTAACATTTGGTGTGACCGCCTTTTCTTGCTACTCTAATGCACCTAGCATTGCATAATCATTTTGTACCCGATAAGAAATAAATCATAAACACAATATACGACTCATTATTAATACCAACATTAAATCCTCCATTCATTTCTAAAAACCACAATAATGGAAAATCTACTCCCGACTTACTCATATTGGCCAAAACTGTTTATCCAAGGTTTACATACAAAACAAAGACTCAACCAAAAAATGAATGCAAATGATAGTAAAATAAATGCAAGACTCGACATATAGTAAATTCCAGTAAGTCCAATGAAATAACAAGTATCCCCTCCCTCACACTTAAAGTGTGACAATCTCTAGAATATGCAATAATGTGAAGTGAAATGCTATGTATGGTATAAATTTAGATTTTCAGCACATCAGCAGATGCTCAACGTCTCCAGCACACAACACAATATCAAGGAGCATGTAAACAAAACGAGTTTGAAAGGAACATAAATACCGTCCATGTGCATAAGTAGCTCCAATCATATCTGAAAACTACGGGGAGAGAATCAAAACTCTACTGTTAGCTTGGCAGGTGAGAGATGGTTGGACGAGCTCCGATATCCATAATATATCTGGTACAAGCACTCCAATCTCCACTCCTACATTATGAGCAAGCCAACATAAGACAATGATGGGAAAAAATACTACAACGACTCAATAAACATCTAGAATATAAACTAAAAATAATGAAAAGTAAGAAGAAAGATAGAATTATCTGGTTTGCCTCCCAGGAAGCACTAGGTTTAACGCCGCTACCTCGATGGGTGGCGGCACAACGACCGCATCAACACTCCATCAACTCAAACCAACCGCCTCCTTGGCGGTGTGACAACAACAAGAACAAACGACGGGGTATCAAGTAGATACAACGCACAACCAACAAAATAGTATGCAACCAATACCTTCAAGTCTGTAGTTTCTTCCTTTGCTATAATCGAAGCATCATGGGACTCTTCTTATTCTTCTTCATTTTGGTCTTCTTCCTAGATGGTACTGATGAAGACTTATCAACCACTAAAACTCTAGGAAGCACGGTCCATAGAGTACTGTAGAGAAAATGTGGTGGGCTTTAGAGTACTAAACTTTAACCTATTGTATAGAGATAACGACATCAAACTAATGCCTGCTCCAAGACCACATAAAAAGGTGACAACATTAAAATTGTGAAACGCCCAGGGTCTTGTTCCTTATGTTGAACAGTGCATCTAATAATGGAGCTACTGTTTGGACCCATAATAACACGCTTGCAATTTGTATTTGGAGTCTCCTTCTCTCTTTGGATAAAGCCATCTCTAAGAAGGGTCAGAGATGTTGGCGTCTTCTCTAACAGTCTAATCACGGGGACATTAGCCTCTTTCTTCTTCATAACATCCAAAAGAGACAAAAAGTCCTTACTAGCAAATCTCGGGTTAATTCCTTTGTCTAATGCTCTTACAACAATATTAAGATTACCATGGTCATCAGAGCCACCGACATCTATTACAAATGCGCCACTCCGGGGATCATCAACTACTACAACATCCATAGAATCAATGCCCCTACTAACGGGGTCCACAATATCATCATAATCAATAGGCCTGTAATCATCAATATATCCAGCTAACACATCCAATGATGGATCAATAGAATGCGAATCAAACATGCAAGTAATCTCGTGTCAGTCAAAAGTGAGGTTATAAAACATCTGAGTATTATAAGAAGCTACCTTGGCTAACATGTTAGCATGATCCTCTTGAATTTGTAGTCCATCCATCTACAAATTGTCTTTGAAATCATTCCATACATCGATCTCATCCGGATATGTAGCGGCCTGTCGAGCAACAATAATAGTCTTAAGTGTAGCATCGGTCTTAGCCATATACTCATCAAGGGCTACTTGAGGAATCTCTTGTTTTGAGGAGTTTGACTCATATATTACCCTCTCCTCTATCTTCTTCACACCAATCTTAAGCATATCAATAGAGGAGTGCACGTCATCACAATAAACTTTAGGGTAGCCTCGATACTTGGCATACTGGCCATGAATGCTACTTAATTTTCATCCGAGAACTCTAGATCATATGGTGTCCACCTAGGAGATCCTTTATAGCTTTACCACCATGAGATGTAAGCGTGCATATGTCTGCAACTCCATCACAAAGATGTATGTCTGAATATGTATCAATGTGCTCATCAACATCATCTGACTTAATAGATGGGTAATAGCCATAGTCTTAATCGAGCGACTCCCTCAAGACTACTGCTCCCTAAGTCGCAATCATAGTCAATATAGACTTTACCGAATGTCAACACCATAATTGGCTCGATGTTGTGCACCTAGATGGGCTGTAACTGTATTGGCTTCTCTAACATCTTTGGAGGCTCTTCAAGTGATTCACTTAGTCATGCTCTTGAATTCTGCTCAAATTTAGTCATGATAGACATCATTTCTGTCACGCCCCAATTTCAGTAAACCGAACTCGGGACGCGAACATTTAAAACCATAAAACATTGAAACCTGTTTTGGATAAACACTTTGAGATTTTCGTTTAGTTAAACCAAAATAATATTTACAACTCCAAATAAGTCCCAACAAGTGGACAAAAACAAGGTATCCGTCACTAGACTCAAAAGAAAAACCCAGAATCCCGCTCCTAGCTCCTCAAGCTTCGAGAGCCCACCTAGTCCTTCCTGTGATCAGTACCTGTAGGAAAAGCAGCTAGGGGTGAGCGATCGCTCACCACCACGGATAACAGATTGACTACGGCATAATTAGTAGACAATGCCGGTAACACCAACAACCAACTCAACATCGGGGATCACTATCCCCAAACCCACGTAACCCGACTGACACACACACACTGATACTTTCCTCAACCGACTCAACACTCGGACACGTAAAGTAGACCCCACACAACAATTGACGACCTCTTCCAAAGACACGACAGACAACCACGCAACACTCAAGATCACAAAGGATCGCACACCAAACAAGATCACAAAGGATCGCATACCAGCTGCTCAGTAACCATCTTTGTCTCTCGCCCTTTCCGATCCCAGTCGGACCAGGCGGTCGACATGTCGCGCAACTTCTCCCGATCCCAGTCAGGAGGCTAACCCACAACCTCTCCGCTTCACCCGATCCCAGTCGGGTGGTTAGCCACACCCGCGCGTCCTTCCCCCGATCCCAATCGGGGAGCTAGCCCACAACCTCTCCGCTTCTCCCGATCCCAGTCGGGAGGCTAGCTACACCACACAACCTCCACCATGATCAAGTAACCAAACACAATCACAAGCAAGTTCCACAAACAGCAACAACACAGGTTCAACACTCCACAGGCACTCATGGCCACCCAAGACGCCAACAGTAAAACACGGACTCTACAATCCCATGGGCACTCACGGCCACCCAAGACACACCGACAAAACTCACGGGCTCAACAACCCCATGGGCACTCACGACCACCCAAAACACCAACAGTAAAGACACGGGTTCAACAACCCCACAGGCACTCACGGCCTCCCAAGACACACCAACAGTAAAGACACGGGTTCAACAACCCCACGGGCACTCATGGCCACCCAAGACAAACAATAAAGTAACACGGGTTCAACAACCCAACAGGCACTCACGGCCTCCCAAGACACACCAACAGTAAAGACACGGGTTCAACAACCCCACAGGTACTCATGGCCACCCAAGACACAAACAATAAAGTAACACGGGTTCAACAACCCAACAGGCACTCACGGCCTCCCAAGACACACCAACAGTAAAGACACGGTTTTAACAACCCCACGGGTACTCATGGCCACCCAAGACACAAACAATAAAGTAACACGGGTTCAACAACCCAACAGGCACTCATGGCAACCCAAAACACACCAACAGTAATAACACGGGCTCTCATGGCCACCCAAGACTCAACAATAATAACACGGGCTCTCATGGCCACCCAAGACTCAACAATAATAACACGGGCTCTCATGGCCACCCAAAACACGATAGTAATACACAACAACCTCCGGCATAACCAATGCCTCCAACAGTTCTAATATTACCAGTTTCACAATCAACCTCCGGGCATGGTCATATGCCTCAAGTACTCCTAATATCGATAAGTTCGCAATCAACCTCCGGGCATGGTCATATGCCTCCAGTAATTCTAACATCGTTAAGTTCTCTGCTCCTGTGACACTACTAAGTGTCACATGCAATTCTAAAGTTCGATACGTTCATGAATCATACAACACTACCCGGTATCGCCTACCTTTCTAATATTCGATAAACCTACTTAACCCACGACACCCCAGTGTCACATGCATTTCTACTGTTAACTTTCCCTAGTCAGGGCCGAGATCCGGCTACTTTTCCCTACCTCACGACGAAACCACAGCAGTGTCTCCTAGCTGCTGACGACCGGGCCAACGCCGTCTTCCAGGGCGAAGTTCGCGTCTGGGTATAACTCCGGTTTTCTCTTCGATCGAAGCCGCACTCTACTTTACACAGAAAGTTACAATTTTCACTATGCAACCGGCAGTGGCCGCAATAATCCACCGAGACGCTGTTGTTCGGCTCTCGCCTTTTGACAAGTGAGGCACCGCGATACTAACTCCGCAACCGCTCTCCGCATCCCGCTCCACTACAAACCTCCACGATACCGTGACTCCCAAAAAGCACGGCGATCCCAGCCCTCGGCTTCAACACCGCCCGCAACTCTCTCCTGGATCTCCGTCGTCTCGACATCCACCGACTGCTGCCTCTATCCCCCCGGCCAAGCCGGGTGGGATGAGTCACCAAGAAGTACATGGCCACCCGCCAGTAACCTCTTCTAGCTCCAACCCGAGCGTGCCCAGCTCCCATATCATGTCCCACTCTCGGACTGATATGCTAGCAAGACTCGGGACCGATTCCCTGCTCAGGGCGTCGGCAACCACGTTCGCCTTACCCGAATGGTAGTGTAGCTCAAAGTCGTACTCCTCGAGTAGTCTCATCCATCGTTGCTGGCGCGCATTCAGGTCTCGTTGGGAAGAGATGTACTTAAAGTTCTTATGAATTCGAGAACACCTGAAATCGCTCGTCGCCAGTAACAGTCGGTATTGGCTCGGCACTTCGCCAGCCAATCCATTCTCAAGATTACGTTAAAGATTGTCCTTTCGTAAGTATCCTTCCCACAGATACTCGCACGACCCAGTCGCTGCCGATCCTCACGTATCCTCGCAGTCTCTCTAAAACCTCGCTCCACTACCGCCGTCGTGCCCACCAACCCGAACCTACCCGACTCCTCGGGTTGAGGACTCGATCCAACTTCAGGGTTCTTGAGCCCTCTCTCGAACCTCCTGCATCGGTTCGCTTTTCCAACTCCGCAGGCACGACAGGCCCTAGTCAACACCACCCCACCACCGACCGGCATGTCCAGACGCAGGGTGGACTCAACGGCTCTACACTCAGCCCCAACCTTTCAGCGCAACTCGATGAACAGACGAGTGTGACATCCCGGCATCCAATAAAACTGACGCCCAAAACGGAGACCGAACACCGCTCCATTAGTCACTCTGGTAAGATCTAGTGCAACCCTCACACGGTCCTCTATGCATTTACTTATAACTTTCCGCAACCAAACCAGTGTTCGCTACTCGTCCATTGCGGGAAAAGTAGTAAAGGGGATGAGCATTATGCTCACCTCCACGGACACCCGTTCGATTATGGCATACTAGTAAAGCACTAAAGACTTATCGATCTAACCAGGGCAAACCACTACCTCAAAACCTGATACCAAACGTCACACTGCTCACGCTAACAACACCTCAATAACCCGATCACATAAGGAAACCTCAATTAACCCACTCACGTGAAGGAAACCTCGGCCCACCCGTTCACGCGAGGGACACCTTGAACACCCGTTCACCTAGGGGAAACCTAGTTCGTATGGCGCCTCAGCGCACCAACCCTAACCCCTCTCTGTGGCGTGACTCTCTCACCGAGGTGCTGTATCACTACCGTAGGTTATCGATGAGTCTCGAACCCAAGACCTCATCCGTTAACACCGAAATTACGACCTCTACAAGCAATACAACCGTGAACACCGTCATGCAAAGCCCAACACTCAATTGTACAATCAAGACGGTGGAACAGACAGGGGTCACGGATTCGTGGCAGACCCCGTCACGGTTGGGGTCACGGAGCCGTGACAAAAACCTAAAATTCGCCAAATCGCTCTGGTCCGTCACGGATCCTGTCACGGATCCGTGACGCTCGCGTAGACCTGTTTTCCCAACTCGGTTCTTAACCCGTTTTAACCCTAAAATTGGCCTTAAACGACACACACGCTTGACCATCAATTCAGCACACACACGCGCCACGACTCACAGAAAAATCAAGTCATTCAACCTCAACCAAAACACAAGCCGACCCGACCAAACAACAACACAACAACACTCGCCCACCGGGCCAACCAACACCGAACCACGCCCACCGGGCCAACCAAATCAAAACCCGCCCACAGGGCCAATCAACATCAAACACGCCCTTAGGGCTAAACAAAATCAAACACGCCCACCGGGCCAATCAAATTTTAAAACGCGCCCACTGGGCCAACCAATTTTAAAACTTTCTCCACTTCATTGGAAACCTTATTTCTTGACATCAGGTAGTTACAACCCGGTCCAGGCGTCCCCGAACTACATTGTACCCACTTGATATCACCACCGTCACGCTCGACTATAGGGGCGCCCCTGAGTCGAGTCGCGCGACAGTTTAAAAACGTTTCACGCAACAACACACAATCAGTATGCCAGCAACAAAATGCTGCAACATATGCACAAACAAACAAGACTCAAGACATCACGGGTCAACACACGGTTTCCGACTTGCGTACCCAACGCACGACGGGACTTAAATGACCCGACTCTCCCCACCTAATTGACGTACAGTCTGAGGTGTGAAACCTCGAGCTCTGATACCAAGCTGTCACGCCCCAATTTCAATAAACCGAACTCGGGACGCGAACATTTAAAACCATAAAACATTGAAGCCTGTTTTGGATAAACACTTTGAGATTTTCGTTTAGTTAAACCAAAATAATATTTACAACTCCAAATAAGTCCCAACAAGTGGACAAAAACAAGGTATCCGTCACTAGACTCAAAAGCAAAACCCAGAACCCCGCTCCTAGCTCCTCAAGCTTCGAGAGCCCACCTAGTCCTTCCTGTGATCAGTACCTGTAGGAAAAGCAGCTAGGGCTTAGCGTTCGCTCACCACCACGGATAACATACTTACTACGGCATAATTAGTAGACAATGCCGGTAACACCAACAACCAACTCAACACCGGGGATCACTATCCCCAAACCCACGTAACCCGACTGATACACACCCACTGATACTTTCCTCAACCGACTCAACACTCGGACACGTAAAGTAGACCCCACACAACAATTGACGACCTCTTCCAAAGACATGACAGACAACCACGCAACACCCAAGATCACAAAGGATCGCACACCAAAAAAGATCACAAAGGATCGCATACCAGCTGCTCAGTAACCATCTCTGTCTCTCGCCCTTTCCGATCCCAGTCGGGCCAGGCGGTCGACCTGTCGCGCAACTTCTCCCGATCCCAGTCAGGAGGCTAACCCACAACCTCTCAGCTTCACCCGATCCCAGTCGGGTGGTTAGCCACACCCGCACGTCCTTCCCCCAATCCCAGTCGGGGAGCTAGCCCACAACCTCTCCGCTTCTCCCGATCCCAGTCGGGAGGCTAGCTACACCACACAACCTCCACCATGATCAAGTAACCAAACACAATCACAAGCAAGTTCCACAAACAACAATAACACAAGTTTAACACTCCACAGGCACTCATGGCCACCCAAGACGCCAACAGTAAAACACGGACTCTACAATCCCACGGGCACTCACGGCCACCCAAGACACACCGACAAAACTCACGGGCTCAACAACCCCACGGGCACTCACGGCCACCCAAAACACCAACAGTAAAGACACGGGTTCAACAACCCCACAGGCACTCACGGCCTCCCAAGACACACCAACAGTAAAGACACGGGTTCAACAACCCCACGGGCACTCATGGCCACCCAAGACACAAACAATAAAGTAACACGGGTTCAACAACCCAACAGGCACTCACGGCCTCCCAAGACACACCAACAGTAAAGACACGGTTTCAACAACCCCACGGGTACTCATGGCCACCCAAGACACAAACAATAAAGTAACACGGGTTCAACAACCCAACAGGCACTCATGGCAACCCAAAACACACCAACAGTAATAACACGGGCTCTCATGGCCACCCAAGACTCAACAATAATAACACGGGCTCTCATGGCCACCCAAAACACGATAGTAATACACAACAACCTCCGGCATAACCAATGCCTCCAACAGTTCTAATATTACCAGTTTCACAATCAACCTCCGGGCATGGTCATATGCCTCAAGTACTCCTAATATCGATAAGTTCGCAATCAACCTCCGGGCATGGTCATATGCCTCCAGTAATTCTAACATCGTTAAGTTCTCTTCTCCTACGACACTACTAAGTGTCACATGCAATTCTAAAGTTCGATACGTTCCTGAATCATACGACACTACCCGGTATCGCCTACCTTTCTAATATTCGATAAACCTACTTAACCCACGACACCCCAGTGTCACATGCATTTCTACTGTTAACTTTCCCTAGTCAGGGCCGAGATCCGACTACTTTTCCCTACCTCAGGACGAAACCACAGCAGCGTCTCCTAGCTGTTGACGACCGGGCCAACGCCGTCTTCCAGGGCGAAGTCCGCGTCTGGGTGTAACTCCGGTTTTCTCTTCGATCGAAGCCGCACTCTACTTTACACAGAAAGTTACAATTAAAACCGGTTTCACAACTTAATTTAAAGGTTACGACGGTTTCGATTAAGTTCAAAAGTTTCTTTTTGACTCGAGCAAGCTAAAAGCGGAATTACGGCGAATCGTGTTTGAGTACCCGACCACCGAAACCGGCGCATGTTTCCGAGGCACGGTCTCAATGCACGAATCCCGAGGTCCGATTCAGCGGTCCGCTTTTGTTCCGTTCTAAGTTCGATTTTAAACGTCCAGTTTAGTCGATTCACGCCCCTCGTTCAACAGTCCAAAATCGTCTTAAAAACCAAACCGATTTCAATTTCTCCTCAAATTAAATCCTTTCCAATTTAAATCCTTTTTAAACAAAACTGATTTCTTTTTCATTTAAAAACAAGATTTTCGTTTCAATTAAATTTTCTTTTACAGTTCAACGATTCGAGTCCTGATCCAATAGTATTGTTCCAAATATGACCAGATCCAAGGGAAGTTCGTGAAAAGGAAAGAAGAACGGGAAAAGGTTCGGGTTTCGAACCGACCGGTCGCCGGCGAGGGCGGCGTCGGCCGGGGCCTAACCGTAGAGAAAAGAACGGTGGCGTCGACGAAAAACGGCGGGACACGGCGGCTTCGCGCCTGTGTCAGATCTGGACGGACCCGAGGAGAAGGGAGGTCGGAGATGACGGCGGTTCGGGAGATCTGAGGAGGCGGAGGCTACGGCGCCGAGAGGGAGGCGCGGCAGCGGCGGTCGTGTCCGGATGACTCTAGATCGGAGGAGAGTAGGGTACCGGAGCTCGGTGCCAGCGTCTTAGGGCTGGACGGAAGAGATCGAAGGCAGGAAGAGGGCCGGAGAGCTCGGCTCTGGGCGGAGGCGTTCGAGAAGGTGAGAGGGAAGGGAGGTGGTGGCTGCCGTGGTTGAACGGGGGTCGGAGACGCCGGTTTCCGGCAAGATGAGAGGGCGAGAGGAGAGAGAGCTCGGAGTACCGACGAGGGTTCGGCCGGAGACGAGAGGTGAGAGAGGGGCGAGGTCGGGACGGCGGCAGTTCGGTGAGAGAGGGAGGGGTTCGATAGCAGAGAGAGGAGAGGAGGACGGCTGCAAATGTTAGGGTTTCAACCCTAACTTTCCCTTTTATACCCGAATTCCCAACGACTTGGGCTACCTCCAACCGGGCCTGACTAACGGGCCTCGCCGAATAGGCCGCGCGGTCCAGACGTGGATGGCTGAAACGGCCTGCCCGGGCCGGGTCTGGCCTGGCCGGGTTGCTGGTCGGGTCCGGTCCGACCCGGTCCGACCCAATAGTTTTTTTTTTTGAAACGGTCTTCACAATTTCTACTACTTGAGCTAGTGTAAGTGCTACACCTCGATTGACTGAAGACATAATCTCCTGAAGTCTCTATATTAATACGTCATTATCCCTTTTAAAGATACATGTCTCGTAACCTCAGCTAAAGAATCTACTGACCTTTTATCCGCTTCCGTTGTCAGCATACTCTTGGTATTGTCGAGCAACATCCTCATAGAACAAAAGACTCCTCCAAAAAGGTTTCACCTGGTAATAAGCACAAGAAAGAATGAAACTCAAAAGAAAATAGTACTTAACGAGCAGAAAAATAATCACATTGTCAAAAAAAAATAACAAACAAATAATAAAAATAATGCAAGAAAAAATATAAACAACTGCAAGAACCACTACTAAATACTAACAAATAAACTACAAAAAGATAAAATCATCCAGAGCTAACCGTGCTCCCCAGAAACGACGCCATCTTGAAGACGGGGTTTTTTCATATCCTCTTTAACGTGATTCCGTACATGATCGTTCAAACAATAAATGATAATAGTAAGTAATAGGTCTAACACAAGAGAGCAATCGGGCCAAGGATGACTAAATATATGAAAATGGTAAAAAGATGAAAAGTGCATAAACATCGCTAAATGCACTTCTCTCAAAATAAGCTAATGGTTCAACCAATGAACACGTAAATGGAAATGTTCATGAGATGTAAGTGTGAAAACGAGGAAAGACAAGAATGAGAATAAAGATGGAAACTTTGTATAGGAGAAAACAACCATGAGTTTCGTGCTCATACATAAAACCAATGAATGCATAAGGTAAACAATGTGATGATGATGAAAAGAGTGCTCCCGTCATGGATTAAAAACTAATCATCGGAATAAATGTGCAAGTATCGATAAAAGTAATTCAAGCAATTCAACCCACGTAGGATAAGCGGGTGCTTTACCTAGTTATACAGAATGCTAAAATAGATAACCACAACTAAGGAATGTGTCTAGCTACTCCTAGTTCACTTCTCGAATATCGAACACCGACAATCAAGATGATACCAATGATGAAGTTGAACTTAATACAACATCGTTCTAGTAATACTCAAGCGTAGAACACAATCTCTAGGAAATGTGAACTATCTAGCTACACCTAGATCAACTTCTCTAACCAAACCATTCTGATTTCAACGTGAACGTTTTGGTTAAAGTATGATCTACAAAAACTCCACTAATGGGGGACTTGGTACCATACAAACTAGATAATTGATCAGGTTAAGCAATAGTGCAATTTAATGTATCAAATAGTCTCAAAGTGCATAAATAATTCATACACCAATCCTAAATAGCTACAACTAACAATTTACGGAACAATCCGCACCAAAAGAAATAAATCACTCAAGGGCAACCCACACCCGAAATCATCAATTTAGATTAAAAACCACATGAAATAAATATGAATCATTGAAAAATAATCAATCTCATATAGAATGCAATGATAAAATCAAGCATCCAAAATAAGCACTAAACATATTAAGTAACATATACTACAAAAATATGAATCTAGCACGTGATATTGTTCAAGAGATTGAAAATCATCCTAATTAATTTCGTACCCATAATCTTAATTTAAGCATGCAAATAATATGACGAACCATTTTACCCAATTTAATTTACATAGGAATCGTACATAAATTAACCAAAACCAACTAAATCGGGTAATAAACACAAATGGCTATCGAACTCAATATCAAAAATATCATCATCTAACACCAAAAATGAATAACATCATGTATTAAATAAAATAACATGTATTTACAATGACATTTATGGCTAGGAGTGACTACTCACTAGCCATGGAGCTAAAAACGATGAAATCAAGGTTTGGAATCGACATAGAGCTAATGAAATGAGGATATGAAGTGAACCCCATGGCAGGAATAACGATTCCTAGGTAATTCCTAAAAAACCAACTCAAACTCGATCCGAAACTCCAAAAATAAGCTCAATCCGAGCTTGAAAGTGAGCTAACTTTGGAGCTTGATTCTTGTCTCTTGAAGCCTCAAAAAATCAAAACGGCTTGATGAAATGAGTATACAGGGGTATGGGCTTTGTGTTGGTAGCTGAAGCTCTCTGGATGGTCGCCGGAGGTAGGAGATCCGACCGACCAATGTCTCCTCCTCACATTCGACTCTTTGTATTCTCTGTTCTTTGTAAAGAAATCCGTTCCGATCTAATTTGTTTCAAAATTAAGCTAGTCTGTTTGAAGGAGACGCGAGGTGGTGGTCGTGATTGGATGCGTGTGAAAGCAGCAGACATGCGTGCAATCAGGCAACGCTCTTGTTGATCTAACGGTCAGAAAATCGGACGACTGGCTGTTGCAAGAAATTTACACGGATCGAACGGCCCGATCTTGTCTCAACGTAGGTAAGTAGATCAAGCGGCTGGTGGATTGCTGGCTCACAGCAAGCGATGTGTTGTAGCTGTATCGGATTACGGGTCAGCTAACCAGTCCACGTGACACGTGTCGCGAGCTAGTCATCTCCTATACTTATATGATATTTTGCTATTTCATTTATTCCCGCTCTGTTTGACCTCCGATTTACTTCATTTTTTTGCCAATATTTTTATTTTTTCAGAGAAAAAATGAGAACAATATTGGATATAATATGAAATAGTAAAAAATATCGACGATTCAGAAGCTTTAAGGAAATTATTAATAAATGCTAAAAAAAACAAGCACAAACAACATAAAAATATAGGAAAAATACTCAAATTAATTAGGACAATTTTACGCGTATCACCGTATTAATAGCGATCCTATTGCAACCTGTCACGCCCCAAATCCGATTATGACCGGACTCGAGACGTGAACTAAAATAATAATTAAATAATAACGATAAAAAAAATTAAACGAAATAAACCTCCAAATAATTCATAATAGTTCCAAAAATAAACAATTCTGATGAACATGAGTCAAACGTTCAAATCCAACAAATAAAAACGTAGTTTAGTACAAAAATGAAAAATACGTCTCGACTAAACAACTAAACCCTGGACTCTCGAGGAGCTCCCGAGCTCTGAGATGTCCTCTACACCGACTCATCACCGAAACCTGTAAAACAGTAAAACATAGGGGGTGAGCTTTCGCTCAGTAGGAAAAAGTAGTAAAGGGAAAATGACTCCCGCTCCGTTATCAGAAATACTCGATTAGTAACTCTTACTAAAATTGATAAGGTAAATAGAAACTAACAGAAACGCAAAGATAACGATAAGGCATCCAACTAAAGAAACACACGAACAACGGTACCTTTGAGCCACTAAGACCACTACGAACGTTACTCAGATCCAATATCACACGACTCGAGACAAGCAACCATGACAAACCGATCACCCGCACGACTCAACAAATACACCGTACCGGAATATACCCTCGGCCTAGATGTCTTCCCGGACACACATCATCGGGGTGAAGCAAATACGTCATACCGGAATACCCATCGGCCTAGATGTCTTCCCGGACACACAGCATCGAGGTGGAACACTACATCATACCAGAATGTCCATCGGTCTAGATGTCTTCCCGGACACACAACATCGGGGTGAAACACTACATCATAACGGAATGTCCATCGGTCTAAATGTCTTCCCAGACACACAGCATCGGGCTGAAACAACATACATCATACCGGAATATCCCTCGGTCTAGATGTCTTCCCGGAACACACATCGGGGCCAATCTCAATGCACACATACCGGACTGGCACACACTTCGGTCGGGTATCTTCCCGTCACTCGGGGTACAAGTCACAACACACAATGCCACACAACCACACTACACCGAATTTATCGTACCAACTTACCAAGAACACTGTATCGGTCTATCATTCACCCGATCATATCACAAGACAACAATCATATCACACTCATCTCATTCATTCAACCAATCATATAACGAAACAAACATTCATATTGCATTCCTTATAATTCACATGGCATACTATGATTTTAAGTTTAACCAAGAGTGTATTATGCATCGACATTTAAGGACGAACAACCATAATCAAACACAACCAACACGCAATCCTAAGGCTCGACATGGTCATTCTACAGCACGACAATTCCCATAATTGAAAGCGGTTATTCTAGTGAATCACATCCTATATGCAAACTAAGACTCTTCCGGTTATTATCATCCTATATGCATACTATTAGCATTCCTTAATTAAAAGCGGAAATTTACTACTCTTCCCTACCTCAAGTACTTTCCAAAGCTTAATCACAAAATCGGCGTGTAGTCTCTTCCTCCGAGCTCGAGAACAAAGTCTAGGAACATAAATTAACACTAGAATTAAAGACTAAACAAGGGTGGTTTAATAGGCAAACATCTAAGTTAAAATCCCCAACATTCGGTTCAAGATAACCCTTCGAACTAAACGAAAAACACCCAAAAAGGACCCAAAAGGGCCAAAATTGGTCTGCCACGGTTTTGGTCACGGAGCCGTGAGGCTCCCCGTCACGGATGACGTCACGGACCCGTGATGTGTGCCGTCACGGTCTCTTTCACGGAGCCGTGACGTCTCCCGTCATGGTGCCTGTCACGGATCCGTGACGGCCCAGACCTGTTTCGTCCTATTTATTCCTCCAGCTCTGATTTCACGAAAAACACTTCAAAACCTCCATTTTTAACCATCAAAAACCTCCAAAACAGCTCCATAAACGTCAATACCTCAATACCCATCATGGGTCTTCATCAAAACTCCACAATCCAATTGATTTTATCATCTAAACCTAGTTTTTATCATCTATCATCTACTTCAACCTTAAAAGTTCATCATCCATGGAAACTCAACTAGTTTCAAGTTTTTTCTAGCAAACCCGCTAAGTGGAATTCAACCAAAACAAAAATAGATAGATGATTTACCTTAAGGATGGAAAGGGGATGAAGAAAATGACGTTTGGGAGATGATTTGAGGTAGAAATGAGCAAAAGCCTCCTCTCTTTTTCTCTTTCTTCTTCTTCAAGCTTCCATGGTTGCTCCTCTTTCTCCTCCCTTGTAGAATTCGGCCAACAAGGTGAAATGAGCTGAATTGCTCTCTTTTGGTGGCTCTTAAACCTAGAAGATAAATGACCAAAAGGCCCTCCCTTGACCTTTCTTCTAATTTGGTACATTTGGGGGAAAATGGGTCATTGTGGACCCATTTCTTCTCCTCCAAGCCACCATGGACAAGTGTCCATGTGGGGGCCACCTTGCCCTTAACAATTTCCAGCATAACTAACTAAATAGGGTTATCCTCTTAATTAGGCCCAGTTTGACCGAAAGTTGACTTTTTCGTAAAATTAGTCAAATGAAAGGAAACGACCCAAGTAAGTTAACCGTAACGACGACTAAGTTTTTTGGGTCCCGGAAAGGTCCCGGATGACTCCCGGAGTCATCGGTTGACTTTTCCGGCCGAAAGTCAAACTTCGTCAAAAATCACCGATTCAACCGGGATCGACCGGGGGCGGTTCTTACAATCTACCCCCTGAAAAGAATTTCTTCCTCAAAATTTTAAACGAAAGTACCTCAAGGGTCGAACAGGCTGGGGTACTTCGAGCGAACCTCATTCTTGCGCTCCCAGGTCGACTCTGCTCCGTGGTGCCGCCACTGCACCCGTACCAGTGGGATAGTCTTGTCACGTAAGAACTGCTCTCGCGTATCCAGAATCCTGACTGGATGCTCCTCATACGAGACATCCTCGGCTACCTCGATGTCTGTCCACTCAATAACGTGGGAGGGGTCCGCGTTGTACTTCCGTATTTGGGAGACGTGGAAGACGTTGTGAACGTTCCCAAGCTGCAGTGGCAATGCAAGGCGATATGCAACGGCCCCAACTCTGCCCAAAACCTCAAAAGGTCCGATAAACCGCGGGGCCAACTTGCCTCCGCCGCGGTTGAACCGCAATAAACCCTTCCTCGGGCTCACTCTCAGAAACACATGATCACCAACTGTAAACTCGAGAGGTCGTCGTCGTCTATCCGCATAACTCTTCTGTCGGCTCTGCGCGGTCTTCAAACACTCCCGAATCAACGCGACCTTCTCGGTCGTCTCCCAGACAAGCTCTGGCCCAAGTAAACTCATGTCTCCTACTTTTTCCCAACAAACGGACGATCTGCACGGCCTACCATAGAACGCCTAACGATGTCATCCCGATACTGGCTTGGAAGCTGTTGTTGTAGGCGAACTCGGCCAATGGTAAGTGGTCCTCCCTCGACCCTCGGAAGTCCAACACACATGCCCGCAACATATCCTCTAAGATCTGTATCGTGCGCTTTAACTGGCCGTCCGTCTGCGGATGGTACGCTATACTAAGAAGGACCTCGGTCCCCAAAGCTCTATGCAAGCTCTCCCAGAACCTCGAGGTGAAACAAGGATCTCTGTCGGACACCACCGACACTAGAACCCCGTGTAGTCAGATAATCTCTCAAACGTACAAACGGCTCAGCGTGTCAACCGTGTCGGTCATCCTCATGGCTAAGAAGTGCGCCGATTTGGTCAGTTGGTTGACCACTAGCCAAACTGCGTCGTGCCCTCTCGGCGACCTCGATAAGCCACTCACGAGGTCCATCATGACGTGCTCCCACTTCCACTACGCAATCGGCAATGGCTGTAATAAACCGGCGGGACGCTGATCCTCGGCCTTCACTTGCTGACAAGTGAGGCATCTCGAGACAAACTCTACAATCAATCTCGGCATCCCGCTCCACCAGAACTGTCGCCTAACATCCCGATACATCTTGGTGCCACCCAGGTGCACAGCAAGACGTGAGTGATGAGACTCTCTCAAAACCTCGTCTCTACAGCTACGTGGCACAAACAGCCCTCCTCGGTAACGTAGACCCAGATCAGTACCCTGCTCCCAGCCCTCAGCGTCAACACCGTTGGTAATCCTCTCTCGGATCTCTGTTGTCTCGGCATCCTCGGCTTGTGCCTCCAGCACTCGAGCAACTAGGGTGGGCTGAGCCACTAGCGAACACATGGCCACGCCCTCGGTGATCTCATCTAACTCAAGTCTGAATGAGCTCAACTCCTCCATCATGTCCATTCTCGGACTAATATACTGGCCAGGCAGTGGACCGACTTTCTACTCAGGGCATCGACGACAACGTTCGCCTTGCCCGGATGGTAGAGTAGCTCGAAGTCGTACTCCTCAAGTAACTCCATCCACCGCCTCTGGCGCATGTTCAGGTCGCACTGGGAAAAGATGTACTTGAGGCTCTTGTGATCCAAGAACACCCGAAATCGCTCTCCATACAAGTAGTGTCGCCAGCTCTTCAGCGCAAAGACGACTGCTGCCAACTTTAATTCATGGGTAGGGTATTTGCGCTCATGTATCTTCAACTTTCTGGAGCCATAGGCAACTACCTTCCCGGACTGGATCAACACAGAGCCCAGTCCCTCACTGGACGCATCACAATACAAATCATATCCGATCTCCCGCTCCGATACGATCAACACGGGAATGGTAGTCAAACAAGCCTTCATCTCAGTAAAGGAATGCTCACACTCATCAGTCCACAGAAACTCGGCTCCCTTGCGTGTCAGGGCAGTCATCGGCACGACCAGACGGGAGAAGTCCTAGACGACCCGTCGATAGTATCCCGCCAAGCCTAGGAAGCTGCGGATCTCGAAGACACTCTTGGACCGTGCCTACTTCGAGACCGCGTCGATCTTCGCTGGATCAACTAGTATACCCTCTTGGGACACCACGTGCCCGAGGAACTTCACCTCGTTGAGCCAAAACTCGCACTTCTCCAGGTTGCCGTACAATTGGTGAGTGCGCACCAACGTCAAAACTGTCCTCAGGTGCTCCACATGCGTCTCCTCACTCGGCGAATAAATCAGAATATCGTCTACGAATACCACGACGAATTGGTCCAAGTACGGTCGGAAGATACCGTTCATCAGGTCCATGAACGTTGCGGGCGTGTTCGTCAGCCCGAACGGCATCACCAGGAACTCGTAGTGCCCATACCGAGTCTGAAATGCGGTCTTCGCCACATCCTCCTCTTGAACCCTCAACTGATAATAGCCGGATTGTAGATCAATCTTTGAGAAGCACTTCGCTCCTCTCAGCTGATCGAACAGGTCCTCGATCCTCGGCATCAGGTAGCGAATCTTCACCGTAACCCGGTTCAACTTCCGGTAGTCGATGCACATCCTCAGTGCTCCACCCTTCTTCTTCACGAAGAGGGCGGGTGCTCCCCACAAGGAAGCGCTCGGGCGGATAAATCCCTTCTCCCGAAGCTCCTCGAGTTGTCGCTTCAGCTCGACCAACTCGGCTGGTGAAAACCGGTATGGGGCCATGGATATCGGCGTCGTCCCCGGTATCAAGTCAGTCTTGAACTCCACCTCACGCATAGGCGGTAATCCCGACAGCTCCTCCAGAAAGACCTCCGGGAACTCACACACTACACGCGGCAGCTCTCTTCTCCGCTCGGTCGCCACCTCATCTCTCAAGGTCAATGCTGACAGGAGAACTCCGCTCCTACTTCCCAGTACACAAGTGACGATCGTGTCACCCTAGACCACTGTCACCTTCCGTCGGTAGCAATCGATCGACACTCGATACCTCGCGAGCCAGTCCATCCCCAAGATCACGTCAAATGTTGTCATGTCCAAAACAAGTAAATCACCAACAAAAGGGAAATCAACACTCTAATCTCACATGCACGACATACGGTACTTAAGACCATATCTCCCGTAACCGGGGTATCAAGACATAAGGGTCGACTCAACGTCTCTACCCTTAACCTCAATGAATAAGCAAAAGTAGAAGAGATGAAAGAATGTGAAGCCTCAGTATCAAATAAGAAAGACGCCCAAGAATTGTAAAACAAGCACATACCCTGAGTGGTCTCATGACCGGAGTGGCGTCCCTCCGCTCGGGAGTCAGTGACAGCATACACCCGACCCTGTTGAGCCTAAGGTCCTCCTCTCGGGGTGGTGGAAGAGTCACCTGCTGTGGAGCCCTCGACTGATGTCTCTGTGCTGGTGAGCTCGCTGTCTTGCGTGGGTCTCTCAGAGCCTGAGTCTGATGCTGGCGAAAAGAGGGTGCCTGGCGGGGCTGCGTCTGCTGAGGTCTCGGCGCTGGCGCTCCTCCAGCCCGGTCAGGACACTCAAAAGAGAGGTAGTCGGCCACACTGGTAGCATGTCCTCTCATCGCCACGCGGTCTCTCTCCGAACCTCGGTGGACGATCCGTCTGACGATCTGCAGGTCCACCACTCCTCGGGCAATCTTGGGCCAGGTGGCCCAGCTGCCTGCACAAGGGGCACAACTGCGCTACCGGGGCAGATCCAACAGACGCTACTACTCCGACTCGACGCATCCCACTAGACTGGGCCTGTGGTTGGAAGGATCCTAAGGTCCTCTACCTCCTCGGATCGCGGCCCTTAGATGGCCTCAGAAAGACACTTGGTATCGGCCTGCTCTCGCGGGCCCTGGCGGTCTCTCTGAAGTGTCGGCTCTGAGACCGGAGGAACTCTATGCGGTAACCCTGACGGCCCAGCCTCATCTCTCTCGTGCTCCTCAGAGGAAGCACCCTGGGCACTCACTGCCCCTGCCTGCTCAACGGCAGGTGGCTGCCCCTGGCCCCTAGCTGGGCGAATCCTAGTGCCTCGCAGTATGTAGGCAGGTTTCATGTCGTATACCCACTGCACGGATAACGCACATGTTCAGTTTCTTAATTTCGAATAAAGTGGCTCGCTTAAAACACTAACGTTCACGCACGTTTCACAAAGGTCATACTCGGACCAACAATATACTTAGTCTTAGTATAGTTATAGATAATCTCGTATAATCATAGAAGTCCGCACACTTGTGCGTCTTACGAATCAATCAAATCACAGGGAAACCCGTACACTTGTACGTCGCACAAATGGATCACACAGTTCAACAATCCCACACAGGGTCACACAGTTCACCTTACTCAACAACTCCACTAGTATC
This sequence comes from Erodium maritimum, assembly GCA_963921825.1. Lineage (NCBI taxonomy): Eukaryota > Viridiplantae > Streptophyta > Magnoliopsida > Geraniales > Geraniaceae > Erodium > Erodium maritimum. Next base: position 45,777,477 of record OY997588.1, on the reverse strand, counting down.
AATATCCACTTAGTTTCAAGGTTCTCAACGCTTGTTCTTTCTAACACAACATTCATGTCGATCTCATGTCGTTACAACCCGATTCAGTCGTCCCCAAATCTCGTTGTAACCACTTAACATACCTCTATCACGTTCGACTACAGTGGCGCCCCTGAGTCAACCTGTGATAGTACAAACACTTCAGTTTGTAGAAATTTGGGCATGACCCGTTTGAAAATTCCACTAACCATCCGCTTAAGCGGGACATTCAACTCACATTTTTCACAAAGCATTCAGCATAACATAGCATACAGCAAAACATCGCAATTTTCCCTCGGGTTTTGGTAATCACACGAGTACCAACCAATCAAGTCAACACTTACACTTAACCAATCAATCAACGGCCGACCAAGGCGGCAACCCAATAAACGATCACTTAACAAACACGTCATCAACAACATCGAGCACCGCTCGCTAAACCAACATCGATCTCAACCGTTCGGCATAACAGTTCAACCAAGGCACACAACATAACACAGAATATTGCAAGACTCAAACGAGGCACTTCATCGTCCGAGACTCTCGTCGTCACGGATCTACGCGTATGACATTTCCGACTTGCGTAACCGAACACTAGAACCTTATTAACCTAACTCTACCCACCTAGCTGACGTACGGTCCGAAGTTTTGAAAAACAAGGCTCTGATACCAAATTGTCAAGCCCCAAATCCGGTTTTGACCGGACTCGAGACGTGAACTAAAATAATAATTAAATAATAACGATAAAAAGAAAATTAAACGAAATAAACCTCCATATAATTCATAATAGTTCCAAAAATAAACAACTCCGATGAACATGAGTCAAACGTTCAAATCCAACAAATAAAAACGTAGTTTAGTACAAAAATGGAAATTACGTCTCGACTAAACAACTAAACCCTGGACTCTCGAGGAGCTCCCGAGCTTTGAGACGTCCTCTACACCGACTCATCACCGAAACCTGTAAAACAGTAAAACAGAGGGGGTGAGCTTTCGCTCAGTAGGAAAAAGTAGTAAAGGGAAAAGGACTCTCGCTCCGTTACCAGAAATACTCGATTAGTAACTCTTACTAAAACTGATAAGGTAAATAGAAACTAACACAAACGCAAAGATAACGATAAGGAATCCAACTAAAGAAACACACGAACAATGGTACCTTTAAACCACTAAGACCACTACGAACGTTACTCAGATCCAATATCACACGACTCGAGACAAGAAACCATGATAAACCGATCACCCGCACGACTCAACAAATACACCGTACCGGAATATACCCTCGGCCTAGATGTCTTCCCGGACACACAACATTGGGGTGAAGCAAATACATCATAATGGAATACCCATCGGCCTAGATGTCTTCCCGAATACACAGTATCGGGGTGGAACACTACATCATACCGGAATGTGCATCGGTCTAGATGTCTACCCGGACACACAACATCGGGGTGAAACACTACATCATACCGGAATGTCCATCGGTCTAGATGTCTTCCCGGACACACAACATCGGGCTGAAACAACATACATCATACCGGAATATCCCTCGGTCTAGATGTCTTCCCGGAACACACATCGGGGCAAATCTAAATGCACACATACCAGACCGGCACACACTTCGGTCGGGTATATTCCCGTCACTCGGGGTACAAGTCACAACACACAATGCCACACGACCACACTACACCGAATTTATCGTACCAACTTACCAAGAACATCGTATCGGTCTATCATTCACCCGATCATATCACAAGACAACAATCATATCACACTCATCTCATTCATTCAACCAATCATATAACGAAACAAACATTCATATTGCATTCCTTATAATTCACATGGAATACTATGATTCTTAATTTAACCAAGAGTTTATTATGGATCGACATTTAAGGACGAACAACCATAATCAAACACAACCAACACGCAATCCTAAGGCTCGACATGGTCATTCTACAGCACGACAGTTCCCATAATTGAAAGCGGTTATTCTAGTGAATCACATCCTATATGCAAACTAAGACTCTTCCGGTTATTATCATCCTATATGCATACTATTAGCATTCCTTAATTAAAAGCGGAAATTTACTACTCTTCCCTACCTCAAGTACTTTCCAAAGCTTAATCACAAAATCGGCGTGTAGTCTCTTCCTCCGAGCTCGAGAACAAAGTCTAGGAACATAAATAACACTAGAATTAAAGACTAAACAAGGGTGGTTTAAGAGGCAAACATATAAGTTAAAACCCCCAACATTCAGTTCAAGATAACCCTTCGAAATAAACGAAAAACAACCAAAAAGGACCCAAAAGGGCCGAAACTGGTCTGCCACGGTTCGAGTCACGGAGCCGTGAGGCTCCCCGTCACAGATGACGTCACGGACCCGTGACGTGTGCCGTCACGGTCTCCCTCACGGAGCCGTGACGTCTCTCGTCATGGTGCCCATCACGGATCCGTGACGGCCCAGACCTTTTTCGTCCTTCTTCTTCCTCCAGCTCCGATTTCACGAAAAACACTTCAAAACCTCCATTTTTAACCATCAAAAACCTCTAAAACAGCTCCATAAACGTCAATACCTCAATACCCATCATGGGTCTTCATCAAAACTCCACAATCCAATTGATTTTATCATCTAAACCTAGTTTTTATTATCTATCATCTACTTCAACCTTAAAAGTTCATCATCCATGGAAACTCAACTAGTTTCAAGATTTTTCTAGCAAACCCACTAAGTGGAATTCAACCAAAACGAAAATAGATAGATGATTTACCTTAAGGATGAAAAGGGGATGAAGAAAATGACGTTTGGGAGATGATTTGAGGTAGAAATGAGCAAAAGCCTCCTCCTTTTCTCTTTCTTCTTCTTCAAGCTTCCATGTGAGCTCCTCTCTCTCTCTCCTCCCTTGTAGAATTCGGCCAACAAGTTAAAATGAGCTGAATTGCTCTCTGTTGGTGGCTCTTAAACTTAGAAGATAAATGACCAAAAGGCCCTCCCTTGTCCTTTCTTCTAATTTGGCACATTTGGGGGCAAATGGGTCATTGTGGACCCATTTCTTCTCCTCCAAGCAACCATGGACAAGTGTCCATGTGGGGGCCACCTTGCTCTTAACAATTTCCAGCACAACTAATTAAATAAGGTTATCCTCTTAATTAGGCCCAGTTTGACCGAAAGTTGACTTTTCCGTAAAATTAGTCAAATGAAAGGGAACGATCCAACTAAGCTAACTGTAACGACGGCTAAGATTTTTGGGTCTCGGAAAGGTCCCGGGTGACTCCCGGAGTCATCGGTTGACTTTTCCGGCCGAAAGTCAAACTTCGTCAAAAATCACCGGTTCGACCGGGATCGACCGGGGTCGGTTCTTACACAACTTGTAATGATTATGATGTTATAATCATAAAGGGATAATGTCAATTCCAAACCTATGTGGAAAGGTCATTATCACTTCCTAAATGAGGTCGACCTTTCGCGACAATGGCTCAAAGGGTGTACATATTTACAAAAATTACCAATCACGTGTAAAATAAGCATGAAAAAGGTGATTTTTCTTGTAAAAAAATATCATCTTTATGCTACATTTAGTAACAAACTACCACTTATATGTTACTTTTTGTAACAAAATTCCACCTTTAAGCTAGGAATTGTCTCGAAAGGTCGACCTCAGTTAGGAAGTGGTAAATAAAGGTCACAGAAGGTCATGAAACAATGTTTTCCCAATCATAAATGATTTTGAGAAATAGTCTCCAGATGTTGCCACTGAAGATATTCCTATGACAGCTGATGTGGATCCAGATGAAACTGTTGGTGTTAATGTTGACCCAATCTGTAAAACGATGTTATCATCCTAACTGTATCTGAGACACAGGTTGCAGATTTTGACACCTCAGAAAAGAATTTGACAATTGTTTTTTTTTTATCGGCGAAAGCAAATTTATAAATTAACCTCTTCTGAGGTAGAAGTGACTACAAAAAAAGCAACCTCACTACAGATTGCAACAAACAAAAGAGAGGATAACCAAAAATTACAAGAGCAAAAGTGATCAAAGTAGTTGTTGAGTAGAGACTAAGTTGATATGAATGGTGTAGCAAACTAATATTTGGAGTTCTACACAATGGACAAAAAATAGTGTAGTAATTTGCCAATCGCCAGTATGATTTCAGCAGAGAGTAACTGGGAGGTGTGTTTTTCCTCAGTTTTTGGAAAGTATTTGGGCTTGTACTTCCTTCATTGAATGAGTTTCTGAGACAGTTGATTGTTGAGGTGTCTGTGGTTGTATGAGGATCGGGTTGGGAAGTATACTTCAGCAGCAATTGAGTGACTACTTGAGTAACAGCTTGAGTTTGAGGTTGCTTGCAACTGAAGTAACCTCCAGCTTAATGTGATATAGTATAACCAGTATGAGGCAGATCCTGAAGAGGCTTTGGTGACCTGCAACAATAATAATTCTACCATCCAAAAGAGGAGAGCAGTAGCAAGGAAAGACTAAATAGCCCAAGAAGATAGAAGAGAAAACTCTCAAGCCTAAGATATAGTCTAACCACCCTCAAGACAGAAGAAAAACAGATAGGGAGGAGGGAAGAAGAGAGCCCACACACAAGAAACAGAAAAAGTAAACAAGAGGAACCTTAACAAAACTCACCATCACTCCCCCAAACCACCCAAAAAAACCACCCCAGTCCCCACCCCAATGAAAATGTAGAGTTCATTTTCTGATAAGTTGCTAAGGATTGCTAATCCACTCCTGTAGAATGAAATGGTAGTTTTTGTCAAAAGTTGCTCATTCCCAACTGTATGAAACATTCAAGATATTTATATAGAGTTGAGTGACTGAATCTTGTTGACCCTTAAAGAGAAGGGAGTTCCTTGAGAGCCAGAACTGCCAGAGTAGTGCTTGTAAGATGTTACACCAGCCTCTTCTATAATTAGAAGGCACCAAATAAGGCCAAGAGCAAAAAAATGCTCTTACATCCGGAGGGCAGACCCACACAATACCCCACCAAGATAGTATCAGATTCAAGACTTCCCAAGCCTTTCTGCAATATAATAATATGTGTGCTCCATCTTTAAAGTCCCAAGCACACTGAGGGAAAATGATCTCCTGGAAAGATAGATTCAAACCTCTTCCTTCTAGAAAGCATTTTGATGGTATAGCCTCTAGACATGCTAACCAACAAAAGGCTGAGATCTTGGAGGGGATCCCAGGGATCCAAAGATGCTTTGTCCATTTCAGAGTAGAGGTTCCTTGAGCTGCAAGTAAGGAGTACATTTTGTGGACAGAGAAGCCTTTATCATCAGTAGTCCAGTTCAATTTATCACCCACTGGTGTTAAGATAGTGACATTGGGGATGGAACAGATCCAACCTCATTCTAACAGTTCCCACCCTCTAGCTTCTCTCCTTAGATCAAGGTCCCAGTTGATTCCATCCCAGAGATCAGCAATGACAGATTTCTTTGATTTTGCAAGTAAGTATATTATTGGAAATAACAGTTTGAAAGGCAATTCTCCCCACCAAACATCCTCCCAGAAGTAGATTTTAGTTCCATTACCCAACTGCAAAGAGAGACCTTTGCTTCCAAATAAATCAACAAAATTGGGATCATTTGACAGTGAAATGATGTGAGTAAAGAAATTTCAGCTCCCTAATTCAGTGAAATTACTAAGATCCCAGTCATGTACACCTCCTCAATATCTGGCACAGATGATTTGTTTCCAAAGAACATTTTATTCTATAGCAAATCTCCACCAGCATTTTGCTAGGAGAGCAATATTCACAATTTTATGTTTTTAATTCCCAACCCTCCTTCTGATTTTTGTTTGCAGACTTGGGTCCAACCAACTTTATATAAAACCCTTTTAGGAACAACTCCATGCCAGAGAAATCTCCTTTGTCAAGCTTCCATAGACCTCAAGACTGATTTTGGGGCTTTGAGCAAGCATAAAAAATAAAGAGGTAATGCACTTAGGGTGGACTTTATCATAGTTATTCTGCCTCCAAAAGATAGAGTTTTTGCTTGCCACAGGCCTAAGGATTTTTTGAATTTCTCTATGATTGGCTTCCAAATAATTAACCTCTTTGGATTGGATCCTAGACTGAATCCCAGATATTTGAAGGGTAATGCTTCCACTGTGTAGGTGAGAATTTCAGCATACTCCTGTGTTTCTTCTAGAGATAGGTTCATTGGGATTATGGTTGATTTGTTGTAGTTAACTTTCAACCTAGCACAAATTTAAACATTTCAAGAGCATGTTTCAGATTTGAGGCACCAGGTGATGAGGCTTTAATGAAAAAAAATGGATTCATCAGCAAATTGTAGGTGTGAGATACATGCCTCTAAGGTTCCCACTTGAATTCCTTGAAATTGAGATTGCTGCAGTCCTGATTTCATGATTTGATTTAAGCATTCAACAGCTAAGGCAAATAATAGTGGTGATAATGCACAGCCTTGTCTAAGTCCTCTATGCATTTGGAAGTTAAGAGAGGGTGAACCATTTACCAGAACTGACATATGTGCTCTAAAATAGGATATCATCCATAGCCTCCATAGTAAACCAAAGCCAAGTCTTTTTAGAAGCCTCATCATAAACCCCAGTGTATGTTATCAAAAGCTTTTCAAAGTAAGCTTTAAAGATGATAGCTTTTGTCTTGGATTGCTTAATCTGCTGAACCACTTCATTGGCAGCTAGGACACCATCAAGAATTTGTCTTCCAGCTAGAAAACAATTTTGCTCAAACCCAACCAAAGGAGCACCTACTTCTTTAAGTCTTAATGCTAGTAATTTGGTGGGGATTTTGTAAGGACCCCCCATTAGACTGATAGGTCTAAAGTCTCCAAAAGTCATTGGAGCTTCACATTTAGGAATTAGGGCTATAAAAGATGAATTGAGACCTTTCCCCAAGTGCCCTGATCTATGGAAATGGGAGAGGAAATTCATGATATCTTCTTTAATGATGGGCCATCATACCTGATAAAACTTGAGTGTGAATCCAGCTGGTCCAGTTGCTTTATCCCCAGCACAAGCCATCAAAGCTTTCACCACATCTTATTCTGTAAAAGGGCTTTCTAACCATTCTGATTGAGCTATAGTAATTGACTTGAAAGGCAAACGGTCATTGTTTATTGGAAATGTAATAGGCTTTTTGAATCTAGCCTTGAAATGAGCTGCAACATCTTTAATTTCTTTTGGATCTTGTAGTACTTCATCTTCATATAAGATATGAGTAATTTTGTTTCTTGTGCCTTTGTAATTTGCTAAGATGTGAAAATACTTTGAGGGCTTGTCTCCTTCATGAAAACACCTCTTCCTTGCTTTTTGACTCCAAAGTTTGGATAACAATTTAGTCTTCTTGATAAGCTCAGCTTTGCAGGATCCTTTAGCATTACATTCTTCAGTAGTGAGATTCCTTTCTTCCACTAGAGAGTCAAATTTATCAAGCTTGTCTCTTAAGAGTTGTAATTGTGTATCTAGGTTCCCATAGACCTGTGAATTCCAATCTTTTAACATTTCTTTGAACAATTTGAGTTTTTTCCAAAGGATCAGGTGTGATTGTTGTAAAGACCGCTCCTGGTCAACGCCGGTCAATCGGCGGAAAAACGGAAAAATTTAAAATTTTGGGACAGACACCTAAATGAACCTAAAATTGACCCCGAGGGTCATATCGGACTTAAGTTGACCCTGATATCGACCAAAGTGAGTTCTGGGTGACTCAGGGCAACTTTTAGACCAATTTGGGAAAAGTTGACTTTTTACCGAAAAAGTCAACTGAGCGACGTTTTGGTCCGTTCGAGGCCCGATTTGGATCCAAAAAGCTTATCCGTCATTACAGCGGTCTTAGTTGGGCCGTTTTCCTGTAGAACGCGAAGTTTCGTAAATTCTTGGAAAATGGGTCCGCACGGGGCCCGAGACGGCCGAATTTCGCGAATCGGACTGAAAAATATCTACCAAGATATTTTTCCAAAGTGTGGGACCCACATGACACATGTCACACAAGTGGTGGTGGTTGGTTTTTAAAATAAAGAAAAAGGAATAAGAGTGGTAGTTTTGTAATTAAGAGGTGGAGTTTTTTTTGAAACAAAATAAAGAGAGAAAAGAGAGGTACACGGCCACATTTCAGAAAATAGGAGAGAGAAAGAAGAAAGAAGAAGGAGAAGGAGAAAAAAAGAAGAAAATGGTAGGTTTTGGTGATTTCCCGACGATCCGACCGACGGATCGTCTCAATTCTTGCGTATTCTTCATCCTCTCGTCATTCCCTACGGTGAGAACCCAATATTTTCTCGTTTTGGTACGTTTGAATTTTAGGTTTTGAGTTTAAACGGTTTGATTAAGGTTGGGTTTTGTTTAAGATTGGTTTAAAGATGAATGGTTGAGGTTTGGGGTTCGTTAGGAACGTTTTGGGGAGAAAAGAAATTTTTCCATTGTGGTCGTGTGGGGCCCACTTTCCCGGGCCTCGGGTTTTTCGTGTTAGGGTGGTTTTGGACGATCCCTGAATCGATAATTCACACTCGGAACGAATTATGGGATTAAATTGTGAAAGTTGGAAATTTCAGGTTTAGAAACTTTAAACGCGAATTAAATCGCTCGGAAGTCGGAAATTGATTCCGTCGATTGCATTGAAACCCTTGAATTATTCTAAGATCGTAGAAACGAAAACGGGAATTTTCGGAGCCCCGGAAGGGCGTTTTCCAATCCCGGGCAGATTCACCAGCGGGGCGAATCGGGCATTTTTGGGCCCATTGTTGACAATGTCGAGTGATTGGGAAGTTTGGGAGTGATCGGCATTACCGGGGTTGCGTTTGGGCGTCTAATTCTTTAAAATTCAGCTTTGCCTGCGAACTTAAAAAGTGTTTTAATTGTGTTCATGTTAGATCGTGCCGCCGACCGAGGAAAGGGGAGGCTAGGCGAGTGATCGCGAGCGCGCCGGAGCTTGGGCGTGGACTTTTGAGAAAGCGTTACGAGGTAAGGAAAAGTAGCCGGATCTCGGCCCTGACTAGGGAAAGTTAACAGTAGAAATGCATGTGACACTTAGTGGTGTCGTAGGATAAGTGAACGTATCGAACCATAGAAATATATGTGACACCTAGAGGTGCCGTAGGATAAGTGTACGTATCGAACAATAGAAATGCATGCGACACTTAGTGGTGTCATAGGATAAGTGAACGTATCGAGCATTAGAAATACTTGTGGCATTTGGTTGTGCCCGTAGGTTGATTGAATTGTTTGTGTTTGTGGGTGACCATGAGTGCCTGTGGGTAGTTGAACCCGTAGTGGTTGACTGACTTGCCGAGTGGTAGTTAGTCGTGTTGTCGTATTTTCTTTCTATTTGTGGGGTGTTGTGTGTTATTTGGTTGTGACTGTGATTGTTCTGGTGATGATTGTTGAGCTATGCCCGAAGGGTGTGTCGTACCCTCTGGTGCGCGGTCGGTAAAGTGCTGAGGGATGTGGTTCCCGTCAGGTGCGTCGTACCTTCCGGTGCGGGATCGGTAAAGTACTGAGGTTAGAGCTGTTCCCGAGGGGTGTGTCGTACCCTCCAATGCGTGGTCGGTAAAGAGCAGAGGGTTGTGGCCCCCGTAGGTGTGTCGCACCTTCCGGCGCATGATTGGTAAAGTGTTGAGGCTGGAATTATGCCTGAGGGGTGTGTCGTACCCTCCGGTGCGCGGTCGGTAAAGAGCAGAGGGATGTGGTCCCTGTCAGGTGTGTAGCACCTTCCGGCGCGTGATCGGTAAAGTGCTGAGGCTTGTGGTTGTGGTTTGCGTGACTTTGATCACTTTTGTGTTGTGTTCTTTGAGGTCGTCTTTACTGTGTCGGGTCTACACTACGGGTACGGGTGTTTAGATGGTTGGGGAAAGTAATAGTTTTCGTGTGACAGTCAGGTTATTTTAGCTTAGGGATAGTAGTCCCCGGTGTTTTGTTTGTTGTTGGTGTTTCCGGCATTTTCTGCTAGTATGCCGTAGTCAGTCTGGTATCCGTGGTGGTGAGCAAAACGCTCACCCCTAGCTGCTTTTTCTACAGGTAGGGTCGCGAGGCAGACTAGGGGAACTCTCGAAGCTTGAAGAGCTGGGAGCGGGAGTTCGGGTTTTTGGGAGTTTAGCGACGTACGCTTTGGTTTTTGTCCCCTTGTTTTGGACGTATTTTATGTTGTAAAATATTATTTTGATTAACTCAAAGTGGTGATTTTAAGCGGTTTATTAAAATGTTTGAAAATTGTTTTGTTGTTTCACCGTTCGCGTTCCGGGTTCGGTTGCAGGATCCTCTAGCATTACATTCTTCAGTAGTGAGATTCCTTTCTTCCATTAGAGAGTCAAATTTATCAAGCTTGTCTCTTAAGAGTTGTAATTTTGTATCTAGGTTCCCATAGACCTGTGAATTCCAATCTTTTAACATTTCTTTCAATAATTTGAGCGTTTGCCAAAGGATCAGGTGTGGTTGTCCTGAAACTTGAAGTGCAGACCAGAAAGTTTCCACAGCTTTAAAGAATTTGTCATCCTCAATCCAGATGTTGAGGAAGGGTATAGGACCCCGGTCTAATTGATCATCATATAGCAGCATGGGTCTGTAATCTGATATGCTTATGGGTAAGTATTTTTGTGTGAGAGAGTTGAACTTACTGAGGAAGTCAATGGATAGAAAGTATATGTCTATTCTTGATGCCAATGAGCCTGGCTCAAACCAAGTATATTTACCACATGTGAGAGGGAGATCAATCAGATCTAAAGAGTTGAGTAGGTCTTGAAGGTTAGCAATATCTGAATTAGAGGCTTTGTTGGTTGATCTTTCTGAAGCTGAGAGAACTACATTGAAATCTCCAGCTAACATTAATAAGGTAGATTTGGGAATGGCTTGTAGCTCAGTTAATAGATCCCCCCATAAGACTCTTCTCTTTTTTTCTTTTTTTTTGCAGGGAGCATAGACATTTGTGATACAGCAGGATTTATTCATCTCCTTGGAATGGCCAACCCATATAATAGCACCTGCAATCTTTGTAACATTGGACATTTGAAAGGAGCTTGTTTTCCAGCATGAGATTAGACCACCAGAGAGTCCAGAGGCAAGGATAAAGTCCATCTCCCAACCCAAATCAAGACCCCATGATCTTAGAAGGCCAAAGGGAATTTTCTCTAGTTTTGATTCTTGAATTAATAGCATCTGTGGTTGTTGCTTGCGGACCAAGTCACCTAATGTCTTCCTCTTTTGGGATGAAGACACGCCTCTCAAGTTCCAAGAGAGTGTCACGCCCCGAATTTGGCAGGACCGAATTCGGCAGGACCGAACCCGGAACGCGAACTATGAAACAATAAAACCATTTTCAAACACTTTAATAAAACAGCTTAAAATCACCACTTTGAGTTAATCAAAATAATATTTTGCAACTTAAAATATTATTTCAAACACTTTAATAAAACCGCTTAAAATCACCACTGTCAGTTAATCAAAATAATATTTTACAACTTAAAATACGTCCAAAACAAGCGGACAAAAACCAAAGCGTACGTCGCTAAACACCCAAAAACCCGGACTCCCGCTCCCAACTCTTCAAGCTTCGAGAGCTCCCTTAGTCCGCCTCGCGACCAGTACCTGTAGGAAAAGCAGCTAGGGGTGAGCGTCCGCTCACCACCACGGATACCAGACTGACTACGGCATACTAGCAGAAATGCCGGAAACACCAACAACAAGCAAACACCGGGGACTACCATCCCCAAATTCAAGTAACCCGACTGTCACACGAACTGTTACTTTCCCCAACCAACTCAACACCCAGACACGTAATGTAGACCCGACACAGTGGTTACGACCTCAACCCAAAACATGAATAATAACCACGCAACACCCAAGATCACAAAGGATCGCACACGACAAAAAAGATCATAAAGGATCGCACTCCAGCTGCTCAGTGCCAGTTGCTAACCGGCTGCGCTCGAGCCTGCCCCACGCAACTTTCCCCGACACTCAGTCGGGTCAGGCGGTCGACCTGTTAGCGATATATACAACAATACTTTTCCGATAGCTGGTCGGAAGGGGATCCGCCCTTCATCGCCGAAGAATGCACAACTTTACCGATGGTTAGTCAGAAGGCTACCCAACCCCCACGCGCGCGACCACAGGACCCCTTTTCGTCAGGCGGGCCCCCGACCTCCATGCAATCACAGTCATCACCCAAGGTTCAACAAATAGTGACAACACAGGTTTAACACCCCACAGGCACACATGGCCACCCACGACACACGAAACAGTATCACACGGGTTCAATACCCCAAAGGACCACCCATGACCCACAACAGTAAACACACGGGTCCAACACCCCAAAGGCATACCTGACCACCCACGACACACAAACAGTAAAATACGGGTTCAACTCCCCACGGGCACTCATGGCCACCCACAAACACAAACAATTCAATCAACCTCCGGGCACAACCAAATGCCACCAGTACTTCTATTGTTCGATAAGTTCACTTATCCTACGACACTACTAAGTGTCACATGCCTTTCTATTGTTCGATATGTTCACATATCATACGACACCACTAATTGTCGCCTGCATTTCTAGTGTTCGATAAACTTACTTATCCTACGAAACTACTAAGTGTCACATCCATTCCTACTGTTAACTTTCCCTAGTCAAGGCCGAGATCCGGATATTTTTCCCTACCTCGTAACCCTTTCCCAAAAGTCCATGCCCAAGCTCCGGCGTGCTCGCGATCACTCGCCCAGCTTCCCCTTTCCGCGGTTGTCGGCACGATATAACAAGAACACAATTAAAGCACTTTTTAAGTTTGCAGTCAAAGCTGAATTTTAATAAACTTGATGCCCAAATGCAACCTCGACAATGTCGATCACTCCCAAACTTCCCAATTACTCGACATTGTCAATAATGGGCCCGGAAAAGCCCGATTCACCCGGCTTGACGAATCTGCCCGGGATTGGAAAACGCCCTTCTGGGGCTCCGAAAATTCCCGTTTTCGTTTCTACGATCTTATAATAATTCAAGGGTTCCAATGCAATCGACGGAATCACTTTCCGACTTCCGAGAAATTTAATTCGCGTTTAAAGTTTCTAAACCCGAAAGTACCAACTTTCACAGTTTAATTCCAAAATTCGTTCCGGGTGTGAATTAACGACTTGGGGATCGTCCTAAACCACCCGAACACGAAAAACCTGAGACCCGACACGTGGGCCCCACCCGGCCACCCTTAGACGTGGGTGGCTGGACCGGTTTTGGACCGGTTCACCACAGTGGTGGCTGGTCCTAGCTCCGGCCAGCCACCACCCACGGTGGCTGGAGCTCCCCCGAGCCTCCGGTCACCGGAAAACGATCATTTTTCGCTCCAAAACGTTCCCAACGAACCCTACACGTCGACTCATCCATATATAACCCGTTTAAACCCAAACCCTAACTCTCAAACCCGAAAATCGAATAGGTTCTCACCGTAGGGAATGACGATGAGAGCTCGATTCTTCAACCGTTGAGACGATCCGTTGGTTGGATCGTCGGGAAATCCCTAAACCCTAACACTTTTCTTCCTTTTTCTTTTTCTCTTTCTCCTTCTCTTCTTCTCCGTTCTTTCTCTCTCTCTCTCTCTCTCTCTCTCTCTCTCTCTCTCTCTTTTTCTCTTTTTTTCTAAGTGGCTGAACCCCCCTATGTGTCTTCCTTTTGTTTTGTTCAAAAATACCTAACACCACCACTTGTGTGACATGTGGCAAGTGGGTCCCACCTCTTTTAAAAATATCTTTGTAGATATTTTTCTATCAGATTCGCGAAATCCGGCCGTCTCGGGCCCCGAACGGGCCCATTTTCCAAGAAATTACGAAACTTCATTGGCTACAAGGAAACGGCTCAACTAAGAGCGATGTAACGACGGTTAAGCTTTTTGGATCCAAAACGGACCTCGAACAGACCAAAACGTCGCTCGGTTGACTTTTCCGGCAAAAAGTCAACCTTTCCCAAATTGGTCAGAAAGTTGCCCTGAGTCCCCCAGAACTCACTTGGTCGATATCGGGGTCAACTTAAGTCTGGTATGACCCTCGGGGTCAAATTTAGGTTCATTTAAGTGTCTGTCCCAAAATTTTAATTTTTCCTGTTTTTCGCCGCTTTGATTGGCGTTGACTGGGAGTGGTTCTTACAGAGAGAATTTTCATTCTCCTGCTTAATGAATAGCCAAGGTGGTGATCTTTATCATCTCTTTATCTGACTCATTGGTAGTTAGCTCAAGACCTTGAACCTCACTTCTTCCTTCCACCTCATAGCCAAGCTTTTCATCTTCCAAAACTACAAGATGTTGGATTATTTGATCATCACTGCAATATGCCAATAACCCAATTTTCTTACCAAAGGACCATGCTTTCTTTGCTGCACCAAGCTTTTGATTAGTCAAGTTGGCTCTCGAGTCTTCCTTCAATCTCAGTCTGGTTTCATATTTGTGTGTAGAGCTATAGTTGGTTTGATTTTCTTTCCTTTGGCTTTTTTGAAAAAATGTTTTTTTGAAAAAATGCTTAGCTGGTGTGTCTGCTGAAATATCAGAAATGCCTTTTGAGAGCCCTAGAAAGTCACTTATCTCCTTGATTTGTGAATCCTGCAGTTGTAGCTGGGGCTGAGACAAAGAGGTGTTTTGGGCACTAAAAATATCTTCCAAGCCATGAATTTGTGAGCTGGTGGTCCCCAAGGATGGTAAGTCTTGCTCTTCTGCATCATTTAATGGACTCTTTTCCAAGGGTTTTTCTTTAGTTTCTAGTAGGTAGTGGTCATTTTCATCCTCTCTTAGCATTAATTGTTGATGTATTTGTGTACTTGTAACAAGGAGTAGGGACTGAGCTGGTTGGGCTGTAATTACTTTAGTTGAATATTCTGAACTATTGCCTGAGAAGTTAGTTGCTCTGAGGGAATTTTTTGAATTTTGAGCAAGCATCTAAGTCTTAGCATTTCCAAAGGGGATCAGATCTAGATCATTGAGGTGCTGAATCTGGATTGTGCCCTTAGTAATTTGTGTGGAGTCGAATTCCTTTTGGAGAGGTGTTCTTTCTAAAGTATCATTCACAATAGTCTTGCTCAGATATGTACTTCCAAAAGGGGCAGTAGTTAATTGGAGCAATGGTGATTGAGTTTCCTGAGCAAGAGGAGAGACATGCTTCTGCACATTCTCCATCCTAACTGTCTGTGTATGAGAGATAGGTTTAGTAATAACTTCTTCAACCATAATCACTACTTCATGCTCATGATCAGCTGCTTCTAGAAGTAAAACATCATCAACTAAATCTTCTGCAGAGTCATTTTTCAAATTCTTGTCCCTTGAGGCTTTAGAGGTAGATTCTTCTACAAAGTTTTCCTCATCACCCACTTCACCCTCATCCTCAGAGGAGCTCAGAGAAATTTGGGAGCTTTCAACACTATGTCTCAATCTTTGCCCTATTATCTCAGCCACCTCATCAACTTTGGTTTCTTTGATCAAGATTGAGTATTTTTGATGCCCCAAGGAAATCTCCATTGTGCTTGTAATGTTTGAATAGATGTTTGTGTGGATAAGAATATATGCTACATCGATTTGTACACCATCAGTAGAGTTTGGGTGTGCAATGACATAGATTCCCAGATTTGCAGTTGCAGTTGCAAAGGACTCCTCACACCAGCCTTGATATGGTAAACCATGTATAACAACCCATTTAAAAGTCCCTTCCTTTTCACATAGCCTTTCTTTGTCTGGAATAATGGTGAGCCGTTTACTGAGCCAACGACCATCTTCCTTCAGCAATTCTTTGTCAAATAGTGGATCTGGACAATGAAGAAGTAGTGTCTTGTTGCCAAGAGATTTAACTTGTATTTCATAGACTCCTTCAATGGAAAAGCTTGTCATAATAGTTTTTGCTGAGTAGTTCTGATGTACAATGGCTAGATGACTGTTTCTGAGTAGTTGCAACTGCTGAAGAACAATAGAGCCTTGTAGCCTTATAGGAGAATGAATAAAGCTCTGATTTTTTATTTCTGACTTCATAATCCTTGATGGTGGTTCTTGCTTGTGTAACATAAAGTTTGTGACCGTTTATGGTATAACCATTGAAAATCTGGCTAGCATCCTGCAGTTGTTGATGAGTGGAGAAATAACAAACGCCATTATTTTTACCTTGTTTGCTGACATTTGCAGCAATGTGGGCTCGTTTAAGGCCTCCCACTTCCGAGAAAATATTATGCAACCATGGTTTTGTGGCTCTGCTAGGGAGATTGTGGATATAAGTTGTTATATTTCCATATCTTTGATTAGCTTCTTTCCTTTCCTGTTGAGTGACTTGTATAGCAGGTTGCTTAGGTTCCTTTGGCCGATATATGAGTTGTGGTACAACATCCATAGTTCTTTCCTTTGTCTTTCCTTTTGAGGGTCTGAGTTGTTGATGTATCTTTCTGGGGTTGCTTGCTGAGAAAGATGGAGTTGAGTCAATATCAGATGTAACTGGTTTAAAGTATTTGTCATAGAACATTTTCCTTCCATTGATCAACTTGGTGTGTCCACCCTGAGAGTATTCCTGATTTCTGTCTGTAGAGGGGTCTTGATCCAACTCTACTTTTCTCAGTTTTACTTTCTTTAGTTTCATCAACGGTTTCTCAAACCTAGGAGGTGGACCAATGGAGGAAGATGGGGCTCTCTGTTGTTGGTTTCCTTCCTTTTCCCAAGATGTAAGTGCCAATTCAACTCTCTTTGTAGGAGCCAAATCACCACTGAGTTCTTCAAGTGAAAGCATTGTTTCTAGAGGAAAAACAAGTGTTGTTGTTGAGGGAGAAGAAGATTGAAGCTGCAGAGTGTTTCAGTAAAGGGAGAAGAGAATTGGAGCTGCAGATGTGTTCTTGGAGTGTTCGTCAGGAAGCTTGAAGATCTTCAAAGATAATGTTGTAGTTTCAAGTTGCTATTGTAGCAGTAGAGGGAGTTTTTTGCCATTTCATGTTTAATTATGAAATTGACAATTGTTGATGTAAGAGTTGAAGTAGAAGATTGGGAAAACCTAAACTGTGGTGACGGTATCACATGAAGTTGCATCAAATCCGTTTCGTGCTGGTATTCGTAAAAAGAGCGAAGGAGATAATGTTGAAATTACTGATGAAATGTCGGTTGCGACTGATGTTATTATAGAAAAGAAGTTGACATGTTATATGGATATGAAAAAAGATGATTGTCTGGATATTTATGTAAGAGATGAAGCTGAATATTTGAGAAATGTAGACCATAATGGTGGCATCAATTCTAATGATACTTTGATTTTAGATAAAGTTGTATCAAATCTTGTTTGTTCTGGCGCTTATGGGAAAAAATGAAGGAGAGAATGTTGTACAAACTGATGAAAGACAGTATGCAGCTGGTTCCACTATAGAAAACAATTTGATAGATGGTATGGATGTAGTGGAAGATGTTTGTGTTGGTTCTGATATAGTAGAGACTGATATAAGGCAAGATGCAGTTGGTTCCATTATAGGAAAGATGTGAGGTAGAGCCCTCATTTAATATGTTCCACCTAGATATTTTTGGATAGCCAACAAATCTAATTTGAATGATTGTTAAGTGGAAAGAAAAAGCAAACTTTATGATGAATATAAACGCGCAGGTCTGAATTTTATGCTGATGATAGTTGATTTCTCGCTAGAAATGCAATGATGCATATGAAAAAGGTTGTCATTGTTCAGGGAGTAGGATCTTGTGATTCAGGTTCCGGTTTTTTAACCGAGTAAACCGGCCCACTGTCTTCATTGGGCCCAAACCCAATTCTTATGTCTCTTTTATTTTTCCAATTTTTTTCTTTTAGTTTGTCCAGAACCTGATGATGCTGTGATACTTTACCAGCCCAAGAAAACATGCTTTCATTTTTGACAATTGTTCTTCGTTAGTTTTTTTCACATTGTTCTCACTTAGGATTACAATATATTTGATTTATGTAATGAAATTACAGCACAGATCTAACATAATAATATAAAACCAAAACCAAAGTTACATCCATATTAATAATAATTATTTAATTAGTAGAAACATGAGAAACAAGATACAAACAAATCTATAGATCTTATAATAGAAAATTCTAATAAGAAGCATAGATCTTTGAAGGGACGATTGCAACATGCAAGCCAAATAAATACTACAGAAGAGGAGAGTCAAATGATTTCTCTTTTCTGAAGGATGAAGGGGCGGCTAGGGTACACTCTGATCCGGTGTTGAATGATGTTGTACAAATGGTTCTATTTATAGGCAGAAAGCTAGAGTTTTAATGAAAAAGGCTTTAATTTGGGCTTTTGCATGGGCTTCTCATTCAATTGAAATAATTAAGCCCAATAAACATTTACCCCAACCCACATATTTCATCTTCATCCTCACGCATTCACCTCTACGGCTGCAACAAATGACCTAAACTTTCAGTCGCCGTAGATGGAGATGGAAGGTGGCTAACGTTGGACCTTCCGGTGCCGGTTAACCGACGGTTATTACTCTCTCTAACCGGATCATCGGTTATGTGTTTTTATCACCGACGCCGGCCGAAGTCTTCCTTGGTGCCGGCTGGTTTCGGTGAATCCGTTGAATCTTGCCCAGCCCTAGTGAAAGGTTTCATAAGGTTTTGTATTTAAATTATACTCATTATTTTTTTTCTAATCTTCAATTTGAAATATATTTTCAGGTTTTCATGATTGTGTACAAACACAATCATTTTATGCTTCTGGTTATTGATATAAAAAACGATTCAACTAAGATTCTTGATAACTATGAACTGAATATCTAAGATGGTGTTCATTACGGAGATTTATTGGAAGTATGGCAACTTTAATAGCATTTTGGGATGTTTTCCGATACATTAATACTTTTTTTAATATACCCAATTTGTTTGGAATATTTTGATTGTGATTGGTAAAATTGCGCAATTGCAAACAACATTATGATTGATGATAAGTTAGGAGAACACATCTTAAATTTGAAGATTCCTCAATATCAACTAAGTGGGTGCACCGCGCGTTCCGCGGTGTGAGAACTCACCGTAGATTAAAAAAAACTATCGTCGATCAACATACACAAAATCAAGCAAAATCTAATTTAGAAATCACCATTTCAAAACTGGCCTAATTATATTTCCATTTGAAGGAAATTGAGGAAAGAATCCTCTTAAAATCATATTTTATAATGCATATTGAGGCTGATGGGTCAATTTGAATTGAAATGAAATTCAAACCTTGTAATCTATAAATATGATTGTATATGTGCATAGCAAAATATTTAGCTTTTTAAAGTGAAGAACACAGTAGTAGACGAAAAATGCTTGGAGTTGATATATTGAAATTGCAAATGTATTACAATATGTTGTCAGTAACAGATGAACGGCAATTTTTACATTTATATACGACCTCTTTAAAACAAATGTTTTCCTCTAATTTAAATTTACATGGAATGAGAAAAAACATGGGTGACCTATCTATTATTCTATCGATGCATTTCCTCGTATGAGAAATCAAAAACGAACTGGTAAATTTACCAAAATAGTTGGGAAAACATTTGACACGTTTATATGTATTACTGAAACATCATAACGTAATAGGCAAGAAATTTGCAAAAAAACAAAATTACAATTAAGAAAATGATATTTCTTTCTAAATAAAACAGTTACATTGTATATGTGAAAATATAAAAGTGTACTTTCATCACACTTGGAAATCTTGTCATGTGAATAACACGTGTCGTCAGGGCCGGCTCAACAAATTTCGAGGCCTTAAGCGAAAATTTTGAACGAGAATTTTGTTTCATTTAAAATGAGACGGTTTTCCGATAATTTGTTGATTGATAGAAACACATTTAAATGAGATATATAATAAACTTTATGACATGAATCAAAATAAAAAGAAGAAATGTTAGAAGAGTTGAAGTTAGAAATTTAAATGAGATGTATAATAAACTTTATCCCATGAATCAATATAAAAAGAAGAAATTTTAGAAGAGTTGAAGTTAGGAATGCAAACTAAGTAAAAAAAACTAGAGAGCAAGTTAAACACTTCTTATTATTACTATATATATATATATATGGAGGTTTTCACGTGCGAACCCCTCTTAAAATGCGAGCATGCGAACTCAACAACAACATGACACGTGTCGCGCTTAGAAATGCTCATCTTTTTTTTCCCCACCAAGTTCATTAATTTAATTTTTCCCGCTTCGTTTCAACTCCGATTTAATTTTTTTTTTTGCGCCAATATTCTTATTTTTTCAAGAGCTTTCTAACAAGTAGTGGATTGCATATATTTTGATGTGTTTTTGAATACGTGTGTGGATGTGTGAATATGAGTGCGAAAAGTGTGATGTGTTTTTGCAAATTTAGTGTATATGGTTTGCGGATTTAGTGTATATGGTTTGCGGATTTAGTGTATATGTTTTGCGGATTTAGTGTATATGGTTTGCGAATTTAGTGTGTTTTGCAAATTTAGTGTATATGGTTTGCGGATTTAGTGTATATGGTTTGCGAATTTAGTGTAATTTTCACACTTTTGTATGCAATAACCTTGGTCTTGGCCACCTGAATGTATCCAACATTATAGATTGAGCAATAATGGGCAAAAATGGGACATGGAGTCTAAATCAATAATCCAGAAGTGTTAGATGATATAATGTACTGTAATCCCTTGTCATATAATGACACAGAGGATGTATATTTATATATATTAGCTGTTATACAATGCTTCAACATAACTACATCATAACTACAATTATAAATTACAATAACTATAATATAACTGCTAATAATAAGGATCACTGCTCTTGAAATCTCTAAATAGCAAGCCTTTTTCCTTGGACAACAACTACTTTCAGCAACCCCACAAACTCCTCCATCATGTTATACCAAAATCTACATAGTCATATTTGTGAATTGAATCAGTACCAAAAGACTATAGTCTTCAAAACACAAACATAAAGCAAATCCAAGACTCCAAAAGAAGCTACTTTAGGAAGAAACTAAAACTGGGTTTAGTTCCAAGAGATGAATTTGTAACATGGTATCAAGCTACCATCATAAAAACATGAATTAAAGCTGAAATCAACAATATCCAAGCTGTAACATGGTATCTAGCAATCAATTCAAGTTAGGTTATTGCATACAAAAGTGTGAAAAATACACTAAATTCGCAAACCATATACACTAAATCCGCAAACCATATACACTATATCCGCAAACCATATACACTAAATCCGCAAACCATATACACTAAATTTGCAAAACACACTAAATTCGCAAACCATATACACTAAATCCGCAAACCATTTAAACTAAATCCGCAAACCATATACACTAAATTTGCAAAACACATCACATTTTTCGCACTCATATTCACACATCCACACACGTATTCAAAAACACATCAAAATATATGCAATCCACTACTTGTTAGAAAGCTCTTGAAAAAATAAGAATATTTGCGCAAGAAAAAATGAAATCGGAGTTGAAACGAAACGGGAAAAATCGAATTAATAAACTTGATTATAACAAAAAGGAGGACATTTTCTGAGCGCGACACATGGCGCAATCTGGTTGAGTTCGCATGTTCACACCGTAATTCATGGTTCGCACCTGATTGCTCTTATATATATATATATATATATATATATATATATAGGGGGACAATCGGGTACAAACCTTATTTCGGGTCAGAACGTAGAACTAATCTGGGCCATTGATTACCCAGATCGGATGGCCACCGAAATTCAGGGGGGTGGGGGTGATTGATTACGAAATCAATTACAAGATATGCGTTAATTAAAAAGATATTAGAAGATATGCATTAAATCTGGACCTTTAATTCTATGATCCAAGGGCCCAGATTGAAAGTTCTGCGTTCTGACGAAGTTACAAGGTTTGTACCTGATTGTTATCCTATATATATATATATATTGGCCCTCGGTTGTTAATTAAATACAAAAAAAGTGTTGGATCAATACAAACGTAGTTTACATGTGGGTGAAATTAAGGCCTTTTACCCAAATGGCCTTATTTTAGTAAAGTCTAACTTAAATGACCTCACGATTCAATGCTCCCACCTAACTAGTCTCCTCATTAATGACACTTTCATACTACCAACATTATCATCATTGATGATCCATGTCAGCACCCAACTCTACACTCATTGTTGTTTCATGTCAGCATCAACCTCAGCTTTCGTTTGCCCTCTTGGCGCCAAATCCACGTCAGTAGTCGTTAGCCCTATTCGCGCCAAATCCAGCTGAATTGGGGGAAATCGAGTTTCGTTTGTTTGCCCCATTCTCGTTCGCTTCTCCTTCATCCTCGTTTTTTTCTTCAATTGTTGTTGTCTCGTGCATTGTTTGTCCTCATACCCGTTTTTTCTTCTTTAATTTCTCTTGCGAGCTGCTCAATTGATTGTTCCACTGTCATTGAAGCCTGCCCAGAAAAACCCTAGCTCGAGGTAAGTAATTGGAAAGACCTAATTTGTAGATTTTGAGCAATATGTATATTTAAACGTAGTTAATGTTATCATGGAATGGTTTTGAAACATATTTCAAGATAGTATTGCTTCATTCGGACCTCCATTTCGTGATTATGTGGTTCAAGTTCGTATCATGTTGATGGTAATAGTTCTCAGATCGACACGTTCTGGTATGAGCTGTTAGTAGGTCGGTTTGGCGATATGGTTTTATGTAAACTAGAACGGGTGTCCATCCGGTCTTTTACGTAACAGAATGTAGTGTCAATCTGTTATGAACTCATCTATATTTATAGAGGCCTTTACCCCTTATCGCTTTTGGTTGAAAAATAGTTTTACAAGTCCTTTATTTACAAAGGCCTTTTTGTTTGAAATTGTTTTAAAATCGTTTTTTAAATATTTGTAGATGTCTATTATGGTAAATTGTAGCTTTATATTTATATGTTCCTAGTTCTTGTAGGAATGGTTCGAGTGATAATACATGCTTCTTATGGTGGGGAATATTTGAACGAGAACGGGAAGTATAGTTGGATACCACGTAATTCAAAGTCTATGAATATCCTTCTTGATGATGAAGATACATCATTGAAGAAGAGGTTATGGGATAAATTGTATGAGAAGACCGGGGTGGACGCAAATGAAATGGAATTGAAAGTGAGCTACTTAGTACTGGACTTGCCTGACAATGTTGGAGGAATGAATCCAGTTATTTTAGAAGACGATGAAACTATTCTAGGTTTTGTTGTGGAATATGGACTTGGGACCCGAAACAACATACTACACGTGGAGGTCATTAACAAACATACCCGTGGTAGGGAAATGATTCCTCCTGCTGCCAACGTTGTACATGATGAGTACTTTGGCCGGGACATGTGTAATCCAATAAACACGGGGGATTCCATTGATCTTATGAGTCTAAAGGTGGGTTGTAATGACCACTCCCGGTCAACGCCAGTCAAACCTGCGAAAAACAGGAAATTTTAAAAATTTTAAGAATGACACTTAATTGAATCTAAAATGACCCCGAGTGTCATACCGGACTTAAGTTAACCCCGTTATTGACCAAAGTGAGTTCCGGGGGACTCAGGGCAACTTTCTGATCAGTTTGGGAAATGTTGACTTTTCGCTGGAAAAGTCAACCGAGCGACGTTTTGTCCATTCGAGGACCGTTTTGGATCCAAAAAGCTTAGCCGTCGTCGCAGCGGTCTTAGTTGAGCCGTTTCCTTGTAGCCCGTCAAGTTTCGTAATTTCTTGGGAAAAGTGCCCGTTCGGGGCCCGAAACGTCCGTTTTTCGCGAATCTGATTGCAAATTATCAAGTAGATATTTTCCAAAAGGTGTGGGACCCACCTTGACACTTGTCCAATTTGCGGTGGTGTTAGTTTTGGGGGGAAACTATGTGTGGACAAGGGGTGGCCGGCCATATGGGGTTAAAAAGAAAAAAAAAGAGAAATTATGAGTTAGTTGTTAAAATAGAAAAGAAGAGAGTGTTTTAGAGAGAAAAGGAGAAGAAGAAGAAGAAGAAGAAGAAGAAGAAGAAAGAAGAGAGGAAGAGCTAGGGTTTGGAGATTATCGAGCCCTTGGATCGTCTCAAGGCAAGGAGCAATCTCGTTCCCCTCATCCTCCTCTACGGTAATACCCAAACCGATTCTCGTTTTGATTAATTTTGGAAGTTAGGTTTTTGTAAAACTATTAGTTTAAGGTGGTTTTGATGTTGGGGTAATTGTTGGAGACGTTTTGGAGGTGTTTGGAGGGGAAAGATGACGGTTTCTGGTGACCGGAGGCTCGGGAGGAGCTCCGGCCACCGTGGGTGGTGGCCGGCCGACCATGGGTGGCTGGCCGGAGCTGGGACCAGCCACCACCATGGTGGCCGAGCCCCACTTTGAGCCCTAGGGCCCACGGCCAAGTGGGTCGGGTGGGGCCCATGTGCTCGGGTGCTCGGGTTTTAGCGTTCGGGTGGTTTAAACGTTCCCCGGACCTTTTATCCTTAACCGAATCGAATTTTGGAATTAAATTGGAGAAGTTGTAATTTATCGGGTTTAGAAACTTTAAACGTCATCTAATTGACTCGGAAGTCGGAATTCGATTCCGTCAAGTACATTGGGACCCTTGAATTATTCTAAGACCTAGAAACGAAAACGGGAATTTTTGGAGCCCCGGAAGGGCATTTAGAAAACCCGGGCAGATTCGCCACGTCGGGCGAATCGGGCCTTTACGGGTCCCTTATCGACAATGTCGAGTAGTTGGGAAGTTTGGGGGTGATCGACATTGTCGGGGTTAAGTTTGGGCATCGAGTTTAATGATTTTCAGTTTATTCCTGCGAGTTGTTAAGTGCCTTTAAATTGTGTTCTTTTAGATCGTGCCACGGAACGAGGCAAGGGAAAGTTGGGTGAGTGACTGAGATCATCATCGGAGCTCGTTGGTTGGCTTTTGGGAGAACACGCACGAGGTAGGGAAAAGTAGCCGGATCTCGGCCCTGACTAGGGAAAGTTAACAGTAGAATTGCATGTGACACTGGGGTGTCGTGGGTTAAGTAAGTTATCGAATATTAGAAAGGCATGATACGGGATTGTAGCGAATATTGGAAATGCATGTGACACTTAGTAGTGTCGTAGGAACAGAGAACTTAGCGTCATTAGAATTATTGGAGGCATATGACCATGCCCGGAGGTTGTTTGTGAAACTAGTGATCTTAGGACTGTTGGAGGCATTGAGTATGCCAGAGGTTGTTGTGTATTATTATTATTGAGTTTTGGGTGGCCTTGAGAGCCCGTGTTATTATTATTGAGTTTTGGGTGGCCTTGAGAGCCCGTGTTATTATTATGGTGTTTTGGGTGGCCTTGAGAGCCCGTGTTATTATTGTTGAGTTTTGGGTGGCCTTGAGAGCCCGTGTACTAAGGTTGGTGTCTTTGGCTGGCCTGACCGAGTTAGAGTCTCGGGGGGTTGCGAGCATTCTTTGGCTGGCTTACGAGTTAGAGTCTCGGTAAGTTGCGAGCGTGTATTATTGTTGAGTTTGGGTGGCCGTGAGTGCCCGTGGGGTTGTTGAACCCGTGTCTTTACCTTTGGTGTTTTGGGTGGCCATGAGTGCCCATGGGGTTGTTGAGCCCGTGAGTTACTGTTGGTGTGTCTTGGGAGGCCGTGAGTGCCTGTGGGGCTATTGAGTCCGTGAGTTACTGTTGGTGTATCTTGGGAGGCCGTGAGTGCCTGTGGGGCTGTTGAGTCCGTGTTTTACTGTTGGTGTTTCTTGGGAGGCCGTGAGTGCCTGTGGGGTTGTTGAGTCCGAGTTTGACTATTGGTGTCTTGGTGGCCATGAGTGTCTGCGAGTGTTGAACCTGTGTTGTTACTGGTTGTTGAACTTGCTTGTGATTGTGATTGTGATTGTGATTGTGTTTGTGGTTACCTGAGGTTGGGGGCCCGCTTCATGAAACGGGGGTCCACGAGCACACGCGTCTGCATGTTCAGACGGGGTAGGGGGCCCGCCCGCCAATAAAGGGGTCATGGCCACGCGTGTGTGGTTTGGGTTTGTGAGCATCCTTTGGCTGGCTTACGAGTTAGAGTCTCGGTAAGTTGCAAGTATTCTTTGGCTGGCTTACGAGTTAGAGTCTCGGTAAGTTGCAAGCATTCTCCGGCTGGCTTACGAGTTGGAGTCTCGGTAAGTTGCAAGAATTCTTGGGTTGGCCTGACCGAGTTAGAGTCTCGGGAGGGTGTGAGCGTTCTTGGCACTGAGCAGTTGGCAGCTGGTTTGCGATCCTTTGTGATCTTGTTTGGTGTGCGATCCTTTGTGATCTTGTTTGGTGTTGCGTAGTCTTTCTGTCGGTTCCTTGGAAGAGGTCGTGATCGTTGTGTCGGGTCTGCTTTGCGCGTCAGAGTGTTGGGTTGGTCAAGGAAAGTAATAGTGGGTGTATGTTCAGTCAGAGTACTTGGGTTCGGGACAATGTTCCTCGGTGTTGACCTTGTTTTTGGTGTTACCGGCTTTGTCTGCTAATTATGCCGTAGTCAGTCTGTTATTCGTGGTGGTGAGTGAACGCTCACCCCTAGCTGCTTTTCCTACAGGTACCGTTCGCAGGCTGGACTAGGTGAGCTTCTGAAGCTTGAAGAGCTAGAAGCGGGATTCTGGGTTTATTTGAGTCTAGCGACGTATACCATGCTTTTGTCCACTTGTTGGGACGTGTTTTAAGTTGTAAATATTATTTTGTTGAACTAAACTGGTATTTTTAAAGTGATTAATGGAAAAAGGTTTCAAGGTGTCTACTATTTTAAACGTTCGCGTCCCGAGTTCGGTTTACTGAAATTGGGGCGTGACATGGGCAACGCGTTTATCTCCCACGTCGAGCTGCTAGTACAAGTAGTACTGATGTAGCAGCAGTAGCGGGATCAAATCCTACTCCAACACAGTTAAGTGTTGATGATGATTATATTTATGATGATTATATTGATGATACGGAAGGCGGCATAGAAGAGAATCTAGAATAGTTTAGTTCTGGTGATGATATGGAAGATATGGAAGATGTGGAAGATGATGTGGAAGTGGATGATGATGTGGAATTGGAAGATATGGAAAACGAAAAATCGTATCCAGATCAAGTTTTGATCCTGCAGACCACTTTAATCCGACGGAAGTGCTTGATGTCGAAGCAAACTCGATCGGTTTCCAAGATGGGTCAGGTTTAGCAATTGGTGATACGCTTGAGACGAAAGAAGAGTTTCAGACGTTTTTGTCACATATTGCTGTGAAGGTCGGGTTTGATTATCGTGCTGCCAAATCTAACAAGTCAGAGTTTGTGGCAAATGTGTTCACGAATATTGTGGATGGAGAGTGCGTGCAGCCAAAATTGGAACTACAAGGCAATTCTCTGTCAGAACATATTTCAATACTAACTTTTGCTCTGTGAATGCGACGAAGGTCCACCGCCGGCAAGCAACTACTAAATTTGTTGCTGAATATGTGAGGCAAAACTGTGTGGGTCAAAAGCATACACCGTGTCCAAGAATAATTCAAATATTTCTACAAAATGACAGTGAGTCAGCCACCCAGATACCATACTGGCAAGCTTGGAATGCCAGACGAGTTGCCAACTTTTTTCTTAGAGGGATCCCGAGAAAAGTTATGCACTCCTTTCTACTGGGTTGTCAATTGGTTTAGACAGATCTGTACCATCTTGAATTTCTTCGAGATGCACAGTCCTCCCAATGACGTCTTTGGAAACAAAACTCCTTTCCCCAAGCGACGAACACCATGTTCTCACTGGGATTGTAGAAGTAGTATCCCCTTGTTTCTTTGGGATACCACACGAAGGTGCATATCTCAGATCTTGGTTCGAGGTTAGTCGAAACCAAATGTTTCACATAAGCCTCGAACCATAAATCTTTAGGAAGGACTAAGCGGGCATCATCACGTACCATTTTTAAAATGGTGTTCCTTCCACACCCTTCGTCGAAGCCCGATTCACTATGAATGCGGTCATCTCTAGAGCATAACCCCAGAAAGAGATTGGGAGATCAGTCCAACTAATCATGGAACGGACCATTGTCTAACAATGTCCGATTTCTCCGTATGGCTACACCTTTCAACTACAGTGTCCCAGGAGGAGTCCATTTCAAAATGATCCAATTCTCTTTTAGATGATCTAATAACTCTGTGGTCAAGTATTTTCCACCTCGATCCAATCTAAGTGCCTTAATACCTTTGTCGAGCTGGTTTTCTACTTTAGTCTTAAACTCTTTGACTTTATCAAAAGCTTCAGACTTATGTCTCACCGAATAGACAACCATATTTACTGTAATCATCAGTAAATGTGATAAAGTAGCTAAAATCCCTCATGGCAAGTGAACTTATTGGTCTACACACATTCGAGTGTATCAGCCCCAATAATTCACCCGCCCTTTCATCGCGATCGATAAAGGGCACTTTAGTCATTTTGCCCATCTAAAAAAACTTGCACCTATCAATCGAATGAACCTGAAAGCCCGCACTTCTGAAGTGCTGATAGGCGCTTCTTGTTTATGCGGACCAAATGACAGTGCCATAACAGAGTTAGGTTTAAATGGTTGAATTTAGACCTCTTGGTATTAACGTAATATATAGAACTTGAAGCATTGTTACCCATATCTAATATGTACAATCCTCCAACCAAGTCAGTACTGGTATAAAACATATCATTGCATAGAACATTGAAAACTCCATTTCCAATATTAACATTATATCCTTCCTTGTCAAACAGGGATACAGATATAATATTCCCACTAAAAGTAGGTATGCAATATACATTATACAATACTAAGACAAGGCCACTTGGCAAAGCAAGACTCATGGATCCTACAGCAGTTGCCACAACTCTGAGGTCCACTTCGTGCTTTCCAAACCTCTCCTACTTTCAGCCACCATATATTTGTGCATGTGTGAGATTCAGTCCTGGTATCCAATACCCATGAATCTTTGGAAGTAGAGAGATGTAGCTCTATAGAGTTAATACCGGATGAAGGCACGGTCCAACCACCCTTCCTTAGATCATCTAGGTTTCCTGATGAAGGCGCAGTCCTACTGCCTTTCTTCAGATCATCCAGGCTATTTGATGAAAGCGCAGTCCCACTGCCCTCCTTCAGATCAGCCGTGAACTTCCTGTAATCCCGGTTCCAATGACCAGGCTGTTGGCAATAGAAGCAGACATTCTCAGGTGTCTCATCTTTCCTGCCAAGTGCGCATGGGCCCAGCCCTTGTCACTTCCAATTCCCTTGTTGACCATCAGAATATCCTTGGATCCTAGATCCCTGAGATATTCTTCTCAGCAGTTAATGACACTTCATGTAACTCTGATATGGTCTTAGAGACAGCCTTGTCAAGGACATATTCTTTGCGTTCAGACTTGAGGACTATCCTCAAAATTCTATACCAGTCCAAATAGTTTGTCCCATTTAGCTTGACCCTGTCAAGAATGGTTTTTAATGACAAACTATTAATGTTCTGAATTTTCCATTTGATCTACAATAGATAAAATTCAATCAGTAAACTGAATAAATTTTATGAAGATCAAGCTTAAACACCAACAATCGATTCTAAACCTTTAGAATCTGAAACCAAGATCCTTGATTCACTCGATTAAGCTGAACTAATGCTCACCACTTAATCGAGCTATGTAGGTAGGACTTCATCTAATCACATCCAATGTGACTCTTGGCTAGGGTATGTACTTATGTACACGGCTTACCCTATCTGTTACCCTAGCTCAACCTCAGGCTGAGTGTCACGCCCCAATTTCAGCGAACCGAAACTAGGGACGCGAACGTTTAAAAAGTTACAAAACTGAAACCTGTTTTCGTTAAATCACTTTAAAAGTCAGTTTAGTTCCACAAAAGAATGTTATTTACATCTCGAAAATAAAAGTCCCACACTTGGACAAAACGAGATACACGTCTCTAGACTCAAAACACCCAGCAACCCGCTTCAAGCTCTTCAAGCTTCAGAAGCTCACCTAGTCCAGACTACGAACGGTACCTGTAGGAAAAGTAGCTAGGGGTGAGCGTTCGCTCACCACCACAGATAACATACTGACTATGGCATAATTAGTAGACAAAGCCGATGACACCAACAACGACTCAAAGACACACACACGACCAGTATTTTCCTCAACTGACTCGAAACACGGATACGTTATGTAGACCCCACACTACGATCGACGACCTCCTCCAAGACACGACTGACCACACAAAACCAAAAAAGATCACAAAGGATCGCAAACCGGCTGCTCAGTAACCAAACTCTGTCTCTCGCCCTTTACCGATCATAGACGTGGTCAGGCGGTCGACCTGTCGCGCAACTTCTCCCGATCCCAGTCGGGAGGCTAACCCACAACCTCTCCGCTTCACCCGATCCCAGTCGGGTGGTTAGCCACACCCGCGCGTCCTTCCCCCGATCCCAGTCGGGGAGCTAGCCCACAACCCCTCCGCTTCTCCCGATCCCAATCGGGAGGCTAGCTACACCACACAACCTCCACCAGTAACAAGCAACCAAACACAATCACAAACAAGTTCAACAGACAGTAACGACATCGGTGACAACTCCACAGGCACTCACGGCCAACAAACACCGACAACCAAACACAGGTTCCACAACCCTACGGGCCCTCATGGCCACCCAAGACACCGAAACGACAACACGGGCTCTCATGGCCACCCAAGACTCAGCAATAATTAACACGGGCTCTCAAGGCCACCCAAACTCAATCAACAAATAACGCACAACAACCTCCGGGCATGGTCATATGCCTCCAGTAAATCAGTTAACGCTAAGTTCTCTGCTCCTACGACACTACTAAGTGTCACATGCATTTCCAGTATTCGCTACGTTCCCGTATCATGCATTTCTAATATTCGATAACCTAAATAACTCACGACACCCCGGTGTCACATGCAATTCTACAATTAACTTCCCTAGTCAGGGCCGAGATCCGGCTACTTTTCCCTACCTCGTAAACAACTCCAAAAGCGCTCCACTAAACCCGAGATGTCACTCGACGAGCCTCCCTTTGCCTCGGTCCGCAACACGATCTAAAACAACACAGATTTAACTCACTTTTAAACTAGTGCGAACAGGCCGAAATTAAATAACTCAAAGCCCAAATTAATAACGGTTCCGCCGTTAAGTTAACGGCTACGATTTGTCCAGTTTAAATTCGACAGTTTTCGTTTACACTCGAGCGGGCTAACAGTAGGGTTACGACGGATCGGGTTCGAGCACCCGTGCCCGAACCCAGATTTGATCTAAACCCAGTTAAAACCCCTTTTTAACTTAAAACCGTCTTTGAACTCCTTTGCTTTGTTTAATTCGGACTTCGAATTTAAAACAAACGATTTCCTTCCGCTCGTTTCCAAACTCGATATTTTTGGTCCGAAACCCTTCTAAAACCGATTTGATTTCGTTTCCCCCCCCCCCCCCCCCCCTTTTTGATTTAACTTAACTCAAGTTCGTTTATCGACCGACCTTCGTTTTAAAACCCAATTAATTCAACCGATTTAGTTTTATCGATAACTAATTTACGTTCGAAAAGAGAAATCGAACTTTTAACCTAAATCTGATTTTTCAAAGTAACGCTCAAATTAAACCCATTTTTTCTTCATCGTTAACCAGATCTGAAATTCGTTCGAAACATAACAATAATAACATAAATTTGTTCATCTTTACAATTTTCAGATTTACACCATTACACTAGTCCTTTAAACGAAACCGGATTCACGTTTTTTGTGTTATGTTCCTTTCCATTTCGGGAGCTCCGTTCCATCCCGACCGGATCTGAACGAACTCGGGAACAGGAAAGCAAAAGACGAAGAACGGGATCGGGTTAGGTGCGACTGACCACCGGCGCCGGTCGGTCGAGGTTCCACGGCCGAGAACTAACCGTGAGGAACGGTGGCGGCGATGGAGAGCGGCGGTGTACGGCGGCGTACGGCTCGGGTCCGGACGACTCGTCCCGTTCCGGATCTGACGAGCTCGCCGGCGACGGCGGGAGCTCGGTTCGCGTTAGGGCTCGGACGGGGAGCGGGGCGGTGGCGAGTTAGGGCTCGGACGGAACCGGTGGTGGACGGCCGGTTTTTTGACGGAGACCGGGAAAGATGGCGTGGGGAGCTCGGGACGAGGGTGGCCGGAGCTGGTGGTGGACGGTCGGAGTTTAGTGAGGAAGACGAAGGAGAAGGGAGAGGCAGGGAGGTCGGGGACGGTGAAGGCGTGGCTGGCCGGAGCGGTAACGGCGTCGGGATGGGGGAGAAGAAGACGGGACGAGGGTGGTGAGGACCGGGACGGTGACGGCGTGAAGAGCTCGGCCGGAAATGGTGGCAGACGGAGCTGGTTCGGCGAGGAAGACGAGAGAGAGAGAGGGTGAGGGTCGGATAGAGAGAGAGGAGGGATGAGGGCTGCGCGTGATATAACGCTGAAACCCTAATGGTTTCAGCTTATATCCACGCGAGTTTGGGCCGGCCCATCGGCCTCAGACTAAGAAACGGGCTCAAGCCCAAACCGGGTCTGGCCTGGCCTGCCCAGCTTCCATTTGTTTTTTTGCCACTTGTTTCAAGAACCTACCCTAAGGTTTTAGGATTTTAATTTCATACCCTAATGAAACGAAGCGGGTTTTACAATCTACCCCCTTAAAGGAATTTCGCCCACGAAATTTAAAACAGGCGTACCTCGGGAAACGAACAAGGCGGGATACTTCGCGCGAACCTCGTCCTCGCGTTCAATAGTTGTTTCCGCCCCGTGGTGCTTCCACTGCACTCGTACCAAGTGGATAATCTTGCCTCCCCGCAGAATCTGCTCCCGCGTGTCAATAATCCGAACCGGCTGCTCCTCATAGGAGACATCATCAGCCATCTCGATATCTGTCCACTCAATGACGTGGGAGGGGTCTGCGTTGTACTGCCGCAACTGAGACACGTGGAAGACGTTATGGACTCTCCCAAGTTGCGGTGGCAATGCCAGACGATAAGCCACTGTTTCCACTCTGCCCAAAATCTGGAACGGGCCAATGTACCTCGGAGCCAACTTGCCCCCGCTGCGCCTGAACCGCACCAGCCCCTTCCTCGGGCTCACCTTCAGGAACACGTGATCCCCGACTGAAAACTCAAGGGGTCGACGTCGCCTATCGGCATAACTCTTCTGTCGGCTCTGCGCTGTCCTCATCCGATCGCGGATCAGTGCGACTTTCTCCGTCGTCTCTCTGACGAGATCTGGCCCCAGCAGGCTCTTGTCCCCCACCTCTGCCCAGCATACTGGTGACCGAAACGGCCTCCCATACAACGCTTCGAACGGTGCCATCCCGATACTGGCCTGGAAGCTGTTGTTGTAGGCGAACTCGGCCAAAGGCAGGTGGGTCTCCCAAGATCCCCTGAAATCCAGCACACATGCTCGTAGCATGTCCTCCAAGATCTGGATAGTGCGCTCGGACTGACCGTCTGTCTGGGGATGATGCGCTGTACTGAGTAGCACCTCGGTCCCCAATGCCTTCTGCAGACTCGGCCAAAACCTGGACGTGAAGCGGGGATCCCTGTCAGACACTATCGACACCGGGACCCCGTGGAGACGCACTATCTCCTGAACATACAAGCTGCTCAACTTGTCCACTGGGTCGGTCATCCTCATAGCCAGGAAATGTGCCGACTTGGTCAACCGGTCGACTACCACCCACACTGCGTCGTTCCCCATCGGCGATCTCGGTAGTCCACACACGAAGTCCATCGTAATGTGTTCCCACTTCCACTGAGCAATCGGTAGTGGCTGTAACAATCCCGCTGGACGCTGATGCTCGGTCTTCACCTGCTGACAGACGAGGCATCTCGACACAAACTCTGCTACTTCTCTTCGCATCCCGTGCCACCAGAAATGTCGTCTGAGATCACGGTACATCTTGGTGCCCCCCGGGTGCACCGTAAGACGCGAGTGGTGTGCCTCTCGCAACACGTCGTTCCTACAGTTAATCGGCACGAACAGCCCTCCTCGGTACTGTAGTCCCCAATCTGTACTGTTCTCCCAACCTACTACCTCGTCGCCGTTGACGACCCTCTCTCGGATCTGTGTCGTCTCAACGTCCTCCGTCTGCGCCTCCAACACTTGGGCAAGCAGTGAGGGCTGAGCCACTAAAGAGCACATGGCCATGTCACCCGTAACCTCCTCTAGCTCAAGCCCGAATGTGCTCAGCTCCCCCATCATGTCCCACTCTCGGACTAATATGATGGCGAGGCTCGGAACCGACTTCCTACTCAAGGCGTCAGCGACCACGTTCGCCTTGCCCGGATGGTAATGTAGCTCGAAGTCGTACTCCTCGAGTAGCTCCATCCACCGTCGCTGACGCATGTTCAGGTCTCGCTGGGAAAATATGTACTTGAGGCTCTTGTGATCCGAGAACACCTGAAACCCCTCGCCATACAGATAATATCGCCAGCTCTTTAGCGCAAACACGACTGCTGCTAGCTCCAAGTCGTGGGTGGGATAGTTGCGCTCATGCGTCTTCAGCTGCCTGGAGCCATAAGCTACCACTCTGCCCAACTGCATCAGTACGCAGCCCAATCCCTCTCCGGACGCATCACAGTAAACATCATAACCGATTCCTCGCTCGGGCACCACTAACACTGGAGCTGTAGTCAGCCGAGTCTTCAACTCCGCGAATGCACGCTCACAGTCATCTGTCCACACGAACCCGACACCTTTGCGCGTCAACATAGTCATCGGTGCGGCTAGTCGTGCAAAATCCTGGACAAATCGCCGGTAGTAGCCTGCCAATCCCAGAAAGCTGCAGATCTCGAAAACACTCGTGGGCCGTGCCCACTTCGAGACCGCGTCGATCTTCGACGGATCGAACAGGATACCGTCACGGGACACGATGTGGCCGAGGAATCTCACCTCAGAGAGCCAGAACTCGCACTTCTCCCGATTGGCATACAGCTGATGCTCGCGCAGTAGTGTCAGAACAGCCCTCAGATGTGACTGATGCGCCGCCTCGTTCTGCGAATATATCAAGATGTCAACCACAAACACCACCACAAACTGATCTAGGTACGGCCGGAATATGCTGTTCATCAGGTCCATGAACGCTGCAGGTGCGTTCGTCAGTCCGAATGGTATTACCAGGAACTCGTAGTGCCCATAGCGCGTCCAGAATGCAGTCTTTGCGACGTCCCCCTCACGGACTCGCAACTGATAATAACCGGACCGCAGATCGATCTTCGAGAAGTAGGTCGCCCCTCTCAACTGGTCGAACAAATCATCGATCCTCGGCATCGGGTATCGGTTTTTCACCGTAACCCGGTTCAGCTTCCGGTAATCTATACACATCCGCAGCTCTCCACTCTTCTTCTTCACGAAGAGTACTGGTGCTCCCCACGGCGATGCACTCGGACGGATAAACCCCTTCTGCTGAAGCTCCTCTAGCTGACGCTTCAGCTCAATCAACTCTGTCGGCGCAAACCTGTAAGGCGCCATCGATATCGCCGCCGTTCCCGGCACCAGGTCAATCCCGAACTCCACCTCACGAACCGGTGGCAACCCGCTCAACTCATCGGGAAAGACATCGGGGAACTCGCATACCACTCTCGGTAACTCTCGGCTCTGCACAGCCGATACTTCCTCCTCTGCGGATAATGCCGACAGGAGGACCCCGCTCTTACTGCCCAGAACACATGTCACCTTCGTACCATCCACTGTCACTGTCACTCGTCGCATGTAGCAATCGATATTGGCTCGGTACCTCAACAACCAATCCATTCCCAAGATCACATCAAAGGTAGTCATTCCCAGCACGAGAAGATCACCGGGGCAAGGACAGTCTGCGACTCTAATCTCGCAGGCACGACATACTCTATTCAACGATGCACCACCCCCAACTGGGGTGTCCAGGCATAGGGGTGGGCTCAACGGCTCTAAGCTCAACCCCAACCTCTCGGCACAACCCGACGAAATAAAAGAGTGCGACGCCCCGGTATCAAACAAGAATAAAGCCCATAAATGATACAATAAACACGTACCCTGGATGGTCTCGCGGTACGTGCTAGGTCCTGGGGCTCTGGAGTCGGTGACTGCATACACTCTCCCCTGCGAGGCCTGCTGCCTCTGACCCGGCGCACTGGCCGCTGAATACCCGTGACTCTGCTGCTGTCTCGGAGTCGGTGCGCTCGTAGAAGGCTGTGACGGTCTGGACTGCTGACCCTGACGAGGACGTCCCCGGGGCGACTGTACGGTCCGCGACTGCTGCGGTCGCTGCGCTGATGTTTCCCTCGACGGCTCACGGCACCATGCAATGGTGTGCCCAACCCGGCCGCATCGAAAACAGCCGATCTCGTTGGCTCTCGACTCTGTGCCCTGGCTGGTCCGGCTGGTTGCTGGTAACGCCGTAGGCCCTCCTTCCATCGGGCACTCGCGACGGAAGTGGCCTCGCTGCCCGCAGGTAAAGCACATCGGCGCCCTCTCTGGTGCGACTGGCCCAACTGCTGCCATTGACCCCCGCTGTCTCGATTCACCCGAATGAGTCGGTGGTCGGAAGAACCCCGCGGTCCTCTGTCTCCGTGAGTCTCGTGAGTCGGACGGTCCTGCAAAGCTGATCGGCCGCTGTCGGACCTCACGACCCCTGGCTGCATCCCGGATGCCCTGCTCCACTGTAGCCGCGGTGTCCACTAGATCGGTATACTTCCGTATCCTCAAGGCGAGAACCTGGTTTCGGATGCCCAGCCTCAATCCGTCCTGGAACCGCAGGCAACGGTTCGTCTCGCTCGTCACCATCTCAGGCGCGAATCTGGCCAAGGCTGTGAACCTGGCCTCGTACTGTGCCACTGTCATCCCTTCCTGGTCCAGATCTAGGAACTGCCGATGTCGCTCCAGCCAAGCCGACTCGGGAAAATACTGTGCCATGAATACCTCCTGGAATACGCTGTAGTCGTATCCGACTGTGTCCTTCACCCGCCCCCACCAGTGGTAGGCGTTGTCTCTCAGCTGATGGGCCGCGAAGGACACTCTCCGACGACCATCCTCTACACCCGATGTGTCCAGGTCTCGTGTGACCTGCTCTAGCCATCGCTCGGCTAGGTCGGGATTTGGCTCCCCGACAAAGTAGGTATCCCGAGCTTCAGGAAATCTAGCAGCGCTCGGGAGGTGTGATCCTCTGTCTGAGCGGCCCTCACCGGGACGGCGGCTGCCTCTGGTGCTGGCGAAGCCGACTCTCGGCTGGCGATGACCGCCACCAAACTCTGAACGGTCCTGGTTAGCTCATCCAGGGCAGTCATCACTGGAGGGTTCGCGACTGGCGGAACACTGGGGGTGCCTGCAGACGGCCCCGCATCGCTTCTCCTATCTTCTCCGACAGGAGTGCCCTGCACCTCCACGTACTCGGCGGGCTCGACGGTTGGCACCCTCCCCGGTGCCCCCGCTGACCGTCCCCGCCGGCCCCGCGTGGGTGCCCAACCCCGTGTTCCTGCGGCTCGTCCGCGTCTACCGCGAGCCATAATCAGTATCCTCTGCACGGATACACGCAAACGTTCAGTTTGCGAATTTAAAAAGGACAGCAGTTCAAAACACTACGCTCACATGGTCTATGTTTACCCCAGCGGGTATAACAATAATACGTCACGCCGCTCACGCTATTAATACTTTAAATATTTGTATTAGCAAACGAAACCTCAAAGAGACCGCAACAACATGCACCAAAACACGCAAAGACCAACCAACCACACAGCGAAACAACAACCATAACCAAAATGACGACTCAAGACCGACCTCAAACACAAGCCAACACGGCCGGGTAACAACAATACACGCCCACTGGGCCAATCAATTTTAAAACCTTTTCCACTCCATTAAAAACCTCATTTCTTGGCATCAGGTGGTTACAACCCCGTCCAGGCGTCCCCGAACTACGTTGTAGCCACTTGATACCAACACCGTCACGCTCGACCACAGGAGCGCTCCCGAGTCGAGTCGCGACAGTTTAAAAACGTTTCACGCAGCAACACACAAATACTGTGCCAGTAACCCCGTACTGCGCAAGCACAAAACAAAACAGGACTCAAATCCTAACGGGTCTACACCCGAGTTCCGACTTGCGTACCCAACGCAGGACGGGACTCTACTGACTCGACTCTCCCACCTAATTGACGTGTAGTCCGAGGTGTGAAACCTCGCACTCTGATACCAAGCTGTCACGCCCCAATTTCAGCGAACCGAAACTAGGGACGCGAACGTTTAAAAAGTTACAAAACTGAAACCTGTTTTCGTTAAATCACTTTAAAAGTCAGTTTAGTTCCACAAAAGAATGTTATTTACATCTCAAAAATAAAAGTCCCACACTTGGACAAAACGAGATACACGTCTCTAGACTCAAAACACCCAGCAACCCGCTTCAAGCTCTTCAAGCTTCAGAAGCTCACCTAGTCCAGACTACGAACGGTACCTGTAGGAAAAGTAGCTAGGGCTGAGCGTTCGCTCACCACCACAGATAACATACTGACTATGGCATAATTAGTAGACAAAGCCGATGACACCAACAACGACTCAAAAACACACACACGACCAGTCTTTTCCTCAACTGACTCGAAACACGGATACGTTATGTAGACCCCACACTACGATCGACGACCTCCTCCAAGACACGACTGACCACACAAAACCAAACAAGATCACAAAGGATCGCAAACCGGCTGCTCAGTAACCAAACTCTGTCTCTCGCCCTTTACCGATCATAGACGTGGTCAGGCGGTCGACCTGTCGCGCAACTTCTCCCGATCCCAGTCGGGAGGCTAACCCACAACCTCTCCGCTTCACCCGATCCCAGTCGGGTGGTTAGCCACACCCGCGCGTCCTTCCCCCGATCCCAGTCGGGGAGCTAGCCCACAACCCCCCCGCTTCTCCCGATCCCAATCGGGAGGCTAGCTACACCACACAACCTCCACCAGTAAAAAGAAACCAAACACAATCACAAACAAGTTCAACAGACAGTAACGACATCGGTGACAACTCCACAGGCACTCACGGCCAACAAACACCGACAACCAAACACAGGTTCCACAACCCTACGGGCCCTCATGGCCACCCAAGACACCGAAACGACAACACGGGCTCTCATGGCCACCCAAGACTCAGCAATAATTAACACGGGCTCTCAAGGCCACCCAAACTCAATCAACAAATAACGCACAACAACCTCCGGGCATGGTCATATGCCTCCAGTAAATCAGTTAACGCTAAGTTCTCTGCTCCTACGACACTACTAAGTGTCACATGCATTTCCAGTATTCGCTACGTTCCCGTATCATGCATTTCTAATATTCGATAACCTAAATAACCCACGATACCCCGGTTTCACATGCAATTCTACAGTTAACTTCCCAAGTCAAGGCTGAGATCCGGCTACTTTTCCCTACCTCGTAAACAACTCCAAAAGCGTTCCACTAAACCCGAGATGATCGCAGTCACTCGACGAGCCTCCCTTTGCCTCGGTCCGCAGCACGATCTAAAAGAACACAGATTTAACTCACTTTTAAACTAGTGCGAACAGGCCGAAATTAAATAACTCAAAGCCCAAATTAATAACGGTTCCGCCGTTAAGTTAACGGCTACGATTTGTCCAGTTTAAATTCGACAGTTGTCGTTTACACTCGAGCGGGCTAACAGTAGGGTTACGACGGATCGGGTTCGAGCACCCGTGCCCGAACCCAGATTTGATCTAAACCCAGTTAAAACCCCTTTTTAACTTAAAACCGTCTTTGAACTCCTTTGCTTTGTTTAATTCGGACTTCGAATTTAAAACAAACGATTTCCTTCCGCTCGTTTCCAAACTCGATATTTTTGGTCCGAAACCCTTCTAAAACCGATTTGATTTCGTTTTCCCCCCCTTTTTGATTTAACTTAACTCAAGTTCGTTTATCGACCGACCTTCGTTTTAAAACCCAATTAATTCAACCGATTTAGTTTTATCGATAAATAATTTACGTTCGAAAAGCGAAATCGAACTTTTAACCTAAATCTGATTTTTCAAAGTAACGCTCAAATTAAACCCATTTTTTCTTCATCGTTAACCAGATCTGAAATTCGTTCGAAACATAACAATAATAACATAAATTTGTTCATCTTTACAATTTTCAGATTTACACAATTACACTAGTCCTTTAAACGAAACCGGATTCACGTTTTTTGTGTTATGTTCCTTTCCATTTCGGGAGCTCCGTTCCATCCCGACCGGATCTGAACGAACTCGGGAACGGGAAAGCAAAAGACGAAGAACGGGATCGGGTTAGGTGCGACCGACCACCGGCGCCGGTCGGTCGAGGTTCCACGGCCGAGAACTAACCGTGAGGAACGGTGGCGGCGATGGAGAGCGGCGGTGTACGGCGGCGTACGGCTCGGGTCCGGACGACTCGTCCCGTTCCGGATCTGACGAGCTCGCCGGCGACGGCGGGAGCTCGGTTCGCGTTAGGGCTCGGACGGGGAGATCGGAGACGGGGAGCGTGGCGGTGGCGAGTTAGGGCTCGGACGGAACCGGTGGTGGACGGCCGGTTTTTGGACGGAGACCGGGAAAGATGGCGTGGGGAGCTCGGGACGAGGTTGGCCGGAGCTGGTGGTGGACGGTCGGAGTTTGGTGAGGAAGACGAAGGAGAAGGGAGAGGCAGGGAAGTCGGGGACGGTGAAGGCGTGGCTGGCCGGAGCGGTAACGTCGTCGGGATGGGGGAGAAGAAGACGGGACGAGGGTGGTGAGGACCGGGACGGTGACGGCGTGAAGAGCTCGGCCGGAAATGGTGGCGGACGGAGCTGGTTCGGCGAGGAAGACGAGAGAGAGAGAGGGTGAGGGTCGGATAGAGAGAGAGGAGGGATGAGGGCTGCGCGTGGTATAACGCTGAAACCCTAATGGTTTCAGCTTATATCCACGCGAGTTTGGGCCGGCCCTTCGGCCTCAGACCAGGAAACGGGCTCAAGCCCAAACCGGGTCTGGCTTGGCCTGCCCAGCTTCCATTTTTTTTTTGCCACTTGTTTCAAGAACCTACCCTAAGGTTTTAGGATTTTAATTTCATACCCTAATGAAACGAAGCGGGTTTTACACTGAGAATCGTAGTTGGGTCTACCAATTTTACACTATGGCCCGTCAGTATGTAGGTGCTCCGCTAATGCGCACGACACCCACATATGTCGTCCAAACCTACTACCCCGCTTTCCCATGGATGCTCCGCTAATGCGCACAACACCCATAGGACGGGGAGGTAGTAAGGTGTTGAGAATTGGGAGGTATCGGATATGACCCGTTTTTACTTGTCTGGTTGTGTTTAAAACTTTTGGCACATCCTAGATGCGATGAGCACATCAACTACATTCTAAATGTAATGATGCCTCCAATTACATCCAATGTAATTCTTCCTTCGAACCCATCAACTACATCTAATGTAATGACGGTTCTAAGGGCTCACAAACAAGGATTAAAAATCCAATTTTATCTTTGCATGTGAGGTGATATGCTCGGTAAATAAAGTTAAGCATGCAATTCTAAAACACATAGAATTAATCATGCATAAAATAAACCAAGCATAAAGCGATAAATGTGCACATAATAGCCCCCTAAACTAACTCACACTAGCTTCTTTAGCTCCATCGACTCCAAGCCGATGCCAACACCCGAAAAGCCACCAAATGACCTTTTCGCCCTTTCTATATCTTGAGAAAAATATTACAATTTAATATACGACTCGCAGGTCGGGAATAAATAAATATTACAAACAAGTGGTTCGACGACCATACCTTGAAAGAATAATTACATGCTAACTTTAACGACTCACAGGTCGTGAAAAGCGATGAATAATTAAAACGAGCTCGGGGCTATAATCTACACCATGCCAACATCACATCACACATTGTGTTATCAAACAAGCATGTTATCAAACATCATGTGATTTTCCGGTTTTAATTAATAGCCAAGTTTCGAAATTTTTTTGATGCTCGATTTATCGAAACCGTTCAAAAATGAAACTTTTGAACATTTGATCTTCGAGTTTGTCATGACGGTTCCAAACTCGTCATAACTAACAAAACGGTGTAGCCTTGGAATATCAACCATCCAATGGTCATGCTTGGCTTAGCTTCGTCCAACGGAGCCCAGTTTGGTCCCGGTTTCGGCTACCCGAGAGTCCCGCTCCCGAGACCCGAAAAATCAATTTTTTTTCAAATTTTCCAGATTTGAAATAATTTTCAAAAATTCATTTTACATCCATTAAATCCATAAACAAGAATTTAAAACATGTTATCAAACAATTTAGCAAAACAACATGCCAAAAACGAAACTTTCAAGAAAAACCGAAACTTTGAACACCGTCTTGTGAATCCCGAAGGTAGCACGGCTCTGATACCACTGTTGGGTCTCGAGGTAGGGTTGGAAATGAACCAACTTGCAGCGGAAAATCAATGAAAACAAAGAGACGATTAAACCATGAAACAACTAACAAAGAATGGATTCACAAGAGAAAAATTCAGCACTATTTCTTACCAAAACAAGAACACCGGGTAACGAATGATTGGCTTGAGTCTCCAAGATGCCTACGTATCCACATGGGAATCAAAGCCACGTAGTTCTTCTCTTTGAAGACTCAAGAACACAAAAAAGGAGGTGGGAGCTTGCCAAACCCGAAATTGCAAGGGAAGGGGGAGAGAAGTTGTGTTTCCTATTCTTGTCTTGTGTTTGTTATGTTGAAAAAAGATGACTTAAACATAACAAACCTCATACTAGTCGCTTCTTGTGAAGCTTTGTTGACTAGGGACCCATCGAGTGTGATCTATCTCGATCTATGGTTCTATTCGCATGGTGGGCATAGATCAAATCACACATCGATATATTACTCCAACACA
Organism: Erodium maritimum; assembly: GCA_963921825.1. Taxonomy (NCBI): domain Eukaryota; kingdom Viridiplantae; phylum Streptophyta; class Magnoliopsida; order Geraniales; family Geraniaceae; genus Erodium; species Erodium maritimum. The sequence goes on along the minus strand of OY997588.1, from coordinate 45,734,681 downwards.
TAAGTAATATAAAGTCGCTTTAATTTTATTGCTAACGATGCTTTATACATTTGGACATTTAGGATTGAACTACGGGCACTAAGACTAACACCTCCACCTTCTCCTTCTCCTCTTCTTCCTCCTCTTCCTCCTCCTCCTCCTCCTCCTCCTCCGACTCCTCGTCCTCCGAGTCATCCTCCTCTTCCTTCTCGGCGACCTCTGGGTCGTCGTCCGGATCTCCCATACCCTCCTCCCTGGAGAACTCCTCGTCCGGGACCGCATCGTCGTCAGATTCTGAGTGCTTCCTTTTAGACCCAACTTCATACCCATCGTCGTCTTCACTATTGAAGACGGTGGTGGATTTAGACGGTGGAGAGAGTGGGGTAGAGGCTAGGTTTGGACTCGTCGAAAAACCATGGAGAGTCGGGGGAGTTCGGTGGGGGTGGTGGTTGCTCCATGGATGGGTATGGTATGGTGGTGGGTTGCAGCAAAGCCGAAGGAAGAAGAAGAAGAAGAAGAAAAACGAAACGAGACTTCAAAAAGCAGAATGGATTTTCAGTATGGTTTGCATGTGCTCTAGATTGGTTTCTTATATAGACTTGGAAAAGCAGTTACATGATTACGAAAATAAAATTTGAAATGACAAGTAGGGTTTAAGAAGTTATTACAAGTGATAATTACATGTAAGGCGAAAAGACTCGTCAGTTCGTGTATAGGCATGACCCTATAAATATGATTAAGTTGACAAGACACAACTGTTCACAGTACAATTAAAACTGATTGACAGATGTATTCATTACCAGAATACATCCCAGATTTGAAATATATTTTCTAGACTTGAAAACAAGACTTGAAGGTATGTATTCAGAATGAGTTCCCATAATTGATCAGAATGAGTCTCCGACCGTAAATCTGTCCTCATATGTTCAGTTTCCAATTGAACCTAACATTAAAAATAGTATAATCCATGTAACATATAACAATTAACAGTACAATCCATTCAACATAAGGCTAACATTATAATAATACATCAAAGTTTAGAATTAACACCAATCTTGGTCACCAAAATAATAAAATTCACATCAAAGTGTAGAATTAAAATTGTAATCCACCTCAAATATTAAAATTCTTAGTCATTCCAACCAGTAAAGTTTTATCCTTAATGACTTAAAAACTCAGTCATTTTTGTAATCCATTAGCTTCTCGAATTGTGTTGCTATATCCACACACATCTTCAAGCGGTACACAGAGACATACTGTGGTTTCATATAAATTGGGATCAGAAATGATTGTAGCTCCAGCTTGCAATACTTCAACGCATAAACACCTGAGTCTCCTCTACACAATAAAAGCGAATTAGTGACAACTAAGTAAGAGTTATAGAACAAAAACAAGTTATAAGATGCAAAGTTTTTAGAAGATTCCATACGTCTGCTCCTGTTGAGGCAAATCGGTTCGTCTTTCACTCGTCCACATTGTGCCCGAATGGAGTATTTGCCTGTGAAAATTCTTGACAGCAATGAGAATTTGTGGGAACATCACCAAAAAGGTTCCATCACTACAGAAATATTCGGGACAACTCTTCTATCGCAGTCATACATTATGAGCTTGCAGAGAGATACGTCCACCTCCACCATAGCCTAATGCTGCTCTATTATGTCCAACAGCAAAGGAAAAAAAGCTTTTTTCACACCCTACCCATGGCTTAGCAAGCAAAGATCGGAAGATCGCCCCTAACATATTCCATAAGGCGATCTGCTACTTGGGGGTTCTCACTTTTATGTTAGCCTTAATGTCCGTAGTTCAATCCTAAATGTCAAAATGTATATATCATCGTTAGCAATAAAATTAAAGCGGCTTTATATTACTTATGTGTTGGAGTAATATATCAATGTGTGTTCTGATCTATCCCCACAATGCGAATGGAACCATAGATTGAGATAGATAACCCTCGATGAGTCCGTAGTCAACAAAGCTTCACTAGAAGCGACTAGTATGAAAGATGACTCTTTATGGCTTACGTTCTGTTAGTCATTGAAATGGGATTCCAGAGTCTGATCATAGATATCATGTGGGACATGATATTGGACGACCCGACATGAATATGTGTCATAGATCAAGTCATGAACATATTCATTGTCGTAGCTCGTCATGTATCCTTAGACCAATGAATCTTTGTGATCGCTATGCAGTAAACAACTGAGTTTGACCTGAGCCTAACGTTGTCCGTAACATGGCTTTCATAACGGCCAGGATTGGCTTGGGGACGGACTACATGAGTGACACGAAAGACGGCTTGGAGGCGATGAGCGCATCACGGGACCTCTTTGGGAATGACCACGGGCCATGTTCCAAGAGGCCCATGCAACCAAGGCCCATGGAACTAATTAATCAAGTCTTGATTAATTAGTACTACGTAAGCAAGACAAGGATTAAGGTGTTGGTGATTCACCACTTAACCCCATCTTGTCCAGCCTTACTTAGCACCATACTTGTCTTATTTGCACCATACTTGTCCCATGCTTTTAGTTTGACAAGTTTATGGTGTTTTTTATGTTTAAGTCATCTTTTTTCAACATAACAAACACAAGACAAGAATAGAAAAGACAACTTCTCTCCCTCCCCTCCCCAATTTCGGCCATGAATGTGTTCTTCCTCCATTTTGTGTTCTTGAGTCCTCTAAGCTTAGAACTATGTGGCTTTGATTTCTTGGAGTATACGTAGGCGTCTTGGGCCAAATCATTCGTTACCCGGTGTTCTTGTTTTGGTATGAAGTAGTGCTGAATTTTTCTCTTGTGAATTCATTCTTTGTTAGTTGTTTCATGGTTTTAATTGTCTCTTGTTTTCATTAATTTTCCGTTGCGAGTTGGTTCATCTCCAACCCTACCTAGAGACAAAAAAAAACATGCATAAAGCCAATAAATGCATAAGGTAATCAATGTGACGATGATGATGAAAAGAGTACCCCCGTCATGGCTCAAAAACCAATCATCGGAGTAAATGTGCAAGTATGAATTTCTATGGTTCGAGTAAAACCAATCATTTCATGTGTCTATTTTGCATTCTCTTAAGTTGCTTCTCGACTTGTTAATATATCACATCGATAAATAATCAAAGTGAGTCAACTTACATAGGATAAGTGGGTGCTTACCCTAGTAACACACAAATGCTAAAATAGACAAACATAAATAAAGAATTGTGTCTAGCTACTCCTAGTTCACTTCTCGAATATCTAACACCAACTATCAAGATGATACCAATAATCAAGTTGAACTAAATAGAACATCATTCTAGTAATACTCAAGCGTAGAGCACAATCTCTAGGAAAAGTGAATTATCTAGCTACACCTACATCAACTTCTCTAGCCCGACCATTCTAAATTTAACGTGAACATCTTGGTTAGAGTATGATCTGCATAAGTCCACCAATAAGGGACTTGGTATCATTCAAACTAGATAACTAATCAAGAAAAGCAATGTTGCAATTTAATGTCTCTAATAGTCTTAAAGTGCACAATAAATCATACACACATCCTAGATAGCTACAACTAACAATTCATGACGCAATCCACACTCAAAGCAAAAAACATTACACAAAAGGGCTAACACATCCGAAATAACAAAAAATAAAGAATTGTGTCTAGCTACTCCTAGTTCACTTCTCAAATATCGAACACCAACTATCAAGATGATATCAATAATCAAGTTGAACTAAATAGAACATCGTTCTAGTAATACTCAAGCGTAGAACAGAATCTCTAGGAAAAGTGAATTATCTAGCTACACCTAAATCAACTTCTCTAACCTGACCATTCCAAATTTAACGTGAACCTCTTGGTTAGAGTATGATCTACATAAGTCGACCAATAAGGGACTTGGTATCACTCAAACAAATAACTCATCAAGAAAAGTAATGATGCAATTTAATGTCTCAAATAATCTCAAAGTACACCGATCCTAGATAGCTACAACTAACAATTCACGGGGAAATCCATACCCAAAGCAATAAATCACTAAAGGGAAAACACACCCGAAATAATCAATTTTGCTTAAAACACACTTGACATAAATAGCTATCATCGGATATCAATCGATCACATATAGAATGCAACGATAATCAAACATTTAAAATAAGCACTAGACATATTGAGTAATGAATGCTACGAAAATATGAATCTAGCACTTTATATTCATTCAAGAGATCGAAAATCCTCGTAATTAAGTCCATACCCAAAATATCTAATTTATTATGCAATTAATACATACAAATTATTTTACCTGATTTAATTAACCTAGAATCGATATTTGCACATAAATCAACCAAAATCAATTAAATCGGGTAACGAACACAAATGGGTATCGAACTCAATAAGGAGTTGAGGTGACATCCACGACTACATTAGGTGTAGACAGCATGTTCTCTACACGCAAAGTTTTAAAGGGAAATTTGGACTCAAGTTTGTTGGACTCGAGGTCTACAAGCCCACGCCTTGGCACTTTATTTCCTAGCTCAAGTGGGAGACCTAAGAAGCATAAAGTGACTTATGCATATGCCACCAGATCTAAGAATGGAAGAGTCATAAAAAATCCTTCTCCGGTTACAATTGTAGAGAAAAAATCTCACTCTAAGGGCTTGGATTTCAAAGGGGCTACTGAGGCACACAAATCTTGGAGTTACTGAAAAGCTCCAGTACTCAAGCCTTGAGGTAGTGAAGCATAAGTGATAGAACAGTTTGAAAACCTGGATGTTGAACTCAACCGTTGTGTACAATTTGATATTGATTCAGAGGAAGATTATGTTGATATGGATGAAGACTTAGACCCTCCTTTGGAAGAGCACAACTTTCTTCCCTTTCCATCTTCTATCTAAGCACACTTGAGAATCAACACCTTAATCTAGTCTTTCTTACTTTGTCAAAATTAATCAAGACTTAATTAATTAGTTCCACGGGCCCTTGGTGGCATGGGCCACCCATGGGCTTCGCGGATGATGGTGTTGGGTCTCGAGGTAGGGTTGGAGATGAACCAACTCGCAGCGGAAAATCAATGAAAACCAAGAGACGATTAAAACCATGAAACAACTAACAAAGAATGGATTCACAAGAGAAAAATTCAGCACTAGTTCTTACCAAAACAAGAACACCGGTTAACGAATGATTGGCTTGAGTCTCCAAGACGCCTACGTATCCACATGGGAATCAAAGCCACGTAGTTCTTCTCTTTGAGGACTCAAGAACACAAACATGGAGGTGGAAACTAGCCAAACCCGAAATGGCCATGGAAGAGGGAGAGAAAATGTGTTTCCTATTCTTGTCTTGTGTTTGTTATGTTGAAAAAAGATGACTTAAACATAACAAAACCCATACTTGTCCAACTAAAGGCATGGGACAAGTATGGTGTCAAGTAAGGTGTAAATAGGACAAAGTATGGCAAGACAAGATTGGGTTAGGTGGTGAATCACCAACACCTTAATCCTTGTCTTGCTTACTTAGTACTAATTAATCAAGACTTGATTAATTAGTTCCATGGGCCTTGGTTGCATGGGCCTTTCATGGGCCTCTTGGAACATGGCCCGTGGCCATTTCCAACGAGGTCCCGTGATTCGCTCATCGCCTCCATGCCTTCCATACCGGAAATGTCCAACATTATCCGACGCGATCAATCCCAAGACTCCAAGCCTTGTCTCGATCCGTAAAGTCCTATTCACTTACGGGCACATGACCCAAAACCCAGTTTTGGTCATGTCCCGAGACAACTCCCTTTTGGCCATTCTCCATAAATGTGTCAATGAGTTTCATCCTCCGGTGTGACCCTTAGGTTTATGCATGTCAATAGATCAACGTAAAATCCCATTTTACTTGATCCTATTTAAGTGGCAACTAACGAGACTTTAGTATTGCCTGACACTGCATAACGAATGGACCCTGTCGATTCTAACCTTTCTGTCATCCCTGTCATTATCCTTTTATCTCTGATATCCTGATTGAGATAAGGCATAGAGCCGTCATCCTTATTATTCTCAATCACCGTTCCTTGATATGTGAGATGACTGAAGATATGATACCCAGTATCATGTGCATGGCCATGCTATTCTTCCAGTCACTCTCGATCAAGTGGTCGAGAACCGATATCTTTCCCATACCTTAGTATGAGGGATAAATCCCTTAGCTGTCTTTCGTGTCACTCATGTAGCCCGTCCCCAAGCCAATCCTGGCCGTTATGGAAGCCCTGTTACGGACAACGTTAGGCTCAGGTCAAACTCAGTTGTTGACTACATAGCGATCACAAAGACTCCTTGGTCTAAGGATACATGACAAGCTACAACACTGAATATGTTCATGACTTAATCTATGGCACATATTCAGGGCGGGTCGTCCAATATCATGTCCCACATGATATCTATGATCAGACTCCGGAATCCCATTCCAATGACTAACAGAACGTAAGCCATAAAGAGCCATCTTTCATACTAGTCGCTTCTAGTGAAGCTTTGTTGACTAGGGACCCATCGAGTGTGATCTATCTCGATCTATGGTTCTATTCGCATGGTGGGCATAGATCAGAGCACACATCGATATATTACTCCAACACATAAGTAATATAAAGCCGCTTTAATTTTATTGCTAACGATGATATATACATTTGGACATTTAGGATTGAACTACGGGCATTAAGACTAACAATCTCCCACTTGCCCTAGTTCCAATCTAAACTCCAATATGTCCCCATCGACTTTACATGTCTAACATGTTCAGGCAGTGACACTGCCTTAGTCAAAGGGTTGGCTATGTTATCATCTGTTGCAATATCGGTTATCTTCACTTCACCTCAGTTCAGTATTTATCTGATGAGGTGGATACGCCGCAGTACATGTTTGGATTTGTTATACGATCTAGGCTTTTAGCTTGCGCAATGGCCCTTGTGTTGTCGCAAGATGGATTCACCGGGTTGGATGGGTTTTTAATTACACCCAGCCCTGCCATGAATTTCCAAATCCACATAGCCTCCTTAGCTGCCTCTGCAACATCCATGTACTTGGCCTCTGTCGTAGATTCGGCAATGATATCTTGCTTTACGCTCTCCCAGCTAAAGCTTTGTCATTCAGCGTAAACACATATCTTGATTGACTTCTAAAGTCATCTGGATTTGTCTTGGAAAACTAGCGTCTACTCATCCTTCGATGACTAGTTCAGCATCATCTTTCCCCCGGGTTAGAATGATGTCTACTGGTACAACATAAGGCTTACGAGACGTCTGGTCTCATACATGTCATGGCATATATGATCGATCCTGCCCCCAGGCGCATAGGATTCTCATCATCCTTTTCAGCTCATCAGGTGTCTTAGGACACTGAGTCTTGCTGAGATGAATGCCATGACTAGTGGGTAAGAGTCCTTTCTTTGAATCGAGCATTAAGAACCTACTCAATGCCTTGTTCACATAGGTTCCCTGACTTAAATCCAAGACCCTCTTGGTGCGATCTCTACATATCTTAATCCTTAAGATATGAGAAGCATCACCTAAGTCCTTTATTGAAAAACACTTCCTCAACCAAGTTTTAGTCTCGTGCAAGGTTGGGATGTCGTTTTCAATGAGAACCAGAAAGGTAATATTGCTCCCACTAGCCTTCTTATAAACGCAAGATTCATCCTCGTTCTTGATTAAGCCAAATCCAATTACAGCTTCATCAAAACGAAGGATCCAACTCCGAGAAGTTCGTTTCAATCCATAAATGGATTTCAACAACTTATAAATCTTTCCTCTATTCTTCAGATCGTCAAAACCTTTGGGCCGAGACATACAACCGTACTCAGTCAAATTTCCATTTAGGAAAGCGGTTTTAACATCCACTTGCCATATCTCGTAATTATGATACGCAGTTATGTCAAGAAGAATTTGGATCGATTTTGACCATAGCCACTAAGGAGAAGGAGAAGGTTTCCTCATAGTCAATCCATTGGATCTGCCTATAACCTTTCGCCACCAGTTGAGCTTTGTAGGTCAGAGGGTTGTCGTCCATGTCCATCTTCACCTTGAAGATCCATTTGCATCCTATGGTCCTCACACCATTGATGGGATCAACCGGTTCCCAGACTCGGTTGTCCGACATGGATTGCATTTCCTCCCTCATGGCTCCCGGCCATAACTCGGAGTCGGGCCCATCCACGACTTCTTGAAAGGTGGCTGGATCATCGTGATCCACCATGACTTCATTGTCACCTCCGGATACCATATCTTGGAGGTGGAAGATTGACCCTTTCAAATCGCCTTGGACCTTCCGGAATTGTAACAGGAATTGGTTCTCACTCTACGACAATCTCTGGCTCCTTTCTACTGGGTTGTCAATTGGTTTAGACAGATCTGTACCATCCTGAATTTCTTCGAGATGCACAGTCCTCCCAATGACGTCTTTGGAAACAAAACTTCTTTTCCATAAAGACCCCACCCCAAGCGACGAACACCATGTTCTCACTGGGATTGTAGAAAGAGTATCCCCTTGTTGCTTTGGGATACCACACGAAGGTGCATATCTCAGATCTTGGTTCGAGCTTAGCCGAAACCAAATGTTTCACATAAGCCTCGCAACCACAAATCTTTAGGAAGGACAAAGTGGGCATCATCCCGTACCATTTTTAAAATGGTGTCCCTTCCACACCATTCGTCGAAGCCCGATTCAGTATGAATGCGGTCGTCTCTAGAGCAAAACCCCTAAAAGAGATTGGGAGATCAGTCCAACTAATCATGGAACAGACCATTGTCTAACAATGTCCGATTTCTCCGTTTGGCTACACCTTTCAACTACAATGACCTAGGAGGAGTCCATTCCAAAAGGATCACATTCTCTTTTAGATGATCTAATAACTCTGTGGTCAAGTATTTTCCACCTCGATCCAATCGAAGTGCCTTAATACCTTTATCGAGCTGGTTTTCTACTATAGTCTTAAACTCTTTGAATTTATCAAAAGCTTCAGACTTATGTCTCACCGAATAGACATAACCATATTTACTGTAATCATCAGTAAATGTGATAAAGTAGCTAAAACCCCTCCTAGCAAGTGAACTTATTGGTCTACACACATTCGAGTGTATCAGCCCCAATAATTCACCCGCCCTTTCATCGCGATCGATAAAGGGCACTTTAGTCATTTTTCCCATCAAACAAACCTTGCACCTATCGATCGAATGGAATTCGAATGAACCTGAAAGCCCGCACTTCTGAAGTGCTGATAGGCGCTTCTTGTTTATGCGACCCAAATGACAGTGCCATAACAGAGTTAGGTTTAAATCGTTGGATTTAGACCTCTTGGTATTAACGGAATATATAGAACTTGAGGCATTGTTACCCATATCTAATATGTACAATCCTCCAACCATGTCAGTACTGGTATAAAACATATCATTGCATAGAACATTGAAAACTCCATTTCCAATATTAACATTATATCCTTCCTTGTTAAACACGGATACAGATATAATATTCCTACTAAAAGTAGGTATGCAATATACATTATACAATACTAAGACAAGACCTCTTGGCAAAGCAAGACTCATGGATCCTACAGCAGTTGCCACAACTCTGAGGTCCATTTCGTGCTTTCCAAATCTCTCCTACTTTCAGCCACCATATATTAGTGCATGTGTGAGATTCAGTCATGGTATCTAATACCCATGAATCTTTGGAAGTAGAGAGATGTAGCTCTATAGAGTTAATACCGATTGAAGGCACGGTCCCACCGCCCTTCCTTAGATCATCCAGGTTTCCTGATGAAGGCGCAGTCCTACTGCCCTTCTTCAGATCATCCAGGCTATTTGATGAAGGCGCAGTCCCACTGCCCTTCTTCAGATCAGCCGTGAACTTCCTGTAATCCCGGTTCCAATGACCAGGCTGTTGGCAATAGAAGCAGACATTCTCAGGTGTCTCATCTTTCCTGCCAAGTGCGCATGGGCCCAGCCCTTGTCACTTCCAATTCCCTTGTTGACCATCAGAATATCCTTGGATCCCAGATCCCTGAGATATTCTTCTCAGCAGTTAATGACACTTCATGTAACTCTGATATGGTCTTAGAGACAGCCTTGTCAAGGACATATTCTTTGCGTTCAGACTTGAGGACTATCCTCAAAATTCTATACCAGTCCAAATAGTTTGTCCCATTTAGCTTGACCCTGTCAAGAATGGTTTTTAATGACAAACTATTAATGTTCGCTGAATTTGCCATTTGATCTACAACAGATAAAATTCAATCAGTAAACTGAATAAATTTTATGAAGATCAAGCTTAAACACCAACAATCGATTCTAAACCTTTAGAATCTGAAACCAAGATCCTTGATTCACTCGATTAAGCTGAACTAATGCTCACCACTTAATCGAGCTATGTAGGTAGGACTCCATCCAATCACATCCAATGTGACTCTTGGCTAGGGTATGCACTTATGTACACGGCTTACCCTATCTGTTACCCTAGCTCAACCTCAGGCTGAGAATCGTAGTCGGGTCCACCAATTTTCAACTATGGCTCGTCACTATGTAGGTGCTCCGCTAATGCGCACGACACCCACATATGTCGTCCAAACCTACTACCCCGCTTTCCCATGGATGCTCCGCTAATGCGCACGACACCCATAGGACGGGGAGGTAGTAAGGTGTTGATAATTGGGAGGTATCAGACATGACCCGTTTTTACTTGTCCGGTTGTGTTTAAAACTTTGACACATCCTAGATGCGATGAGCACATCAACTACATTCCAAATGCAATGATGCCTCAAATTACATCCAATGTAATTCTTCCTTCGAACCCGTCAACTACATCCAATGTAATGACGATTCTAAGGGCTCACACACAAGGATTAAAATTCCAATTTTATCTTTGCATGTGAGGTCATATGCTCGGTAAATAAAGTTAAGCATGCAATTCTAAAACACATAGAATTAATCATGCATAAACTAAACCAAGCATAAAGCGATAAATATGCACATAATAACCCCCTAAACTAACTCCCACTAGCTTCTTGAGCTCCACCGACTCCAAGCCGATGCCTACACCCGAAAAGCCACCAAATGACCTTTTCGCCCTTTCTTCATCTTGAGTAAAATATTACAATTTAATACACGACTCGCAGGTCGGGAATAAATAAATATTACAAACAAGTGGTTCAACGACCACACCTTGAAAGAATAATTACACGCTAACACTAACGGTTCGCAGGCCGTGAAAAGCGATAAATAATTAAATTGAGCTCGGGGCTATTATGTACACCATGCCAACATCACATCACACATCGTGTTATCAAACAAGCATGTTATCAAACATCATGTGATTTTCCGGTTTTAATTAATAGCCAAGTTTCGAAATTTTTTGATGCTCGGTTTATCGAAACCGTTCAAAAATGAAACTTTTGAACATTTGATCTTCGAGTTCCTCATGACGGTTCCAAACTCGTCATAACTAACAAAACGGTTTAGCCTTGGCATATCAACCATCCAATGGTCATCCTTGGCCTAGCTCCGTCCAACGGAGCCCCGTTCGGTCCCGGTTTCGGCTCCCCGAGAGTCCCGCTCCCGAGACCCGAAAAATAAAAAATAATTTTCAAAATTTCCAGATTTGAAATAATTTTCAAAAATTCATTTTACATGCATTAAATCCATGAACAAGAATTTAAAACATGTTATCAAACAATTTAGCAAAACAACATGCCAAAAACGAAACTTTCAAGCAAAACCGAAACTTTGAACACCGTCTTGTGAATCCCGAAGGTAGCACGGCTCTGATACCACTGTTGGGTCTCGAGGTAGGGTTGGAGATGAACCAACTCGCAGCGGAAAATCAATGAAAACCAAGAGACGATTAAAACCATGAAACAACTAACAAAGAATGGATTCGCAAGAGAAAAATTCAGCACTAGTTCTTACCAAAACAAGAACACCGGTTAACGAATGATTGGCTTGAGTCTCCAAGACGCCTACGTATCCACATGGGAATCAAAGACACGTAGTTCTTCTCTTTGAGGACTCAAGAACACAAACATGGAGGTGGAAACTAGCCAAACCCGAAATGGCCATGGAAGAGGGAGAGAAAATGTGTTTCCTATTCTTGTCTTGTGTTTGTTATGTTGAAAAAAGATGACTTAAACATAACAAAACCCATACTTGTCCAACTAAAGGCATGGGACAAGTATGGTGTCAAGTAAGGTGTAAATAGGACAAAGTATGGCAAGACAAGATTGGGTTAGGTGGTGAATCACCAACACCTTAATCCTTGTCTTGCTTACTTAGTACTAATTAATCAAGACTTGATTAATTAGTTCCATGGGCCTTGGTTGCATGGGCCTTTCATGGGCCTCTTGGAACATGGCCCGTGGCCATTTCCAACGAGGTCCCGTGATTCGCTCATCGCCTCCATGCCTTCCATACCGGAAATGTCCAACATTATCCGACGCGATCAATCCCAAGACTCCAAGCCTTGTCTCGATCCGTAAAGTCCTATTCACTTACGGGCACATGACCCAAAACCCAGTTTTGGTCATGTCCCGAGACAACTCCCTTTTGGCCATTCTTCATAAATGTGTCAATGAGTTTCATCCTCCGGTGTGACCCTTAGGTTTATGCATGTCAATAGATCAACGTAAAATCCCATTTTACTTGATCCTATTTAAGTGGCAACTAACGAGACTTTAGTATTGCCTGACACTGCATAACGAATGGACCCTGTCGATTCTAACCTTTCTGTCATCCCTGTCATTATCCTTTTATCTCCGATATCCTGATTGAGATAAGGCATAGAGCCGTCATCCTTATTATTCTCAATCACCGTTCCTTGATATGTGAGATGACTGAAGATATGATACCCAGTATCATGTGCATGGCCATGCTATTCTTCCAGTCACTCTCGATCAAGTGGTCGAGAACCGATATCTTTCCCATACCTTAGTATGAGGGATAAATCCCTTAGCCGTCTTTCGTGTCACTCATGTAGCCCGTCCCCAAGCCAATCCTGACCGTTATGGAAGCCCTGTTACGGACAACGTTAGGCTCAGGTCAAACTCAGTTGTTGACTACATAGCGATCACAAAGACTCCTTGGTCTAAGGATACATGACAAGCTACAACACTGAATATGTTCATGACTTAATCTATGGCACATATTCAGGGCGGGTCGTCCAATATCATGTCCCACATGATATCTATGATCAGACTCCGGAATCCCATTCCAATGACTAACAGAACGTAAGCCATAAAGAGCCATCTTTCATACTAGTCGCTTCTAGTGAAGCTTTGTTGACTAGGGACCCATCGAGTGTGATCTATCTCGATCTATGGTTCTATTCGCATGGTGGGCATAGATCAGAGCACACATCGATATATTACTCCAACACATAAGTAATATAAAGCCGCTTTAATTTTATTGCTAACGATGATATATACATTTGGACATTTAGGATTGAACTACGGGCATTAAGACTAACAGATGGCCCATGGTCATTCCCAACAAGGTCCCGTGGCGCGCTCATCGCATCCACGCCTCCCATACCAGATATGTCCAATATTATCCGACGCGATCAATTCCAAGAATCCAAGCCTTGTCTCAATTCGTAATGTCCTGAATAATTACGGGCAGATGACCCAAAACATAGTTTTGGTCATGTATCGAGACAACTTCCCTTTTGGCCATTCTTCATAAATGTGTCAATGAGTTTCATCCTCCAGTGTGACCTTTAGGTTTGTGCATGTCAATAGATCAATGTAAAATCCCATTTGACTTGAACCTATATAAGTGGAAACTAACGAGACTTTAGTATTGTCTGACACTACATAACGAATCGACCTTGTCGATTCTAACTGTTATGTCGTATATGTCATTATCCTTTTATCACCAATATCCTAATTGGGATAAGGCATAGAGCATGTATCCTTATTTATTCTCAATCACTGTTCCTTGATATTTGAGATGACTGAATATATGATACCTAGTATCATGTGCATGGTTATGCTTTTCTTTCATTCACTCTCGATCAAACGGCTGAGAACCGATATATTTCTCATACCATAGTATGAGGGATAAACCCCTTAGCCGTCTTTCGTGTCACTCATGCAGTCATCCCCAAGCCAATCCTGGCCGTTATGGAAACCCTATCATAGGCAACGTTGGGCTCAAGTCAAACTTAGTTTTTTACTGCATAGTAATCACAAAGACTCCTTGGCCTAAGGATACATGACAAGCTACGATAATAAATATGTTCATGACTAGATATATGGCACATATTCATGTCGTGTCGTCCAATATCATGTCCCACATGATATCTATAATCAGACTCTGGAATCTCATTCCAATGACTAACAAAACATAAGCCATAAAGAGTCATCTTTCATACTAGTCGCTTATAGTGAAGCTTTGTTGACTAGGGACCCCTCGAGTGTGATCTATCTCGATCTATGGTTCTATTCACATGGTGGGCATAGATCAAAACACACATCAATATATTACTTCAACACATAAGTAATATAAAGCTGCTTTAATGTTATTGCTAATGATGATCTATACATTTGGATGTTTACAATTGAACTACGAGCACTAAGAATAACATATTTCTACTTGGCTCTCCTCTTGTTTCTACTGTTTAGCGTGGAGAAGTTGTACTAACACTGATTTGGCTGGTTTATATTTTCCTTTTGATCTTCTTGTTTGCATTTGTATTATTTATGCTGCTTGTTGTTCTATTTTGCGACTGGTTTGGTGGGTTATTATTATTTATTGAGGGGACCTCTTCAAGTCTTCATAGTTGCACCTTTGATCTTAGTACCAGATCTTGGTAGTTTTGGTCTCTTGCTTTTGTGGTGGGACTCCTCTCTTATGCAGTAGTTGGAAGATCTTTACCCTTAATATTTGTTGTTGTTGCTCTCTTTTTTTGTAGTTGAGGTTGGAGTTTTGGTGTTCCTTGGCTCTCTTGTCTTTAACAAGCCATGGTTGATTGTCTCTCTTAGTTGTCCTCATAGTCGCTTTTTGGGGTTAGCTGTTATTTGTTTTTTTGTGGTTCAACTTCTGTTAGTCTGGTGTGCATTTTGTGGTTTTATTTTCGCTATATGTATTTGTTCTTCTTGGTTCTGATAGATTTTAAAACTCTTGTCCTCTCCTTATTTCTCATAAGAAAGGAGCTTCAATAACATTTGTCGTTTAAAAAAAACAACACCAGCAAAATGTTCACTACATCAAAACACAACCAAACAAAACAAAGCAAACAAAAAAAACATAAACAACCCCACTAACCTCCAAAACCGCCCCAAACAAATGTCTCTCTTAATTTTAAAATTTTAAAATTACTAGTACTTTTCATCTTCTTTGTTGAGTCTATTTATGATGACCCACGTGAGATTCATTATGCACCTACATGATCTACATGATACCAGTTCCAACTTCCAAGAGAAATATAATAAACAGGGAAAACTATAAATGATTACTTTTAAGTTGACACGTTTAACCGATGTTTACTCTAAAGTTCAAAAATTACTGATGCATACCTTGAAGTTACAAATTCTAACTAAAAACTCCTTCCATCAGTCAAAATGTAACAGTAAAGTATAAAAAAACCAAAATACCCTAGGCTAGCTTTCTTTATTACATAACCTGTTATAATTCAGTTTTTAATTATTTTTTAATTACTTTTTTCCTATCTACAACCTTTTCTTTTATTTACATTTTTTTCAATTTTCAATTTTTAATTTTAAATCTTTATCTACAAATTTCAGATTATTTCTTTTCTTCTTTTTAAATTTCATATTTTAATATAAATCTATTTTTTCAATTTTCATTATTTTGTTTTTCATTTTCTAGTTTTTTTTTCATATTTTTGTACTAATTTTCATCATTAATTTATAAAAATCGTTTTTTTACATCATATTCGTTTAAGCCTTTTTGTTGTTCGTATGTTCTAGATCTAAACCATGCTCAATTTTTCCTTGTATTAGTCTGTTCCAAATCCAAACTATCAACATCTCAGGCATAAAAAATAGAACAACATGAAATTGAGAAGGAACATCAAAATTTCCCCCAAAACAAATACATCTACAACGAAAAAAATAAAAACAAATAAACCCAGAACCCCGGAGACCCAAATGAGATGAACGAAACCCCAGATTTGAACTGAGATGTACGAAACCCAACAGAACCACGATGATGAACTGAGATGAACGAAACCCCAAAGTTGAAACCCAACAGACCCCAAAATCAAACCCCAATATCCACCATCACCCTCTCCCAACCCTAGAAACCCAATATTGAGAACTTAAATGGGAGATTCGTCCAAATCAGAGCTGATTGTCGAAGGTGGAGGCGGCGTAGAAATTAGCGAGGCGAGGTAGGTTTTGGCTCGCCTGAATCCGCTGCTCCTTCCTGGACTGGTAGAATCGGAGCAGGTCGCCGGAGGTGGAGGTGGCACAGAAATAAGAGAGGCGTGGTGGGTTTTGGCGGCGTGAAGAGGAAGAGGGGGTTGGGGAAGAGAGTGTTTGAGAGAGAGGGGTTGATTTAGGTGTGAAGGGGTTGATTTGAGAGAGAGGGGATTAGGGTTCGTGATTTGTAAGGGATAAGATAAAAAAAAATATTTATAAAAAATCAGGTTTATTATTAAAATAAGATTTATTATTAAATAAAATCATATATATGTTTGGGGTATTTTTGGAAAAATGAACAGTAAACAGACGGAGTTGATTAACAGAAGGGGTTTTTTGGTTACGAGTTGAAACATTATGGTATGCATCAGTAATTTTTGAATTTTAGGGTAAATATCGGTTAAACGTGTCAATTTAAGGGTAGACATTTGTAGTTTTCCCTAATAAACAATTGTAAAATTGTACACATTTCCGTCTTCATCTTTTAATTAATTTATTAAATAGAATAGAGAAGATAAGAACTTTTCAATCTCCTCAATAAATGTGAGTCCTTTTATCTTTCATCTTCATCTTGCTTGTTCCTGAACTCTACTTTCTTTGCAAAGTAATTTATCTCTTCTGAATCTCATTTCAAAAACTTGTTTGCTAATGGAAGATATGCATGTCTTATAGATATTGGGTTGTAGATGTAGCTTTTGGTTCTGTGCAAGATAACGAAGGAACATGTGTAAAGTTGGACTGGTATGGATTTTTAACTTGAACTGAAGCCATACTAGGCGGGCTGGGTATAACCATCGGTATAGATGGCTATACGGGGAACCCACCCGGACATACGCGGTTCCACAGCTACAATAACGGAATCCAGTGGGGATGCCACCGCTGGGTCCGATAAAGGATTGTTACGGCCGGGTCACCAGGTTCCGGGTATTTTTGAGCACCCCTACATGAGTGTTCAATAATTCCATTATTGTCAGATCAATTATGTTGAAATGTAGGTTTCTTGTCATTGGTGCATAGGAATCGCATAAGAGATAAGAGGTATATGAAGGGAGCAAAATCGGGGTTTGGGTGTGCATGGAAAAATAAAGGAATGTTGTAATATGATTAAATAAAAACCAAAAAATCTATGAATGGCAATGCGAAAGATCCATATGCTAAGCAATAGAACCAAGCATATAAAACACAGTATCAAACTAGAAGATACATGGTTTCTGCATATAAGTACTACAAATAGATGATTCACATTTACACAAGAGTGGTCTATTTATAGATACACATACAATATTAGAGGAGAAATATAATAGAAACTTCTCTTATCCCAAAAACTGTGTGAACCAATCCTAGCTATACACTCTTAAGATCCAACATTCACTACAATGCCACATCTTCACCCCAATCTCACCAAAAACTCACGCCACTTTCTTCCTTTCTCAAACAAGAAAGGGCATAATTGTAATAACATGGTGCCATGTTGACAAGTGTTCATTTTTTTCTTTAATAATTCACTAATTTAATCATTCCCGCTTCGTTTCAACTCCGATTAGCTTCAAAGTTGCACCAATATTTTTCTTTTTCCATGGGCTTTAAATCAAGATCAGTCATGTATTTTGAAGCACAAAAATAAAAATTTATATTGGGGTGATAAAAATAATGTTCAGTGTTTATAAATATTCACTAAAAAATGTTTTATATCAAAGTATCTAACTAGTGCTAAATGTTGATAAAATAAAACATGTATTGAGGTGATAAAAAAAATTAATGAGGTGATAAAAAACGTGTACAAATTTGGTAATAAGTGTGATAAAATAGAGTTTAGTGTTGATAAAAAAACATGTGATAGGGTGATAAAACACATGTAATTTAGTGTTGATAAAACTAGTGCTTAGTGTTCATAAAAAAACATGTGATGAGGTGATAAAAATCATGTTCGGTTTTGGGAAATGAGGTGATAAAACTAGTGTTCAGTGTTGATAAAACCAGAGTAAAATGTTGATAAAACCAGTGTAAAGTGTTGATAAAAATTACCCAGATATAATTTCTTTTTATATCATCCCCGAAATAATTTATTTTTTTCTTGATTTAAAACATATTCACCACTGATCTTGATAGAAAGCCCTTGAAAAAAAAGATATTGACGCAAGTTTGAAGCCAATCTGAGTTAAAACGAAGCGGGAAAAATTAAATCATGTTCAGTTTTGAAAAATGAGGTGATAAACCTAGTGTCCAGTGTTGATAAACCAGTGTAAAGTGTTGATAAAAATTACACATATATAATTTTTTTTTTAAATCATCCCCGAAATAATTTATTTTTTTCTTGCTTTAAAACATATTCACCACTGATCTTGATAGAAAGCCCTTGAAAAAAAAAGATATTGATGCAAGTTTGAAGCCAATCGGAGTTCAAACGAAGTGGGAAAAATTAAATCATGTTATTTTTTGATAAATGAGGTGATTAACCTAGTGTCCAATGTTGATAAAATCAGTGTAAAGTGTTGATAAAACCAGTATAAAGTGTTGATAAAAATTTACCCAGATATAAATTTTTTTAAATCAGCCCCAAAATAAATTTTTTTCGTGCTTCAAAATATATTCATGACTAATCTTGATAGAAAGCCCTTGAAAAACAAAAAATATTGGGGCAAGTTTGAAGCCAATTGGATTTCAAATGAAGCAGGAAAAATTAAATTTGTGAATTGGTAAAAAAAATTATATGATAGTTTTACCAAAAAGCCCATACAACTTACCAAAAAAGTGCTGTTTTTTTCAGTCAATAAGTCAACAACTCAATTGCATCTCATCCATCCATTCTTAAATTGGATGACTTGGATTGGTTCACACGGTTTTTACGTTAAGAGTTGGGTTCTATTTGATTTCTTCTCTACAATATTATAGTAGTAAAAGCCCATGTCTTAATCTATCTACCCTATTTACTTGACACAACCACTTGATGGTAAAACTATTTTTTTTGGTTGGGCCATATAATTGTAACACTCCTCCTTGGCACCATCTTTCGAAGGTAGTTATCGATCGTGTTTCAAGTTGTCTTATTAAAAACCTTTTTAGGAAAACCTAGTGGTATAAAACCTAAATAAGAAAAAAAGAGTGCAACACACAATTCTCACTCTGATTGATTGTTGCTTCCCCTGAAACCGACATGGTTACTTTGGTTTCTTACTAAGTCGACACATGCCAATTCCGTATACTAGTTTCTCAAAAGTTGATGTCGGTAAAGCTTTAGTGAATAAGTTAGCAAGATTTTCACTGGATCAAACCTACTTCACATCTAGAGGAAATTATTCAGAATGCCTTCTTCGCTAATTAATTTGGCAGGGTAGCCTCCGTCTTTTGGCATTTCTTTTTATTGTTTTATTTTAAATCAGAAAATAATGAAAGTACACTTATACCCTTCCCAATTCCCCCAACTCGTCATCTTCCTTCTCTTTCTTCTGTCCACTTCATTCAAAACAAAAACAAAAACTCATCTATCTCTCGCGCTCTCTCTCTCTCTCTCTGCAAATCTGAGGTTCCATTCCACGACAACAACAAGTTTCAACGACAAAGACGAGATTCCACGACAAACGTGTATGAGTGGAACTTTATTTTTTTTAGGGTAGATTATGTTTTGGTTTGAATGAAAAAATGGGTTGAGGGTTATGGGTTCATCGGGTCATCGCCGGAGAGGGCGGCCAATCCACGGCGTTAGGGGAGGCAAGGTTAGGGTTTTGGGCCCTTACCAAGAGGGACCAAATCCTCGTAGGTTTGAGCCATTCAGCCGCGGATTGGGACCAAACGACGACGGTTTGGAGTCATTCCTCTATCGAATGGGCCCAAACTACGGGGATTGGCTCTCTCTCGGGCAAGAGGCCAGGACGACGTCGTTTGGTCCCATTCGGCGTTAGAATGACCCCAAACGCCGTGGTTTGGGTCATTCCTCCACCGAATTGGCCCAAACGATGGTGATTTGGTCCTTGTTTGGGACCAATCGGTGGAGGAATGACCCAAAATCACGATGTTTGAGTCCTTGTTGAAAAAAGGACCAAAACACCGTCGTTTAGGGTCATTCCACCGCCGAATGGGACCAAACGACGGGGATTGGGTGCTTCTCTGGCAAGGGGCCAAGACGCCGTTGTTTGGGCCCATTCGGAGGCGGAATGACCCCAAACGACGGGGACACAAACGCCGTTGTTTGACCTCATTCGGCGGAGGTTTGACCCCAAACCACGGGGATGAGTTTCTTGTTCCTATGGATAAAGTTTTGTTGATTGGTACCAATCGGCCAAATTTTGGTAACATCAAAACTCTCTGGAATTACTAATCGGCGATATGTATTAGTCGATCGACGAATACATCTGTTTAACTAAGTTTTAGATTAACATTTCTCTAATATATTTTGCATTTAGCTGTACATGTAATACTAATGTTTTTGAATTACTAATATACCAGAGAATTGTACTACGAGAACTTGTACAATGGCAGATCAATTGCAGCTCGTAGTTCATGCATCTAATGATTCTCGATTGGTTCGTAGTGCAACACCGTCCGAAATGCCACAAAGGTTGAAGCGAACAGAAACCAAAATCGAAGAACAAGACTTCTTCAAATGTCGGGTCACCATGAGTTGTGGGTAAAAACATTTGGAAGAATTGGAGAAAAAATTGAAGGATGACAGGCCCACATTTAAAGCTATAAAAGAGGGTCCATTCGATAGGTTCATGAATCTTACGATTAAGTTTGGCCACTCCAAAAACCCCGCGTGGTCCCTCCTTGTTAGGAGTACAAAGATGAGCCGAGCCTATGAGTTGTGGTTCGGCATGAAAGGGACATCGATCAGCTTGTCAACTAAAGAATACGCTTTGATCACGGGGTTGAACTGCTCAACACCGAACCTAGAAGATGAAGCACTGATAAGGCAATTAGAGTCGAAGGTATTTCAATAAAAACATTTTCCAAATAATCAACATGGAGTGACGGTGTTGGAATTGGAGAAATGTTTGAAGGTCCTTCTGGAGAAGCGGTTGGAATCGAGGAGTCGTAAGAACGAGCCACATAAAGGAATATGAAAACTGGCTCACATGTTGTTCGTCGTTGATGCATTGCTACCAAACACCAAGAAAGAGAAACAAATTGAAGAAAAGTGGATGGGGTTGATGGATAACCTTGAAAATGTTCAAGAACTTCCCATTGGGGTATGTCTCCTTCCAACATCTAAGGAAGGAGTATTACCGAGACCTGAAAGCGAAGAAAGCGATGATTGCGCCTGGTCGGCCAAGGCCCACATACACCATTAACGGTTTTCTCTCGGTGTTTACGGTAAGTAAAATAATAATGATAATATTATTATTATTAACATCATTAATATCTCATTACTATATTGCTTATAGATTAATTGATTTGTGTAACAGAATTTGGATTTCGAGTGTATGCCAAAAATTGCAGAAAAATGGGGGAAGGAGAATGAAAGTACAACGCAGACCTCGGAAGATTGTTCAAATGGACCATGTATGTCACGCCCCAATTTCAGTAAACCGAACTCAGGACGCGAACGTTTAAAACAATAAAACATTTGAAACCTGTTTTGAATCAACACTTTAAAATCGCCATTTAATTAATCAAAATAATATTTACAACTCAAAATACGTCCCAACAAGTGGACAAAAGTATGGTATCCGTCGCTAGACTCAAAATAAACCCAGAATCCCGCTCCTAGCTCTTCAAGCTTCAGAAGCTCACCTAGTCCAACCTGCGACCGGTACCTGTAGGAAAAGCAGCTAGGGGTGAGCGTTCGCTCACCACCACGGATAACAAATTGACTACAGCATACTTAGCAGACAATGCCGGTAACACCAACAACCAACTCAACACCGGGGATCACTATCCCCAAACTCAAGTAACCCGACTGACACCCACACACTGATACTTCCCTCAGCCGACTCAACACCGGACACGTTAAGTAGACCCGACACAACGATTGACGACCTCCTCCAAAGACACGATAGACCACCACGCAATACCCAAGATCACAAAGGATCGCACACCAAACAAGATCACAAAGGATCGCACTCCTGTCTGCTGCTTAGTGCCGGTTGCTAACTGGCTGGGCTCGAGCCTGCCCCACGCGCTTTGCCGATCCCTGTTAGGCTCCATGCGGTCGACCTGTTGGCGATATATACAGCGCTGCTTTTCTGATAGCTAGTCGGAAGGGGAGCTGCCCTCT
This sequence comes from Erodium maritimum, assembly GCA_963921825.1. Classification (NCBI taxonomy): domain Eukaryota; kingdom Viridiplantae; phylum Streptophyta; class Magnoliopsida; order Geraniales; family Geraniaceae; genus Erodium; species Erodium maritimum. The sequence goes on along the minus strand of OY997588.1, from coordinate 45,712,109 downwards.
CATCGCCTACAAATGCTCACAACCTTCTGAGACTCAAACTCGGTCAGGCTAGCCAAATAACGCTCCCAACCTCCCGAGACTCGAACTCGGTCAGGCCAGCCAAAGGATGCTCGCAACCTCCCGAGACTCGAACTCGGTCAGGCCAGCCAAATTCCATACCACTTCCCGACACACAGTCGGGTCACTAACCTCGGGCAAACACAATTACAATCACAAGCAAAGTTCAACAAACAACCACAACACCGGTTCAACACTCCACATGCACTCACGGCCTCCCAAGACACACCAACCATAACTCACGGGCTCAACAACCCCACGGGCACTCACGGCCTCCCAAGACACACCAACCATAACTCACGGGCTCAACAACCCCACGGGCACTCACGGCCTCCCAAGACATACCAACAGTATGTCACGGGCTCAACAACCCCACGGGCACTCACGGCCTCCCAAGACATACCAACAGTATGTCACGGGCTCAACAACCCCACGGGCACTCACGGCCTCCTAAGACACACCAACAGTAAAGACACGGGTTCAACAACCCCACAGGCACTCATGGCCACCCAAGACACCAACAGTAAAACACGGGCTCTCATGGCCACCCAAGACACAACAGTAAGGTACGGGCTCTCATGGCCACCCAAGACACAACAGTAAAACACGGGCTCTCATGGCCACCCAAGACACAACAGTAAAACACGGGCTCTCATGGCCACCCAAGACACAAAATACACAATCAACCTCCGGCATAACCAATGCCTCCAACAGGCCTAATATCAGCAGTCTCACAATAAACCTCCGGGCATGGTCATATGCCTCCAGTAATTCTAACATCGATAAGTTCTCTGTTCCTACCACACTACTAAGTATCACATGCACTCTAAGGTTCGCTACGTTCCCGTATCATGCTTTTCTAATATTTGATAACCTATTTAACCCACGACACCCCGATGTCACATGCAATTCTACTGTTAACTTTCCCTAGTCAGGGCCGAGATCCGGCTACTTTTCCCTACCTCGTATAAGTTCTCCAAAAGTGCCCAAATAAGCCCCGATGTGATCTCAGTCACTCGCCTAGCTTTCCTTTGCCTCGGTCCGCAACACGATCTAATAAGAACACAATTTTTTTAAACGCTTTTAAACTTGCAGGCATAAACAAGAAGCGCCTATCAGCACTTCAGAAGTGCGGGCTTTCAGGTTCATTCGAATTCCATTCGATCGATGGGTGCAAGGTTTGTTTGATGGGAAAAATGACTAAAGTGCCTTTATCGATCGCGATGAAAGGGCGGGTGAATTATTGGGGCTTATACACTCGAATGTGTTTAGACCAATAAGTTCACTTGCCAGGAGGGGTTTTAGCTACTTTATCACATTTACTGATGATTACAGTAAATATGGTTATGTCTATTCGGTGAGACATAAGTCTGAAGCTTTTGATAAATTCAAAGAGTTTAAGACTATAGTAGATAACCAGCTCGGCAAAGGTATTAAGGCACTTCGATTGGATCGAGGTGGAAAATACTTGACCACAGAGTTATTAGATCATCTAAAAGAGAATGGGATCCTTTTGGAATGGACTCCTCCTGCGACACTGTAGATGAAAGGTGTAGCCAAACGGAGAAATCGGACATTGTTAGACAATGATCCGTTCCATTATTAGTTGGACTGATCTCCCAATCTCTTTCTGGGATTATGCTCTAGAGACGACCGCATTCATAGTGAGTCGGGCTTCGACGAAGGGTGTGGAAGGGATACTATTTTTAAATGGTACGGGATGATGCCCGCTTTGTCCTTCCTAAAGATTTGTGGTTGCGAGGCTTATGTGAAACATTTGGTTTCGACTAAGCTCGAACCAAGATCTGAGATATGCACCTTCGTGTGGTATCCCAAAGCAACACGGGGATACTACTTCTACAATCCCAGTGAGAACATGGTGTTCGTCGCATGGGGTGGGGTCTTTATGGAAAAGGAGTTTTGTTTCCAAAGACGTCATTGGGAGGACTGTGCATCTCGAAGAAATTCAGGATGGTACAGATCTGTCTAAACCAATTGGCAACCCAGTAGAAAGGAGCCAGAGATTGTCGTAGAGTAAGAACCAATTCCTGTTACAATTTCGGAAGGTCCAAGGTGATTTGAAAGGATCAATCTTCCACCTCCAATATATGGTATCCGGAGGTGGCAATGAAGTCATGGTGGATCACGATGATCCAACCACCTTTCAGGAAGTCGCGGATGGGCCCAACTCCGAGTTATGGCTGGGAGCCATGAGGGAGGAAATGCAATCCATGTCGGACAACCGAGTCTGGGAACCGGTTGATCCCATCAATGGTGTGAGGACCATCGGATGCAAATGGATCCTCAAGGTGAAGATGGACATGGACGGCAACCCTCTGACCTACAAAGCTCAACTGGTGGCGAAAGGTTATAGGCATGGATTGACTATGAGGAAACCTTCTCCTTAGTGGCTATGGTCAAAATCGATCCAAATTCTTCTTGACATAACTGCGTATTATAATTACGAGATATGGCAAGTGGATGTCAAAACCGCTTTCCTAAATGGAAATTTGACTGAGTACGTTTGTATGTCTCGGCCCAAAGGTTTTGACGATCCGAAGAATAAAGGAAAGATTTATAAGTTGTTGAAATCCATTTATGGATTGAAACGAACTTCTCGGAGTTGGATCCTTCGTTTTGATGAAGCTGTAATTGGATTTGGCTTAATCAAGAACGAGGATGAATCTTGCGTTTATAAGAAGGCTAGTGGGAGCAAGATTACCTTTCTGGTTCTCATTGAAAACGACATCCCAACCTTGCACGAGACTAAAGCTTGGTTGAAGAAGTGTTTTTCAATAAAGGACTTAGGCGATGCTTCTTATATCTTAGGGATTAAGATATGTAGAGATCGCACCAAGAGGGTCTTGGATTTAAGTCAGGGAACCTATGTGAACAAGGCATTGAGTAGGTTCTTAATGCTCGATTCAAAGAAAGGACTCTTACCCACTAGTCATGGCATTCATCTCAGCAAGACTCAGTGTCCTAAGACACCTGATGAGCTGAAAAGGATGATGAAAATCCTATGCGCCTGGGGGCAGGATCGATCATATATGCCATGACATGTATGAGACCAGACGTCTCGTAAGCCTTATGTTGTACCAGTAGACATCATTCTAACCCGGGGGAAAGATGATGTTGAACTAGTCGTCGAAGGATGAGTAGACGCTAGTTTTCCAAGACAAATCCAGATGACTTTAGAAGTCAATCAGGATATGTGTTTACGCTGAATGACAGAGCTTTAGCTGGGACAGCGTAAAGCAAGATATCATTGCCGAATCTACGACAGAGGCCAAGTACATGGATGCTGCAGAGGCAGCTAAGGAGGCTATGTGGATTTGGAAATTCATGGCAGGGCTGGGTGTAATTAAAAACCCATCCAACCCGGTGAATCCATCTTGCGACAACACAAGGGCCATTGCGCAAGCTAAAAGCCTAGATCGTATAACAAATCCAAACATGTACTGCGGCGTATCCACCTCATCAGATAAATACTGAACTGAGGTGAAGTGAAGATAACCGATATTGCAACAGATGATAACATAGCCAACCCTTTGACTAAGGCAGTGTCACTGCCTGAACATGTTAGACATGTAAAGTCGATGAGGACATATTGGAGTTTAGATTGGAACTAGGGCAAGTGGGAGATTGTTAGTCTTAATGCCCGTAGTTCAATCCTAAATGTCCAAATGTATATATCATCGTTAGCAATAAAATTAAAGCGGCTTTATATTACTTATGTGTTGGAGTAATATATCGATGTGTGCTCTGATCTATGCCCACCATGCGAATAGAACCATAGATCGAGATAGATCACACTCGATGGGTCCCTAGTCAACAAAGCTTCACTAGAAGCGACTAGTATGAAAGATGGCTCTTTATGGCTTACGTTCTGTTAGTCATTGGAATGGGATTCCGGAGTCTGATCATAGATATCATGTGGGACATGATATTGGACGACCCGCCCTGAATATGTGCCATAGATTAAGTCATGAACATATTCAGTGTCGTAGCTTGTCATGTATCCTTAGACCAAGGAGTCTTTGTGATCGCTATGTAGTCAACAACTGAGTTTGACCTGAGCCTAACGTTGTCCGTAACAGGGCTTCCATAACGGCCAGGATTGGCTTGGGGACGGGCTACATGAGTGACACGAAAGACGGCTAAGGGATTTATCCCTCGTACTAAGGTATGGGAAAGATATCGGTTCTCGGCCGCTTGATCGAGAGTGACTAGAAGAATAGCATGACCATGCACATGATACTGGGTATCATATCTTCAGTCATCTCACATATCAAGGAACGGTGATTGAGAATAATAAGGATGACGGCTCTATGCCTTATCTCAATCAGGATATCGGAGATAAAAGGATAATGACAGGGATGACGGAAAGGTTAGAATCGACAGGGTCGATTCGTTATGCAGTGTCAGGCAATACTAAAGTCTCGTTAGTTGCCACTTAAATAGGATCAAGTAAAATGGGATTTTACGTTGATCTATTGACATGCATAAACCTAAGGGTCACACCGGAGGATGAAACTCATTGACACATTTATGGAGAATGGCCAAAAGGGAGTTGTCTCGGGACATGACCAAAACTGGGTTTTAGGTCATGTGCCCGTAAGTGAATAGGACTTTACGGATCGAGACAAGGCTTGGAGTCTTGGGATTGATCGCGTCGGATAATGTTGGACATTTCCGGTATGGAAGGCTTGGAGGCGATGAACGAATCACGGGACCTCGTTGGAAATGGCCACGGGCCATGTTCCAAGAGGCCCATGAAAGGCCCATGCAACCAAGGCCCATGGAACTAATTAATCAAGTCTTGATTAATTAGTACTAAGTAAGCAAGACAAGGATTAAGGTGTTGGTGATTCACCACCTAACCCAATCTTGTCTTGCCATACTTTGTCCTATTTACACCTTACTTGACACCATACTTGTCCCATGCCTTTAGTTGGACAAGTATGGGTTTTGTTATGTTTAAGTCATCTTTTTTCAACATAACAAAGACAAGACAAGAATAGGAAACACATTTTCTCTCCCTCTTCCATGGCCATTTCGGGTTTGGCTAGTTTCCACCTCCATGTTTGTGTTCTTGAGTCCTCAAAGAGAAGAACTACGTGGCTTTGATTCCCATGTGGATACGTAGGCGTCTTGGAGACTCAAGCCAATCATTCGTTAACCGATGTTCTTGTTTTGGTAAGAACTAGTGCTGAATTTTTCTCTTGTGAATCCATTCTTTGTTAGTTGTTTCGTGGTTTTAATCGTCTCTTGGTTTTCATTGATTTTCCGCTGCGAGTTGGTTCATCTCCAACCCTACCTCGAGACCCAACAGATATTCTTTGGGTGATGCCCAAATCTCTTGGTGATGCTCTAGTTATTTAAAGAGAGTTGTGCTCCCACCATTGATGGATAGGTTGGAGTCGTGGTTGTTATATCACAATTTGACATTTATGGCTCTTGAGGAACAAGGCAGTATTTAATAAGGTGATGGAGAGCAGAGACATTGTGTTTGGAAAGATTTTAATCATTCTTATTGTATTTTGGGCCACCATGGGTTTTTGAGATTAGGTTACTCTTTCTCAAATTAGTGTAGACGTCTTGGGTGGTGTCTCTCCGTCCTAGGAGAAGGCGGGCACGGGTATGAGTCCTTTTTTGTTGATCTAGTGTGATCGTGCAAGTTCAGTGAGTTTCTGCTCGGTAGTCATTCTAGGCTTCGTCTATTGTAACTTATGTCACGCCCCAATTTCAGTAAACCGAACTCGGGACGCAAACGTTTTACAAACAATAAAACGATGAAACCTGTTTTGGATAAACACTTTAAAAGTACCATTTGTTCAACAAAAATAATAATTACAGTTTAAAACACGTCCCAACAAGTGGACAAAAGTACAAGGTATCCGTCACTAGACTCAAAAGACAAAACCCGGACCCCGCTCCTAGCTCCACAAGCTTCGAGAGCTCACCTAGTCCGTCCCACGAACAGTACCTGTAGGAAAAGCAGCTAGGGGTGAGCGTTCGCTCACCACCACGGATAACAGACTGACTATGGCATAATTAGCAGACAAAGAAAGTAACACCAACGACAACTCAACACCGGGGAACACCATCCCCAACCCAAGTACTCTAACTGAACATACACCCACTGTTGCCTTCCCTGACCAACTCAACACCCTGACACGTAAAGTAGACCCGACACAACCATTGACGACCTCTTCCAAGGACTCAAAAGAAAGTTACGCAACACCAAACAGCATCACAAGGGATCACACCCCAAACAAGATCACGAAGGATCGCACACCAAACAAGATCACAAAGGATCGCAAACCAGCTGCCAAGAACGCCCTCCCGGGACTCTAACCCGGTCAGGCCAACCCAAGAATGCTGCAACTTACCGGGACTCTAACCCGTAAGCCAGCCGGAAAATGCTTGCACTTACCGGGACTCTAACCCGTAAGCCAGCCAAAGTATGCGTGCAACTTACCGGGACTCTAACCCGTAAGCCAGCCAAAGTATGCTCACAAACCCAAACCACACACGTGCGGCCAGGACCCCTTTATTGACGGGCGCCCCCCTACCCCGTCTGAACATGCAGACGCGTGTGATCGTGGACCCCCGTTTCATGAAGCGGGCCCCCAACCTCAGGTAACCACAATCACAATCACAAACACAATCACAAGAAAGTTCAACAACCAGTAACAACACAGGTTCAACACTCACAGGCACTCATGGCCACCAAGACACCAACAGTAAAACTCGGAATCAACAGCCCCACAGGCACTCACGGCCTCCCAAGACACACCGATAGTAAGACACGGACTCAACAGCCCCACATGCACTCACGGCCTCCCAAGACACCAACCATAAAACACGCTTGCAACTTACCGAGACTCTAACTCGTAAGCCAGCTAAAGAAAGCTTGCAACCCCCCGAGACTCTAACTCGAACAGGCCAGCCAAAGACACCAACCTTAGTACACGGGCTCTCAAGGCCACCCAAAACACCAAAGGTAAAGACACGGGTTCAACAACCCCACGGGCACTCATGGCCACCCAAAACTCAACAATAAAACACGCTTGCAACTTACCGAGACTCTAACTCGTAAGCCAGCTAAAACACCAACAGTAAAGTACGGGCTCTCATGGCCACCCAAACACGAATAATAACACAGGCTCTCATGGCCACCCAAGACTCAACAATAATAATACACGGCTCTCAAGGCCACCGAAGACGCCAAAATAAACAATCAACCTCCGGCTTAACCCAAGCCTCCAACAGTCCTAATATCAACAGTTTCACAATCAACCTCCGGGCATGGTCATATGCCTCCAGTACTCCTAATATCGATAAGTTCACAATCAACCTCCGGGCATGGTCATATGCCTCCAGTAAAACAATTATCGCTAAGTTCTCTGTTCCTACGACACTACTAAGTGCCACATGCCTTTCCAATAATTACTAAGTTCCCGTAACATGCTTTTCTAATATTCGATAACCTAGATAACCCACGACACCCCGGTGCCACATGCAATTCTACAGTTAACTTTCCTTAGTCAAGGCCGAGATCCGGCTACTTTTCCCTACCTCGTGCGTGTTCTCCCAAAAGCCAAACCACGAGCTCCGGCGATGATCTCAGTCACTCACCCAGCTTTCCCTTGCCTCGGTCCGTGGCACGATCTAAAGGAACACAATTTAAAGTCACTAAACAACTCGCAGGAATAAACCGAAAACCATTAAACTCGATGCCCAAACTTAACCCCGACAATGTCGATCACTCCCAAACTTCCCAATTACTCGACATTGTCGATAAAGGACCCGTAAAGGCCCGATTCGCCCGACATGGCGAATCTTCCCGGGTTTAGTAAATGCCCTTCCGGGGCTCCAAAAGTTCCCATTTTCGTTTCTACGGTCTTAGAATAATTCATGGGTCCCAATGTACTTGACCGAATTTAATTCCGACTTCCGAGTCAATTAAATGACGTTTAAAGTTTCTAAACCCGATGAATTAAAACTTCTCCAATTTAATTCCAATTTTCGATTCGGTTAAGGATAAATGGTCCGGGGAACGTTTTAAACCACCTGAAACACAAAACCCGATCACCCGAGCACGTGGGCCCCACCAAACCACTTGGCCGAGAGCTCCTAGGGCTCAAAGGGGGGTTTGGCCACCATGGTGGTGGCTGGTACCACCTCCGGCCAGCCACCCCATGGCCGGCCGGCCACCACCCACGGTGGCCGGAGCTCCTCCCGAGCCTCCGGTCACCGGAACACGTGCAATTAAACCTCCAACACCTCTAAAACGTCTCCAACAATTACCCCAACACCAAAACCACCTCAAACTAATAGTTTCACCCAAACCCTAACATTTGAAAACTATCAAAAAGACGATCGGTTCGGTGCTTACCAAAGAGGAGAACGAGGGGAAGACAATTGCTCCTTGCTTTAAGACGATCCAAACGTTCGATAAACTCCAAAACCCTAGCTCCTTCACCTTCTCTCTTCTTCTCCTTCTCCTTCTCTCTCTAACTCTCTTCTTCCTTTTTCTATTTCTAAAAACTAACACAAAATTCCCTTTTTTTTTCTCTTAAAACATGTGGCCGGCCACAATGGCTGCCCCTTTAGTTTTCCCTCCAAAACTAACACCACCACATAGTGGACAAGTGTCAAGGTGGGTCCCACACCTTTTGGAAAATATCTACTAGCTAAAAACCAATCAGATTCGCGAGAATCGGACGTTTCGGGCCCCGAACGGGCACTTTTTCCCAAAAATTACGAAACTTGGCGGGCCACGAGGAAACGGCCCAACTAAGACCGCTGCAACGACGGCTAAGATTTTTGGATCCAAAACGGTCCTCGAATGGACCAAAATGTCGCTCGGTTGACTTTTCCAGCAAAAAGTCAACATTTCCCAAATTGATCAGAAAGTTGCCCTGAGTCCCCCGGAACTCATTTTGGTCGATAACGGGGTCAACTTAAGTCCGGTATGACCCTCGGGGTCCAATTCCGGTTCAATTCAGTGTCTGCTCAAAAATTTAAAATTTTCCTGTTTTTCGCAGGTTTGACTGGCGTTGACCGGGAGTGGTTATTACAATCTACCCCCCTTAAAGGAATTTCGTCCGCGAAATTTAGAACAACACACGTCAGGAGTCGAACCGGTCAGGGTACTTCGCGCGAACCTCGTCCTCGCGTTCCCAAGTCGACTCGGCCTCGTGGTGTCGCCACAACACCAGCTCTAAGCGGATAACCTTTCCGTGCATGACCTGCTCTCGTGGATCCCTTTCCCACATCGGTTTCTCCTTACACGGGACATCACCCGTTACCTCGACATCTGCCCACTCAAGGACGTCCTCAAGACCTCGAAAGGCCCGATACACCGCGGGGCTAACCCGCCTCCGTCGCGGTTGAAACACATTAGTCCATCTTTCGGGCTCACCTCCCGGGATACATGATCACTGATTGCTGACTCGAGAGGTCGGCGCCGTCAGTCATCATAGCTCCTGCTGACTCTATGCGGTCTTCAACCGCTCATGCTTTGGCACGACCAACTCAGCAGTCTCTCGATCCAGTTCTAGACCCAGTAACCTCTTATTTCTCACTTCTGCCCAGCACACGGGCGACCGACACGGCCTATCACACAACGCTTCGAACGGTGCCATCATGATACTGGCCTGAAAGCTGTTGCTGTAGGCGAACTCGGCCAATCACTCACGAAACCCATCGTGACGTGTCCCCATTTCCACCGTGCAACCGGCGGTGGCTGCAATAATCCAACGGGACGCTGCTCTGCGGCTCTCACCTTTTGACACGTGAGGCACCGCGATACTAACTCCGCAACCGCTCTCCGCATCCCACTCCCCTACAAACCTTCACGATACCGTAACTTCCGATCAGCGCGACGATCCCATCCCTAGGCTTCAACACCGCCGGCAACTCTCTCCTGGATCTCCGTCGTCTCGACATCCACCGACTGCTGCCTCCATCCCCCCGGCCGAGCCGGGTGGGCTGAGTCACCAAGAAGTACATGGCCACGCCACCAGTAAGCTCTTCTAGCTCCAACCCGAGCGTGCCCAGTTCCCATATCATGCCCCACTCTCGGACTGATATGCTAGTAAGACTCGGGACCGACTTCCTACTCCGGGCGTCGGCAACCACGTTCGCCTTACCCGGATGGTAGTGTAGCTCAAAGTCGTACTCCTCGAGTAGTCCCATCCATCGACACTGGCGCGTATTCAGGTCTCGTTGGGAAGAGATGTACTTAAAGCTCTTATGACTCCGAGAACACCTGAAATCGCTCGTCGCCAGTAACAGTCGGTATTGGCTCGGCACTTTGCCACCCATCCATTCCCAAGATTACGTTAAAGGTTGTCATTCCGTAAGTATCCCTCCCGCGGATACACACACAAGCTCAGTCGCTGCCGAACCTCGCGGTCTCTCTAAGATCTCGCTCCACTAACACAAAATTCGCTTTTTTTTTTCTCTTTAAACATGTGGCCGGCCACAATGGCTGCCCCTTTAGTTTTCCCTCCAAAATTAACACCACCACATCGTGGACAAGTGTCAAGGTGGGTCCCACACCTTTTGGAAAATATCTACTAGCTAAAAACCAATCAGATTCGCGAGAATCGGACGTTTCGGGCCCCGAACGGGCACTTTTTCCCAAAAATTACGAAACTTGGCGGGCCAAAAGGAAACGGCTCAACTAAGACCGCTGAGATGACGTCTAAGCTTTTTGGATCCAAAATGGTCCTCGAATGGACCAAAATGTCGCTCGGTTGACTTTTCCAGCAAAAAGTCAACATTTCCCAAATGGATCAGAAAGTTGCCCTGAGTCCCCCGGAACTCATTTTGGTCGATAACGGGGTCAACTTAAGTCCGGTATGACCCTCGGGGTCCAATTCCGATTCAATTCAGTGTCTGCTCAAAAATTTAAAATTTTCCTGTTTTTCGCAGGTTTGACTGGCGTTGACCGGGAGTGGTTATTACAACTTAGGTTTGACGAGTACTCATCCAAGGAAACTTCGAGGGCCAATCTGCTCATTGAGTTGAGTGGCACGAACTACTTAGTCTTTATGAGACTAGAAGATTCACCTTATTCATCATGAGGTATTGTTCGTTGGTCTGGGTGAGACGCTAGGCTCTTAGTCTCTCGATGAGCTTTTCACTGGTTTGTATGTGTTTTCTTGAGCTCGTTCTTTTTGTTGGTCTTGGGCTTTGGGTCTTAGCTATTTTTCAAAGCTTCTCTGTAATCGTTTCCCCTTTTCATTCTTGGAATTGGTTCTCATTGAATAAATTTTTTGAGTTTATAAAAAAAATCAACCAAATATTCAATAAAGAGTGGAGCATAGGGGTAAATCAAAATCCTCCATAACAATAAATAAATGTACCTACAATCGACTAAATTTTAACCAAAATCAATAACCCACAAAAATCAGTGTAGCGATTTCGTCAGCCACATTTTAGGCAACACATAACCAATTATGATTATCATCTAAACTTTTTCATTTGGGTTCAACAATTACAAACTGAAAAACCCATAAAGTTTATCGTAATAATCTGAAACCATATCTATCATTGCATAATTGTAGCCATTTCTTCAACCACACTTTTTACGACACTCATCCAATTATGATTATCATTTAAAAAAATTCATTTGGGCTCAACAATTAAAATTAAAAACCCCATAAAATTTATTGTAATAATCTGAAAACATAACATGAAGATCATTCTTAAGCTAACAAATCAATCTGACATCATGCGAGAACAAAACCCTAAAAACAGATCTAACAGTGGAAGTAAAACCCAAGCAAACTAGATTGACAAAATTAAACAAATATATTAGCGAAAAACCCTACCTCAATGGGCTCACTTTCATAGGAGGATGATGAGACGACGAAATGAAGGCACATGCCTTGATCTTTAACAGATCGGAATAACTGTTTGACCAGTGAATGGACACCCTATATACGAAGGTTGCGAGACCCTCTAGTTTCCCAATTCATAGAGATGAAGTAATGGAGAGCATTGAAGCTCTGTGACGACTACAGGAAGAGCGAGGAGTAAAAGACGATGGGGGGAGGGATTTTCGGAGAATAAGAGCATGGTGTTGAGAATAATCACGCGGACAGGACGCCACATAGACGAATTCTTCCATTTATAGTACTATAAGATTAGAGTGAATATTCAAGGAATTAAGTTCGAACCGTTAGTTTTTTTCAAACATGCGACGAAGGAAATCTATTTGTTTTGCTAATCAATTGTAACATAACCTAGGTCAAGGACCCTAAGTTCGAGAATATGTCCGGGATCTCGTAGGTGACTCGGCGCTCTAGGATTCGTAGAAATGACTAATTTCCATCTTAGACAACCAAAAGCAAATCCAACATCCTACTAACAAAAAAACACAAGTCCAAAACAGTAATAACAAACAAGAATTCAAAAACAATCTAAACCGAAAAAAACGAGGGTGCCTTCTCGCTCCTTCGAGAACGGCTAGTCGGGCCTAGTCTCGAGTCATGGGGGGTAGTCCACCAAACACCTACCATCCCATCCTAGGACAAAATCATGGCTCTTGGCGAGGCTACTCGGCAACCCTCGCCTGGAGGAAATAACCTTCCCCTTCACCAACGTCCTCGTCGTCTTCATTGTCCTCCAATAAGAACGTTTCGAATTGGCCTTGAATATCACCCACCTTAGTCGAACCCAAGAGGACAACCCAAAGAGACGGTTCTGGTCTCGTGACATCCCTTGGTAGGATAGGACTATCCCGGTGCACGGTTACCGTTCCAGTAGCTGTCAGCGCCTCCGTGTCTATATGGAGGTCTGCTTGTTGCTACTGGGACGGGGACGAGGTCTTCATATTGCTGTGGAGATGGTGGCTGACTTCGGAGTTAAGGTGCTTGCCATCGATTGTCCTCAAGGAGCAACGTCGATATTCAACCTCGCTAGAGGGGAAGAGGCATAAGTTAAAAGTAAGTGGGGGATGAGAGGGTTGGTCGGGGTGACAATATCACCATGAAAAGAGGAGAACGACATGGTGAGATTGGAAGGGATGCGACTACTCTTGATATTCAACACTTTCTGTTCATTAATTTATATTAAATAATTGATACTTCTTTTTTGCAAAATTAATTCAAGGGGTAATTGTTCAAAACTACCCTAAAGTTTCGTCCACACTGTGTGGGTACCCTGAAGTTTTGTCACGATTTTTTTAGTTTTGACGTAATAGGGATGTTCAGAATGATGGTCTAGGGCCTCTGGGCAGTGTTTCCCGGATTGAATAGAAGCGTGGACAAAACTTCACTGCACCCACAAAAGCGTGGACAAAAACTCAGAGTAGACTCACAACATGGACAAAACTTTGTGCATCAATTTATTTGTGCACGAAACTTTAGGATAGTTCAAGACAATTATCTCTTAAGAGGAGAAATCTATTGAGAACCACTCTTAACATAGGAACCGTGAGAACCAATCCTAGCCACTATCACCTATGATCCAACACTCATCAAAATGCCACATCATCACCCCAATCCAACCCACATACACGCTACTTTCATCCATTCTCACCCAAGCAAGGGCATAATTGTAATAGCATGGTGCCATGTGGACAAGTGTCCATTTTTTCTTCACCAATTCATTAATTTAATATTTCCCGATTCGTTTGAACTCCGATTAACTTCAAACTTGTGCCAGTATTTTTCTTTTTTCAAGGGCTTTAAATCAAGATCAGTCATGAATATATTTTGAAGCACGAAAATAAAAATTTATATCAAGGTGATAAAAGTAATGTTGAGCGTTGATAAATCTTCACTAATAAATGTTTTATATCGGAGTACCAAACTAGTGTTAAATGTTGATAAAAAACATGTAATGAGGTGATAAAAACCATTTTCAATTTTGATAATAAGTGTGATACACTAGAGTTTAACGTTGATAAAAAAAACTTGTGATGAGGTGATAAAAAACACGTAATTCAATGATATATCTAGTGTTTAGTGTTGATAAAACTGGTGTTGATAAAAAGCACGTGATGAGATGATAAAAATCATGATCAGTTTTGGAGAATGGGGTGATAAAACCAGTGTAAAGTATTGATAAAACCAGGGTAAAATGTTGATAAACACAGAGCAAAATGTTGATAAAAATTACCATATATAATTTCTTTAAAAACCATCCCCGAAATAATTTTTTTTTTCGTGCTTCAAGAAAACATGTGATGGGGGTGATAAAACACACGTAATTTGAATGATAAACCTAGTGTTTAGTGTTGATAAAACTAGTGTTCATAAAAAGCACGCGATGAGGTGATAAAATCATGATCAGTTTTGAAAAATGAGGTGATAAAATCATGATCAGTTTTGAAAAATGAGGTGATAAAACTAGTGTAAAGTGTTGATAAAACCAGTGTAAAAGTGTTGTTAAATCCAGAGCAAAGTGTTGATAAAAATTACCCAGATTTTTTTTTAAAAATCAACCCCGAAATAATTTTTTTTCGTGCTTCAAAATATATTCATGACTGATCTTGATTGAAAGCTCTTAAAAAAAACTAATGGCGCAAGTTTGAAGCCAATCAGAGTTCAAACGAAGCGGGAAAAATTAAATTAGTGAATTGGTTAAAAAAAATAATATGATAGTTTTACTAAAAAGCCCTTACCACTTACTAAAAAGTGCTGTTTTTTTGCAGTCAAGAAGTCAACTACTCAATTGCATCTCATCCATCAATTCTTAAAATGAATGACTTAGATTGGTCCTCGCGGTTTCTACGTTAAAACATGGTTCTCACCAGATTTCTCCTCTATCTCTTAATTCAATATAAAATAAAGGGATAATTGTCAAAACATGCACTAATGTTTCGTCCACAAACGAAATAGTGCACAATGTTTTGTCCACGTCGTCTGGCTACCCTTATGAATCGTCCACGCACTTTAGTTAGAAAAATTAATGGAATATTCCATTTCTGTTATACATGTGCAGTTAAAGTATAACTGAAATGACTATTTTACCCTTATCATGAATCTTTTGACTTTTCCTCTTGACTTTTGCATGAGACATACTTTCATAAAATCAATTTTTCTTATTAATTGTTTTTAGTTCTTTTCGTTATTTTTTATTATTATTATTTTTAGGGATAATTGTCAAAACATGCACTTATGTTTCGTCCACAAACGAAATAGTGCACAATGTTTCGTCCACGTCGTCTGGCTACCCTTATGAATCGTCCACGTACTTCTGTCAGTAAAATTAATAGAATATTCGAATCTGTAGCCTCACGTGCTATCATGTGCTTGTGTCTGAATTTTTTTTGGGACGAAATTGACCTAACAATCCTCAGCCACTCATTTTTTTGGACGAAATTCTTATTTTTGAATTTCAAACCAAAAGGGCAAAATTGTCAATTCAGGTTCTGCTGTTACACTTTTCTAACAGAAGTGTGTGGACGATTCATAAGGGTAGCCAGACGACGTGGACAAAACATTGTGCACTATTTCGTTTGTGGACGAAACATAAGTGCATGTTTTGACAATTATCCCTTATTTTTATTTTTCATTATTATTTTTATTTTTTTATTTTTGATTTCAAACCAAAAGGGAAAAATTGAGGGTATATCCGTCTTTTAACTCATTCTTATTTTTGAATTTCAATCTAAAAGGGCAAAATTGTCAATTCAGGTTCTGCTGTTACACTTTTCTAACAGAAGTGCGTGGACGATTTATAAGAGTAGTCAGACGACGTGGACAAAACATTATGCACTATTTTGTTTGTGGACAAAATATTAGTGCATATTTTGACAATTATCCCTAAAACAAAAGCCCAATTTGGGAACGGAAATATTAATTGGCAATACCCATATTATATTTCACAGGTTTACATATCCTAATACATCTCTTATTTCTTCCGTCCTCCTTTTCTCTTCTTGAGTCCCTCTCTCTCACTATATATACTCACGAAGACACTGTCTTAAGCTTCTTCTGAGTTCCGATTCTTCTCCTATTTCTTTCTCTCTCCATAAATTCACACTGCGATCTCGTCGAAAGCCCTAATTTTCGATCGCGACAACTCCAAATTCACAGACAATTTCGGTTTCTGGTTCCCATCGGATTCGTCTTTCGCCTTACCGCTCCGATCATTGTGAATTTCGTTTTTTCTAAACCCTACTGTACTCGTTTCCTTCGAATCTATCCGTCTCTGCTCATCGACCATTTCTTGTTCGATTGCTGAAAACTGATTGGGGTTTCCAAGGCATCGTGGATTCGTGCAATGCTCTCAATTCCAACTCCAACATGAAGTTGAAAAGGAGGAGGGCTTTAGAAGTGGTCAGTGTATTCTTCTTTGTGTTTGTTTGATTTGCCTCGGTGCTTATCTTGTTTTGTTTGATCAATTGTCCTTGTTTAAAGGTCATGTCTGGGTCTCTTTTGTTTTTTGCAACTTGTCTAATTAGCCTTTCTTTTAGCTGTGAAGACTGAGATGGTGTCAAAATGATTCTGAACGCTATTGTAGATGTTTTATATGAAAAATTATAAGTCTTTATCTACTTATAGTGTTCTGTTGAATGCTTAGGCATTTAGGGGATAGAACACATCAATATTTTTGATATTCATATATGTTCTGTATTAAGTTCAGGTTAACTGGATGGATATCTCTGGCCACTTAGCACCTGATTATTCAGTGTCAAATATCTGTTTTTGGGGCAAACTCTCATCAACAAAATTAAGCTTTATTTTGTTTCTGATACTATAATGTTTAGAATATTTGGATTGGATCAATCAATTAAAGCTAAAACAGTTAGTAGTTCAATATTTTTCTTGGAAATAAGTTGGTTTTGGACATGATTAAAGAACCATATATATTTTTTAAAATTCCAAGTTTAGGAAGTTATATTGAATAAGGTGGTTGTTTTGCATGGTCTGCTTGATAGTTTAAGGTTCTTTCGTGTTATTATTTACAATTTTTCTGATTCAATATCAATTAGTCTGAGTTGTAAAATGAAGGAAATGGATAATAGTCTAGTATACTGTAAAAAGATCATCTTCACAATATTTCAATTAAAACTTTTACTTTTTTAGCCAATGGTAAAAAATATGATTATAAACATTACTTTACATCTTTGCTGCAAAATTACAAGAAATATAATTTCTTGTAAGGTTTGTAGCTTCTCTGTTAAAAGAATTCGAGTTCGCAGTTCACACCCATGAAGCTAATCAAGTTGGTTGTTTTACATGGTCTGTTTGATAGTTTAAGGTTCTTTCATCTTACTTTTTGCAATTTCTCTGATTCACCATCTATTAGACTAAGTTGTAAAATGAATAATGGTCTAATATACTGTAAATGTCATCTTCACAATATTTCAATTTAAAGTTTACTTAGCCAGTGATAAAAAAATATTGTAAGCATTACTACATTTGTTGCTGAGACTGTTGGATGGATAGTTGAGATTGCAGTATAGATCTTATTTTTTGATGACGAAGTTTTCTTTTTAACACATGAATTCATTTTGTGAAGATATAGATTTTATTTTCTGATGTTGTGGATTTCATAGTTTCCTGATGTGTATTATATTGTCCAAAATTACATTAAAGTTTTGTCCACAAGCGGATGCATGCATAAAGTTTTGTCCACGCTTTGTGGGTGCAATGTAACAGGGATGTTCAGAATGAATGGTCTAGGCAGTTCTTCGCGGACTCAATAGATTTGTGGGAAATACATAATTCATTCTAAAGTTATGTGGGGAATTCATAATGCATTCTATAGATATGTGGGCATTACGTTTTTCTAAAAAAGTCGGTGGACAAAAATTCAGTACACCAACAAAGCGTGGACAAAAATTTATGCATGCATCCGTTAATGGACAGAACTTGAATGTAGTTTTGGACAATTGACCCATCGTGGTTTTCACCACAATTTTCCCCTCACGCCCATTACCTATGCATATGCTTGTTCTGTTTTTTACACACATACACATTTACTGTGTATTTATATCCTCCAATTCAAAGTGTTCATAATCATTTGCATAGGTGCATTACTACACCCTTGCGCACATCTCCTATTTTACTGTTCAATCTATCTTGCTTAATTCCAAGGTATCCCTATTATTAATAGCCTACATCATAAGGGTAGTTGCTCTCTTTTACCAACTCTTTGAAGTCGCCCACCATATATATACATGTGCGTGTAATATATTGTCGATGCATATATATAATCTCTTGAACCTACTATGTATAGAAGGGTGAGACTTCATTGTGTCTATCTATAAGGCTTGTATAAGAAAGTTAACTGATGACACACTAGTTATTTGATAGTTAAAGCACTTTATTAAACTTATTATAACATTAGCCCGCCTTAACACATGACATTATGGCCCCCTTTCTATCTATCATATGCTTGTGTATTGATTTCCTTGTTCACACTTAGTTTTTTATATTCAACGCATCTGAAGTTTAGCTGGTTTTAATTATTCCCCCTGATAAAAGTACGAAGTAATTGCAACTGTTCTTTAGATATGTTGTACTTGGCAAGTTATTCAATTGAGATGTGTTATAGTCCCAAGCTTGGATCGAGCTATAGGATAGGTGTTGTTGTAGCATTCGTTGGAGAGAACGCAAGATCTCATGTAGCATTCTTGAGAGGGAACGCAAGATCTCACATAGTATTCATTAGAGAGAACGCAAGATCTCGATAGAAACTTTTCAGCTTTGGTTTTTGTTCATAATTCTTGATATCCACTTCATTAGATGGCCAGCTTATAAATAGGTTGGACTTCCAAACAAACACAAAGATCATGTAGCTTCCCATGATCACAACACTTTAATTAACTACCCATAAGTAACGAATAACTACCCATGATCACTACAAGTAAATAATAATGTAATGCTATTAAGAAACTAATAATGTCATTAGTGAATCTATTGGATTCATGACATTACTCCCCACTTCAAAAGGGTGCTTGACCGCAAGCGCCAAGTTATGAGGGTGCAAACATATCTTTTAAATAGTGGGGCTTAGGTTCAGGCCGAGGAGGCTTTGAAACAAAAGAATGTTGAATTTGGTTGACCATTTCTTCTTGCCACACTTGGGTGGCTGCCTTATCCTCCTTGTACATGAGAACAGACACTTTGAATTGTTCCCGAAATGACCTCACTTCTGTCATAACTCTGGGCTTTGGTTTTTGTTTATAATTCTTGATATCTTCTTCATGAGATGGCCAACTTTAAATGGGCTGGAATTCCAAACTAACACAAAAATCATGTAGCTTCCTATCATCACAACACTATAAGTAATTACCCATAACTGGTAAATAACTACCCATGACCACAATAACTAATAAATAACTACCCACGATCATTGCAAATAATAGTGTTAATGCTATTAAGAAACTAATAATGTCATTAGTGAATCTATTGGACTCATAGCAAGCTGATTTTTCAGTTTCTATCCCTATATAGTTGACCTGTGTATATGTAGATGAGATGTTGATATCATATTTAAGAAATTAATTTTTGATACATTGACTTGTTGACCTTTTGTTTTCTATTTCATGATTTTACTCAGCCTTCAAAAATTAGATCCTTCATCAATAGTGTCACAGCTGTACCACTCGAGAATATAGAAGGACCTCTAAGGAGTTTTGTTTGGGAATTTGATAAGGTGCGATTGTTACCTTCACCTTTACAATACCAGGATTCTTGTTGTGCATTTTGATTAACTCTTTGATATTGATGCAGGGAGATTTCCATCATTGGATTGATCTTTTTAACCACTTTGATTCATTTTTTGAGAAGCACATAAAATCCAGGAAGGATCTACAAGTTGAAGACAACTTTTTAGAATCTGATTCTCCTTTCCCAAGAGAAGCTGTTCTCCAAATTCTCCGTGTTATAAGATTAATTTTGGAGAATTGCACAAATAAGCACTTTTATAGTTCTTATGAGGTATGCTTTCCCCTTCTGAAAAATACATAATCGGAGGAACAATATTGCCACTGTAGGTCGATAAGATTTTCAGCCTTTTAATCTCTGCACTGGTCATGAACTTCCTTAAACTTTAATTTGATCGTCTATTGAAGTTCCGAAGTCATGCTTCACCAATTTCTTTGTGTCTGCTCTTCCCATCTTTTTCATCTCCATCTTAATGTTTTTACATTTATACCATTGCAGCAGCATCTGTCATGCCTACTTGCTTCCACTGATGCGGATGTGGTTGAGGCTTGCCTGCAGACCTTAGCTGCTTTTCTGAAGAAGACAATTGGTAAATATTCCATCAGAGATGCATCTCTGAATTCCAAGTTATTTTCTCTTGCACAAGGTTGGGGTGGAAAGGAAGAGGGTCTTGGATTGGTTGCATGTGCATTGCAGAATGGTTGTGACCCTACAACCTACGCGTTTGGTTGTACTCTTCATTACGAGTTCTATGCATTGAATGACATGTCAGACGAACACCCCGCTAATGATAAGTCTACCCGAGGTTTAAAAATCATTCATATACCTGATATCCACACTTTTCAGGAGGCCGATTTAGAACTTTTGAATAAGTTCGTTGCAGAGTTCAATGTTCCTACAAGTTTAAGGTTTTCTCTATTGACAAGATTGCGTTTTGCAAGAGCTTTTAGTTCTTTAGCTGCTCGACAGCAGTATACATGCATTCGCCTATATGCTTTCATTGTTCTTGTCCAAGCATGCAGTGATGCTGATGACCTGGTTTCTTTCTTTAACACTGAGCCTGAGTTTGTTAATGAATTGGTTACATTATTGAGCTTTGAGGATGCAGTTCCAGAGAAAATTCGAATTTTGTGTCTACTTTCATTGGTTGCTCTTTGTCAGGATCGGTCCCGCCAACCTACCGTGTTGACTGCTGTCACATCTGGTGGACACCGTGGTATATTATCTAGCTTAATGCAGAAGGCCATTGATTCTGTTATCAGTAATACCACAAAGGGGTCTGTAGTGTTTGCCGAGGCCTTGCTGTCTCTTGTCACTGTTTTGGTGTCATCCTCATCTGGTTGTTCAGCAATGCGCGAAGCAGGATTCATCCCCACTCTTCTACCACTACTTAAAGATACAGGCCCACAACACTTACATTTGGTGAGCACAGCTGTACATATTTTAGAGGCTTTTATGGACTACAGTAATCCAGCAGCTGCATTGTTCAGAGATTTAGGGGGTTTGGACGATACCATCTCGCGTTTGAAGGTAGAGGTGTCTTATGTAGAAACTGGTTTGAAGCTACAAGCTGAAGATTCTAATTTTAGTGCTAGGTGTGTACAAGATGTTGCAGGCACTTCCAATGAGCTAAATAACATTCAACCTCTGTATTCTGATGCATTAGTTTCATATCACCGTCGCCTGCTGATGAAGGCCTTACTACGAGCCATTTCCCTTGGAACTTATGCCCCTGGAAACACCACTCGCATTTATGGCTCTGAGGAAAGTTTGTTGCCCCATTGTTTGCGCATAATATTTAGGCGAGCAAAAGATTTTGGTGGTGGTGTTTTCTCCCTTGCAGCTACTGTCATGAGTGATCTAATTCATAAGGACCCTACCTGCTTTCCGGTCCTGGATGCGGCTGGCCTTCCTTCTGCCTTCCTGGAAGCTGTAATGGATGGTGTTCTTTGCTCTTCTGAGGCCATAACATGCATACCTCAGTGTTTGGATGCTTTGTGTTTAAACAACAATGGTCTTCAGGCTGTGAGGGATCGCAATGCTCTGAGGTGCTTTGTGAAAATATTTACTTCTAGAATTTATCTGCGAGCTCTTACTGGTGATACACCAGGAACTTTGTCTAGTGGGCTAGATGAACTCATGCGCCATGCATCCTCATTGCGTGGGCCTGGAGTTGATATGCTAATTGAGATCTTGATTTCAATTGCAAAGATTGGATCTGGGGCTGATGCTTCCTGCTCCTCCACTGACTCTCCATGTTCTACTTCTGTCCCCATGGAAACTGATGTTGAAGAAGGAAACATAGTTACATCAGATGATAGAGAATCGTCTAAGGCAGAGAGTTCAGAACTGCCCACTGAGTCATCCTCTGATATTTCGGGGTTTAATATTGAGAGCTTTCTTCCGGATTGTGTAAGTAATGCTGTTCGTCTTCTTGAAACAGTTCTTCAAAATGCAGACACGTGTCGCATCTTTGTTGAAAAGAAGGGTGTTGAAGCTGTGCTACAGTTGTTCACTTTGCCTTTGATGCCTCTTTCAGCATCTGTTGGTCAGAGTATCTCTATTGCCTTTAAGAACTTCTCACCGCAGCATTCTGCTTCACTTGCTCGAGCAGTCTGTGCGTTTTTAAGAGAGCATCTGAAATTAACAAACGAGTTGCTCATGTCAGTTGGAGAGACCCATCTTGCAGTGGTTGAATCAGCAAAGCAAACCAAAATTTTAGCATATTTTTCTAGTCTCGAAGGAATTCTAAACCTTTCAAATTTTTTATTGAAGGGGACTGCCTCATTAGTATCAGAATTGGGCGCATCAGATGCTGATGTTTTGAAAGATCTTGGGAGGGTGTACAGGGAGATCATATGGCAGATTTCTCTGTGTGGAGATGAGAAGAAAACTGTCGATCAGGATCAGAAGAGTGGAGATGCAGTTCCATCTAGTGCTGTTGGGAGGGAGAGTGGCGATGATGCAACTATTCCAGCTGTGAGATACATGAACCCAGTTTCTGTTCGGAATGGGTCTCAATCTCTATGGGCCGGAGAGCGTGAGTTTCTTTCTGTTATTCGTTCTGGTGAAGGTTTGCATCGTCGTACTAGACATGGTTTGGCACGCATACGGGGTGGAAGGACAGGCCGGCACTTGGAGGCTTTTAACGTTGACTCTGAAGTTCCTTCAAATGTTCCGGATACATCTTCCCAGGATTTGAAAAAGAAAAGTATTGACGTTCTTGTCGTAGAGATTCTGAACAAGCTGGCTTCCACATTGCGCTCTTTCTTTACAGCTCTTGTCAAGGGTTTTACTGCACCAAACCGTCGTAGAGCTGACTCAGGCTCTTTAAATTCTGCATCGAAGAGTCTTGGAACTGCCTTGGCTAAAATATTCCTCGAGGCTCTTAGTTTTCCAGGTTATTCTGCCTCATCTGGGCTTAACATGTCTCTGTCAGTGAAATGTCGGTATCTTGGTAAAGTAGTTGAAGACATGGCGACACTTACATTTGACAGCAGGCGACGCACCTGCTATACAGCAATGGTGAATAATTTATATGTCCATGGAACATTCAAGGAGTTACTTACAACATTTGAAGCTACGAGTCAATTGTTGTGGACACTGCCATATTCTATTCCAACATCAGGTATTGATCATGAGAAGGCAGGTGAAGGAAGTAAATTGCGTCAAAATGGATGGTTGCTTGATACATTGCAGAGTTATTGCCGTGTACTTGAATATTTTGTAAATTCAACATCACTTTTATCTCCGTCATCTGCATCCCAGGCTCAGCTGCTGGTTCAGCCTGTTGCAGTTGGTCTATCTATCGGTCTTTTTCCTGTTCCAAGGGATCCAGAAGCCTTTGTTCGCATGCTACAGTCCCAAGTTCTGGATGTGATCCTTCCTGTCTGGAATCACCCAATGTTTCCCAATTGTAGTTCAGGTTTCATTGCATCTATTGTTTCACTTGTTACCCACATATATTCAGGCGTTGGAGATGTGAAGCGAAACCGCAGTGGCATTGTTGGAAATACAAACCAAAGGGTTGTTGCTCCTCCACCTGATGAAGCTACTATAGCGACCATTGTTGAGATGGGTTTCACAAGGGTAAGGGCAGAAGAAGCACTGCGGAGGGTTGAGACAAATAGTGTTGAAATGGCCATGGAGTGGCTTTTTAGTCATCATGCTGAGGATCCTGTGCAGGAGGATGATGAACTGGCTCGTGCTCTAGCTTTGTCACTAGGAAACTCTTCAGAGACATCTAAAACTGATAGTCCTGACAAGTGTATGGATGTTGTTACAGATGAGGCGCAAACAAAAGCTCCTCAAGTCGATGAAATTCTTTCTGCGGCAGTGAAATTGTTTCATAGTAGTGATGCAATTGCCTTCCCTCTTACCGATTTGCTTGTAACCCTTTGCCATAGGAGCAAAGGGGAAGACCGTCCTAAAGTGGCATCTTATCTTATTCGGCAGCTAAAGCTTTGTCCATTAGATTTTTCGAAGGATACATCAGCACTTAGCATGTTATCACATATCATAGCATTGCTTCTTTTTGAAGATACAAACATAAGAGAAATAGCAGCACAGAATGGAATCGTATCAGTTGCACTAGATATCGTGATGAACTTCAAGGCAAGATATGAGTTGGGGGATAATATATTGGTACCAAAATGCGTTAGTGCGTTACTGCTGATCTTAGACAGCATGCTGCAATCAAGGCCGAAAGTTGTTGCTGAAAATACGGAAGGAACTCCAGCTGTGTCGTTGCCTGATTCAACTGGAGAACCTGTTTCTTTGCCTGATACTGCATTGGTTACAGATAAAAAAGCTACTTTAGATGTTAATGACAAAGAATCTGGTACAGCATTTGAGAGAATATTGGGGAAATCAACTGGTTATCTGACAGTAGAAGAGAGTCATAAAGTGTTATTGGTTGCTTGTGATTTGATCCAACAGCATGTCCCGGCTGTGATCATGCAAGCTGTTTTACAGTTATGTGCTCGCTTGACAAAAACACATTCTTTAGCTTTGCAATTTCTTGAGAATGGAGGCCTGATCTCTCTTTTTAATCTTCCAAGAAATTGCTTTTTCCCTGGATATGACACTGTTGCTTCTGCAATTGTTCGGCATCTCCTAGAAGATCCTCAGACGCTGCAAACAGCTATGGAGTTCGAAATAAGACAAACCTTGACCGGGAATCGGCACGCAGGGCGTATTTCTGCACGGGCATTTCTGACATCCATGGCACCGGTCATTTCCAGAGATCCTGAGGTATTCATGAAAGCTGCAGGTGTAGTTTGTCAATTGGAGACATCTGGCGAGAGGACATTTGTTGTGTTATCAAAAGAAAAGGATAAGGAT
The DNA here is from genome assembly GCA_963921825.1 of Erodium maritimum. Classification (NCBI taxonomy): domain Eukaryota; kingdom Viridiplantae; phylum Streptophyta; class Magnoliopsida; order Geraniales; family Geraniaceae; genus Erodium; species Erodium maritimum. Next base: position 45,687,060 of record OY997588.1, on the reverse strand, counting down.
AAGGACAAGGATAAGGAGAAATCAAAATCGGCAGGGTTTGAACTTGGCCTGCCTTCTAATGACGGCGTCAGAATTTCTGAGAACAAGCTGCATGATGTCCCTGGCAAGTGTTCTAAAGGACACAAAAAAGTTCCTGCCAATCTTACTCAAGTAATTGATCAACTTCTTGAAATAGTTCTGAAATACTCTTCACTAAGATGCCAGGAAATTAATGCTAGTAATGTCACTTCAATGGACGTAGATGAACCTACTACCAAGGTAAAGGGTAAAACAAAAGTTGATGAAACAGTGGAACTGGAGCCTGAATCTGAAAGATCTGCTGGACTCGCTAAGGTGACTTTTGTCCTGAAGTTGTTGAGCGATATTCTTCTGATGTATATGCATGCAGTTGGGGTCATACTGAAACGAGATCTAGAATTGGGTCAAGTCCGGGCATCTAATCCAGCTGATCATCGTGGACAAGGTGGCTTACTTCATCATGTTCTACATCAGCTGCTTCCATTGTCTATTGATAAATCTGCTGGGCCTGATGAATGGAGAGGTAAGTTGTCAGAAAAAGCTGCATGGTTTCTGGTAGTATTGTGTGGTCGTTCTGGTGAAGGGCGTAGGCGAGTAATTACTGAACTTGTAAAAGCGTTGTCTTCGTTTCCAAAGCTGGAAATTAGTTCTGCTAACTTCGACTTACTGCCAGACAAGAAGGTTCTTGCTTATGCTGATTTAGTTTATTCCATTTTGTCAAAAAATTCATCCTCCAGCAATTTACCTGGCTCGGGTTTCTCTCCGGACATAGCGAAAAGCATGATAGATGGAGGAATGGTTCAGTGTCTAACAAACATTCTTCAAGTGATTGATCTGGACCATCCTGATGCTCCCAAAATCGTCAATCTTGTTCTGAAAGCTTTAGAAAGCCTAACAAGGGCTGCCAATGCAAGTGAGCAAGTTTTTAAATCTGATGCACTGAACAAGAAAAAATCCACTGGGTTAAATGAAAGATCTGATGCACCATCGACTGCTGAGACTGAAGAGTCTAGTCAGAATAGAAGTAATCAAAGGGAAGTTGTAGATGCAGCAGAAACTGAGCAGCAGCTACCAGAATCATTTCAAAGTGAAGGTGATCACGATGTTAATCATAATGAGTCTGCAGAGCACGATATGAGGATAGAAGTGGAAGAGACCATGGCTGCTAACCATCCTATGGAGCTTGGGGTGGATTTCATGCGTGAGGAGATGGAAGAGGGTGGTGTTTTACACAACACTGATCAAATTGAGATGACATTCCATGTGGAGAATAGGGTGGATGATGATATGGGTGATGAAGATGATGACATGGGGGATGAAGGTGAGGATGATGAGGATGATGATGAGGGGGAAGATGAGGATGAGGATATAGCAGAAGATGGTGCTGGCATGATGTCTTTAGCTGATACTGACGTGGAGGATCATGATGATACTGGCCTCGGAGATTACAATGATGACATGGTAGATGAAGAAGATGACGATTTTCATGAGAATCGCGTCATAGAGGTAAGGTGGAGAGCCCTCGATGGGTTGGATCATTTGCAGGTACTTGGGCAACCTGGAAGTGCGGGCGGTCTCATTGATGTCGCTGCCGAGCCTTTTGAGGGGGTCAATGTAGATGACCTTTTTGGTCTTCGCAGGCCTTTGGGTTTTGAGCGTCGCCGTCCTATGGGTAGATCTTCCTTTGAACGACCTGTTACTGAAGTAAATGGTTTCCAACATCCTCTTCTTCTAAGGCCATCCCAGTCAGGTGATCTGGTTTCTATGTGGTCATCTGGTGGTAATTCATCTAGAGACTTAGAAGCATTGTCATCTGGAAGTTTTGATGTGAATCATTTCTACATGTTTGATTCTCCAGTTCTTCCATTTGACCATGTAAATAGTAGCCTATTTGGTGACCGGTTGGGGGGTGCAGCACCTCCGCCTTTGACTGATTATTCAGTAGGTATGGATTCGTTGCGTTTACCTCGACGGAGAGGTCCAGGAGATGGTCGGTGGACAGATGATGGTCAGCCCCAAGCAAGTGCCCAAGCTGCTGCTATAGCGCAGGCTGTGGAAGAACAGTTTATATCGCAATTGCACAGTGATGCTGCTGCCAATAGTCCTGCTGAAAGACCCTCTCAGAATTCAGGATTGCAGGAGAGGCAACAAGCTGAACTTCCTCATTTGAACGATGGTCCTGCTAATACCAGCAGTCAGCCTAGTGTAGGTCAACATCAAGAAGATGGCAATGAAACAATCAATCGTCAACCCAACCAAGCTGATGAAACTGTTTCATGCATTGAGCAAATCAATCTGGAAACTGTTGATGGAAATGCATGTGATGGTTTACAGCCTCATGAAAATGTGACAATTCAACCACTTTCTCTAAATAGTACACCAAATGGGAATGACGACAACATGGATATTGGGGATGGCAATGACACTTCTGCTGAGCAGGTGGAGACTGCATCTGGTGCTAATTCATGTGCAGAATTTCCCGATAATTTGCTAAGTGAGACAGCTTCAGAGGTGCCAGCATTTTTTCCTGATGTGTCACATCAAGCTATGGGTTCTGGTCGATCTACAAGAACAGAAGCTCAGCCCAGTAATTTGGGTTCTGGTTTTGTTACGTCAAATATGGGTGACTGTCACATACCTTCACTTCATGTAAATGTTGATATTGACATGAATGGTACTGACGCCGAAGGAAGTCAAGCTGAGGAGCTCATGCCTCTTTCTGAGGGCCACTCATTACCATTACCAATGCATAATGCACAGGTGGTTGAAGATGCTAACCAAGATCAACCTGCTTTAAATGCTGAGGCTCCTGTTGCAAATGCTATTGACCCTACCTTCTTGGAAGCACTACCTGAAGATTTACGTGCAGAAGTGTTAGCTTCACAGCAAGCTCAGGCTGTTCAACCTCCAACTTATGCTCCACCTTCAGCAGAAGATATCGATCCTGAATTTTTAGCTGCCCTGCCTCCAGATATACAAGCAGAGGTATTAGCCCAGCAAAGGGCACAAAGGCTTGCACAGCAGGCTGAAGGGCAACCAGTTGACATGGATAACGCATCAATAATTGCTACTTTTCCAGCTGATTTACGCGAAGAGGTTTCACCTTGTCGTTTTTGTATTAAAATTTCATTTTTGTTCTATTCATTGTATTAGAATAGTAAGGTAGTTTTGTTTTCATTGTAGGTACTGTTAACATCCTCAGAAGCAGTTCTGTCTGCTCTTCCTTCACCATTACTTGCTGAAGCTCAGATGCTAAGGGACCGTGCAATGAGTCACTACCAGGCGCGTAGTCTTTTTGGAAGTGGCCACAGGCTGAGCAATCGGAGGAATGGTTTGGGTTTTGACAGGCAGACAGTGATGGACAGGGGTGTTGGAGTTGCAATTGGTCGAAGAGCAGCTTCTACTCTTGCAGATAGCTTAAAGGTGAAGGAACTTGAAGGCGAACCACTTCTTGATGACAATGCACTGAGAGCGCTCATCCGTCTGCTTCGCTTGGCCCAGGTAAAAGATGGTGTTAGTTTTGAGGTTATTTGGGTCGCCTTTCTTTGAGCATTCTATTCTATTTATTACCTCACCTGCTATGTACTTTATCGTTATCTTTAGAATTGATAGCTGATATATTAATAGTGGGACAGTTAGGATCTTGAGGCAGTTTGGGAACTATATTAAACTTGGGTCCATATGCCATAATTTGTGTAGCAGTGTTTTTGTGGGTTCAAATCTTAATTTAGTTAATGAAATTACCTGTTTATTTTCTTGCTCTACCAGCCTCTTGGGAAAGGTATTCTGCAGAGACTGTTGTTAAACCTATGTGCACACAGCATTACGCGTGCGACGCTAGTTCGTCTTCTGATTGATATGATCAAGCCTGAGGCTGAAGGATCAACCAGGGAACTGGCATCATATAATTCCCAGAGGCTGTATGGTTGTCAGTCTAGCATTGTTTATGGACGATCCCAGTTGTTGGATGGTACTGCTTCCATTTTATCATGTCTTCTGCTTGCTTGCTTTTGTACCACTTGTCAGTTTTATCTTTGATTTCGTCCTTCAACAGGTCTTCCGCCTCTTGTTTTGCGCCGGGATATTGAGATACTGACTTATTTGGCTACAAATCAGTCTGCTGTTGCGAATATGTTATTCTTCTTAGATACTTCATCTTTACTAGAGACTTCAGATCCTAAATCTTCTGGAACCAAGGACAAAGGTAAGGTGAAAATTGTAGAAGGGGTACCTCCATCAAAATCTTTGGGGAACATAGAGGATGGGGATATACCTCTGATACTGTTCCTTAAACTATTGAGTCGACCACTCTTTTTACGAAGCACCACTCATCTTGAGCAGGTAGGAATGATCCTCTCTGATTTTAATCATAGAATTTTAATGCATATCGTAAATGTGCTCTACTTTGGTACTTATCCTAGTGATGCAGGTTCAGATAGCTTATCTCTTGACTAGCTGTAACAATAAGTACATGTATAAAAATTGTTAAAGTTATGTGGTCTTTGTATTTTGTTGTTGTTGATAGGTTATGGGCTTGATTCAAGTAGTTGTTTATACTGCTGCATCTAAGTTAGAGCGTCAACGTCAGTCTGAGCAAACCACTGCTGATTTGGCTGTGAACGAAGCATTGGACAATGTTGGAGAAGATCCTTCACCTGAAACATTGTCTAATAAGGAGGATGCCAGTTCCAGTTCTGAATCAACTCCTTCTGATGGAAAGAAGGGAATCAGTACTCATGATATCTTCTTGCAGCTACCACGAACTGATTTGCGCAATCTATGCAGCCTTGTCGGACGCGAAGGGTATGAACCGGCTCTTTTTCAATAAATGCTTTTATTTATTATACTGTCTTTCTTCTCATGCAGCTCTGACATATTGAGTGGGTTACTAATGTCATGTATAAAAAAATCCAGGCTTTCAGATAAAGTTTATATGCTTGCTGGTGAGGTGCTGAAGAAGTTGGCAACAGTTGCAACAACTTACCGGAAGTTCTTCGCCTCAGAGCTTTCAGAGTTAGCTCATGGCTTGAGCAGTTCAGCTGTCAATGAGCTTGTTACCCTGCGCAATACACACATGCTAGGTCTGAGTGCTGGTTCTATGGCTGGGGCTGCAATACTACGTGTCCTTAACACACTCAGCTCATTTACTTCTGCCAGTGTTAATGAGAATGGAACTCCTGAGAGTGATGGGGAACAAGAGGAGCAAGCTATAATGTGGAAGTTAAATGTTGCACTTGGGTCTCTATGGCAAGAACTGAGTGAATGTATAAGCACAACAGAGACACAGCTGGATCAGAGCTCTTTCACTCCACCTATGTCAAATGTAAATACTGGAGAGCATTTACAGGGTGCATCTTCTTCATCTCCCCCACTTCCTCCTGGAACCCAGAGATTGCTCCCATTCATTGAGGCGTTCTTTGTCTTGTGTGAAAAGCTACAAGCAAGCCATTTGACTGTCCAGCAGGATCAGGCACATATAACTGCAAGGGAAGTCAAAGAATCTGCTGGATCTTCATCTCCAATGGCCACAAAATGCAGTGGAGAATCTCAGAAGAAGCTTGATGGTGCCGTCACGTTTGCTAGGTTTGCTGAGAAACATCGCCGGCTTTTGAATGCTTTTATCAGACAGAATCCCAGCTTGTTGGAGAAATCTCTTTCCATGTTGTTGAAGGCACCGAGGCTGGTTGATTTTGACAACAAGAGAGCATATTTCCGTTCAAGGATTAGGCAACAGCATGAGCAACACCTTTCTGGTCCGCTTAGAATTAGTGTTCGCCGGGCTTACGTTTTAGAAGATTCGTACAATCAGTTGCGAATGCGTCCAAGTCTGGACCTGAAGGGACGTCTGAATGTGCAGTTTCAAGGTGAAGAGGGTATTGATGCTGGGGGTCTGACAAGAGAGTGGTATCAATTACTATCAAGGGTTATATTTGATAAAGGAGCATTGCTTTTCACCACTGTAGGAAACAACGCAACCTTCCAGCCAAACCCCAATTCTGTTTACCAGACTGAACATCTCTCCTACTTCAAATTTGTGGGGCGTGTGGTGAGTCTGTGAGATGAGCTCAAGTTTTTATTATTGTTTTTGCTACTTTCGTTATTATTGAAGATTGTTTTTGCTCTGATCATATATGCAGGTTGCGAAGGCACTCTTTGATGGACAGCTTTTGGATGTCTACTTCACTCGTTCCTTTTACAAGCACATTCTTGGTGTAAAGGTGACATACCATGATATAGAGGCTGTTGACCCAGACTACTACAAGAATTTGAAGTGGATGTTAGAGGTAAGTGGATCGTTTAAAAGCAGTGTTGTTTTCATTATTTCAGTATGTTGCTAGTTTTATGAGTGACTGATATTTTGTCTTCTGTGACTAACAGAATGATGTGAGTGACATTCCTGACCTTACATTTAGCATGGATCCTGACGAGGAAAAGCATATTCTTTATGAGAAAACTGAGGTATGCCATGGTAACACTGCTCTGTAGTGTTCATAATTATGTCTAAATATGGTGACCTCTTGCATTTTTTGTGCCTGTAAAGTGAGGAATTAAGATTTTGTTGTGGGAAAGGATGTCATTTTGAAGTTTAATTTGACCCTTCTAACATTATTTTTATTTGTATGTGGCTTGAAAAAGGTTACTGATTATGAGTTGAAACCTGGGGGAAGAAGTATAAGGGTTACTGAAGAAACTAAGCATGAGTATGTGGACCTTGTCGCGGATCATTTATTGACAAATGCCATTCGCCCTCAAATTAATTCTTTCTTAGAAGGCTTCAACGAATTGGTGCCGCGTAACCTTATTTCTATTTTCAATGACAAGGAGCTTGAGTTACTAATCAGTGGGCTTCCAGAAATTGATTGTAAGTTGATTTTATCTATTGATTTGTCTTAGTATAATACTTGCGTTGTAGGCCATTTAATGGGTTTTTTTGCCTGTGTAGTGGATGATCTGACGGCCAACACAGAATACAGTGGTTATACAGCCGCATCAGGTGTTGTTCAGTGGTTTTGGGAAGTGGTTAAAACTTTTAATAAGGAAGACATGGCTAGGCTGCTACAGTTTGTGACTGGAACGTCAAAGGTAATTTGATGAGGGTATAGATATTTTCAATCTTTAGTTGTTGATAACAAATGGTACGTGCTTGGACATTTTGCAACTGTGTAATTTCAAAAGTATGTGAGCATTACTAAGGGGTCCTTGGGGGTCAGTACTCTGGTGGACACTGTTGCCATATAATGCTTGTCTGTATCAATGCTGGCTAGTGTCTTCTCTTATAGTTCTTATCAGTTTATGTCAGAACCATCTCAGTTTGTGCAATTTGTTGTCTGATTAGACTATTTTCAAGGATTCAAGTTTTATTGTTTGGTTTTGCTCCCTACTTCCATGTCCCCATGACTCAAGTTGTTATAAAAAATGTGTAGTGAGATGTTATTGGTAATTCATGGTTGATAGGACGCTTATTTTTGGATGGAGGAAGTAGTCTATTATTAGAAAATTCTGTTTACCATTTCTAAATCCGAGTTGAGGATTGGAATTTTTCATTAACAAGACAACTTTCCTTGGCTTGCAAATGCTTTATGTTAGAACCTAATAACATATATGAGTTTTGCAGGTTCCGTTGGAGGGTTTTAAGGCGTTGCAAGGTATTTCTGGTCCGCAGAGGTTTCAGATTCACAAGGCATATGGTGCTCCGGAGAGGCTGCCCTCCGCTCATACATGGTTAGCGATCTGTTTTGTGCAACTGCTCCGATTTGACAATTTTTTTTGTTTGCTATAAAATTAACTCTAGTGTCAATGGTATGAGCTTGATATGCTGTTGCTTATGTGAATTTGTTTTTATCAGCTTCAACCAACTGGACCTTCCGGAGTATCCTTCTAAGGAGCAGCTTCGAGATCGCTTGCTACTTGCTATACATGAAGCTAGTGAAGGATTTGGGTTTGGTTAATGGGTTGCTGTGGAAATGTACATGCTTTGATAACATTCATATCTTGTTAACTTCCATCTATATTTTTGAAATTTAATATTGATCCCATATTGTATTTAATTTTGGGAGGTATATTTTAATTAAGAGGTTCTACCAGTAGTGTAGAATTGTGATGACAAATACATTTCTGCAGTCTTACCGATTGGACGTGTAGGTGGGTGTACTTTTTGGGAGTAATAAAGCTATGCTCAAAAATGCATTTATGCAGTCTAAAAATTCCCTATTTAAGTAGCTCTAGAATCCAAGTATCATGCTGCGGTGAGTCACGGAGATGGTGTTTTGGTCGGCTAATGGTTTTCATTTTTTTTTTCCGAGTAAAGGGTATGTATTTGATTGGTCACGACAAATCAAAACATACATCATCATAGTACAACCATCAACCCCTAGCCCGTCCTTACCCTGTCCAAGGAGTTGAGGCCATACACATATCAACCCCAACCAAATAAAACCGGCACGGGTGGAAGGATGGCCGGACTTGCGATTTCACGGCCTGTTCCAAGGGGATTGGGAAAAAGCTCCGGATAGGGGCGACAAGGGGATTTGAGGTATTCCTGGTCTATCGGGAGGATAGGTCTGGTCCGGCGTTCGCCGTGCCGGCCAAATTGAGTCACATGCCAACGAAGCCCGACCTGGGGAGGTTGCCGTTGATGGAGACGAACAAATACAGGGGAAGAGGAGGGGAGCACGGTGGTGGTCCGAGGCCGAAGAGGAAAAGACGGTTGGCGGCAGGCGAGATATTCGGTGAATGAGGGGCGGCGAGGAAGAAAGGTGAGGTTGTGTTGGAAGAGGTCTGAAAGGTCGGGCCGGAGGAGCCCCCGAAGAAGGGCCCAAGGTAGGGGATGACGCTCTATAGAGAGAAAGGGGGTCACGGTTTACTTTACATATTTTTATTTTTGTTAATTCTGTTAAAATAGTCTGTTGATTTGGTAGGATCGTGCACTGACAAAACATCAATTAACTTGTTCAGTTGTCAGATTCTATTCTTCGTCTAGATTCTATTTTTTGTGTCTAATATTTTGGATACATTTTTTTCCTATAACAACACTTTTTTCATATACATTTAGGCATTAACTGCACAGAAAAATTGTTTCACATGTTACAGGATGGCCGATACACACATCCTCATTAACTCGTCAAGGCAATATGCAAAACATTTATAAGTTGACATTCATAAGGCGGTTTTGCATTTTTATAGGGACTGAACGCCATCAACCCGAGATAGTCCGACCTGTTTTTGAAAATAATCGTCTTGGTAGACCATTTCCTCCATCACACATTGGAAAAGTCTGTGATGTCTACTGCCCACGGAACCCGACGATTGATGAGGGATCCTGGTAATCGATAGAATTTTCGTCGATCAGCGCTAGTTGCTGACCATGGAACCCGACGATTGATGAGGGTTTCCAAAGATCGACGATATTTCTAGGCGATCGATGGGTTCACATCGTTAACCGCCGGTAGTTTGATGAGCATGGAACCCGACGATTGATAATGTTTACCAAAGATCGATGAATTTTCCGTTGAACGACGGGTAGAATCCGTCGATCGACGGAATTAAACCCGAAGATCGGCGAGTCATTGATACATAATTGGTTGAAATGATTTACACATAGTTACCCTAATAGACGTGTTACACATAGTTACCCTAACCGATGAGTTACAAATAGAACAAATATTCATGAGTTATATTCCTTCTGATGTCGATTAGATGCAACCTACTTTACGTCATACTTATTGTAAAGTGAATATAACCATTACAATTAAAACATTCCCGACTAAACTAAACATTCTGTCACCTACCAATAAAATCATAATCACAAATAAATACATAGTCTGCCAAATAGTATCCTTACACATTAGATGAAGAAGCAAGTGAACGACATGTTCGTTTATTGTGACCAACATTCACACAATTTCCACATTTTCATTGACGCTTTGGAGCTGGTCTTCGAGCCTCACCTGTTGACAGAATTCTTCTTTATAATACAGTGTTTCGGTACATAGTATGGATGGAGAATTGTAAAAAGACCTTCACGATCATCAATATTCCACTATGATTTTTGTAACATTGGATAACCGGTTCCTGTATAAGCCATACACCATGTATCTATCATGTAATAGTCCGAGCATAACTCATAAAGATCTTTCCCACCATGCTCACAACACGCTAAGGCATGAGCACAAGGAATTCTAGCGATGTCGAACACCCGACAATCGTATCGCTTCATCCCAAAATCAACTAAGACGTATGTGTCTTCACAAGTAACCCTATACTCGTCGTGTTTGTTAAGTGGTGCTATTCTCATATCCTTCGCTTTAGCGTTCCTTTTTGAGATGATACTCTCTGCCTTTGGAGTTACAGGCGATCTAGCTACTGATAATTTGTCAATCAAATCTAACCGATTCATGAACCACTGACTACCGTTTTCTGCAGGGTGTTTAACAGCTCAATCAGAGGTCACTCTCTCTATCTCTCTATTCGTATTGGTAGACTTAGAACCGTTCGTTGTCATGATATTGTACGGAGCACCTTCGAAGTGAGATCTCACCCATTGATGACATTCAATGTTCGTTGTCTCCAGATATTCTGTCGTCTTGGGGAAAAATTCTTTCAACTCTTCGTTCTCAACATTGAACTTGTTCATTATGTACGCATCAAAATCTTTTTTGAATAAAGACGGTAGATTCGAGACTTGTCAGCGCCATGGCAATGAGTTCTGACATTTTTGAATGAGATGCCACCTACAATGGCCATGTTGAGCATTTAGGTAGACAACCGACACTGTATTGATGATACTTCTACACTATCAGAAAGGATAACTAAGTCCTCCTTATCCAGTATCTCTCGCCTCAAATTCGTGAAGAACCATGTCCATGGAGCGTCATTCTCGGAGTCAACCACAAGCCAAGCAACAAGATATTGGTGATAACTATCATCTTGCCCTATTGCAATTAGTATTACCCCTTTATACTTTGTTTTCAACCACGCACCATCTACTGCAATAACCTTTCTCAAATCAAGGTTAAATCCTTCAATGCAAGACCTATATGCTATGAAAACATATTTAAATCTACTCTGCATCCACCTCCAAATGAGTTACTACGCTTGAATTCATGTTCTAGACCTGCTGCAAATAAGTAGGGAGTAATACATGACTTAAATTAGGATCTTTTACAAGTTTAATGTTTGCCAATTCTATTGCCTTCCAAGCTTTCCAATATTTCAAATTGTCTTGAATCTACCTTGGAATGAACGTCTTTTTTCTTCCATTATATTCTGCAACCAACATACTAGCAATCATTTTCATATTTACTTGGCCCTGTTGGGAGTTGCGCTCACTGGCCAAACAAGTATGCAAAGGCACATAAGTTCTAATGGAGAATTTGTTCGATCCCTAATTTTTTGCTACACGCACTCGCCATCTACAATTAGCACCATGAAAATTTTCAATGTATTTCTTTAAAGATCTATCTCACTTTATCATAAAATTAATCTTCCTTGAAATATCTTTTAGATACTTTATCGTTGATTTCTTGCATATAAACTCTTTACCAATTACTAAATTTGATTCATCTCCGAAACCGATCATGGTTTGTTCTGGATCCATCGTATTTAAGGAAACTACTGGTTTACAGAAACATGTTGCACCATTTGACCGTTCTTTCGATATTATCCAAACTTACCGGTGTTGGCATACTAAATGATGCTTGTTCTTCTGAATGACATGCTTTACGTTCACGCTGAATAACTAGGTTAACATCATTCTATACATGACTACAAATATCCATGTTAAAATAACTATCATGCCCAACATTTTCATGTTCACCATACTCAACTGCAACATGTTCATCTATAATCGGTTCAACTACAACCGGTTCAGCTACCACCATATTATCGTGGACACCGGTTCAGCTTTCGCACCACTGGTATCTTTGTTGATCAACTCTACACATAACATGATTCTAGAAGCTAGGTTCTTGTTGTCCAATACTAAATCCCGAACATCCATATCATCTACAATCTCATTTGACGGGATAACTCCTCTAAAATTAGGCATACAAGATATATACCTAAGTTTCAATTTTGTATCACTTTCCTTCACTTTGATCCTAGAATACATGAGTTCCTTCAATCTGTTGAATGTTGTATTGGCACTATCATCATCAACAACAAGAGTAATAAGTTTAGTGTTTGTTGATATCTAATTATAATTCTCATCCTCTAGCTTGTATTCCCTACCGTAAGTAGCAAGGTCACCTATTCCTGTAACAATTACAACATTATAAACATAAGTAATTAACCATAGAGACATATTATTAAATAAGCAGGGTCAAGTATGAATATGAAAATAATCGATCAACGAATGTGGTCCAGAGATTGACGGGTTTGAGAACATGCAATTATATGTCATATGGAGATCGACAATTTTGGGCCGACGATCGACGAGGTAAGGGATATGGAATAATACGTTAACCCGTCGATCACCGGGTTTGTCCAACGATCGAGGATTTTGGAACCATGGAATAATAGGTCATCCGTCGATCGTTGGGTTTGTCCCAACGTCGACAGTTTTGGATCCATGGACTAATATGTCATTTATCGTTCGACGGGTTTGGACAGCCAATCAGCTAAATGGGCATTAGGTCCTTACATGTCATCCGTCGATAGTCAGGATTGTCCTATCGATCAGAGACGATTACCAAAATGGAAAAATCTCTATGTCATTCTCGATGGAGGACCTCATTTCGTCCATCATCGATATTTTTTGTGCAGTACGGAAAACGCCCACAACCACGAAAAAAATGCATGTAAGCATCCCTTAAACCACCCCATTCAAATATTTTATTTATTTCACTAAGTCTATACGTATTAAACCACAATATATCGTTTTTCCTGACCACAATTCGAAAATCAATTCAAAACTTACAATAGAAATTCACATATTGAAGCTTGGGTTGGTTACTTGGGGTTTGCTTTAATGGGAGACACGAAGAGGATGATAGAGGCTTGAAGAAGAACACAACACGGTTGGAGCTCAGGGTTACGGTGGGCGTTGCTCGGAGCTGTGTTGGTCGACGACGGTGCAACTGGTTTTCAACCCTACCAAACATGAGGGGCTTTGATGAAAAGAGGGGTTGCAAAAATACAAATGGGTAAAACAGATATATGAAACTTTCATTAACCATGGAGGTCTTTTTTCAAAAGTAAACATAGAGGATGTATTTTTTCAAAATACATTAGCACATAAGGCTCTTTTTGAAATTCACTCGTATAACACTACAATTTTTTCTTTGGTGATACAATTTATAGGCAATTTTTTAGACTATTTTTTTTAAAAAACTCACGGACTTGGTAGTATAGCCGTATTGACATTCAACTGGTCAAAAGCCTAATTCGATTTTCCACGAATAACCACAGGGAACGCAGTCTACGTGATGTGACTATGTGGCCACGTTATGTCACTTCATAGAGTCACCGATATTTATGACTCATTTCGACGCTCTTATGTTGAACGAAGTGCTAAATTAGACGACCATTTGCATTGCGACAACACTGATTAGCGTTGACGAAGGAGTCGTCATACTCAACATTGAACGCTTATCAATGATTGCGCACTACATATGCTCTAAGTATCTCTCAACGAAAGAAGAAGTAAACATCCCCGAAAATGTGCGTTCCCGAGGTATTAATAGGGAGCTATAAGAGCATACACATCGAACGAACCCCACACACGAACCACCCACCGCGACTCACGAGTTCGTGGTTCACGTTTCTTAAATTGAACTGTGGGCGTGCATGATTTGCGAACCATGAACCACGTTCTCGCGATTCACGGTGCATGGTATGAACCACGAACCATATTTGTGGTTCGCATGTGCGTGGTTCGCGAGTCGCCGACGTATCATGAGGTGGTGCCATGTTGGACGGAAATGGTAAAAAAATTTGGAACGTTGGCAACAGTCTGAAATCAGGAACGTTTATGTTTTTCTTTCTTTTTTTAATTAAATTAAATACAAATTTAATACAAAAAAAACCTTCCCCCATTCATCCAACCTACACCACTTTTCTCAATATTTTCTCAACTTTCACTCTCAAATCATCCACTTCCTCTGTACAAATCCGATAAAAAATGCTCGACGCTTCGACTCAATCGCTGCAATCACCAGAGCAACAAGAGTACACGCCGAATGAAGTCAACGCTACTGTCAACATAACTCTAGGAGGGAGCTACCAACAAATGTTGAACACAGGTTACAACCCTGGCGGTACTTAGAACACTGAGGCTTTCCCCCAATATATGCAACTGTTGGGTCTCGAGGTAGGGTTGGAGATGAACCAACTCGCAGCGGAAAATCAATGAAAACCAAGAGACGATTAAAACCATGAAACAACTAACAAAGAATGGATTCACAAGAGAAAAATTCAGCACTAGTTCTTACCAAAACAAGAACACCGGTTAACGAATGATTGGCTTGAGTCTCCAAGACGCCTACGTATCCACATGGGAATCAAAGCCACGTAGTTCTTCTCTTTGAGGACTCAAGAACACAAACATGGAGGTGGAAACTAGCCAAACCCGAAATGGCCATGGAAGAGGGAGAGAAAATGTGTTTCCTATTCTTGTCTTGTGTTTGTTATGTTGAAAAAAGATGACTTAAACATAACAAAACCAATACTTGTCCAACTAAAGGCATGGAACAAGTATGGTGTCAAGTAAGGTGTAAATAGGACAAAGTATGGCAAGACAAGATTGGGTTAGGTGGTGAATCACCAACACCTTAATCCTTGTCTTGCTTACTTAGTACTAATTAATCAAGACTTGATTAATTAGTTCCATGGGCCTTGGTTGCATGGGCCTTTCATGGGCCTCTTGGAACATGGCCCGTGGCCATTTCCAACGAGGTCCCGTGATTCGCTCATCGCCTCCATGCCTTCCATACCGGAAATGTCCAACATTATCCGACGCGATCAATCCCAAGACTCCAAGCCTTGTCTCGATCCGTAAAGTCCTATTCACTTACGGGCACATGAACCCAAACCCAGTTTTGGTCATGTCCCGAGACAACTCCCTTTTGGCCATTCTCCATAAATGTGTCAATGAGTTTCATCCTCCGGTGTGACCCTTAGGTTTATGCATGTCAATAGATCAACGTAAAATACTATTTTACTTGATCCTATTTAAGTGGCAACTAACGAGACTTTAGTATTGCCTGACACTACATAACGAATTGACCCTGTCGATTCTAACCTTTCCGTCGTCCCTGTCATTATCCTTTTATCTCCGATATCCTGATTGAGATAAGGCATAGAGCCGTCATCCTTATTATTCTCAATCACCGTTCCTTGATATGTGAGATGACTGAAGATATGATACCCAGTATCATGTGCATGGCCATGCTATTCTTCCAGTTACTCTCGATCAAGTGGCCGAGAACCGATATCTTTCCCATACCTTAGTATGAGGGATAAATCCCTTAGCCGTCTTTCGTGTCACTCATGTAGCCCGTCCCTAAGCCAATCCTAGCCGTTATGGAAGCCCTGTTACGGACAACGTTAGGCTCAGGTCAAACTCAGTTGTTGACTACATAGCGATCACAAAGACTCATTGGTCTAAGGATACATGACAAGCTACAACACTGAATATGTTCATGACTTAATCTATGACACATATTCAGGGCGGGTCGTCCAATATCATGTCCCACATGATATCTATGATCAGACTCCGGAATCTCATTCCAATGACTAACAGAACGTAAGCCATAAAGAGCCATCTTTCATACTAGTCGCTTCTAGTGAAGCTTTGTTGACTAGGGACCCATCGAGTGTGATCTATCTCGATCTATGGTTCTATTCGCATGGTGGGCATAGATCAGAGCACACATCGATATATTACTCCAACACATAAGTAATATAAAGCCGCTTTAATTTTATTGCTAACGATGATATATACATTTGGACATTTAGGATTGAACTACGGGCACTAAGACTAACAGCAACAACATTGGAACACCGGTACTTTAAACTTCTAATCTTCAATTTTTTCCACTACAAATGTTTTTAAATTCATTTAATTTTGTTAATTAATTTTTTAGTTATAAATATCACTAAAGGCAACTCATTTCATTGAATATATATTTTTATGTAGGTTAATTAATTATTTGAGCCTAGGTCCAACGTATCAACCGTCCACCCCCGTTCAATTCTGGCCAACAACTTTCAACCCCCGCCTTACAACCCCGCAATCAACTATTACGGCTACTCCGATAATAGTGAGTACTACCAACAACACGTTGGTTGAAACAACGGCACCCGGATGTCGTCCACGTCGTCATCTGTTGGCCCGAGACAATGGAGCAAGCCGGTCTCCAACCAAAGAAAATCAAATGGATCCTCAAGGTGGACATGCTTCTGATAAAAGCCTGGCTATGCACAACCAAAGACCAAATCAAGGGAAACTCCCAATACAGGAACACGTTCTAGGGAACCGTTACGATACGATTCGTCAAAGACAAGAATTTCAACTAGGTAGATTTTGGATGGCAAGCCGTCAAGATCCATTGGAACAGACTTGCTCTTAGAGTGCGAAGGTACATCAACCTCTTGGAGGAGAAGGATCTTGATCACAGCGGATGAGACGAAGAAAGGTACAGAGAGCGGGTCGATGAATCTATCTAAAGACGCCCAAGGCCGGGGACCCGAAGCATTTCAACCTCCACCGTTGGGTCGGGATGTTTGAAAATAAGGACAAGTTCTGGCTAGAGGAAGGCAAGTCTGGGGTTCTACGACAACGATTGGATGAGGCCAGTAGTTACCGCTCAACCCGACCCACTTCACTTCCCACCGATGATGACAATGTTACAGCTCTCGGTGATGACTCTCAATTGTTGGGTCTCGAGGTAGGGTTGGAGATGAACCAACTCGAAGCGGAAAATCAATGAAAACCAAGAGACAACTAAAACCATAAAACAACTAACAAAGAATGGATTCACGAGAGAAAAATTCAGCATTATTTCTTACCAAAACAAGAACACAGGGTAACGAATGATTGACTTGAGTCTCCAAGACGCCTACGTATCCACATGGGAATCAAAGACACATAGTTATTTTCTTTGAGGACTCAAGAACACAAAAATGGAGTTGGGAGCTTGCCTTGGCCGAAATTTCCATGGAGAGGAGGGAGAAGTTGTGTTTCCTATTTTGTCTTGTGTTTGTTATGTTGAAAAAATATGACTTAAACATAACAAACCCCATACTTGTCCAACTAAAGGCATGGGACACGCATAGTGACAAGTAAGGTGCAAATAGGACAAAATATGGCTAGATAAGATGGAGTTAGGTGGTGAATCACCAACACCTTAATCCTTGACATGCTTACTTAGTACTAATGAATCAAGGCTTGATTAATTAGTTCCATGGGCCCTGGTTGCATGGGCCTTTCATGGGCCTCTTGGAACATGGCCCATGGCCATTTCCAACGAGGTCCCATGATTCGCTCATCGCCTCCAAGCCTTCCATACTAGAAATGTCCAACATTATCCGACGCGATCAATCCCAAGACTCCAAGCCTTGTCTCGATCCGTAAAGTTCTATTAACTTACGGACGCATGACCCAAAACCCAGTTTTGGTCATGTCCCGAGACAAACCCCCTTTTGGCCATTCTCCATTAATGTGTCAATGAGTTTCACCCTCTGGTGTGACCCTTTGGTTTATGCATGTCAATAAAGAAACGTAAAATCCCATTTTACTTGATCCTATTTACGTGGCAACTAACGAGACTTTAGTATTGCCTGACACTACATAACGAATCAGCCCTGTCGATTCTAACCTTTCCGTCGTCCCTTTCATTATCCTATTATCTCCGATATCCTGACTGAGATAAGGCATAGAGCTGTCATCCTTATTATTCTCAATCACTGTTCCTTGATATGTGAGATGATTGAATATATGATACCTAGTATCATGTGCATGACAACGCTATTCTTCTAGTCACTCTCGATCAAGCGGCCGAGAACCGATATCTTTCCCATACCGTAGTATGAGGGTTAAATCCCTTAGCACTCTTTCGTGTCACTCATGCAGTCCATCCCCAAGCCAATCTTGGCCATTATGGAAGCCCTGTTACGGAAAACATTAGGCTCAGGTCAAACTCAGTTGTTTACTGCATAGCGATCACAAAGACTCCTTGGTCTAAGGATACATGACAAGCTACGACAATGAATATATTCATGACTTGATCTATGGCACATATTCATGTCGAGTCGTCCAATATCATGTCCCACATGATATCTATGATCAGACTCCGGAATCCCATTCCAATGACTAACAGAACGTAAGCCATGAAGAGCCATCTTTCATACTAGTCGCTTCTAGTGAAACATTGTTGACTATGGACCCATCGAGTGTGATCTATCTCGATCTAAGGTTCTATTCGCATAGTGGGCATAGATCAGAGCACACATCGATATATTACTCCAACATATAAGTAATATAAAGCCGCTTTAATTTTATTGCTAACGATGATATATACATTTGGACATTTAGGATTGAACTACGGGCACTAAGACTAACACCAACCTAGTAGGGGATCCTCCAATCCGATCGAGGGCCCAAGTGCCCCAATTTCCTCTCAACGTGTACAAGAGCACCCAATTGGCAAGAAGGCCGCAAAGTGGAAGGTGAAGGGTGTCGCGGACCAAGCTTATATGCGCTCTTGACGAGAAAAGTGAGAAATACTGTTCTAAAATTCAAGAAGCGTAAAGCGTGGATGAGGAGGACTTGACCGAGGAGTAACAAGTGAATCACACGAAAATGTTGCTTGTATGGTTCGTACAAGTTGAGAAGGTCCGGAAACAAATTGACGCCCTCCAAAATTAAAATTGTAATACTATGTAGTGGTTTAAATATGAATTGAACAAATTTAGTAAAAGAATAATAAAATTTTCCAGTCAGCATCCACTCAGCACTTCTGCAAACCATGATCCCCATACATGACCCCCTCAATGTAAAACCACCTTATTTTCAGGGGCTCGCATCTACAAATCATCCTAGTCACCACATGATTCGCATACCATGATCCCCACACATGATCCTCTTGATGTACATGCTATAATGTTCCAACGGTAGTGTTCTACTAGCGAATTGTGATACGTAGAACAACACTTTTTTTTTTTTACTATGATAGGTAGATATATGCTTAACAAACTACAAAGTGATCTATCGTTTTTTCTATCTTCCCAAGGAATGTTTTTCTTTTTTTTTCATTTAAAATATTTCATATCTTAATTTTATTATTCAGAGGTTTATATATCATGTTCTAACCAGAGCAACTCTAATGAGAATGATTAGTTCATTTTTGGAGGGAAAATTGTGCAGAAGGCCTTGTGCACAAAATCAATTTGGAGGTAGCTTCCGTCTTTTCACTTCTTTTTTATCTGTTGAAATTTAAA
Source organism: Erodium maritimum (assembly GCA_963921825.1). Taxonomy (NCBI): domain Eukaryota; kingdom Viridiplantae; phylum Streptophyta; class Magnoliopsida; order Geraniales; family Geraniaceae; genus Erodium; species Erodium maritimum. Next base: position 45,667,605 of record OY997588.1, on the reverse strand, counting down.
TCAAAACAAATCAGAATTAATGAAAGTACTCTTATACCCTTGATAGTTAATTCTTTATTTTACCTCCACCTCCTCAGTTTCCTCCTTCTCTACGTTTGAAATCAAACATACAAACCCAACACAAACACAAAACTCAATTCTTCAATTTCCTCTCTCTCTACAAATCCGAGCAACGTCGTATCTTTCCTATCTATATCACTGCAAATCAAAGCTTCAATACACGAAAACAAGCTTCCATATTGTTATGTTTAAGTCATCTTTTTTCAACATAACAAACACAAGACAAGAATAGGAAACACAACTTCTCCCTCCTCTCCCTTGCAATTTCGGCCAAGGCAAGCTTCCACCTCCATTTTGTGTTCTTGAGTCCGCAAAGAGAAGAACTACGTGGCTTTGATTCCCATGTAGATACGTAGGCGTCTTGGACACTCAAGCCAAATCATTCTTTACCCGGGGTTCTTGTTTTGGTAAGAAATAGTGCTGAATTTTTCTCTTGTGAATCCATTCTTTGTTAGTTGTTTCATGGTTTTAATCGTCTCTTGGTTTTCATTGATTTTACGCTACGAGTTGGTTTATCTCCAACCCTACCTCGAGACCCAACACTTTGAATGGAGCCAAACGAAGAGGTTTGGCTCGCTGTTGAAGAAGGGCGAAACCCCGTCGTTTGGCTGCCAATCGCATGTAGATTGGCCCCAATCTACTGCTTTTGGCCCTTGTTTAACAAGGAGACAAACCCCGTCAAATGGTGCCAAACGACGAATGATTGGCAGATAAACGACAGAGTTTTGGCCCCTAGTCCAATAAGGGAACGACTACTGCCGATTGACGCCAATTTGCGGTTTTGTGCAAATCCCAAAACACTCTGTGGAATTTTCGATCAGCTGGATGTATTCATCGATCGACTGAATAATCCTGTTTATGTTGGTTTAAACTATCATTTCACCTATATATTTGCATTTAATTGTATATGGACTATTAATGGTTTTCAGTTTCTGATATACCAAGGTTGTACCATTACAATGGCAGACACTCACTTATCAAATGCAGTAGATGAAATGCAGCTAGTAGTGCTGAAGATAGTTCTTTTAGGTCAGTTCCTAGTGCTACTGCCTCTGAAATACCGCAGCGGTTTCCTCGACTATGAACCAAACTCGAAGAAGAAAAGTTCTTCGAGTGTAGGTTCAATATGAGGTGTGCGTACTGACTGTTGTAAAAACTCAAGGAAGAGTTGAAGAATGATAGGGCTACAGTTGGAGCTATTGCACAAGGTCCATGCGGTAAGTTCATGAACTTACCGAGAAAGTTTGAATACTCCAACAACATTGCGTGGTCCCTCCTTGTTAGGAGCTCAACGATTCACAGATCGTCTGATATGTGGTATGTGATAAAAGGGATACCAATCAGGTTGTCTATTAATTAATGCACACTAATAATGGGGTTGAACTGTTCAACTCCGAATTATGAAGATGCAGCACTAATAAGACAAATGGAGTTTAAAGTGTTTTGGGAGAAACATTTTCCGAACAATAAATGTGGAGTGACAGTGTTCGACCTTGAGAGAAGGATGAAGGAGCTTGTCGATCAGCGGTTGACATCGAAGAGCCGGAGGAACGAGACACATGAAGAAATATGAAAAATGGGTCACCTTCTATTCTTCACTGATGCATTGCTACCAAACACCAAAAAAGATAAACAGATTGATACCAAGTGGATGGGGTTGATGGATAACCTAGAGATGTTCAAGAATTTTCCTTGGGGGTATGTCTCCTTCCAACATCTGATCCACAATTGTTTTCGAGACTTGAAAACGAAGGATAGGACGTTACAGCCTGGTAGAACAAGAGACACATACACCATTTCTGGTTTTCTCCCGATGTTAACGGTAAGTAAAATAGTAATGATAATAATATTATTAGCATCATTAATACTTAATTTAATAAATTAATTTATCTACGTAATAGGTAATGGCATTCGAGTGCATGCCTAAAATTATAGAAAAGTTTGGGAAGATGAATGTAGAGTACACTACGGACTTCCCGAGAATTTAAACGAATCATGCCGTGGCCCAAGCCACCGGCTCCAAAGGACGTTTCAGATGAACTTGCAAAAGTTGAGTTAATACAATTTAATTCAATATATATATTTATTTAATTTTGAATTAGCTCGGAAATATCAATTTAATGTTATTGTTATGTTTGTGCTCGCGCAGGTTCGTCAGAGTGTCTTCATCCCGACCGAAGCAGAAAGGGAACTTCTACGTATGCAAAATATCGGAGCCATACCAAAAACCTCTCCAAATGCCATGATTGATAGAATGATGGATGTTCTGGAGAATGGGGGGTCCATTCAATAGGATGATGAGGAAGTTCCGCTGACACTTTCTCCTCCGGTCGGGGATGAGGGGATGGGTGCAGGCCCATCAAGAAGAGAAGATGTAGATGAAAGCTCTTGTCGTACGAATGCGGATCCATCCAGAGGAGCAAATGTTGTAGAGAGCTCTCGTCGACTGGGTGCAGATCCATCCAGAAGAGCAGATGTTGTTGAGAGCCCTGTTCGACAGTGGGAATAAAATGAACATGCCCATGTGGAAGAGCCCAAACTGGTTGCTCACTCGGTAGTCTCGGCTGATATTCGAACTGTACGTGATAAATCCTGACGGAGATCGTAAATTTACGAGGGAAATCTGATCGGTTGAGGACGCCATAAAAGCCGTGCGTACAGAGTATGGAGGTCAACTTGATGAGATCATTACTCTACTTCGTATCTAGGCCGCTGCCTGTGACGTGCCTCAAGCCGACCCATCCGAGTCTAAGCCTCGTAAATAAGGTGTTGGCTCTCAAGGTTTAATTGCCCCCTCACAAGCTCGTTTATCCGGTACCGCTAAGGCTGTATGCTCTCAACCTCCTATTGTCGGCCGTAATATCCAGTAGGGATCAGGTCCCAACCGAGGTTGCAGGTAAGGTAGCTGAGCGTCAAACCGAGGTAGCAGAGCGTCCATATGAGGGTGTTACTCCCGCTGCTTGAGGTTCTCGTCGAGTTCTTAGAAGTTCCCCTCCCCTTCTCGAAAGTTCTCGTTCCCTTTTAGCAACGGTTCCCACTCAATCGCTGCCCGAGGCTCCAAGTTCAAGAAAGCGGAAGATATTCCTCGATGTGATTTTCCTAGAAGCGTCGTCGATTACCAGATGGGATCCTATAGCATAGCTACCTGTTAGAGTAAAGATGTGGGACGAAATCATACGCAGCGATGTGGCAATCGACGTGCAATACGGAACACGCAATATAGAATATTTCAACCTCCGCTCAACTGTTGGAACATGGGTCAAGGAACATGTAAGTTTTTTTTAATTTATCTAGCATATGAAGCTCCACGTACGTAAGTAAGTTTAAATCGTTTTTTTAATTTATGCAGCATATGGATGATGGGTTGAATGTCATACGGAGAAGACAACGATATTATGTTAAAGTTCTATGGGTTGGCGTAGCTGTCAAGGATTGCTGGTTCCAAGAACTATGTCGTGTAGAGTATGAGTTGGGAAACGTCACTGAACCGTACCGTCATTTGTTGGCATATCCTCTGGTTAAGAGTCTCGCATATTACCCCTTTATGTGGAGGTATAGTAAGAAGATATACTTTCCAGTGAACTACACAAATGAGCATTTGATCTTGCTAGTCGTTAACTTAGAAGGAAGACACATTTAAGTCTACGACAACATGATTCTGTTAGACTTAGTGCCCGTAGTTCAATCCTAAATGTCCAAATGTACATATCATCGTTAGCAATAAAATTAAAGCGACTTTATATTACTTATGTGTTGGAGTAATATATTGACGTGTGCTCTGATCTATGCCCACCATGCGAATAGAACCATAGATCGAGATAGATCACACTCGATGGGTCCCTAGTCAACAAAGCTTCACTAGAAGCGAATAGTATGAAATATGGCTCTTTATGGCTTACGTTCTGTTAGTCATTGGAATGGGATTCCGGAGTCTGATCATAGATATCATGTGGGACATGATATTGGACGACCCGCCCTGAATATGTGCCATAGATTAAGTCATGAACATATCCAGTGTTGTAGCTTGTCATGTATCCTTAGACCAAGGAGTCTTTGTGATCGCTATGTAGTCAACAACTGAGTTTGACCTGAGCCTAACGTTGTCCGTAACAGGGATTCCATAACGGCCAGGATTGGCTTGGGGACGGGCTACATGAGTGACACGAAAGACGGCTAAGGGATTTATCCCTCATACTAAGGTATGTGAAAGATATCGGTTCTCGGCCGCTTGATCGAGAGTGACTGGAAGAATAGCATGGCCATGCATATGATATTGGGTATCATATCTTCAGTCATCTCACATATCAAGGAACGGTGATTGAGAATAATAAGGATGAAGGCTCTATGCCTTATCTCAATCAGGATATCGGAGATAAAAGGATAATGACAGGGATGACGGAAAGGTTAGAATCGACAGGGTCGATTCGTTATGCAGTGTCAGGCAATACTAAAGTCTCGTTAGTTGCCACTTAAATAGGATCAAGTAAAATGGGATTTTACGTTGATCTATTGACATGCATAAACCTAAGGGTCACACCGGAGGATGAAACTCATTGACACATTTATGGAGAATGGCCAAAAGGGAGTTGTCTCAGGACATGACCAAAACTGGGTTTTGGGTCATGTGCCCGTAAGTGAATAGGACTTTACGGATCGAGACAAGGCTTGGAGTCTTGGGATTGATTGCGTCGGATAATGTTGGACATTTCTGGTATGGAAGGCTTGGAGGCGATGAGCGAATCACGGGACCTCGTTGGAAATGGCCACAGACCATGTTCCAAGAGGCCCATGAAAGGCCCATGCAACCAAGGCCCATGGAACTAATTAATCAAGTCTTGATTAATTAGTACTAAGCAAGCAAGACAAGGATTAAGGTGTTGGTGATTCACCACCTACCCCAATCTTGTCTTGCCATACTTTGTCCTATTTACACCTTACTTGACACCATACTTGTCCCATGCCTTTAGTTGGACAAGTATGGGTTTTGTTATGTTTAAGTCATCTTTTTTCAACATAACAAACTCAAGACAAGAATAGGAAACACAACTTCTCTCTCCCTTCCCTTGCAATTTCGGGTTTGGCAAGCTCCCACCTCCATTTTTGTGTTCTTGAGTCCTCAAAGAGAAGAACTACGTGGCTTTGATTCCCATGTGGATACGTAGGCGTCTTGGAGACTCAAGCCAATCATTCGTTACCCGGTGTTCTTGTTTTGGTAAGAACTAGTGCTGAAATTTTCTCTTGTGAATCCATTCTTTGTTAGTTGTTTCATGGTTTTAATCGTCTCTTGGTTTTCATTGATTTGCTGCTGCGAGTTGGTTCATCTCCAACCTTACCTCGAGACCAAACAGTGGTATCAGAGCCGTGCTACCTTCGGGATTCACAAGACGGTGTTCAAAGTTTCGGTTTTGCTTGAAAGTTTCGTTTTTGGCGTGTTGTTTTGCTAAATTGTTTGATAACATGTTTTAAATACTTGTTTATGGATTTAATGCATGTAAAATGAATTTTTGAAAATTATTTCAAATCTGGAAATTTTGAATTTTTTTTGATTTTTCGGGTCTCGGGAGCGGGACTCTCGGGGAGCCGAAACCGGGACCGAACGGGGCTCCGTTGGACGGAGCTAGGCCAAGCATGAACATTGGATGGTTGATATGCCAATGCTAAACCGTTTTTTTAGTTATGACAAGTTTGGAACCGTCATGACGAACTCGAAGATCAAATGTTCAAAAGTTTCATTTTTGAACGGTTTCGATAAACCGAGCATCAAAAAATTTCGAAACTTGGCTATTAATTAAAACCGGAAAATCACATGATGTTTGATAACATGCTTGTTTGATAACACGATGTGTGATGTGATGTTGGCATGGTGTACATAATAGCCCCGAGCTCAATTTAATTATTTATCGCTTTTCACGGCCTGCGAGCCGTTAGTGTTAGCGTGTAATTATTCTTTCAAGGTGTGGTCGTCGAACCACTTGTTTGTAATATTTATTTATTCCCGACCTGCGAGTCGTGTATTAAATTGTAATATTTTACTCAAGACGAAGAAAGGGCGAAAAGGTCATTTGGTGGCTTTTCGGGTGTTGGCATCGGCTTGGATTCGGTGGAGCTCAAGAAGCTAGTGGGAGTTAGTTTAGGGGGCTATTATGTGCACATTTATCGCTTTATGCTTGGTTTAGTTTATGCATGATTAATTCTATGTGTTTTAGAATTGCATGCTTAACTTTATTTACCGAGCATATAACCTCACATGCAAAGATAAAATTGGAATTTTGATCCTTGTGTGTGAACCCTTACAATCGTCATTGCATTGGATGTAGTTGACGGGTTCAAAGGAAGAATTACATTGGATGTAATTTGAGGCATCATTGCATTTGGAATGTAGTTGATGTGCTCATCGCATCTAGGATGTGCCAAAGTTTTGAACACAACTGGACAAGTAAAAGCGGGTCATGTGCGATACCTCCCAATCATCAACACCTTACTACCTCCCCGTCCTATGGGTGTCGTGCGCATTAGCGGAGCACCTACATAGTGACGGGCCATAGTTGAAAATTGGTGGACCCGACTACGATTCTCAGCCTGAGGTTGAGCTAGGGTAACAGATAGGGTAAGCCGTGTACATAAGTGCATACCCTAGCCAAGAGTCACATTGGATGTGATTGGATGGAGTCCTACCTACATAGCTCGATTAAGTGGTGAGCATTAGTTCAGCTTAATCGAGTGAATCAAGGATCTTGGTTTCAGATTCTAAAGGTTTAGAATCGATTGTTGGTGTTTAAGCTTGATCTTCATAAAATTTATTCAGTTTACTGATTGAATGTTATCTGTTGTAGATCAAATGGAAAATTCAGCGAACATTAATAGTTTGTCATTAAAAACCATTCTTGACAGGGTCAAGCTAAATGGGACAAACTATTTGGACTGGTACAGAATTTTGAGGATAGTCCTCAAGTCTGAATGCAAAGAATATGTCCTTGACAAGGCTGTCTCTAAGACCATATCAGAGTTACATGAAGTGTCATTAATTGCTGAGAAGAATATATCAGGGATCTGGGATCCAAGGATATTCTGATGGTCAACAAGGGAACTAGAAGTGGCAAGGGCGGGGCCCATGCACACTTGGCCGGAAAGATGAGACACCTGAGAATGTCTGCTTCTACTGCCAATAGCCTGTGGTCATTGGAACCGGGATTACAGGAAGTTCACGGCTGATCTGAAGAAGGGCAGTGGGACTGCACCTTCATCAAATAACCTGGATGATCTGAAGAAGGACAGTAGGACTGCGCCTTCATCAGGAAACCTGGATGATCTAAGGAAGGGCGGTGGGACCGTGCCTTCATCCGGTATTAACTCTATAGAGCTACATCTCTCTACTTCCAAAGATTCATGGGTATTAGATACCAGGACTGAATCTCACACATGCACTAATATATGGTGGCTGAAAGTAGGAGAGGTTTGGAAAGCACGAAGTGGACCTTAGAGTTGTGGCAACTGCTGTAGGATCCATGAGTCTTGCTTTGCCAAGAGGCCTTGTCTTAGTATTGTATAATGTATATTGCATACCTACTTTTAGTAGGAATATTATATCTGTATCCGTGTTTGACAAGGAAGGATATAATGTTAATATTTGAAATGGAGTTTTCAATGTTCTATGCAATGATATGTTTTATACCAGTACTGACTTGGTTGGAGGATTGTACATATTAGATATGGGTAACAATGCCTCAAGTTCTATATATTCCGTTAATACCAAGAGGTCTAAATCCAACGATTTAAACCTAACTCTGTTATGCCACTGTCATTTATGTCGCATAAACAAGAAGCACCTATCAGCACTTCAGAAGTGCGGACTTTCAGGTTCATTCGAATTCCATTTGATCGATAGGTGCAAGGTTTGTTTGATGGGCAAAATGACTAAAGTGCCCTTTTATCGATCGCGATGAAAGGGCGGGTGAATTATTGGGGCTGATACACTCGAATGTGTGTAGACCAATAAGTTCACTTGCCAGGAGGGGTTTTAGCTACTTTATCACATTTACTGATGATTACAGTAAATATGGTTATGTCTATTCGCTGAGACATAAGTCTGAAGCTTTTGATAAATTCAAAGAGTTTAAGACTAAAGTAGAAAACCAGCTCGACAAAGGTATTAAGGCACTTCGATTGGATCGAGGTGGAAAATACTTGACCACAGAGTTATTAGATCATCTAAAAGAGAATGGGATCCTTTTGGAATGGACTCCTCTTGGGACACTGTAGATGAAAGGTGTAGCCAAACGGAGAAATCGGACATTGTTAGACAATGATCCGTTCCATTATTAGTTGGACTGATCTCCCAATCTCTTTCTGGGATTATGCTCTAGAGACGACCGCATTCATAGTGAATCGGGCTTCGACGAAGGGTGTGGAAGGGACACCATTTTAAAATGATATGGGATGATGCCCGCTTTGTCCTTCCTAAAGATTTGTGGTTGTGAGGCTTATGTGAAACATTTGGTTTCGACTAAGCTCGAACCAAGATCTGAGATATGCACCTTCGTGTGGTATCCCAAAGCAACAAGGGGATACTACTTCACCTTTGGTTTCGACTAAGCTCGAACCAAGATCGTGAGATATGCACCTTTGTGTTTATTATATTATTTGGGAGGGAGGAATATATTCCTTAACTTACCAAGAATTATATTCCTCTAGCCCTATATAAAAGCATGTCTGACAAGACAAGGCATACCACTATGTGTGTCGTTGATCGACTGGACAAAACCGGCGTACGAAGGTTTTGACCTTCATTCAAGGTGACTCAAATGCTCTCTGGAATTTCTTATCGGTGATATGTATTCGTCGATCGGTGAAGGTTTAACACTTGGACAAAATGCTGACCAATATCGAACCCTCCGATTGGTTAGATGTTTTTGCCAATTGGCAGAATGTTCTCACCATGAACCCTCTGATTGGCGAGGAACCCTCTGATTGTTGAGCTTTTCCTATAGATTGGTCACATTTCTGCCGTACGACTTAAACATATCGTCGATCGGCGAGAACATAATCTAATAATTGATGTTGATTAGTTACAAAAAGTTACCTTAATAATTGTGTTACACATAGTTACCCTAGTAGATGAGTTACACATCACATAAGGTCTACTGGTATAGTTATAAGAAGTAACCCTAACCGATGACTTACACATAGAACATATATTCATGAGTTATACATGTAGTTGAAGTAAAGATAGTACATCGACGGATGAGTTACACATAGCTCCACATGGGGTACACACAATTACCGTAATGCTATGTTACACATAGTTCCACCTAGGTTACACATAATTACCCTAATACTATGTTACACATATTTCCACCTAGGTTACTCATATTTACCAGAATACTATGTTACACATATTTCCTCCTAGGTTACACATAGTAACCTAAATAGATGCGGTACACATATTTACCCTAGTAGATGAGCTACCGTCAAAGATGTTACTCTTTCTTGTTAGCGACTTCCTTGTCTAGGGCATTTTATTTGAATGCCGAGGTTGCCTCATCACTACTTTCAACTTCATCGCTACCATATTGTTAACTATCTACTTTGACGGGATAGTCGTCTATGGGAGGGCTCTTCTTCTTCTGGAGGCTCTTCCTCTCTTTGTTCTTCATCTTCTGGTGTTTCTTTAGCTAGAGAGGGGTTGTCGTCTTCCAGGTCTCTTGGTGGAGACTTTGGTGTCATCGGATTCCGATCACATCCATATCTGTACCAAGTTTTCCTTCCTTCCGATGATGAGTCGTTGGAAGGACAGTAATCATTCCACGACATTAGATGAAGTGCTGATATAGTAGAAGTAGATGGAAGATGGAAGATGAGAGTTCTACATCTATCTTAGTTACTCATAGAAGATTCTTCAAAATAAGGAATTTATTCCTTCCGACATCAATTAGATGCGACTTACTTTACGTCACACATTATGTAATGCCTTCACGTCATACTTTACACCACACTTTACATTAAACTACACATCACTTTTTGTATAAGCATTGCAATTGAACCACATTCACGATTAAACTAAACATACAGTCACATACAAATAAAGTACCATTACAAATAATATCATTGCACATTAGATGAAGAAGCAAGAGAAGGATATGTTCATTTGTTGTGCCCGACGATCTTACAATTCGAACATTTCCGTGGACATTTCGGAGCCGGTCTTACGCGAGGCTAATTTGTTGATGGAATCCTTTTTTATATACGCCTACCGCGTTTCGGTACATAAAACGGAGGGTGAACCTTCATAAGACCTTCACGATCATCAACAATCCACTCAGATTTGCGTAACACTGGATAAATGATACCTGCACCTGCATAAGCCACCTCCCATGTATCTATGTAGAAATACGGATCGCACAAATCATACAGATCCGTACCAGATTCGTCACATAATGCTAAGGCATGAGCACAAGGAAGTCTATCGATGTAGAACACCCAACATGAACATCGCTTCCTCCGTATATCAACAAAGACGTTTGTGTGTTCTGAAGTGATCCAAAACTCACATGCTCTATTCAGCAGTGTTGATAACACATCAGTCGCTTCTAACCTCCTATCCAAATAAATACTTTCTGCCTTTGGAGTTAAAGGGGTTCCAAATGGAAGTAATTTTTCCATCAAATCTATACGATTGATTAACCACCTAGTAACTGTTTGCTGCATGACGTCTAACAACCCGCAGATATGCCCTCTCTCTCTCTCTTCGTATTACATTGTTGATAGACTCAGAACCGTTCGTTGACATGATATTGTACCAAGCACCTTTGAAGTGAGATCCCACCCATTAATCACGTTCTATGTTTCTTGTCTCCAGATGTAAGAACCGCTCCCGGTCAACGCCAATCAAATCGGCGAAAAACAGGAAAATTTAAAATTTTTGGACAGACACTTAAATGAACCTAAATTTGACCCCGAGGGTCATACCGGACTTAAGTTGACCCCGATATCGACCAGAGTGAGTTCCGGGGGACTCAGGGCAACTTTTTGACCAATTTGGGAAATGTTGACTTTTCGCTGGAAAAGTCAACCGAGCGACGTTTTGGTCCGTTTGAGGCCCGTCTTGGATCCAAAAAGCTTAGCCGTCGTCGCAGCGGTCTAAGTTGAGCCGTTTCCTTGTAGCCCGTGAATTTTCGTAATTTCTTGGAAAAAGTGCTCGTTCGGGGCCCGAGACGTCCGAATTTCACGAATCTGATTGAAAAGTATCTACAATGATATTTTTTCAAACAAGTGGGACCCACATGACACATGTCATGAATGTGGTGGAAGGAAAAAGGGAGGACAACTTTACCCTTGACTTTAAAGAAAAGACAAAATGAAAAGGAGGGGTATTTTGGTCTTTTTGCTATGTGTTAGCTTTTGAAAAAAATACAAAGATGAGAGATGGGTAGGTTTTGGCCATAAGTGTAGAAATTGGGTTTTTTTAGAGAGATAAAATATGAGAGAAGAAAGGGAGAGAAAAGAGAAGATGGTTGGGGGTTTTGCCACTATTCACGTTGGATCGTCTCAAAGCTAGAAGAATCGAACTCCCATCGGCATTCTCTACGGTGAGCACCTAACCGATTCTCGTTTTGCTAAGTTTAAAAGTTAGGGTTTGGTTTTAAATGGTTTGAATATGGATGAGTTGAGGTGTGGGGTTTGTTGGAGGTGTTTGGAGCGAAGAGATGAGCGTTTTCTGGTGACCGGAGGCTCGGGGGGAGCTCCGGCCACCGTGGGTGGTGACTGGCCGGCCATGGGGTGGCTAACCGGAGCTAGGACCGGCCACCACCATGGTGGACCGGCCCAAAATGCCCTAGGAGAGAAGAAAATATGAGAGAGGAAAGGGAGCTACATCCGGATTGAAATTTGGAATTAAATTGTGAAAGTTGTATTTGACGGGTTTAGAAACTTGAAACGCTAATTAAATTACTCGGAAGTCGGAATTGGATTCCTTCGAGTGCATAAGAACCCTTGAATTATTCTAAGAACGTAGAAACGAAAAACGCGAATTTTCGGAGCCCCGGAAGGGCGTTTCCAAAACCCGGGCAGATTCTGCATGTCGGGCGAATCGGGCTTTTCCGGGTCCATTATTGACAATGTCGAGTAATTGGGAAGTTTGGGAGTGATCGACATTGTCGGGGTTACTTTTGGGCGTCAAGTTTATTAAATTCCAGTTTATGTCCGCGAACTTAAAAGTATTTAAATTGTGTTCTTATTAGATCGTGCCGCAGACAGAGGAAAGGGAAAGCTAGGCAAGTGATCGAGATCACGCCAGAGCTTGTTAGTGCGCTTTTGGAGAAAGCTTACGAGGTAGGGAAAAGTAGCCGGATCTTGGCCCTGACTAGGGAAAGTTAACAGTAGAAATGCATGTGACACTTGGGTGTCGTGGGTTAAGTAAGTTTATTCGAATAATAGAAAGGCAGGCCACCTCGGGTGGTGTCGTATGATACGGGAACGTATCGAACAATAGAAATGCATGTGACACTTAGTAGTGTCGTAGGAGCAGTGAACTTATCGATATTAGAATTACTGGAGGCATCTGTTTATGCCCGGAGGTTGATTGTTTAGTTTGTGTCTTGGGTGGCCATGAGAGCCCGTGTGTTATTGTTGGTGTCTTGGGAGGCCATGAGTGCCTGTTGGGATGTTGAACCCGTATTATTTAATTGTTGGTGTCTTGGGTGGCCATGAATGCCCGTGGGGTTGTTGAACCCTTGTTATTTTATTGTTGGTGTCTTGGGTGGCCATGAGTGCCCATGGGGTTGTTGAACCCGTGTTATTTTATTGTTGGTGTCTTGGGTGGCCATGAGTGCCCGTGGGGTTGTTGAACACGTGTTATTTTATTGTTGGTGTCTTGGGTGGCCATGAGTGCCCGTGGGGTTGTTGAACCCGTGTTATTTTATTGTTGGTGTCTTGGGTGGCCATTAGTGCCCGTGGGGTTGTTGAACCCGTGTTTTACAGTTGGTGTCTTGGGAGGCCATGAGTGCCCGTGGGGTTGTTGAACCTGTGTTGTTGCTGTTTGTGGACTTTGGTTGTGGACAGTCTCTGCCCGAGGTTGGGGGCCCGCCTGACAAGAAAGGGGTCCCGTGGTTCGCGCGCGTGTGCATATTCAGACGAGGTTGGGGGCCCACCTGACAAGAAAGGGGTCCTGGGGCCACGTGTCGTGGGGCTTGGGCCGCCTTCCGGGTTAACCACCGGAGAAGGGGTGCATTCATCGGCGATGGAGGGTTGCTCCCCTCCCGACTACCTATCGGAAAAGTAGCTCGGTATATATCGCTAACAGGTCGACCGCCTGGCCCGACAGAGACCGGGGGAAGTTGCGTGGTGTAGGCTCAAGCCCAGCCGGTTAGCAACCGGTACTGAGCAGATGGAGTGCGATCCTTTGTGATCTTGTTTGGTGTGCGATCCTTTGTGATCTTGGGTGTTGCGTGGTTGTCTTTCATGTCTTTGGAGGAAGTCGTAATCGTTGTGTCGGGTCTACATTACGTGTCAGTGTGTGTGTCAGTCGGGTTACTTCAGTTTGGGGATAGTAGTCCCCGGTGTTGGGTTTGTTGTTGGTGTTACCAGCATTGTCTGCTAAGTATGCCGTAGTCAGTCTGTTATCCGTGGTGGTGAGCGAACGCTCACCCCTAGCTGCTTTTCCTACAGGTACTGGTCGCAGGATGGACTAGGTGAGCTTCCGAAGCTTGAAGAGCTAAGAGTGGGAGTCCGGGTTTACTTTTGAGTCTAGCGACGTACACTTGTATTTTGTCCGCTTGTTGGGACGTACTTTTGAGTTGTAAATAATTATTTTGGGTAAGTAAATGGTGGTTGTAAAGTGTTTTATTTAAAATGTCTGAAAGTGTTTTATTGTTTTAAACGTTCGCGTTCCGAGTTCGGTTCTACTGAATTTGGGGCGTGACACCAGATATTCCACCACCTTCGAGAATTGGTCTTTCAAATCTTGTCACTTTTCTTTGAAATCGACAATTGTGTACGCATCAACTTCTTTGTACAGTTGAGGCACCTTCTTGTTATTGCAAGCACCTCTGACATTTTAGGTGAGATGCCACCTACAATGGCCATGCTGAGCCTTTGGATAGACCCTTGACACTACATTCATGATACTTCTACATCTATCAGAAATGATGACTAAGTCATCATCGTCCGGTATCTCCAGCCTCAACTTCGAGAAGAACCATATCCATGAAGTGTCATTCTCGGAGTCAACTACAGCCCAAGCAATAGGATAGTGGTGATGATTATCATCGTGCATTGTTGCAATTAGCATTGCCCCTTTATACTTTGTTTTCAACCAAGTACCATCTACTGAAATAACCTTTCTCATGGCATGGATAAACCCTTCAATGCATGACCGATATGCTATGAAAAATATTTAAATCTACTCTCCAAATCCACCTCCAAATGAGTTACTGCGCCTGGATTCATTTTCTGAATCTGCTGCAAATAAACGGGGAGTAATCCATAATTTATGTCTTCATCCCTTTGAAGTTTCTTCTTTGCAAGTTGTTTTTCTTTCCAAGATATCTAGTATTTATTGACGCCAAAGGATCTACCGAACAAATTGTCTCCGATCTTCCCTAGAGTTGGCGTCTTTTTTCCTCGACTATATTTTCTAGCCAACATAGTAGCAATCGCTTTCGCACTAATTTGACCCTTTTGAGAATGACGCTCACTCCAAAAACAAGTATGCAAAGGCTTATAGGTTCTAACGGATAACCTATTCGAAGTCCCAATTTTTGCTACATGCACTCTCCATTTAGAATGAGCACCACCACATTTTCCAAAGTATAACTTTTTATTTGATCTGTCTCGCTTTATATTAAACTTACCCTTGACTGCAACCTTTTTCAATACTGTATCACTGCTTCCTTGTCCAGAAACTCTTTACCAATTACCAAATCTGACTGATCTCTAAAATCGATCAAAATCTGTTCTGCATCCACTGTATCTAACGGAAACTGTTGATTTACAGGGATATACTTCACCATTTGACCGTTCTCTTCGATATTATCCAAACTTACCATTGGTGGCTTAGGAGATGATACTACTGCATCCCAATGCTCTGGTACAGTTTCACATGGAAGAACGAAATTAGTAACCTCTACACCACTACAAACATCCACATGAATATAACTATCATGCCCACCACGATCATGTTCAGCATGATCAACGACCACAATATCAGCTACAACCTGTTCCACTACAATAGTGCCATCCGCAACCAATTCAACTGCAACAGTGCCAGCTACAACCTATTCAACTACCATTGGTTCAACTACCCATAAGTTCAACAACTTCTCCACCAGTTCTATCTTTGTTGATCAACTCTACATGTAATATGGTTCTAGAACGTAGGTCTTTGTTTTCAAATACTAAATCCCGCACAACTCTATCATATTCAATCCCATAAGGCGGGATAACTCCTATATAATTGGGAACACAAGGTATGCAACTAAGTTTCAAATCAGTATCATTGGGAACACAAGGTATAATTGGGAACACAAGGCATGAGTGTGTTAGTCTTAGTGCCCGTAGTTCAATCCTAAATGTCCAAATGTATATATCATCGTTAGCAATAAAATTAAAGCGGCTTTATATTACTTATGTGTTGGAGTAATATATCGATGTGTGCTCTGATCTATGCCCACCATGCGAATAGAACCATAGATCGAGATAGATCACACTCGATGGGTCCCTAGTCAACAAAGCTTCACTAGAAGCGACTAGTATGAAAGATGGCTCTTTATGGCTTACGTTCTGTTAGTCATTGGAATGGGATTCCGGAGTCTGATCATAGATATCATGTGGGACATGATATTGGACGACCCGCCCTGAATATGTGCCATAGATTAAGTCATGAACATATTCAGTGTTGTAGCTTGTCATGTATCCTTAGACCAAGGAGTCTTTGTGATCGCTATGTAGTCAACAACTGAGTTTGACCTGAGCCTAACGTTGTCCGTAACAGGGCTTCCATAACGGCCAGGATTGGCTTGGGGACGGGCTACATGAGTGACACGAAAGACGGCTAAGGGATTTATCCCTCATACTAAGGTATGGGAAAGATATCGGTTCTCGGCCACTTGATCGAGAGTGACTGGAAGAATAGCATGGCCATGCACATGATACTGGGTATCATATCTTCAGTCATCTCACATATCAAGGAACGGTGATTGAGAATAATAAGGATGACGGCTCTATGCCTTATCTCAATCAGGATATCGGAGATAAAAGGATAATGACAGGGACGACGGAAAGGTTAGAATCGACAGGGTCGATTCGCTATGCAGTGTCAGGCAATACTAAAGTCTCGTTAGTTGCCACTTAAATAGGATCAAGTAAAATGGGATTTTACGTTGATCTATTGACATGCATAAACCTAAGGGTCACACCGGAGGATGAAACTCATTGACACATTTATGGAGAATGACCAAAAGGGAGTTGTCTCGGGACAAGACCAAAACTGGGTTTTGGGTCATGTGCCCGTAAGTGAATAGGACTTTACGGATCGAGACAAGGCTTGGAGTCTTGGGATTGATCGCGTCGGATAATGTTGGACATTTCCGGTATGGAAGGCATGGAGGCGATGAGCGAATCACGGGACCTCGTTGGAAATGGCCACGGGCCATGTTCCAAGAGACCCATGAAAGGCCCATGCAACCAAGGCCCATGGAACTATTTAATCAAGTCTTGATTAATTAGTACTAAGTAAGCAAGACAAGGATTAAGGTGTTGGTGATTCACCACCTAACCCAATCTTGTCTTGCCATACTTTGTCCTATTTACACCTTACTTGACACCATACTTGTCCCATGCCTTTAGTTGGACAAGTATGGGTTTTGTTATGTTTAAGTCATCTTTTTTCAACATAACAAACACAAGACAAGAATAGGAAACACATTTTCTCTCCCTCTTCCATGGCCATTTCGGGTTTGGCTAGTTTCCTCCTCCATTTTTGTGTTCTTGAGTCATCAAAGAGAAGAACTACGTGGCTTTGATTCCCATGTGGATACGTAGGCGTCTTGGAGACTCAAGCCAATCATTCGTTAACCGGTGTTCTTGTTTTGGTAAGAACTAGTGCTGAATTTTTCTCTTGTTAATCCATTCTTTGTTAGTTGTTTCATGGTTCTAATTGTCTCTTGGTTTTCATTGATTTTCCGCTGCGAGTTGGTTCATCTCCAACCCTACCTCGAGACCCAACAGAGTGCCCGTGGGGTTGTTGAACCTGTGTTGTTGCTGTTTGTGGACTTTGGTTGTGGACAGTCTCTGCCCGAGGTTGGGGGCCCGCCTGACAAGAAAGGGGTCCCGTGGTTCGCGCGCGTGTGCATATTCAGACGAGGTTGGGGGCCCACCTGACAAGAAAGGGGTCCTGGGGCCACGTGTCGTGGGGCTTGGGCCGCCTTCCAGGTTAACCACCGGAGAAGGGGTGCATTCTGTTAGTCTTAGTGCCCGTAGTTCAATCCTAAATGTTCAAATGTACATATCATCGTTAGCAATAAAATTATAGCGGCTTTATATTACTTATGTGTTGGAGTAATATATCGACGTGTGCTCTGATCTATGCCCACCATGCGAATAGAACCATAGATCGAGATAGATCACACTCGATGGGTCCCTAGTCAACAAAGCTTCACTAGAAGCGACTAGTATGAAAGATGGCTCTTTATGGCTTACGTTCTGTTAGTCATTGGAATGGGATTCCGGAGTCTGATCATAGATATCATGTGGGACATGATATTGGACGACCCGCCCTGAATATATGTGCCATAGATTAAGTCATGAACATATTCAGTGTTGTAGCTTGTCATGTATCCTTAGACCAAGGAGTCTTTCTGATCGCTATGTAGTCAACAACTGAGTTTGACCTGAGCCTAACGTTGTCCGTAACAGGGCTTCCATAACGGCCAGGATTGGCTTGGGGACGGGCTACATGAGTGACACGAAAGACGGCTAAGGGATTTATCCCTCATACTAAGGTATGAGAAAGATATCGGTTCTCGGCCGCTTGATCGAGAGTGACTGGAAGAATAGCATGGCCATGCACATGATACTGGGTATCATATCTTCAGTCATCTCACATATCAAGGAATGGTGATTGAGAATAATAAGGATGACGGCTCTATGCCTTATCTCAATCAGGATATCGGAGATAAAAGGATAATGACAGGGACGACGGAAAGGTTAGAATCGACAGGGTCGATTCGCTATGCAGTGTCAGGCAATACTAAAGTCTCGTTAGTTGCCACTTAAATAGGATCAAGTAAAATGGGATTTTACGTTGATCTATTGACATGCATAAACCTAAGGGTCACACCGGAGGATGAAACTCATTGACACATATATGGAGAATGGCCAAAAGGGAGTTGTCTCGGGATATGACCAAAACTGGGTTTTGGGTCATGTGCCCGTAAGTGAATAGGACTTTACGGATCGAGACAAGGCTTGGAGTCTTGGGATTGATCGCGTCGGATAATGTTGGACATTTCCGGTATGGAATGCTTGGAGGCGATGAGCGAATCACGGGACCTCGTTGGAAATGGCCATGGGCCATGTTCCAAGAGGCCCATGAAAGGCCCATGCAACCAAGGCCCATGGAACTAATTAATCAAGTCTTGATTAATTAGTACTAAGTAAGCAAGACAAGGATTAAGGTGTTGGTGATTCACCACCTAACCCAATCTTGTCTTGCCATACTTTGTCCTATTTACACCTTACTTGACACCATACTTGTCCCATGCCTTTAGTTGGACAAGTATGGGTTTTGTTATGTTTAAGTCATCTTTTTTCAACATAACAAACACAAGACAAGAATAGGAAACACATTTTCTCTCCCTCTTCCATGGCCATTTCGGGTTTGGCTAGTTTCCACCTCCATGTTTGTGTTCTTGAGTCCTCAAAGAGAAGAACTACGTGGCTTTGATTCCCATGTGGATACGTAGGCGTCTTGGAGACTCAAGCCAATCATTCGTTAACCGGTGTTCTTGTTTTGGTAAGAACTAGTGCTGAATTTTTCTCTTGTGAATCCATTCTTTGTTAGTTGTTTCATGGTTTTAATCGTCTCTTGGTTTTCATTGATTTTCCGCTGCGAGTTGGTTCATCTCCAACCCTACCTCGAGACCCAACAGTGGTATCAGAGCCGTGCTACCTTCGGGATTCACAAGACGGTGTTCAAAGTTTCGGTTTTGCTTGAAAGTTTCGTTTTTGGCATGTTGTTTTGCTAAATTGTTTGATAACATGTTTTAAATTCTAGTTTATGGATTTAATGCATGTAAAATGAATTTTTGAAAATTATTTCAAATCTGGAAATTTTGAAAAAAATTTGATTTTTCGGGTCTCGGGAGCGGGACTCTCGGGGAGCCGAAACCGGGACCGAACGGGGCTCCGTTGGACGGAGCTAGGCCAAGCATGACCATTGGATGGTTGATATGCCAAGGCTAAACCGTTTTGTTAGTTATGACGAGTTTGGAACCGTCATGACGAACTCAAAGATCAAATGTTCAAAAGTTTCATTTTTGAACGGTTTCGATAAACCGAGCATCAAAAAATTTCGAAACTTGGCTATTAATTAAAACCGGAAAATCACATGATGTTTGATAACATGCTTGTTTGATAACACGATGTGTGATGTGATGTTGGCATGGTGTACATAATATCCCCGAGCTCGATTTAATTATTTATCGCTTTTCACGGCCTGCGAGCCGTTAGAGTTAGCGTGTAATTATTCTTTCAAGGTGTGGTCGTCGAACCACTTGTTTGTAATATTTATTTATTCCCGAACTGCGAGTCGTGTATTAAATTGTAATATTTTACTCAACACGAAGAAAGGGCGAAAAGGTCATTTGGTGGCTTTTCGGGTGTTGGCATCGGCTTGGAGTCGGTGGAGCTCAAGAAGCTAGTGGGAGTTAGTTTAGGGGGCTATTATGTGCACATTTATCGCTTTATGCTTGGTTTAGTTTATGCATGATTAATTCTATGTGTTTTAGAATTGCATGCTTAACTTTATTTACCGAGCATATCACCTCACATGCAAAGATAAAATTGGAATTTTAATCCTTGTGTGTGAACCCTTAGAACCGTCATTACATTGGATGTAGTTGACGAGTTCAAAGGAAGAATTACATTGGATGTAATTTGAGGCATCATTGCATTTGGAATGTAGTTGATGTGCTCATCGCATCTAGGATGTGCCAAAGTTTTGAACACAACTGGACAAGTAAAAGCGGGTCATGTCCGATACCTCCCAATAATCAACACCTTACTACCTCCCCGTCCTATGGGTGTCGTGCGCATTAGCGGAGCATCCATGGGGAAGCGGGGTAGTAGGTTTGGACGACATATGTGGGTGTCGTGCGCATTAGCGGAGCACCTACATAGTGATGGGCCATAGTTGAAAATTGGTGGACCCGACTACGATTCTCAGCCTGAGGTTGAGCTAGGGTAACAGATAGGGTAAGTCGTGTACATAAGTACATACCCTATCCAAGAGTCACATTGGATGTGATTGGATGGAGTCCTACCTACATAGCTCGATTAAGTGGTGAGCATTAGTTCAGCTTAATCGAGTGAATCAAGGATCTTGGTTTCAGATTCTAAAGGTTTAGAATCGATTGTTGGTGTTTAAGCTTGATCTTCATAAAATTTATTCAGTTTACTGATTGAATTTTATCTGTTGTAGATCAAATGGCAAATTCAGCGAACATTAATAGTTTGTCATTAAAAACCATTCTTGATAGGGTCAAGCTAAATGGGACAAACTATTTGGACTGGTACAGAATTTTGAGGATAGTCCTCAAGTCTGAACGCAAAGAATATGTCCTTGACAAGGCTGTCTCTAAGACCATATCAGAGTTACATGAAGTGTCATTAACTGCTGAGAAGAATATCTCAGGGATCTGGGATCCAAGGATATTCTGATGGTCAACAAGGGAATTGGAAGTGGCAAGGGCTGGGCCCATGCGCACTTGGCAGGAAAGATGAGACACCTGAGAATGTCTGCTTCTACTGCCAACAGCCTGGTCATTGGAACCGGGATTACAGGAAGTTCACGGCTGATCTGAAGAAGGGCAGTGGGACTGCGCCTTCATCAAATAGCCTGGATGATCTGAAGAAGGGCAGTAGGACTGCACCTTCATCAGGAAACCTGGATGATCTAAGGAAGGGCGGTGGGACCGTGCCTTCATTCGGTATTAACTCTATAGAGCTACATCTCTCTACTTCCAAAGATTTATGGGTATTAGATACCATGACTGAATCTCACACATGCACTAATATATGGTGGCTGAAAGTAGGAGAGATTTGGAAAGCACGAAATGGACCTTAGAGTTGTGGCAACTGCTGTAGGATCCATGAGTCTTGCTTTGCCAAGAGGCCTTGTCTTAGTATTGTATAATGTATATTGCATACCTACTTTTAGTAGGAATATTATATCTGTATCCGTGTTTGACAAGGAAGGATATAATGTTAATATTGGAAATGGAGTTTTCAATGTTCTATGCAATGATATGTTTTATACCAGTACTGACATGGTTGGAGGATTGTACATATATAAATATGGGTAACAATGCCTCAAGTTCTATATATTCCGTTAATACCAAGAGGTCTAAATCCAACGATTTAAACCTAACTCTGTTATGGTACTGTCATTTGGGTCGCATAAACAAGAAGCGCCTATCAACACTTCAGAAGTGCGGGCTTTCAGGTTCATTCGAATTCCATTCGATCGATAGGTGCAAGGTTTGTTTGATGAGCAAAATGACTAAAGTGCCCTTTATCGATCGCGATGAAAGGGCGGGTGAATTATTGGGGCTGATACACTCGAATGTGTGTAGACCAATAAGTTCACTTGCCAGGAGGGGTTTTAGCTACTTTATCACATTTACTGATGATTACAGTAAATATGGTTATGTCTATTCGGTGAGACATAAGTCTGAAGCTTTTGATAAATTCAAAGAGTTTAAGACTATAGTAGAAAACCAGCTCGACAAAGGTATTAAGGCACTTCGATTGGATTGAGGTGGAAAATACTTGACCACAGAGTTATTAGATCATATAAAAGAGAATGAGATCCTTTTGGAATGGACTCCTCCTGGGACACTATAGTTGAAAGGTGTAGCCAAACGGAGAAATCGGACATTGTTAGACAATGGTCCGTTCCAAGATTAGTTGGACTGATCTCCCAATCTCTTTCAGGGGTTATGCTCTAGAGACGACCGCATTCATAGTGAATCGGGCTTCGACGAAGGGTGTGGAAGGGACACCATTTTTAAATGGTACGAGATGATGCCCGCTTTGTCTTTCCTAAAGATTTGTGGTTGCGAGGCTTATGTGAAACATTTGGTTTCGACTAAGCTCGAACCAAGATCTGAGATATGCACCTTCGTGTGGTATCCCAAAGCAACAAGGGGATACTACTTCTACAATCCCAGTGAGAACATGGTGTTCGTCGCTTGGGGTGGGGTCTTTATGGAAAAGGAGTTTTGTTTCCAAAGACGTCATTGGGAGGACTGTGCATCTCGAAGAAATTCAGGATGGTACAGATCTGTCTAAACCAATTGGCAACCCAGTAGAAAGGAGCCAGAGATTGTCGTAGAGTAAGAACCAATTCCTGTTACAATTCCGGAAGGTCCAAGGCGATTTAAAAGGATCAATCTTCCACCTCCAATATATGGTATCCGGAGGTGACAATGAAGTCATGGTGGATCACGATGATCCAGCCACCTTTCAGGAAGTCGTGGATGGGCCCAACTCCGAGTTATGGCTGGGAGCCATGAGGGAGGAAATTTAATCCATGTCGGACAACCGAGTCTGGGAACCGGTTGATCCCATCAATGCTGTGAAGACCATCGGATGAAAATGGATCTTCAAGGTGAAGATGGACATGGATGGCAACCCTCTGACCTACAAAGCTCAACTGGTGGCGAAAGGTTATAGGCATGGATTGACTATGAGGAAACCTTCTCCCTAGTGGCTATGGTCAAAATCGATCCAAATTCTTCTTGACATAACTGCGTATTATAATTACGAGATATGGCAAGTGGATGTCAAAACCGCTTTCCTAAATGGAAATTTGACTGAGTACGTTTGTATGTCTCGGCCCAAAGGTTTTGACGATCCGAAGAATAAAGGAAACATTTATAAGTTGTTGAAATCCATTTATGGATTGAAACGAACTTCTCGGAGTTGGATCTTTCGTTTTGATGAAGCTGTAATTGGATTTGGCTTAATCAAGAACGAGGATGAATCTTGCGTTTATAAGAAGGCTAGTTGGAGCAAGATTACCTTTCTGGTTCTCATTGAAAACGACATCCCAACCTTGCACGAGACTAAAGCTTGGTTGAGGAAGTGTTTTTCAATAAAGGACTTAGGCGATGCTTCTTATATCTTAAGGATTAAGATATGTAGAGATCGCACCAAGAGGGTCTTGGATTTAAGTCAGGGAACCTATGTGAACAAGGCATTGAGAATGTTCTTAATGCTCGATTCAAAGAAAGGACTCTTACCCACTAGTCATGGCATTCATCTCAGCAAGACTTAGTGTCCTAAGACACCTGATGAGCTGAAAAGGATGATGAGAATCCTATGCGCCTGGGGGTAGGATCGATCATATATGCCATGACTGTTGGGTCTCGAGGTAGGGTTGGAGATGAACCAACTCGCAGCGGAAAATCAATGAAAACCAAGAGACAATTAAAACCATGAAACTACTAACAAAGAATGGATTAACAAGAGAAAAATTCAGCACTAGTTCTTACCAAAACAAGAACACCGGTTAACGAATGATTGGCTTGAGTCTCCAAGACGCCTACGTATCCACTTGGGAATCAAAGCCACGTAGTTCTTCTCTTTGAGGACTCAAGAACACAAACATGGAGGTGGAAACTGGCCAAACCCGAAATGGCCATGGAAGAGGGAGAGAAAATGTGTTTCCTATTCTTGTCTAGTGTTTGTTATGTTGAAAAAAGATGACTTAAACATAACAAAACCCATACTTGTCCAACTAAAGGCATGGGACAAGTATGGTGTCAAGTAAGGTGTAAATAGGACAAGTATGGCAAGACAAGATTGGGTTAGGTGGTGAATCACCAACACCTTAATCTTTGTCTTGCTTACTTAGTACTAATTAATCAAGACTTGATTAATTAGTTCCATGGGCCTTGGTTGCATGGGCCTTTCATAGGCCTCTTGGAACATGGCCCGTGGCCATTTCTAACGAGGTCCCGTGATTCGCTCATCGCCTCCAAGCCTTCCATACCGGAAATGTCCAACATTATCCGACGCGATCAATCCCAAGACTCCAAGCCTTGTCTCGATCCGTAAAGTCCTATTCACGTACGAGCACATGACCCAAAACCCAGTTTTGGTCATGTCCCGAGACAACTCCCTTTTGGCCATTCTCCATAAATGTGTCAATGAGTTTCATCCTCCGGTGTGACCCTTAGGTTTATGCATGTCAATAGATCAACGTAAAATCCCATTTTACTTGATCCTATTTAAGTGGCAACTAACGAGACTTTAGTATTGCCTGACATTGCATAACGAATCGACCCTGTCGATTCTAACCTTTCCGTCATCCCTGTCATTATCCTTTTATCTCCGATATCCTGATTGAGATAAGGCATAGAGCCGTCATCCTTATTATTCTCAATCACCGTTCCTTGATATGTGAGATGACTGAAGATATGATACCCAGTATCATGTGCATGGCCATGCTATTCTTCCAGTCACTCTCGATCAAGCGGCCGAGAACCGATATCTTTCCCATACCTTAGTATGAGGGATAAATCCCTTAGCCGTCTTTCGTGTCACTCATGTAGCCCGTCCCCAAGCCAATCCTGGCCGTTATGGAAGCCCTGTTACGGACAACGTTAGGCTCAGGTCAAACTCAGTTGTTGACTACATAGCGATCACAAAGACTCCTTGGTCTAAGGATACATGACAAGCTACAACACTGAATATGTTCATGACTTAATCTATGGCACATATTCAGGGCGGGTCATCCAATATCATGTCCCACATGATATCTATGATCAGACTCCGGAATCTCATTCCAATGACTAACAGAACGTAAGCCATAAAGAGCCATCTTTCATACTAGTCGCTTCTAGTGAAGCTTTGTTGACTAGGGACCCATCGAGTGTGATCTATCTCGATCTATGGTTCTATTCGCATGGTGGGCATAGATCAGAGCACACATCGATATATTACTCCAACACATAAGTAATATAAAGCCGCTTTAATTTTATTGCTAACGATGATATATACATTTGGACATTTAGGATTGAACTACGGGCACTAAGACTAACAATCTCTCACTTGCCCTAGTTCCAATCTAAACTCCAATATGTCCCCATCGACTTTACATGTCTAACATGTTCAGGTAGTGACACTGCCTTAGTCAAAGGGTTGGCTATGTTATCATCTGTTGCAATATCGGTTATCTTCACTTCACCTCAGTTCAGTATTTATCTGATGAGGTGGATACGCCGCAGTACATGTTTGGATTTGTTATGCGATCTAGGCTTTTAGCTTGCGCAATGGCCCTTGTGTTGTCGCAAAATGGATTCACCGGACTGGATGGGTTTTTAATTACACCCAGCCCTGCCATGAATTTCCAAATCCACATAGCCTCCTTAGCTGCCTCTGCAGCATCCATGTACTTGGCCTCTGTCGTAGATTCGGCAATGGTATCTTGCTTTACGCTTTCCCAGCTAAAGCTCTACCATTCAGCGTAAACACATATCCTGATTGACTTCTAAAGTCATCTGGATTTGTCTTGGAAAACTAGCGTCTACTCATCCTTCGACGACTAGTTCAACATCATCTTTCCCCCGGGTTAGAATGATGTCTACTGGTACAACATAAGGCTTACGAGACGTCTGGTCTCATACATGTCATGGCATATATGATCGATCCTGCCCCCAGGCGCATAGGATTCTCATCATCCTTTTCAGCTCATCAGGTGTCTTAGGACACTGAGTCTTGCTGAGATGAATGCCATGACTAGTGGGTAAGAGTCCTTTCTTTGAATCGAGCATTAAGAACCTACTCAATGCCTTGTTCACATAGGTTCCCTGACTTAAATCCAAGACCCTCTTGGTGCGATCTCTACATATCTTAATCCTTAAGATATAAGAAGCATCGCCTAAGTCCTTTATTGAAAAACACTTCCTCAACCAAGCTTTAGTCTCGTGCAAGGTTGGGATGTCGTTTTCAATGAGAACCAGAAAGGTAATCTTGCTCCCACTAGCCTTCTTATAAACGCAAGATTCATCCTCGTTCTTGATTAAGCCAAATCCAATTACAGCTTCATCAAAACGAAGGATCCAACTCCGAGAAGTTCGTTTCAATCCATAAATGGATTTCAACAACTTATAAATCTTTCCTTTATTCTTCGGATCGTCAAAACCTTTGGGCCGAGACATACAAACGTACTCAGTCAAATTTCCATTTAGGAAAGCGGTTTTGACATCCACTTGCCATATCTCGTAATTATGATACGCAGTTATGTCAAGAAGAATTTGGATTGATTTTGACCATAGCCACTAAGGAGAAGGTTTCCTCATAGTCAATCCATTGGATCTGCCTATAACCTTTCGCCACCAGTTGAGCTTTGTAGGTCAAAGGGTTGCCGTCCATGTCCATCTTCACCTTGAAGATCCATTTGCATCCTATGGTCCTCACACCATTGATGGGATCAACCGGTTCCCAGACTCGGTTGTCCGACATGGATTGCATTTCCTCCCTCATGGCTCCCAGCCATAACTCGGAGTTGGGCCCATCCACGACTTCCTGAAAGGTGGCTGGATCATCGTGATCCACCATGACTTCATTGTCACCTCCGGATACCATATCTTGGAGGTGGAAGATTGATCCTTTCAAATCGCCTTGGACCTTCCGGAATTGTAACAGGAATTGGTTCTTACTCTACGACAATCTCTGGCTCCTTTCTACAGGGTTGCTAATTGGTTTAGACAGATCTGTACCATCCTGAATTTCTTCGAGATGCACAGTCCTCCCAATGACGTCTTTGGAAACAAAACTTTTTTTCCATAAAGACCCCACCCCAAGCGACGAACACCATGTTCTCACTGGGATTGTAGAAATAGTATCCCCTTGTTGCTTTGGGATACCACACGAAAGTGCATATCTCAGATCTTGGTTCGAGCTTAGTCGAAACCAAATGTTTCACATAAGCCTCGCAACCACAAATCTTTAGGAAGGACATAGCGGGCATCATCCCGTACCATTTTTAAAATGGTGTCCCTTGCACACCATTCGTCAAAGCCCGATTCACTATGAATGCGGTCGTCTCTAGAGCAAAACCCCTAAAAGAGATTGGGAGATCAGTCCAACTAATCATGGAACAGACCATTGTCTAACAATGTCCGATTTCTCCGTTTGGCTACACCTTTCAACTACAGTGACCTAGGAGGAGTCCATTCCAAAAGGATCCCATTCTCTTTTAGATGATCTAATAACTCTGTGGTCAAGTATTTTCCACCTCGATCCAATCGAAGTGCCTTAATACCTTTGTCGAGCTGGTTTTCTACTATAGTCTTAAACTCTTTGAATTTATCAAAAGCTTCAGACTTATGTCTCACCGAATAGACATAACCATATTTACTGTAATCATCAGTAAATGTGATAAAGTAGCTAAAACCCCTCCTGGCAAGTGAACTTATTGGTCTACACACATTCGAGTGTATCAGCCCCAATAATTCACCAGCCCTTTCATCGCGATCGATAAAGGGCACTTTAGTCATTTTGCCCATCAAACAAACCTTGCACCTATCGATCGAATGGAATTCGAATGAACCTGAAAGCCCGCACTTCTGAAGTGCTGATAGGCGCTTCTTGTTTATGCGACCCAAATGACAGTACCATAACAGAGTTAGGTTTAAATCGTTGGATTTAGACCTCTTGGTATTAACGGAATATATAGAACTTGAGGCATTGTTACCCATATCTAATATGTACAATCCTCCAACCATGTCAGTACTGGTATAAAACATATCATTGCATAGAACATTGAAAACTCCATTTCCAATATTAACATTATATCCTTCCTTGTCAAACACGGATACAGATATAATATTCCTACTAAAAGTAGGTATGCAATATACATTATACAATACTAAGACAAGGCCTCTTGGCAAAGCAAGACTCATGGATCCTACAGCAGTTGCCACAACTCTGAGGTCCATTTCGTGCTTTCCAAATCTCTCCTACTTTCAGCCACCATATATTAGTGCATGTGTGAGATTCAGTCATGGTATCTAATACCCATGAATCTTTGGAAGTAGAGAGATGTAGCTCTATAGAGTTAATACCGAATGAAGGCACGATCCCACCGCCCTTCCTTAGATCATCCAGGTTTCCTGATGAAGGCGCAGTCCTACTGCCCTTCTTCAGATCATCCAGGCTATTTGATGAAGGCGCAGTCCCACTGCCCTTCTTCAGATCAGCCATGAACTTCCTGTAATCCCGGTTCCAATGACCAGGCTGTTGGCAGTAGAAGCAGACATTCTCAGGTGTCTCATCTTTCCTGCCAAGTGCGCATGGGCCCAGCCCTTGCCACTTCCAATTCCCTTGTTGACCATCAGAATATCCTTGGATCCCAGATCCCTGAGATATTCTTCTCAGCAGCTGATGACACTTCATGTAACTCTGATATGGTCTTAGAGACAGCCTTGTCAAGGACATATTCTTTGCGTTCAGACTTGAGGACTATTCTCAAAATTCTGTACCAGTCCAAATAGTTTGTCCCATTTAGCTTGACCCTGTCAAGAATGGTTTTTAATGACAAACTATTAATGTTCGCTGAATTTGCCATTTGATCTACAACAGATAACATTCAATCAGTAAACTGAATAAATTTTATGAAGATCAAGCTTAAACACCAACAATCAATTCTAAACCTTTAGAATCTGAAACCAAGATCCTTGATTCACTCGATTAAGCTGAACTAATGCTCACCACTTAATCGAGCTATGTAGGTAGGACTCCATCCAATCACATCCAATGTGACTCTTGGCTAGGGTATGTACTTATGTACACGACTTACCCTATCTGTTACCCTAGCTCAACCTCAGGCCGAGAATCGTAGTCGGGTCCACCAATTTTCAACTATGGCTCGTCACTATGTAGGTGCTCCGCTAATGCGCACGACACCCACATATGTCGTCCAAACCTACTACCCCGCTTCCCCATTGATGCTCCGCTAATGCGCACGACAACCATAGGACGGGGAGGTAGTAAGGTGTTGATGATTGGGAGGTATCGGACATGACCCGCTTTTACTTGTCCAGTTGTGTTCAAAACTTTGGCACATCCTAGATGCGATGAGCACATCAACTACATTCCAAATGCAATGATGCCTCAAATTACATCCAATGTAATTCTTCCTTTGAACCCGTCAACTACATCCAATGCAATGACGGTTCTAAGGGTTCACACACAAGGATTAAAAGTCCAATTTTATCTTTGCATGTGAGGTGATATGCTCGGTAAATAAAGTTAAGCATGCAATTCTAAAACACATAGAATTAATCATGCATAAACTAAACCAAGCATAAAGCGATAAATGTGCACATAATAGCCCCCTAAACTAACTCCCACTAGCTTCTTGAGCTCCACCGACTCCAAGCCGATGCCAACACCCGAAAAGCCACCAAATGACCTTTTCGCCCTTTCTTCGTCTTGAGTAAAATATTAAAATTTAATACACGACTCGCAGGTCGGGAATAAATAAATATTACAAACAAGTGGTTCGACGACCACACCTTGAAAGAATAATTACACGTTAACTCTAACGGCTCGCAGGCCGTGAAAAGCGATAAATAATTAAATTGAGCTCGGGGCTATTATGTACACCATGCCAACATCACATCACACATCGTGTTATCAAACAAGCATGTTATCAAACATCATGTGATTTTCCGGTTTTAATTAATAGCCAAGTTTCGAATTTTTTTCTTGATGCTCGGTTTATCGAAACCGTTCAAAAATGAAACTTTTGAACATTTGATCTTCGAGTTAGTCATGACGGTTCCAAACTCGTCATAACTAACAAAACGGTTTAGCCTTGGCATATCAACCATCCAATGGTCATGCTTGGCCTAGCTCCGTCCAACGGAGCCCCGTTCGGTCCCGGTTTCGGCTCCCCGAGAGTCCCGCTCCCGAGACCCGAAAAATCAAAAAAAATTCAAAATTTCCAGATTTGAAATAATTTTCAAAAATTCATTTTACATGCATTAAATCCATAAACAATAATTTAAAACATGTTATCAAACAATTTAGCAAAACAACATGCCAAAAAACGAAACTTTCAAGCAAAACCGAAACTTTGAACACCGTCTTGTGAATCCCGAAGGTAGCACGGCTCTGATACCACTGTTGGGTCTCGAGGTAGGGTTGGAGATGAACCAACTCGCAGCGGAAAATCAATGAAAACCAAGAGACAATTAAAACCATGAAACTACTAACAAAGAATGGATTAACAAGAGAAAAATTCAGCACTAGTTCTTACCAAAACAAGAACACCGGTTAACGAATGATTGGCTTGAGTCTCCAAGACGCCTACGTATCCACTTGGGAATCAAAGCCACGTAGTTCTTCTCTTTGAGGACTCAAGAACACAAACATGGAGGTGGAAACTAGCCAAACCCGAAATGGCCATGGAAGAGGGAGAGAAAATGTGTTTCCTATTCTTGTCTAGTGTTTGTTATGTTGAAAAAAGATGACTTAAACATAACAAAACCCATACTTGTCCAACTAAAGGCATGGGACAAGTATGGTGTCAAGTAAGGTGTAAATAGGACAAGTATGGCAAGACAAGATTGGGTTAGGTGGTGAATCACCAACACCTTAATCTTTGTCTTGCTTACTTAGTACTAATTAATCAAGACTTGATTAATTAGTTCCATGGGCCTTGGTTGCATGGGCCTTTCATAGGCCTCTTGGAACATGGCCCGTGGCCATTTCTAACGAGGTCCCGTGATTCGCTCATCGCCTCCAAGCCTTCCATACCGGAAATGTCCAACATTATCCGACGCGATCAATCCCAAGACTCCAAGCCTTGTCTCGATCCGTAAAGTCCTATTCACGTACGAGCACATGACCCAAAACCCAGTTTTGGTCATGTCCCGAGACAACTCCCTTTTGGCCATTCTCCATAAATGTGTCAATGAGTTTCATCCTCCGGTGTGACCCTTAGGTTTATGCATGTCAATAGATCAACGTAAAATCCCATTTTACTTGATCCTATTTAAGTGGCAACTAACGAGACTTTAGTATTGCCTGACATTGCATAACGAATCGACCCTGTCGATTCTAACCTTTCCGTCATCCCTGTCATTATCCTTTTATCTCCGATATCCTGATTGAGATAAGGCATAGAGCCGTCATCCTTATTATTCTCAATCACCGTTCCTTGATATGTGAGATGACTGAAGATATGATACCCAGTATCATGTGCATGGCCATGCTATTCTTCCAGTCACTCTCGATCAAGCGGCCGAGAACCGATATCTTTCCCATACCTTAGTATGAGGGATAAATCCCTTAGCCGTCTTTCGTGTCACTCATGTAGCCCGTCCCCAAGCCAATCCTGGCCGTTATGGAAGCCCTGTTACGGACAACGTTAGGCTCAGGTCAAACTCAGTTGTTGACTACATAGCGATCACAAAGACTCCTTGGTCTAAGGATACATGACAAGCTACAACACTGAATATGTTCATGACTTAATCTATGGCACATATTCAGGGCGGGTCATCCAATATCATGTCCCACATGATATCTATGATCAGACTCCGGAATCTCATTCCAATGACTAACAGAACGTAAGCCATAAAGAGCCATCTTTCATACTAGTCGCTTCTAGTGAAGCTTTGTTGACTAGGGACCCATCGAGTGTGATCTATCTCGATCTATGGTTCTATTCGCATGGTGGGCATAGATCAGAGCACACATCGATATATTACTCCAACACATAAGTAATATAAAGCCGCTTTAATTTTATTGCTAACGATGATATATACATTTGGACATTTAGGATTGAACTACGGGCACTAAGACTAACAATGACATGTATGAGACCAGACGTCTCGTAAGCCTTATGTTGTACCAGTAGACATCATTCTAACCCGGGGGAAAGATGATGTTGAACTAGTCGTCGAAGGATGAGTAGACGCTAGTTTTCCAAGACAAATCCAGATGACTTTAGAAGTCAATCAGGATATGTGTTTACGCTGAATGGTAGAGCTTTAGCTGGGAGAGCGTAAAGCAAGATATCATTGCCGAATCTACGATAGAGGCCAAGTACATGGATGCTGCAGAGGCAGCTAAGGAGGCTATGTGGATTTGGAAATTCATGGCAGGGCTGGGTGTAATTAAAAACCCATCCAGCCTGGTGAATCCATCTTGCGACAACACAAGGGCCATTGCGCAAGCTAAAAGCCTAGCTCGTATAACAAATCCAAACATGTACTGCGGCGTATCCACCTCATCAGATAAATACTGAACTGAGGTGAAGTGAAGATAACCGATATTGCAACAGATGATAACATAGCCAACCCTTTGACTAAGGCAGTGTCACTGCCTGAACATGTTAGACATGTAAAGTCGATGGGGACATATTGGAGTTTAGATTGGAACTAGGGCAAGTGGGAGATTGTTAGTCTTAGTGCCCGTAGTTCAATCCTAAATGTCCAAATGTACATATCATCGTTAGCAATAAAATTAAAGCGGCTTTATATTACTTATGTGTTGGAGTAATATATCGACGTGTGCTCTGATCTATGCCCACCATGCGAATAGAACCATAGATCGAGATAGATCACACTCGATGGGTCCCTAGTCAACAAAGCTTCACTAGAAGCGACTAGTATGAAAGATGGCTCTTTATGGCTTACGTTCTGTTAGTCATTGGAATGGGATTCCGGAGTCTGATCATAGATATCATGTGGGACATGATATTGGACGACCCGCCCTGAATATGTGCCATAGATTAAGTCATGAACATATTCAGTGTCGTAGCTTGTCATGTATCCTTAGACCAAGGAGTATTTGTGATCGCTATGTAGTCAACAACTGAGTTTGACCTGAGCCTAACGTTGTCCGTAACAGGGCTTCCATAACGGCCAGGATTGGCTTGGGGACGGGCTACATAAGTGACACGAAAGACGGCTAAGGGATTTATCCCTCATACTGAGGTATGAGAAAGATATCGGTTCTCGGCCGCTTGATCGAGAGTGACTGAGAGAATAGTATGGCCATGCACATGATACTGGGTATCATATCTTTAGTCATCTCACATATCAAGGAACATTGATTGAGAATAATAAGGATGACGGCTCTATGCCTTATCTCAATCAGGATATCGGAGATAAAAGGATAATGACAGGGAGGACGGAAAGGTTAGAATCGACAGGGTCGATTCGCTATGCAGTGTCAGGCAATACTAAAGTCTCGTTAGTTGCCACTTAAATAGGATCAAGTAAAATGGGATTTTACGTTGATCTATTGACATGCATAAACCTAAGGGTCACACCGGAGGATGAAACTCATTGACACATATATGGAGAATGGCCAAAAGGGAGTTGTCTCGGGATATGACCAAAACTGGGTTTTGGGTCATGTGCCCGTAAGTGAATAGGACTTTACGGATCGAGACAAGGCTTGGAGTCTTGGGATTGATCGCGTCGGATAATGTTGGACATTTCCGGTATGGAAGGCTTGGAGGCGATGAGCGAATCACGGGACCTCGTTGGAAATGGCCATGGGCCATGTTCCAAGAGGCACATGAAAGGCCCATGCAACCAAGGCCCATGGAACTAATTAATCAAGTCTTGATTAATTAGTACTAAGTAAGCAAGACAAGGATTAAGGTGTTGGTGATTCACCACCTAACCCAATCTTGTCTTGCCATACTTTGTCCTATTTACACCTTACTTGACACCATACTTGTCCCATGCCTTTAGTTGGACAAGTATGGGTTTTGTTATGTTTAAGTCATCTTTTTTCAACATAACAAACACAAGATCTCTGGCTCCTTTCTACTGGGTTGTCAATTGGTTTAGACAGATCTGTACCATCCTGAATTTCTTCGAGATGCACAGTCCTCCCAATGACGTCTTTGGAAACAAAACTTTTTTTCCATAAAGACCCCACTCCAAGCGACGAACACCATGTTCTCACTGGGATTGTAGAAATAGTATCCCCTTGTTGCTGTGGGATACCACACGAAGGTGCATATCTCAGATCTTGGTTCGAGCTTAGTCGAAACCAAATGTTTCACATAAGCCTCGCAACCACAAATCTTTAGGAAGGACAAAGCGGGCATCATCCCGTACCATTTTTAAAATGGTGTCCCTTCCACACCATTCGTCGAAGCCCGATTCACTATGAATGCGGTCGTCTCTAGAGCAAAACCCCTAAAAGAGATTGGGAGATCAGTCCAACTAATCATGGAACGGACCATTGTCTAACAATGTCCGATTTCTACGTTTGGCTACACCTTTCAACTACAGTGACCTAGGAGGAGTCCATTCCAAAAGGATCCCATTCTCTTTTAGATGATCTAATAACTCTGTGGTCAAGTATTTTCCACCTCGATCCAATCGAAGTGCCTTAATACCTTTGTCGAGCTGGTTTTCTACTATAGTCTTAAACTCTTTGAATTTATCAAAAGCTTCAGACTTATGTCTCACCGAATAGACATAACCATATTTACTGTAATCATCAGTAAATGTGATAAAGTAGCTAAAACCCCTCCTGACAAGTGAACTTATTGGTCTACACACATTCGAGTGTATCAGCCCCAATAATTCACCCGCCCTTTCATCGCGATCGATAAAGGGCACTTTAGTCATTTTTCCCATCAAACAAACCTTGCACCTATCGATCGAATGGAATTCGAATGAACCTGAAAGCCCGCACTTCTGAAGTGCTGATAGGCGCTTCTTGTTTATGCGACCCAAATGACAGTACCATAACAGAGTTAGGTTTAAATCGTTGGATTTAGACCTCTTGGTATTAACGGAATATATAGAACTTGAGGCATTGTTACCCATATTTATATATGTACAATCCTCCAACCATGTCAGTACTGGTATAAAACATATCATTGCATAGAACATTGAAAACTCCATTTCCAATATTAACATTATGTCCTTCCTTGTCAAACACGGATACATATATAATATTCCTACTAAAAGTAGGTATGCAATATACATTATACAATACTAAGACAAGGCCTCTTGGCAAAGCAAGACTCATGGATCCTACAGCAGTTTCCACAACTCTAAGGTCCATTTCGTGCTTTCCAAATCTCTCCTACTTTCAGCCACCATATATTAGTGCATGTGTGAGATTCAGTCATGGTATCTAATACCCATGAATCTTTGGAAGTAGAGAGATGTAGCTCTATAGAGTTAATACCGAATGAAGGTACGGTCCCACCGCCCTTCCTTAGATCATCCAGGTTTCCTGATGAAGGCGCAGTGCTACTGCCCTTCTTCAGATCATCCAGGCTATTTGATGAAGGCGCAGTCCCACTGCCCTTCTTCAGATCAGCCGTGAACTTCCTGTAATCCCGGTTCCAATGACCAGGCTGTTGGCAGTAGAAGCAGACATTCTCAGGTGTCTCATCTTTCCTGCCAAGTGCGCATGGGCCCAGCCCTTGCCACTTCCAATTCCCTTGTTGACCATCAGAATATCCTTGGATCCCAGATCCCTGAGATATTCTTCTCAGCAGTTAATGACACTTCATGTAACTCTGATATGGTCTTAGAGACAGCCTTGTCAAGGACATATTCTTTGCGTTCAGACTTGAGGACTATCCTCAAAATTCTGTACCAGTCCAAATAGTTTGTCCCATTTAGCTTGACCCTATCAAGAATGGTTTTCAATGGCAAACTATTAATGTTCGCTGAATTTGCCATTTGATCTACAACAGATAAAATTCAATCAGTAAACTGAATAAATTTTATGAAGATCAAGCTTAAACACCAACAATCAATTCTAAACCTTTAGAATCTGAAACCAAGATCCTTGATTCACTCGATTAAGCTGAACTAATGCTCACCACTTAATCGAGCTATGTAGGTAGGACTCCATCCAATCACATCCAATGTGACTCTTGGCTAGGGTATGCACTTATGTACACGGCTTACCCTATCTGTTACCCTAGCTCAACCTCAGGCTGAGAATCGTAGTCGGGTCCACCAATTTTCAACTATGGCCCGTCACTATGTAGGTGCTCCGCTAATGCGCACGACACCCACATATATCGTCCAAACCTACTACCCCGCTTTCCCATGGATGCTCCGCTAATGCGCACGACACCCATAGGACGGGGAGGTAGTAAGGTGTTGATAATTGGGAGGTATCGGACATGACCCGTTTTTACTTGTCCGGTTGTGTTTAAAACTTTGACACATCCTAGATGCGATGAGCACATCAACTACATTCCAAATGCAATGATGCCTCAAATTACATCCAATGTAATTCTTCCTTCGAACCCGTCAACTACATCCAATGTAATGACGATTCTAAGGGCTCACACACAAGGATTAAAATTCCAATTTTATCTTTGCATGTGAGGTGATATGCTCGGTAAATAAAGTTAAGCATGCAATTCTAAAACACAGAATTAATCATGCATAAACTAAACCAAGCATAAAGCGATAAATATGCACATAATAGCCCCCTAAACTAACTCCCACTAGCTTCTTGAGCTCCACCGACTCCAAGCCGATGCCAACACCCGAAAAGCCACCAAATGACCTTTTCGCCCTTTCTTCATCTTGAGTAAAATATTACAATTTAATACACGACTCGCAGGTCGGGAATAAATAAATATTACAAACAAGTGGTTCGACGACCACACCTTGAAAGAATAATTACACGCTAACACTAACGGCTCGCAGGCCGTGAAAAGCGATAAATAATTAAATTGAGCTCGGGGCTATTATGTACACCATGCCAACATCACATCACACATCGTGTTATCAAACAAGCATCTTATCAAACATCATGTGATTTTCCGGTTTTAATTAATAGCCAAGTTTCGAAATTTTTTGATGCTCGGTTTATCGAAACCGTTCAAAAATGAAACTTTTGAACATTTGATCTTCGAGTTCGTCATGACGGTTCCAAACTCGTCATAACTAACAAAACGGATTAGCCTTGGCATATCAACCATCCAATGGTCATGCTTGGCCTAGCTCCGTCCAACGGAGCCCCGTTCGGTCCCGGTTTCGGCTCCCCGAGAGTCCCGCTCCCGAGACCCGAAAAATCAAGTTTTTTTCAAAATTTCCAGATTTGAAATAATTTTAAAAAATTCATTTTACATGCATTAAATCCATAAACAAGTATTTAAAACATGTTATCAAACAATTTAGCAAAACAACACGCCAAAAACGAAACTTTCAAGCAAAACCGAAACTTTGAACACCGTCTTGTGAATCCCGAAGGTAGCACGGCTCTGATACCACTGTTGGGTCTCGAGGTAGGGTTGGAGATGAACCAACTCCAAGCCTTGTCTCGATCCGTAAAGTCCTATTCACTTACGGGCACATGACCCAAAACCCAGTTTTGGTCATGTCCCGAGACAACTCCCTTTTGGCCATTCTCCATAAATGTGTCAATGAGTTTCATCCTCCGGTGTGACCCTTAGGTTTATGCATGTCAATAGATCAACGTAAAATCCCATTTTACTTGATCCTATTTAAGTGGCAACTAACGAGACTTTAGTATTGCCTGACACTGCATAACGAATCGACCCTGTCGATTCTAACCTTTCCGTCATCCCTGTCATTATCATTTTATCTCCGATATCCTGATTGAGATAAGGCATAGAGCCGTCATCCTTATTATTCTCAATCAATGTTCCTTGATATGTGAGATGACTAAAGATATGATACCAGTATCATGTGCATGGCCATGCTATTCTTTCAGTCACTCTCGATCAAGCGGCCGAGAACCGATATCTTTCTCATACCTCAGTATGAGGGATAAATCCCTTAGCCGTCTTTCGTGTCACTCATGTAGCCCGTCCCCAAGCCAATCCTGGCCGTTATGGAAGCCCTGTTACGGACAACGTTAGGCTCAGGTCAAACTCAGTTGTTGACTACATAGCGATCACAAAGACTCCTTGGTCTAAGGATATATGACAAGCTACGACACTGAATATGTTCATGACTTAATCTATGGCACATATTCAGGGCGGGTCGTCCAATATCATGTCCCACATGATATCTATGATCAGACTCCGGAATCCCATTCCAATGACTAACAGAACGTAAGCCATAAAGAGTCATCTTTCATACTAGTCGCTTCTAATGAAGCTTTGTTGACTAGGGACCCATCGAGTATGATCTATCTAAATCTATGGTTCTATTCGCATGGTGGGCATAGATCAGAGCACACATCGATATATTACTCCAACACATAAGTAATATAAAGTCGTTTTGATTTTATTGCTAACGATGATATATACATTTGGACATTTAGGATTGAACTATGGGCACTAAGACTAACAATGCGGAGAGCGGAGTTAGTATCGCGGTGCCTCACTCGTCGGCAGGTGAGAGCCGACAACAGCGTCCCACTGGATTATTGCAACCACTGCGGGTTGCACAGTGGAAATGGGGGCACGTCACGATGGCTTTCGTGAGCAGTTAGCCGAGTTTGCCTACAACAACAGCTTTCAGGCCAATATCAGGATGGCACCGTTCGGAGTGTTGTATGGTAGGCCGTGTCGGTCGCCCGTGTGCGGGGCGGAAGTGAGGAATGAGGGTTTACTGGGTCTAGAACTGGACCGAGAGACAGCTAAGTCGGTCGTGCCGAAGCGTGAGCGATTGAAGACCGCGCAGAGTCGGCAGGAGCTAAGCTGACTGACGGCGCCAACCTCTCGAGTCTGCAGTCGGTGATCATGTATCCTTAGAGGTGAGTCCGAAAGGTGGACTGATGCGTTTCAACCGCGGCGGAGGCAGGTTAGCCCCGCGGTGTGTCGGGCCTTTCGAGGTCTTGAGTAAAGTGGGAGCAGTTGCATACCGACTTGCACTGCCACCGCAGCTTGGGAATCTCCGCGTTTCCCAGTTGCGAAAGTATGTGCGGACCCCTCGCACGTCATTGAGTGGGCGGATGTCGAGTTAACGTATGATGTCTCGTATAAGGAGAAACCGGTTTGGGAAATGGATCCACGGGAGCAGGTCCTGTGCGGAAGGGTTATCCGCTTAGAACGGGTGCAGTGGCGGCACCACGAGACTGAGTCGACTCGGGAGCGCGAGAACGAGGTTCGCGCGAAGTACCCCGATCCGTTCGACTCCTGAAGTGCATTGTTTTAAATTTCGCGGAGGAAATTCCCTTAAGGGGGTAGATTGTAAGAACCGCTCCCGGTCAACGCCAGTCAAATCGGCGAAAAACTGCAAAATTTAAACTTTTTTGGACAGACACTTAAATGAACCTAAATTTGATCCCGAGGGTCATACCGGACTTAAGTTGACCCCGATATTGACCTAAGTGAGTTCCGGGGGACTCATGGCAACTTTCTGACCAATTTGGGAAATGTTGACTTTTCGCTGGAAAAGTCAACCGAGCGACGTTTTGGTCCGTTCGAGGCCCGTCTTGGATCCAAACAGCTTATCCGTCGTCGCAGCGGTCTGAGTTGAGCCGTATCCTTGTAGCCCGTGAAGTTTCGTAATTTCTTGGAAAAAGTGCCCGTTCAGGGCCCGAGACGTCTGAATTTCGCGAATCTAATTGAAAAGTTATTTTTCAAACAAGTGGGACCCACATGACACATGTCATGAATTTGGTGGAAGGAAAAAGGGAGGACAACTTTACCCTTGACTTTATAGAAAAGACAAAATGAAAAGGAGGGGTATTTTGGTCTTTTTGCTATGTGTTAGTTTTTGAAAAAAATACAAAGATGAGATATGGGTAGGTTTCGGCCATAAGTGTAGAAATTGGGGTTTTTAAAGAGAGAAAATAAGAGAGAAGAAAGGGAGAGAAAAGAGAAGAGGGTTGGGGGTATTGCCACTATTCACGAGCATCGAACCGCTGGATCGTCTCAAAGCTAGAAGAATCGAACTCCCATCGACATTCTCTACGGTGAGCACCTAACCGATTCTCGTTTTGCTAAGTTTAAAAGTTAGGGTTTGGTTTGAAATGGTTTGAATATGGATGAGTTGAGGTGTGGGGTTTGTTGGAGGTGTTTGGAGCGAAGAGATGAGCGTTTTTTGGTGACCGGAGGCTCGGGGGGAGCTCCGGCCACCGTGGGTGGTGGCTGGCCGGCCATGGGGTGGCTAACCGGAGCTAGGACCGGCCACCACCATGGTGGACCGGCCCAAAATGCCCTAGCCACCCACGGCCAAGGTTGGCCGGGTGTGGCCCACGTGCTCGGGTTTCGTGTTCGGGGGGTTAGAACGTTTCCCAAGTAATTAATCTACATCCGGATTGAAATTTGGAATTAAATTGTGAAAGTTGTATTTGACGGGTTTAGAAACTTGAAACTAATTAAATTACTCGGAAGTCGGAATTGGATTCCTTCGAGTGCATAAGAACCCTTGAATTATTCTAAGACCGTAGAAACGAAAACGGGAATTTCGGAGCCCCGGAAGGGCGTTTTCAAAACCCGGGCAGATTCGCCATGTTGGGCGAATTGGGCTTTTCTGGGTCCATTATCGACAATGTCGAGTAATTGGGAAGTTTGGGAGTGATCGACATTGTCGGGGTTACTTTTGGGCGTCAAGTTTATTAAATTCCAGTTTATGTCCGCGAACTTAAAAGTATTTAAATTGTGTTCTTATTAGATCGTGCCGCAGACAGAGGAAAGGGAAAGCTAGGCGAGTGATCGAGATCACGCCGGAGCTTGTTAGTGCGCTTTTGGAGAAAGCTTACGAGGTAGGGAAAAGTAGCCGGATCTCGGCCCTAACTAGGGAAAGTTAACAGTAGAAATGCATGTGACACTTGGGTGTCGTGGGTTAAGTAAGTTTATTCAAATAATAGAAAGGCAGGCGACATCGGGTGGTGTCGTATGATACGGGAACATATCGAACAATAGAAATGCATGTGACACTTAGTAGTGTCGTAGGAGCAGTGAACTTATCGATATTAGAATTACTGGAGGCATCTGTTTATGCCCGGATGTTGATTGTTTAGTTTGTGTCTTGGGTGGCCATGGGAGCCCGTGTGTTATTGTTGGTGTCTTGGGTGGCCATGAGTGCCCGTTAGGATGTTGAACCCGTATTATTTAATTGTTGGTGTCTTGGGTGGCCATGAGTGCCCGTGAGGTTGTTGAACCCATATTATTTTGTTGTTGGTGTCTTGGGTGGCCATGAGTGCCCGTGGGGTTGTTGAACTCGTGTTATTTTATTGTTGGTGTCTTGGGTGGCCATGAGTGCCCGTGGGGTTGTTGAACACGTGTTATTTTATTGTTGGTGTCTTGGGTGGCCATGAGTGCCCGTGGGGTTGTTGAACCCGTGTTATTTTATTGTTGGTGTCTTGGGTGGCCATTAGTGCCCGTGGGGTTGTTGAACCCGTGTTTTACAGTTGGTGTCTTGGGAGGCCATGAGTGCCCGTGGGGTTGTTGAACCTGTGTTGTTGCTGTTTGTGGACTTTGGTTGTGGACAGTCTCTGCCCGAGGTTGGGGGCCCGCCTGACAAGAAAGGGGTCCCGTGGTTTGCGCGCGTGTGCATATTCAGACGAGGTTGGGGGCCCACCTGACAAGAAAGGGGTCCTGGGGCCACGTGTCGTGGGGCTTGGGCCGCCTTCCGGGTTAACCACCGGAGAAGGGGTGCATTCATCGGCGATGGAGGGTTGCTCCCCTCCCGACTACCTATCGGAAAAGTAGCTCGGTATATATCGCTAACAGGTCGACCGCCTGGCCCGACAGAGACCGGGGGAAGTTGCGTGGTGTAGGCTCAAGCCCAGCCGGTTAGCAACCGGTACTGAGCAGATGGAGTGCGATCCTTTGTGATCTTGTTTGGTGTGCGATCCTTTGTGATCTTGGGTGTTGCGTGGTTGTCTTTCATGTCTTTGGAGGAAGTCGTAATCGTTGTGTCGGGTCTACATTACGTGTCAGTGTGTGTGTCAGTCGGGTTACTTCAGTTTGGGGATAGTAGTCCCCGGTGTTGGGTTTGTTGTTGGTGTTACCAGCAT
The DNA here is from genome assembly GCA_963921825.1 of Erodium maritimum. Taxonomy (NCBI): domain Eukaryota; kingdom Viridiplantae; phylum Streptophyta; class Magnoliopsida; order Geraniales; family Geraniaceae; genus Erodium; species Erodium maritimum. Next base: position 45,625,368 of record OY997588.1, on the reverse strand, counting down.
TGTCTGCTAAGTATGCCGTAGTCAGTCTGTTATCCGTGGTGGTGAGCGAACGCTCACCCCTAGCTGCTTTTCCTACAGGTACTGGTCGCAGGATGGACTAGGTGAGCTTCCGAAGCTTGAAGAGCTAAGAGTGGGAGTCCGGGTTTACTTTTGAGTCTAGCGACGTACACTTGTATTTTGTCCGCTTGTTGGGACGTACTTTTGAGTTGTAAATAATTATTTTGGGTAAGTAAATGGTGGTTGTAAAGTGTTTTATTTAAAATGTCTGAAAGTGTTTTATTGTTTTAAACGTTCGCGTTCCGAGTTCGGTTCTACTGAATTTGGGGCGTGACACCAGATATTCCACCACCTTCGAGAATTGGTCTTTCAAATCTTGTCACTTTTCTTTGAAATCGACAATTGTGTACGCATCAACTTCTTTGTACAGTTGAGGCACCTTCTTGTTATTGCAAGCACCTCTGACATTTTAGGTGAGATGCCACCTACAATGGCCATGCTGAGCCTTTGGATAGACCCTTGACACTACATTCATGATACTTCTACATCTATCAGAAATGATGACTAAGTCATCATCGTCCGGTATCTCCAGCCTCAACTTCGAGAAGAACCATATCCATGAAGTGTCATTCTCGGAGTCAACTACAGCCCAAGCAATAGGATAGTGGTGATGATTATCATCGTGCATTGTTGCAATTAGCATTGCCCCTTTATACTTTGTTTTCAACCAAGTACCATCTACTGAAATAACCTTTCTCATGGCATGGATAAACCCTTCAATGCATGACCGATATGCTATGAAAAATATTTAAATCTACTCTCCAAATCCACCTCCAAATGAGTTACTGCGCCTGGATTCATTTTCTGAATCTGCTGCAAATAAACGGGGAGTAATCCATAATTTATGTCTTCATCCCTTTGAAGTTTCTTCTTTGCAAGTTGTTTTTCTTTCCAAGATATCTAGTATTTATTGACGCCAAAGGATCTACCGAACAAATTGTCTCCGATCTTCCCTAGAGTTGGCGTCTTTTTTCCTCGACTATATTTTCTAGCCAACATAGTAGCAATCGCTTTCGCACTAATTTGACCCTTTTGAGAATGACGCTCACTCCAAAAACAAGTATGCAAAGGCTTATAGGTTCTAACGGATAACCTATTCGAAGTCCCAATTTTTGCTACATGCACTCTCCATTTAGAATGAGCACCACCACATTTTCCAAAGTATAACTTTTTATTTGATCTGTCTCGCTTTATATTAAACTTACCCTTGACTGCAACCTTTTTCAATACTGTATCACTGCTTCCTTGTCCAGAAACTCTTTACCAATTACCAAATCTGACTGATCTCTAAAATCGATCAAAATCTGTTCTGCATCCACTGTATCTAACGGAAACTGTTGATTTACAGGGATATACTTCACCATTTGACCGTTCTCTTCGATATTATCCAAACTTACCATTGGTGGCTTAGGAGATGATACTACTGCATCCCAATGCTCTGGTACAGTTTCACATGGAAGAACGAAATTAGTAACCTCTACACCACTACAAACATCCACATGAATATAACTATCATGCCCACCACGATCATGTTCAGCATGATCAACGACCACAATATCAGCTACAACCTGTTCCACTACAATAGTGCCATCCGCAACCAATTCAACTGCAACAGTGCCAGCTACAACCTATTCAACTACCATTGGTTCAACTACCCATAAGTTCAACAACTTCTCCACCAGTTCTATCTTTGTTGATCAACTCTACATGTAATATGGTTCTAGAACGTAGGTCTTTGTTTTCAAATACTAAATCCCGCACAACTCTATCATATTCAATCCCATAAGGCGGGATAACTCCTATATAATTGGGAACACAAGGTATGCAACTAAGTTTCAAATCAGTATCATTTTCCTTCACTCCGAACTTAAAAATACAGGAAGTCCTTCAATGTGTTCAATGTTATTTTGACACAATCCTCTAAATAAACATTAATCAGTTTATTGTTTGTTGATATCCAATTATATTTCCCATCATCTAGCTTATATTCCCCACTGTAAGTAGCAAGCATTACAACTTGAACCATTCTTGTAACAATTACAACCTCATGAACTTAAGTAATCAACCATAAAAACATTTTGTCTCTTGGTAGGGTACAAGATGAACGAACTCGTAGCGGAAAAATAGTTAACACAAAGAGACCATTAAAACCATGAAACAACTACCAAAGATTAGAATCACAAGAAAAAGAATCAGCAGTTTCATACCAAATCAAGAGCACCGAGTAAGGAATGATCGGGCTTGAGTCTCCAAGACGCCTACACATCCACTTGGGAATCAAAGCCACGTAGTTCTTCTTGTGAGGACTCAAGAACACCACAAATAGAGGAAGAGCTTGTCTTTGCCGAAATTGCAAGGGAGAGAAGGGAGAAGTTGTTCTTCCTTTTGTGTGTTGTGTCTTATTATGTTGAAAAGATGACTCTTAAGTAATTTTAACCCATCAACATATTAGAATAATAGTAAATAGAACAAATGATGGTGTAAAGTAGATAGAAGTTGGTGGATTGAATAACCAACAACCCAATCTAACTAGTATAGTTAGAACCATGTAGTTAAGACTTAACTAGTTGCATCCATGGGCATTTGGTGGCATGGGCCGCCCATGGGCCTCGCTAGTGTTGACTCGTGGCCATTCCCGATGAGGTCCCATGATGCGCTCATCGCCTCCACGCCTTCCATCCTGGATATGTCAAACATTATCCGACGTGACCAATCCCAAGACTCCAAGTCTTGTCTCGATCCGTAAAGTCCTAATTATTTAGGGGCACATGACCCAAAACCCATAAGTGTGTTAATGAGTTTCATCCTCCGGTGTGACCCTTAGGTTTATGCATGTCGGTAGATCAACGTAAAATCCCCTTTTACTTGATCCTACATAAGTGGAAACTAACGAGACTTTAGTATTGCCTGACACTGCATAACAAATCAACCCTGTCAATTCTAACCTTTATGTCGTCCTTGTCATTATCCTTTTATCTCCGATATCCTGATTGAGATAAGCATAGAGTCGTCATCCTTATTATTCTCAATCACTGTTCTTTGATACCAAGTATCATGTGCATGGACATGCTATTCTTTCAGTCATTCTCGATCAAACGGTAGAGAACCGATATCTTTCCTATATCGCAGTATGAAGGATACATCCCTTAGTCGTCTTTCGTGTAACTCATGCAGTCCGTCCGCCAGCCAATCCTGGCCGCGTTATGGAAGCCTTGTTACAGACAATGTTAGGCTCAGGTCAAACTCAGTTATTGACTGTATAGCGATCACAAAGACTCCTTGGTCTAAGGATACATGACAAGCTACGACAATGAATATGTTCATGACTTGATATATGGTACAAATTCGTGTCGGGTCATCCAATATCATGTCCCTCATGACATCTATAATAAGACTCCGGAATCCCATTCCAATGACTAACAGAATGTAAGCCATAAAGAGTCATCTTTCATACTTGTCGACTAGGGACCCATTGTGTGTGATCTATCTCGATCTATGGTTCTATTCGCATGGTGGGCATATATCAGAACACACATCGATATATTACTCCAACACATAAGTAATATAAAGTCGCTTTAATTTTATTGCTAACAATGATATATAGTTTTGGATGTTTACGATTGAGCTATGAGCACTAAGACTAACAATCTCCCACTTGCCCTAGTTCCAGTCTAAACTCCAATCTGTTCCTTTTGATATTACATGTCTAACATGATTTGGCAGCGAAAGTGCCGTAGTGAAAGGATTGGCTATGTCATCACCCGTTGCAATATAGGATCTCACTTCACCTCTTTCATAATGTCTCTTGTGAGGTGGTAATGCCGTAATACATATTTGGATTTGTTATGCGATCTAGGCTCTTTTACCTTGCGCAATGGCCCATTGTGCTGTCGTAAAATAGATTAACCAGGCTAGATGGATTTTTAATTACACCCAACCCACCGTGAATTTACAAATCCATATATCCTTGTTAGCTGCATCTAGAACAACCATGTACTCAACCTCTTTCGTAGAATTGGCGATGGTATCTTGCTTCACGCTCTTCCAGCTAAAAGCTCCACCATTCAGTGTAAACATATTATCTTGAATGACTTCTAAACTCATCTGGATTTGTCTGGAAAACTAGCGTCTATACATTCATTGACGACTAGTTCAATATCATCTTTCCCTAGGGTTGTACTAATGTTTATTGGTACATTTCATGGCTTACGAGACGGCCAATCTCGTACATATCATGGCATACATGATCGATTCTACCCCCAAAGGTATAGTATTCACATCATTCTTTTTCAGCTCATTGGTATCGTAGGACACTGAGTCTTACTGAGTTGAATGCCATGACGAGCGGGTAAGAGTCCTTTCTTTATATCGAGCATTGAGATCATACTCAACGTCTTGTTCATATAGGTGCTCTGACTTAAAACCAAGACCCTCTTGGTGTGATCTTTGTATATCTTAATCCCTAAGATATAAGTAGCATCGCCTAAGTTCTTTATTGAGAAATATTTCCTCAAACAAGCTTTAGTCTCGTGCAAGCTTGGGATGTCGTTTCCAATGAGCACCAGAAAGGTAATCTTGCTAACACTATCCTTCTTGTAAACGCAAGGTACATCCTCGTTCTCGATAAAGCCAAATCAAATTACAGCTTCATCAAAACGAAGATTTCAACTATGAGAAGCTTGTTTTAATCCATAAATGGATTTAAACAACTTACAAATCTTTCCCTTGTTCTTCGGATCGTAAAAATCTTCTAACCTAGACATAAAACGTCCTTAGTCAAACTTTCGTTTAGAAAAGCGGTTTGACATCCACTTGCCATATCTCGTAATTATGATACGCAGTTATGTCAAGAAGAATCTGGATCAATTTGACCATAGCCACTAGGGAGAAGGTTTCTTTATAGTTAATCTCTTGGATCTGTCTACAACCTATCGCCACCAGTCTAGCTTTGTAGGTCAAAGGATTTCCATCCATGTCCATCTTCACCTTGAAGATGCTTTTGCATCCGATGGTCCTCACACCACCGATGGGATCAACCAGTTCTTAAACTTGGCTGTCCGACATGGATTGTATTTCCTTTCTCATGAATCCAAGCCATAACTCAGAGCCGGGTCCATCAACGACTTCTTAAAAGGTTGTTGGATCATTGTGATCCACCATGATTTCACCGTCACCTCAAGATACAATATCTCGGAGGTGGACGACTAATCCTTTCAAATATCTTTGGACCTTCCAGAATTGTTATAGGAAATAGTTCTTGCTCTATGACCATCTCTGGCTCCCTTTCTATTGGGTTGTCAAGTGGTTCAGACGGATCTGTATCATCCTAAATTTCTTCTAGATGCACAGTCCTCCCACTGAAGTCTTGGGAAACAAATCTTCTTTTCCATAAAGAAACCACCCCTGAGTGATGAACACCATGTACTCACTGTGTTTGTAGAAGTGGTATCCCCTTGTTGCTTTGGGATGCCCAACGAAGGTGCATGTCTTAGATCTTGGTTCAAGCTTAGTCGAAACTAAACGCTTCACATAAGCCTCACAACCGCAAATATTTATGAAGGACTAATCCTCACAAACGCTTCACATGTCTTCCCATGAAATTTCTAAAATGGTTTCCCTTCCACAGCTCTCGTCGGAGCCCGTATTACTATGAATGCGGCTGACTCTCGAGCATAACCCTAAAAAGTGATTAGGAGATTAGTCAAACTGATCATGGATCGGACCATGTCTAACAATGTCCGATTTTCCATTCGGCTAGACCATTCAATTACGGTGTCCCGGGAGGAGTCCATTCTGAAAGGAGCTCATTCTCTACTAGATGATCTAAAACTCTATGGTCAAGTATTCTCAACCTTGATCCGATCGAACTGCCTTAATACTTTTCTTAAGCTAGTTTTCTACTTTAGTCTTGAAATCTTTGAATTTATCAAAAGCTTCAAAATTATGCCTCATCGAATAGACATAACCATATTTACTGTAATCATCAGTAAATGTGATAAAGTATCTAAAACCCCTCCTACCAAGCGAACTTATTGGTATACACACATCCAAGTGTTTTAGACCTAATAATTCACCCTTCCTTTCACCGCGACCGATGAATGGCTCTTCAGTTATTTCGCTCATCAAACAATCCTTGCATCTATCAATCGAATGAAATTCGAATAGAATAAAAGTCCGCACTTCCAAAGTGCTGATATGTACTTCTTCTTTATGCGGCCCTAATGATAGTGCCATATAAGAGTTCCAGTTCAAATCGTCGGGTTTAGACCTCTTGGTATTAACGTTATTAATAGAGCTTGAGACATTGTTACCCGTATCTAATATGTACAATCCTCCGACCATGTTTGCACAAGAATAAAACATATCATTGCATAGATTATTGAAAATCCCATTTCAAACATCAAAATTATATTCTTCGGTGTCTAACATGGATACATATATGTTGTTCCTAATAAAATTAGGTATGCAATATACATTGTTTAGTACAAAACAAGGCCGCTTAGAAAAGCTAGACTTATGGATCTTACAATAGTTGCCACAACTCTGATGTCCACTTCGTCCTTCTCCAAGCTTCTCCTACCTTCCATCCACTACACATCAGTGCTTATGTGAGATTCAGCCCCGATATCCAATACCCATAAATCTTTGGAAGTAGAGAGATGTAGCTCTATAAAATTAATACCTGAAGAATGGGCAGTCCCACCAGCCTTCCTTAGATCATCCAGGCTACCTGATGAAGACAAAGTCCTACCACCCTTCTTTAGATCATCTAGACTACCTGATGAAGGTGCAGTCCCACCGCCCTTCTTCGGATTAGTCGTTAATATCCTCGAATCCTGGTTCCAATGACCTGGCTACTAGCAGTAGGCGCATACATTCTTAGCCTCCTTAGCCGTCCTCGAGGACTCCCTGGTCCTAAGAGTGTTAGCAGTGTTTGGGTGTCTCATCTTTCCCGCTAAGTGCACAGGAGCCCTGCCCTTGGCAGTTCTAGTTCCCTTCTTGAAACTGGTTCCTTTATTGACCATTAGAATATCTTTAGATCCCAGATCTCTGATATTCTTCTCAGTAGTTAATGACACTTCATGTAACTCTTATATGGTTTTAGGGACAGCCCTGCCAAAGACATATTCTTTGTGTTCAGACTTGAGGACTATCCTCAAAATTCTGTACTAGTCCAAATAGTTTGTCCCATTCATCTTAACCCTGTCAAGAAAGGTTTTCAATGAAAATCTATTACTGTTTGCTGAATTTTCCATTTGATCTACAATAGATAAAATTCAATTACTAAATTGAATAAATTTTCTGAAGATCAAGTCTAAACACCAACAATCGATTCTAAACCTGTAGAATCTAAAACAAAGATCCTTGATTCACTCGATCAAGCTGAACGAAGCCTCACCACTCAATCGAGATATGTAGGTAGGACCCCATCAAATCACATCCAATGTGACTCTCGGCTAGCACTTTAGTACATGGCTTAAAAAATCTGATACCCTAGCTCAACCCTAGTTGAGAATCGTAGCCGGGTCCACCAATTTTCAACTCTGGCCCGTCACTATGTAGGTGTTCCACTAAGGCGCATGACACCCACATATGTCGTCCATACCTACTACCCTAGTTTCCCATGGATGCTCCACTAAGGCGTACGACACCATAGGACGGGGAGGTAGTAAGGTGTTGATAATTAGGAGGTATCGAACATGATCCGTTTTTACTTTTCCGGTTGTGTTTAATACTTTAGGCATATCCTAGGCGATGAGCACATCATATACATTCCAAATGTAATGATGCCTCCAATTAAATCCAAATTAATTCCTCCTTCGAACCTATCAACTACAATCAATGCAATGACGGTTCTAAGAGCACACAAAAAAATGATCAAAAATCATGAAAAAACTAAACCAAGCATAAAGCGGTAAATGTGCACACAATAGTCCCCAAAAATAACTTCAACTAGCTTCTTGAGCTCCACTAACTCCAAGCCGATGTCAACACCCGAAAAGCCACCAATTGACCTTTTCGCCCTTTCTTCGTCTCGAGCAAAAGATTACAATTAAATACACGACTCGCAAGTCGGGAATTAATAAATATTAAAAATAATTGGTACAAAGACTACACCTCAAAAGATTAATTACACGCTAACTCTAACGACTCTTAGGCCGTGAAAATCGATAAATAATTAAAATGACCTCGAGGCTCTTACGTGCACCATGCCAACATCACATCACACAAGATGTTATCATTCAATAATGTTATCACACAACATGTGATTTTCCATTTTTAGTTTAAAGCCAAGTTTCGAAAAAAGTTTAATCCTCGATTTATCAAAACCGTTCTAAAATGAAACTTTTTGACATTTGATTTTTGAGTTCATCAAGATGGTTCCAAACTCGTCATGACAAACTACATGGTTTAGCCCAACATTTAGACCATCCAATGGTCATGCTTGGCCTAGCTCCGTCCAACGGAGCGCCGTTCGGTCCTGGATTCGGCTCCCCGAGTGTCCCACTCCTGAGACACGAAAAATAAAACTTTTCAAAAAAATTCAGATTTAAAAATAAATTCAAAAATTAATTTTTCATGGAAACAAACCGATAAGAAAGAATTTAAAACATGTTACCAAACAATATGCAAATTCAAGCAACAAAAAACTGAAAACACAACCAAACTGTTGTGAATCGCATAGGTAGTAGTACAACTCTGATACCACTGTTGGGTCTCTTATTAGGGCACGAGATGAACGAACTTGCAGCGGGAAAACAAATAACACAAAGAGACCATTAAAACAATGAAGATACATATTACTAAATAAGCCAAGACTGTGTAGAAATATACAACTCGTCGATCGGCTAGACAAACCCCTCGTACGTTGGATGACATATTAGTCCTTGGCCTAGAAACCATTTATCAATGTCATTTGCCAGGTTTGTCCCGCCATCGGCCATACAGACATTAGTGTAACCCATCGATCAGAGAATCAAACCATCGTACAACCATCTTTTCCCAATAATGAAAACCCACTGTTTTTACCGATCCACGACATAATTCCGCAGATTGGCGTATTGGTTCTGTAGTACGGAGAAACCACCAAAACCTCAAAAAACGCATCTAAGGTTCCCTTAAACCAATAAACATCAAAACTTTTTTTAATTCACTAAGTTTAAAAATATTAAACCACAATATATCATTTTCCCCATCCATAATTCGAAAATCAACTGAAACCTACAACTGAAAATCATTAATTGAAGCTTGGGTTGCTTACTTGGGCTTTGCTTTACTGCCAAACACGAAGAGGATGAAGAAAAACAGAACACGATCGGAGCAAGGCCCGGTGGACGGCTGTGGTGGTGGTTGATGTGGACATAAATTGCATCGATTCTATATGTGTTTAGGTCATAGTCTTGAGCTTTTTAGTCCCGAGGTTGGATATTTTGGTCTAATTTTCTCTCTTTACTTGTATTGTGTATCGCGTCGTTTTTTATAGGCGATTTGATTAAAAAAAAAGGTTAAATTGGAATGAAAATTGGTTCAAGGAGTTATGGAAGGTGACTGATCTTGCGAAGGTCATAATACTTGGAAGGTGACTATGCCATATGAACATCGAATCGCCTCACATAATGTATCAAATCGAATGGAATTCAGAGATCTACATCTTTTGTCAAGGGGTCGTCATTGTCCGGATGTGGGAAACTACCCGGAGTTGTGACGGAGACCGTCACGAACCTACATGCGGATCCGACACATGCCCGCGACGCGCGCAAACTCAAGTTTCTAGATCCGATTTTAAGGAGAAAAAGAGGCAAATTTCCTCTTTCCAAATCCGATTTTAAAGAGAAAAAATCAACCTAAAGTCTTATAAATAGGAGAGAGCTGAGTTAGAGAGGGGGGACTTGTATTGGGCATAATCCTAGAGAACTAGATGGTTGAGAGTGGAGATACTAAAAGCTTGAAGGAGAAGGACCAATTTTGGCAAGAATTTTGTTAGAAAAGAGTGTGAGAATAGATTTTTTAGAGCTCTAATTCATCATTTGTAATCCTACATTGATATTATTTATGCAACTCTTCAAATATAATGATTGTTCCTCATCCTCCTCCTCCTCCTCCTCCTCCTCCTCCTCCTCCTCCTCCTCCTCTTCTTCTTCTTCTTCTTCTTCTTCTTCTTCTTCTTCTTCTTCTTCTTCTTCTTCTTCTTCTTCTTCTTCTTCTTCTTCTTCTTCTTCTTCACCATGTGTAGCTACACTTCATATCTAGGGTTATGGAAAATTAGAAGTTTGAATTTCCATGTATTAAATGCATAATGTTGTGAAAGTTGAATCTAGGTTAGGATTTATTATTGGTTTACTCTTAATGCTCTATCTCCCATGTAGTCTTGATAGATGATGGGAACTGCAATCCAACACTCGGAGATGAGGATTTCAATTGGTCTAAAATAAATAATAAGTTAGGTTTAAATCTAGACTGTGGATAGTTAGGTTAACACTATCGCGATAGTCATAGATTTATATCAAAAGCTAGTAATTATCAAAGAACGTAGTGCTTTGAGTCTTCTTGCACTTTTGATCCAGAAGAACTAGGTGGTTAGATTCCATTAGGGTCCAAAACAACGTGAGAAGTTGGGACTAGCGTAGAAATAATTTGTTGCCCCTATAATAGTCAAACTTCGCAATAATTATCGTTATTCAATATGTGGCAATGAATTCTATGAACCCATACCCTGCATTGCTTTTTATCTTATTCTAATCTCTTCTAATTTATCTGAATACTTGTTCACATTTTCATTATTGTTTACTGTTGCAAGATCTTTTAAAACCAAAATCATCTTTTTAATGAAAAAATTTAATTACGAACTTCAAATAGGAATTGCTTGTCTTACGCTCCCTTGGGTATGATAATCCGGAAATTAAATTCCAACAGTACTACTTGACGACCAGTATGCTTGCCGTGTCCTTTTTTGTGTGAAAGCCGCAGGGCGTTAGTGGGCGGTGCTCGTTGAGAGTGTATTTTTGCAAGAATGTGAGGGTTTCAACTTTGGGTTGAGGGTGTATTTTTGCCAAAATACAAAAGGGCAAAATGGTAATATCAGACTATTATTAATAAGAAGGTCTTTTTTCAAAATAAAACATTGAGGAGGTCTTTCCTCAAAATACATCTGGTGAGAAGACCCTTTTAAGAATCCACCCTTATCTTTTTATAGGCTTTAAACCAAGATTATAAATATCTAAAAAAACTGCCTTACTTTCTTCCCAAACCCAATGCCTTTCCAACTCTCACAAACCAATTACTTTCCCCTCAATACCAGGTTGTTGTGTTAGTCTTAGTGCCCATAGTTCAATCCTAAATGTCCAAATGTATATATCATCGTTAGCAATAAAGTTAAAGCGGCTTTATATTACATATGTGTTGGAGTAATATATCGATATGTGCTCTGATCTATGCCCACCATGCAAATAGAACCATAGATCGAGATAGATCACACTCGATGGGTCCCTAGTCAACAAAGCTTCACTATAAGCGACTAGTATGAAAGATGGCTCTTTATGGCTTACGTTCTGTTAGTCATTGGAATGAGATTCTGGAGTTTGATCATAGATATCATGTGGGACATGATATTGGAAGACCTGACATGAATATGTGCCATAGATCAAGTCATGAACATATTCATTGTCGTAGCTTGTCATGTATCCTTAGACCAACTGAGTTTGACCTAAGCCTAACGTTGTCCGTAACAGGGCCTCCATAATGGCCAGGATTAGCTTGGGGACGGGCTACATAAGTGACACGAAAGACGGCTAAGGAATTTATCCCTCATACTAAGGTATGAGAAAGATATCGGTTCTCGGCCGCTTGATCGAGAATGACTGAAAGAATAGCATGGCCATGCACATGATACTGGGTATCATATATTCAGTCATCTCCCATATCAAGGAACCGTGATTGATAATAATAAGGATGACGGCTTTGTGCCTTATCTCTATCAGGATATCGACGATAAAAGGATAATGACAGGGACGACGGAAAGGTTAGAATCGACAAGGTCGATTCATTATGCAGTGTCAGGCAATACTAAAGTCTCGTTAGTTGCCACTTAAATAGGATCAAGTAAAATGAGATTTTACATTGACCTATTGACATGCATAAACCTAAGGGTCACACCGGAGGATGAAACTCATTGACACATTTATGGAGAATGGCCAAAATGGAGTTGTCTCGGGACATGATCAAAACTAGGTTTTGGGTCATATGCCCATAAGTGAATAGGACTTTACGGATCGAGACAAGGCTTGGAGTCTTGGGATTGATCGTGTCGGATAATGTTGGACATTTCCGGTATGCAAGGCTTGAAGGCGATGAGCGAATCACGGGACCTCGTTGGAAATGGCCACGGGCCATGTTCCAAGAGGCCCATGAAAGGCCCATGCAACCAAGGCCCATTGAACTAATTAATCAAGTCTTGATTAATTAGTACTAAGTAAGCAAGACAAGGATTAAGGTGTTGGTGATTCACCACCTAACCCAATCTTGTCCTGCCATACTTTGTCCTATTTACACCTTACCTGTCACCATGCTTGTCCCATGCCTTTAGTTGGACAAGTATGAGGTTTGTTATGTTTAAGTCATCTTTTTTCAACATAACAAACACAAGACAAGAATAAGAAACACATTTTCTCTCCCTCTTCCATGGCCATTTCGGGTTTGGCTAGTTTCCACCTCCATTTTTGTGTTCTTGAGTCCTCAAAGAGAAGAACTACGTGGCTTTGATTCCCATGTGGATGCGTAGGCGTCTTGGAGACTCAAGCCAATCATTTGTTAACCGGTGTTCTTGTTTTGGTAAGAAATAGTGCTGAATTTTTCTCTTGTGAATCCATTCTTTGTTAGTTGTTTCATGGTTTTAATCGTCTCTTGGTTTTCCTTGATTTTCCGCTGCGAGTTGGTTCATCTCCAACCCTACCTCGAGACCCAACATGCTGTTGATCTGGTTGAATTATAGGTTGGGTGAAGTCTGGGAGACTTTTGTGAGCTGTTGTATCTTGTGATTTTTTGTGCGGGGAAAGGTTGGGGAAATAGGTTTGGTTGTTTGTAGCTCGGTTGGGACAGTTTTTTCGATTTGTTTTGTAAAGATCGGTTAAATTAAACTACGTAAATTATATTGTACCGACTTGAAATGTCGAGGTTGGAAAAGCGAATGGAAAACTTGATCGTTTGCAAAAGAAAAAGAAAAAAAAATAAAAAAAAAATTAGAAAGGGGAGTGCTGGGCTAAATTGGGCCGGTCAGAGGTGAGATTGGGCCAACCCACGCGAACCCGGCCCATTCCACGCTTAACCCTAGCCCAATTTCCTGCCTCTTCTTCACGCGTTCTGTGCATGCACGCAATCCAAGACTCGCACGCAGCCTCCTCCCTCATTCTCTCTCGATCTCGTCTCTTCTCTCGCACCAGATCGCCCTTCGTCCTCGCCGACGTCGCCCTTGTCAACCCCACCTCCGTGTAAATCAATCGACGCCAGCGAGCGAACGGTACCGAGAACCTCAAGGCTCGTTTCTTTTTCACCGAGCCCGGTTTCGCATCGTGTTTGGGTCAGACGCTCAGCACCGGTGAGCCACACACCGTCCTTCTCTCCCACGTTTTTGAATCGCGTGAAATCGAGGCCTCTTTGGACGGAAACCCTCACGACGCTGCGGATTCGAGCGAGCTCCACCGGAAATGACGCCGGCGACCTCTTCTCTCGCCAGATCTGGAACGGGATCGGCCTCTGGATACACCACGACGACCACCGCCCTCCTCCAGGTCAGGCGGACACTCCGACGCCACTCCCAAACGTCGCCGGGCGTTCCCTCGAGCTCCCTGCCGCCGTGCTGGTCGCCGGTGCAAAACCCTGGACGGTGACCTCCCCCGTACTCGAACGGACAGAAGCATGTCGGGATTGGGCTCTGTGGTTGGGCCTCGGGTCTCTTTGGTTGGGCTTGGATCGGCAGAGCTTGGGGAAGGTCTAGGTCTAAGGCCCGGGTCAGGAACCGGGTCTGGACCGGGCTCTGGTTCGGGTTTTGGGTCGGATCTGGGTCGGACCGGGTCGGAGCCGGGTCGAACCGAATTACAGATTTAGTTTTTTTTTAAATGATTTTTAATAAATTAATTCATTTATTGTTTTGACTTAAAATGGATAATTAAGGACTTGTGGTTAAATCAGTGAACCTTCGGACTTTTACCGGTATTGATTGGACGTTTTAATTGTCAAATCTAGACGGGACTTCGCCCGAGAGCAAGGTATTGGAACCGAGCTAGAAGGACGAAGACCACTCCGGGACCCGTGTGAAGAACGGAGGAAAGGCCACTCGAGTTTTTCATCAGAGTTTTATTAGAGGAAGACCACAAGGTAGGGGAAATTCTAACTACTCGAGTAATTTCAATAATAACGTGCATATTAGGGTTTATCTTAGAGTCATGTTGGTCGTGTGTTCTGAACTTTATTTATTTGACTTTATATGTTGAGCTGTGACTCATTGGAAGTTTTGGAACTATTTACTGATGTTGATATAAAGAGTTTATCTTGAGTTTTTAAAGATTTTGTTAGTTAAATTATCACTTTTCTACTTTTATTTCTGGTCACGTCTCGAGTCCGGTCAAAACCGGATTTAGGTAGTGACAATTTGGTATCAGAGCCTGGTTTCATTTGAAACAGGTTGTAAATTTTGAACTTGTTTTCAAAACCTCAGACCAACGTCAACTAGGTGGGTAGAGTTAAGAAGTCTAAGTCGTGTACTCAGTGATGCAAGTTAAAAACATTGATGCATAGAGTGAGAACGACTCGAGTCTTACTGATTTCAATGGTTGTTGAAATTTGAATCTTTTTATTACAACGGTTACATTGCTTGAGAGGTATCCTTACCCTATGGACTGTCAGGTACAGTGATCGGTGAAACCGAACGGTTGAGATCGGTATTGGGTTAACGAGCAATGATCGAATTGTTATTTATTAACTGTTGAGTAAATTATCTGTTGAGTGTGTTACTACCGTGTTGGTCGGTTCATGTTTGTTGAAGTGGAAGGGTTATTTGATTGAGGTATTGATGAGGTTGGAGATTGGATTCGTTGGAGTGTTACTGTCGGAGTGATGATTGACCGAAGGGTGAACTTATGGAAGGATTGGACTGTTGAGATTTTGAAATTGTTAGAGTATTGACTCGGTTATGATGTTGAGAATCGTTTAAGGAATCAAAGTTGAAAAGATGATCCAATGGGGATAACTTTTGAGAAGAGTGTCACGCCCCAATTTCAGTAAACCGAACTCAGGACGTGAACTTTTAAAACAATAAAACATTTTGAAACCTTTTACATTAAATCACTTTAAGATCACCGTTTGTTCAACAAAATAATATTTACAACTTAAAACACGTCCTAACAAGTGGACAAAAGTATGGTATCCGTCGCTAGACTCAAAATAAACCCAGAATCCCGCTCCCAGCTCTTCAAGCTTCGGAAGCTCACCTAGTCCAACCTGCGACCGGTACCTGTAGAAAAAAGCAGTTAGGGGTGAGCGTTCGCTCACCACCACGGATAACAGACTGACCACGGCATAATTAGCAGACAATGCTGGTAACATCAACAACCAACTCAACACCGGGAACACCATCCCCAAACTCAAGTAACCCGACCGACACCCACACACTGATACTTTCCTCAGCCGACTCAACACTCGGACACGTAAGGTAGACCCGACCCAACGATCGAAGACCTCCTCCAAAGACACGACAGACCACCACGCAACACCCAAGATCACAAAGGATCGCACACAAAACAAGATCACAAAGGATCACACTCCTATCAGCTGCTCAGTGCCGGTTGCTAACCGGCTGGGCTCGAGCCTGCCCCACGCGCTTTGCCGATCCCTGTCAGGCTCCAGGCGGTCGACCTGTTGGCGATATATACAGCGCTGCTTTTCCGATAGCTAGTCGGAAGGGGAGCTGCCCTCTCATCGCCTAAAAACGCTTAAAACCTCCCGAGACTCGAACTCGGTCAAGCCAGCCAAAGAATGCTCGCAACCTCCCGAGACTCGAACTCGGTCAGGCCAGCCAAAGAACGCTCGCAACTTACCGACACGAAATCGGGTCACTAACCTCGGGCAAACACAATCACAATCACAAGAAAAGTTCAACAAACAGCAACAAGACCGGTTCATCACTCCACAGGCACTCATGGCCACCCAAGACACCAACGGTAAAACACGGACTCAACAACCCCACGGGCACTCACGGCCTCCCAAGACACACCAACCATAACTCACGGGCTCAACAACCCCACGGGCACTCACGGCCTCCCAAGACACACCAACCATAACTCACGGGCTCAACAACCCCACGGGCACTCACGGCCTCCCAAGACACACCAACCAAAACTCACGGGCTCAACAACCCCACGGGCACTCACGGCCTCCCAAGACACACCAACCATAACTCACGGGCTCAACAACCCCACGGCACTCACGGCCTCCCAAGACATACCAACAGTAAAACACGGGCTCTCATGGCCACCCAACACACACCAACAGAAAAAAACAGGCTCTCATGGTCTCCCAAGACACACCCACAATAAAGACACGGGTTCAACAACCCCACGGGCACTCATGGCCACCC
Source organism: Erodium maritimum (assembly GCA_963921825.1). Taxonomy (NCBI): domain Eukaryota; kingdom Viridiplantae; phylum Streptophyta; class Magnoliopsida; order Geraniales; family Geraniaceae; genus Erodium; species Erodium maritimum. The sequence goes on along the minus strand of OY997588.1, from coordinate 45,608,684 downwards.
AAGACACCAACGGTAAAACAGGGGCTCTCATGGCCACCCAAGACACAACAGTAAAGTACGGGCTCTCATGGCCACCCAAGACACAAAATACACAATCAACCTCCGGCATTACCAATGCCTCCAACAGTCTTAATATCAACAGTTTCACAAACAACCTCCGGGCATGGTTATATGCCTCCAGTACTCCTAATCTCGATAAGTTCGCAATCAACCTCCGGGCATGGTCATATGCGTCCAGTAATTCTAACATCGATAAGTTCTCTGCTCCTACGACACTAATAAGTGTCACATGCTTTTCTAATATTCGCTACGTTCCCGTATCATGCCTCTCTAATATTCGATAAACCTACTTAACCCACGACACCCTGGTGTCACATGCAATTCTACTGTTAACTTTCCCTAGTCAGGGCCGAGATCCGGCTACTTTTCCCTACCTCGTGCATGTTCTCCAAAAGCCAACCAACAAGCTCCGGCGTGATCTCAGTCACTCGCCTAGCTTTCCTTTCCCTCGGTCTGCAGCACGATCTAAAAGAACACAATTTCAAACGCTTTTAAGCTTGCAGGCATAATGCTGAATTTTAATAAACCTGACGCCCAAAAGTAACCCTGACAATGTCGATCACTCCCAAACTCCCCAATTACTCGACATTGTCGATATTATACCCGAAAAGGCCCGATTCACCCGACATGGCGAATATGCCCGGGTTTTGTAAATGCCCTTCCGGGGCTCCAAAAATTCCCGTTTTCGTTTCTACGGTCTTAGAATAATTTAAGGGTTCCTAGGCACTCGACGGAATGCAACTTTTGCAATTAAATTCCAAATTTCGATCCGGTTATGGATAAATGATCCGGGGAACGTTTTAAACCACCCGAACACAAAACCCGATCACCCGAGCACGTGGGCCCCACCCGGCCAAGCTAGGTCGTGGGTGGCTAGGGTTCATTGGGGCCCGGCCCACCATGGTGGTGGCCGGCCCTAGCTCCGTCCAGCCACCCCCCATGGTGGCCGGAGCTCCTCCCGAGCTCCCGGTCGTCGGAAAACGTCCTCCTTCACCTCCAAACGTCCCCAAAATGTCTCCAACACTCCCCCAACATCAAAACAACCTTAAACTAATAGTTTCAAACCAAAACCTGAATTTAGAAAATGACAAATCGAAGATCGGTTTGGTGTATACCGTAGAGGAAGACGAGGTGAGCTTGAATCTCTTCACTTTGAGACAATCCAAGGGTGGAGATGACGTGAATAGTGGCCCAAAAGCCCTAGCCCTTCTCTTTCTCTCTTCTTTTCCTTCTCCTTCTCTCTCTAAACCTCTCTCTTCTTTTCTAGTTTTAAAAAACACCAAAAACCATTTTTTTTACAAGTCTTGGCCGACCACCCCTTATGGCCTCATCTTTGTTTTCCCCACAAAACTTAACACCACCACTTGTTTGACAAGTGGCAAGGTGGGTCCCACACCTTCTGGAAAATATCTCCTAGATATTTTCCAATCAGATTCGCGAAAATCGGACGATTCGGGCCCCGAACTGGCACTTTTCCCAAGAAATTACGAAACTTGACGGGCTACAAGGAAACGGCTCAACTAAGACCGCTGCGACGACGGATAAGCTTTTTGGATCCAAAACGGTCCTCGAATGGACCAAAACGTCGCTCGGTTGATTTTTCCAACGAAAAGTCAACATTTCCCAAATTGATCAGAAAGTTGCCCTGAGTCCCCCGGAACTCACTTTGGTCGATAACGGGGTCAACTTAAGTCCGGTATGACCCTCGGGGTCATTTTAAGTTCAATTAAGTGTCAGTCTTAAATTTTTTTAAATTTTCCTGTTTTTCGCAGGTTTGACTGGCGTTGACCGGGAGTGGTTATTACAAAGAGAATAGAACCCGAGTATTCTTGCACCCTCTTGATTGTGTGTATACTTTGACGAGTATGAGAACTCTGTGTATTGATTGTGTTGTGTACCTTGTGTATTGATTCTGTTGTGTACTTTGCGAAGCATGAGAACTCTAAGTATTGAATGCCTTGTGAAAATTATTGGGTAATTGTCGACTTGTTTAAGTGCCCACCATTCCTTAAGAATTAAATTTGAATTTGATAGTGAGTCAAAATCGATAGTGAGTTTGAATTTGACTTTGAGTTTGAAGCTAAGGCTTAACTTAAATTTGGAATTTAGTTTGAAATGGAAAGTAAGTCGAGATAGAGATTGAGGTTGAAATTAAGATCGAGTTTAGATCGGATGAACAAGCGATGCTCGGGTTGGTCATGACACATTGGTTAAATAATTGTTGAGGAATTTGCCGCTTAGGACGGCCGTTAATTGTTAAGTAAAACCTGAAGGGTTAATTTGACCAGGTAATAATGAGTTATTTGCTAAGACCCGCATGGGTTGTTTATGGTGTTCAAGATGTTGTGTACCTGAGATGTTTTATATGTACCGTATGGGTAGGACACTGTGTACAGGTTATTATAAAATGTACCGCTTAAGCGGATGGTTAAAGGAAAATACAAACGGGTCATGCCGAATTTTCGGTAGAAACTGAAGTGTTTGCACTATCACGGGTCGACTCAGGGGCGCCACTGCAGTCGAGCGTGATAGAGGGATGTCAAGTGGTTACAACGAGATTCGGGGACGCCTGAATCAGGTTGTAACGACGTGAGACCGACATGAAGGTTATAAAAGAAAAGTAAGGGTTTGAGATTATGGAAAAGAGTTGAGGACTTAAATTGTGAGATTTATCGTGATGCGATTCTAGACCCTAGTGTTGGGAAGAGACCCAATCGAGGGGTATGCTTGTTGCTTTGCGAATTGTGTGAGTTGATTGAGATTGTTCCTCCTATGGGAGTTGATTGATTTGATTGAATACCGTTGATCTTGGTGAGACGTGCGTGAACCTCCTTGTGTTTTGATCGAACCGGTTGTTCTAAACGAGACTTCGTACTAGCGATCCAAGTGGGATCCCTTTAAGACGCATGAGAACGTCCCTTTTTGATAAATCGAACCACTTGAGTTAAATTGAATTTTGAGTACTTACGTTTTAAATGCAACGAGTACACGAGATGTCCCGTGTTTATAGTCCTAGAGGGACCAGGAGTCGCCCCGCTGTGGGGCAGAGCCAGACACCAGCCGTTGGTCTGGCAGGGACAGCGAGCGCCAGGGTTCGGCGTCCACAGGGCACCAGAGTTTTGAGGTGGACCGGTAGGGTCACCATCGAGCGTTCCTCCAGTCGCAGAGTCGACTTAGGCGACCCCTATGGACGAGACGGTTCGCGCAGCACCAGCATCGCTCAGTGCTCAGCAGGAGACTGCAGTACCAGCACCAGAGTCTGTGCCTACGGTCGACGCAGTCACTATCAAGAGGCCAGGCCAGATGCATGGCCACACGGCCCAGGCTCTCAGAACTTGTCGTAGGTTGAGTACGCCAATCAATCCCGGGGGATTCAGACCGCAAGGCAGCTGTAGTATGGTTGGAGCGAATTACCTGCAACCTTGTTAGTTCGAGAGTATTCGGTTGGTCATCTGAGAATATTTTCGCGACCGTTCAGCTTGAGAAAGAAGCATGATACGGGTGGCAGTTGTGCAGATCCGGGTTAGAGGTGACTTTTAGTTGTTCAATAGATTGTTCCTGGAACAGTGTTCTTTCCCTCAATCCGTTTGAGAGGACCAACACCGACAATTGATGGATATGCAGTAGTGAGGGATGACCGCCTCTAAGTATGAGGCGAGGTTCACGTTCCTGTACCACTTCGCGCCGAGATGGTGCAAACCGAGGAGAACCGCCGCAGGCGTTCGAGATAGGACTCACCCCGTATGTCGCGGATCGGGTTATTAACTTCAGGATGAGGATTAAGAGGCGTCTTTGAGAGACCGCCAAAGCGTGGAGGACCAGGCCGAGGCCGAGTGACTTCCTAAGGTCGTCAAGGAGTCGCAATGCTAAGAGGCAGAGGACCTAAGGATTGTTTCAACCACGGACCAAGTCCAATGAGACACGACGGGTTGGAGCAGCATCGTCGGTTGGACCTACCCCGGTGGCACAGTTTTGTACTTCGTGCAAACAGTTTGGACATTTGGGTCGGAACTGCCCATGGAATGTTGTGTTCACAAACCGTCCTGCATGTCGGCCTACGAGAGCTGATAAGAGGACACACTATCACAGTAGCAGATTCTTCCACCACCACCGAGAGGAGGACTTCTGATTCAGCTGGGCCGAGCATACGCGATTGCCGGACCCCGAGCTGAGGAACTTGATACCGATCTTGAGATCGCTTAGAGTGCCCATTTATGATTTACGTTATGGATTGTGCTTGCTAACACTTGAGCTTTACTCTTGGTCGTATTGTTGTCGTGGTTATTTTCTGTTGGAACGAAATTAAAGCTGGTAAACTCTACCCGTATCTTAACACTCCGACTAGAGGTGCGGTAGTACCGATTAGTCTCAGTTTGAGTTTGAAGGAGGAGTAACAGACCTTATCATACTGAAAGTTCTTTTCTCTCGTCGAGAGTACAGATCGAGTTTTAAGAACTGTTGGGTGAAACAGAAGACGTTCATCGAATGTCATCAGCAGCGAACGCTGAGCAGTGGAAAGCTGCAGCCTTGACCAGTAAACGGTCCGACCGGTCACCGGAGATGACCGAGCAACGATAAGATCAGAGTAGCGCATCGGAAGCATGGTGGGCCCGTACCCACAGGAGTCGTAATCGACAGTTTCTTCTAACCCTGCTAAAGAATTTAAGTTATGAGGTTCGAACCGTCGAAACATCTTTGTTTCAGAATCCCGCTTAACGAGCGAAAAGTTGCACAAGTGTGTGCTGTACTTAAGAGATTGGATTAGAATATTCTCCCTACGTTCGTCTCGGAAGGACTAAACGGTTTGCCGCCAGTTCACGCGGAACAAACGAATAACATCGAGAGTTCTTCAGACGACTTTTAGAGCGGAGAAGAATACGGAAAACGAGAACCGGGTGCCAAGGTGTACCTTTGCCAGCAAGAGGAGAATGAACGCCAAACGTCCCACGAGGACTAAGTATAACCATACGGTTACACCATAGAAGTGAGAGCACCTCACGTTGAAACCCAGCAACAGGTAGCCGAGGGCGACTACCACAAGCTTCCAGGCCAGTAACAAGATGGCACCGAACAAAGCGTTGTGTGGTAGGTCGGATTTTGTGCCGTGCATAGGCACATGTAAGGTTAAGAGTTAATCGTTGTTGGTTTTGAGTTGTTCGAGGAACGATGGAAGGAACCGCTCTAGTTTCTGAACTATTCAAATTATCGAGATCTTAGTGCATGATGATTACTCATTATGGGGTGACTTGGGTGGATTTGACTATAAGTTGTTTTGATCGACAGCTCGTGAACGAGTGTCAACGGTATAAGGATTACCACTGATCGGGATAAACTTTATTGATAAATCTTGGATTGTGTTTCGCTGTCGAGTGTGATTATAGTACCTTTATTTTGGTGTCTTGAAGGACGCCTACTTTCGGCTCGAGTGCCAGTACAAGGTTCCACCATTCTTGTTGTTGTGCGTCGTTCGTCCGACAAGAGGTTGGTAGAGTTTGTGGTTGTGCGGAACCGTGCACCGGGTTTGAGAACCGTAGTCTCGCAGATGCAGTGATTTATACGAAACGACTTGTAAGATGGTTTTGTCAGAAGTGTGAACTGGTATCGACGGTAAGAGAATTATAGCAAGTTGGTTAACTTTCGTGATCGACCGTAGTTGAGAATGGTTATTTTCTCCTTATTTTAGGATCGCGATACTTGTTGAGTGGTTGAATCTTTATTGGGTTGAGAATCATGAACGGTTTTACCAGGTGTAACCTGTCGTTGGATTTGGGCAAGTATGCCGCACTTCGGATAACGTGAGATTCTAATGGTAGTACGTTTTGAGGCATGCCGACTTCCGACTAGAGGTTGGTGCATTGCATTATTCACTTAATTGAGGTACGCCTACCTTTCCACGAAATGTGATGAAACGAACGAGTGTTCCAGATCCTTCGGTGTTAGTGAGGTCTTTTGTTTGTTGCTTGGAGTACGTATTACTCCCTTGTACATTGTTTGTAGTCGGTCTTGACTTTATAGTACTTGAGTTCCTTTGGGATTGATCCTGTGGCGATCAATAAGGAGAAATTGGTTGAGTTACGTTAAGAGTGATTTCGACTTGGTTTGACTGTAAAGGGTTCCAGCAGGATACCTTTGACGACGGAACTTCGGGTGTGAGATATCGAGATCTTCACCTTGGTTTTCTTAAGTGTTTAGATGTTTTCTCGACTTGTGTTGTTACTCGGAAGTTCTTGAGTTGGTGAAACGTTGCCCATGTTTTCGTGAAGTGGGTGAGACGGTTTTGTACCGCCAAGTATGGCGTTTGAGAAATTAGCGTGATCTAGTGAAGTACGTTTAAGTGATTGCTGCGTAAATTCGGAAACGGTTAAAGACCGTGCAGAGCAGACAAAAGATTTTTACAGTTAGAAGGCGCAGACCTCCGGAGGTTACAGTCGGTGATCACGTATCTCTGAGAGTATGCCTAAGAAGAGCCCATGTTCATTTCAACCGTGACGAGGCAAGTTGGCCCCACAACTTATAGGATTCTTTTGAGGTCCTGAGCAGTATTGAAACCGTTTCCTATCGTCTTCCACCTTCCCAACCGCAGAAGTAAACCGCGGATCCCTCGCTCGCGAGTTTATTGGGCTCTCCCTGAGTTAGGGTCAAGTGGAACGCGTCTGTTTTAAATTTCGAGGACGAAATTCTTTTAAGGGGGGAAGACTGTAAAGACCGGTTAAATTAAAATACGTAAATCATATTGTACCGACTTGAAATGTCGAGGTTGGAAAAGCGAATGGAAAACTTGATCGTTTGCAAAAGAAAAAGAAAAGAAAATCAAAAAAAAAAAAATAGAAAGGGGAGTGGTGGGCTAAATTGGGCAGGTCAGAGGTGAGATTGGGCCAACCCACGCGAACCCGGCCCATTCCACGCTTAACCCTAGCCCAATTTCCTACCTCTTCTTCACGCGTTCTGTGCGTGCACGTAATCCAAGACTCGCACGCAGCCTCCTCCCTCATTCTCTCTCGATCTCGTCTCTTCTCTCGCACCAGATCGCCCTTCGTCCTCGCCGACGTCGCCCTTGTCAACCCCACCTCCGTGTAAATCAATCGACGCCGGTGAGCGAACGGTACCGAGAACCTCAAGGCTCGTTTCTTCTTCACCGAGCCCGGTTTCGCATTGTGTTTGGGTCGGACGCTCAGCACCGGTGAGCCACACACCGTCCTTCTCTCCCACGTTTCTGAATCGCGCGAAATCGAGGCCTCTTCGGACGGAAACCCTCACGACGCTGCGGATTCGAGCGAGCTCCACCGGAAATGACGCCGACGACCTCTTCTCTCGCCAGATCTGGAACGGGAGCGGCCTCTGGATACACCACGACGACCACCGCCCTCCTCCAGGTCAGGCGGACACTCCGACGCCACTCCCAGACGTCGCTGGGCGTTCCCTCGAGCTCCCTACTGCCGTGCTCGTCGCCAGAGCAAAACCCTGGACGGCGACCTCCCCCGTACTCGAACGGACAGAAGCAGGTCGGGATTGGGCTCTGTGGTTGGGCCTCGGGTCTCTTTGTTTGGGCTTGGATCGGCAGAGCTTGGGCCAGGTCCAGGTCTAAGGCCCGGGTCAGGAACCGGGCTTTGGTTTGGGTTTTGCGTCGGATTTGGGTCGGAGCCGGGTCGAACCGTTTTACAGATTTAGTTTTTTTAAAAAATATTTTTTAATAAATTAATTAATTTATTTTTTTTGACTTAAAATGGATAATTAAGGACTTGTGGTTAAATCAGTGAACCTTCAGACTTTTACCGGTATTGTTTGGACGACTCGAGTAATTTCAATTATAACGTGCATATTAGGATAATAAAATCGGAAACGTCCTAGACTGGCATATAGGATGCGAACAACTAGAATAATCGTCTTTCAATTATTAATAACCGAAAATGTCTAGAATGCATGCTTAGGATGAGAATAACTAGTGTAACTTGCTTTCAATACTTGGGATTTGATTTACCGGTAGAGAGGCCGTGTTGAGCCCTCGGATTAGTTGTTGTGTTAGGATCACATGTTTGATAGATTAATTTGAATAAGTTGAGAGTCTAACGAAACTAGCTAAATCGTAGGCTTAATCGATTGATTGAAACTAGTTTAATGTTATGGTTGATTGGTTGAATGTTTACTTGCTTGGTTCAGTGATTACGTGGTGAATTACTCGTTTTATTGAACGGATGATCGAGTATGACTGGTTGTGCCAAAGGGGTACAATTAGGTGATCGATGTACCGCTGGTTCATGATAGGTAAGTATACGGTAAATGTGGAATGTTATTGGGTGTCTTTGCTGTGATGAAAGTGTGACTTGAGAAGTGTTCATTGTTGGATGAATTTAATGCTTGTCTATTTATTCTTATTCTTGAAATGTTTGTTTGTTTGGTTGGTTGGTTGCTTGTTTAGTTCGGTACTACACCGGGGGGGGGGGGGGGGGGGGTTAATCCGGTGCCGTGGTTGTGGTGGAGGTTGACAGATACAGTGAGATATTGGTTGAGTATTGGAGCCTGAGGGCATTGGTTACTGGATATTACGAGAATTGATTATTGGAGCCTGAGAGCTCGGCAGATCCTACGAGATAATGATTTGATTACTTTATGAGAGATGGTTACATCGGTTATTGATCCTGCGAGATAACGGTTATGTACCCTGCGGGGCATTGGTTATTGAGCCTGCGGGCAATGGTTATGGAACCTGCGGGGCATTGGTTATCGAGCCTGCGGGCAATGGTTACGGACCCTGCGGGGCATTGATTATCGGACCCTGCGGGGCATTGATTATCGGACCCTGCGGGGCATTGGACACTGGACCCTGCGGGGCAATTGGATGGTTTACCCTGCGGGGATTGATTTCTTGATTATTTCACCCAAGTGTGTGCGTCCTACGGGAGCACTACTTGGTTCCCTATGACTTATGGTCCTTTGGAGGCATTTTCGAGAATCCCGACGATGAGCGTCCCTATGGGATGGTTTCCGGTGCCCCGACGCATGTGCCTCCTCTGGACCGAGGGAAAATCTGATATGATATGGGTACTCTGGTGGATCGGAATTATGGGAACCGAGGTGATCCCAGAATCTATCCATGGATCGGAGGCTTGAGAAAGCAAGAGGTTGGCGTGAGATCAATTACTCCCATTTTAATCGTTTGATGCGTTATAATATTTTTATGAAACTTTCTAAATTACGGTTATCCTTAAGAGTACAATGTCTATCTGGTTATATCATGTTTATCTAATATTCCGTCGTTTATAGAATTATATCATTACTTGAGTTACTTGTTTAAGCAGTACGACATCGATCTAAGGGTTGAATTGTTAAGGTTTTTCCTACTGAGCGTAAGCTCATCCCCTTTGTTTTCCTTACTGTTTTACAGGTGTAGCTGTCGTCTAGTGTGTTCGAGGCTCGGGAGCTTTTGGACATCTTAGGGTTTATCTTAGAGTCATGTTGGTCGTGTGTTCTGAACTTTATTTATTTGACTTTATATGTTGAGCTGTGACTCATTGGAAGTTTTGGAACTATTTACTGATGTTGATATGAAGAGTATCTTGAGTTTTTAAAGATTTTGTTAGTTAAATTATCACTTTGCTACTTTTATTTCTGGTCACGTCTCGAGTCCGATCAAAATCGGATTTGGGGCGTGACATGTTTGGTGGCTACTAAGATTTAAGGGTTTACTGGTAGGAGAAGTTCTCCTTGATTAGGTTACTTGTGTTGCAAGTTTCTATTGTTGGGGGACTTTGTTTTGGTGCCTTGGTGTGTAAGTTAACTTTAAGAATACCCTTGGCCATGTCCTTTACTTCAAAGGCATGGTTTATAATATTTTCGAAAACTACTGATCAAAAAAAAAATACCAGGTTGTTTAATTCTCCTTTCTTTGAGCGAAAGGTGAAATTGTATTAATTTTATATCAAGACATTGATGTGCGCCTGGGAACATGCTCTCAGGCCACTAATAGGGTCAGCTAGAACGAGTAATGCCTCACTGAACTTTTTACCACTATAACTGTCGCATACTGTTTTCGAAAGCCATATAGGCAAGGACAGAATACGAAGAGGGGGAATGGGGTGTCATAAATATAGGATCTCAACAACGGTGATGGTGTGATGCAAAACATCTACATGGGAGTTCTCCTAGGGCACAGAGCTCGGAAAAACCCGAGTGGTTCTATCCATGGTCAAGGTTCCCATAGGGTTCACGCCATTGGGATTAGGTGACTAATCAACATCTCTTTAATCTGTCGCATAGGCCTTGATCTTCCTGTCCCTCTAATACTCTAGCATAGAGGAGCCAAATCTCGGGAGGCCTTTGACTTCCCATGTGCACTCCTTCAAGTCATGTCCGAGTCTACCACAGTTGTAGCAAAAGCTCGGGAGTTTGGAATAGGAGTGTTCAATGTGGATTGGCTCAGGGAATTCCTTGAATTGAAGTATTAGTCCCCTCCAGAGCGGCCTCTCAATGAGATGCCAGAAGTGAACCTGTATAGTTCCCCCAACACATGCCCTACTTATCACATGGGACCTCCACACATGCCCCAGAGCGTCCCCAATAGAGGTACTCATATCTCATGTCCTTACCAGAGGAAACCCCTAGCGTGCGCCCACAATTGCACTCGGTCAAGGTACGACGTCTCCCTAGCGCAAGGATCCAGATCCTCGAGCAGCAGAGCCCGTCCGTCGAAGCACCAGGGCTCATTGCCTCGTACCCACGCCCGAGCCTCAGAGGACAGGAAGTAGAAACCAAAGAGTCTCGTCCCTAGGTCCTTAATCACAAGCCCCTCAGCCACCTTCCCCCATGCATTCGTAATGATACGCATGTGAGTTTCCTTCTGAGGGGTCTTTGAATACCATAGTTTTCCCAGAATGCCCCATTACTAGCAGGCAATGGCCGTCAATGTTGCCCGAGAAGACGGGACAAATACCTCGACCTCCGCCTCCTCTTCCAATGAACAGGACGCAGACCATCCTGTAGACCTTGAAGCTCCGAGATCAAGTCAGTCGAGGGTGGTTGAAACTCCTCCATCGCCAAGTGCCTCGACCAATCCCACGTCATTTCTTTTGGCGTTACAAGGCACGCCGAGATAAGCGTAATCTTATCCTTGTCGGGGAGGCAACGACCTAACCCTAGAGCCACCACTATCAACCTAGGAAATTCCTTGATCAGGGCCTTTCCTTTTGTCGGGTCTCGCTACAGCGGTGGTGCCCTAAGAGGACTAGAGACCGGCGTATTAAACGCTTTAACCCATGCAACCATAGTGGGTGGAGGCGGAGCATGCTCTTGACGCGGTGTTGAGGAAACCCTAGCCACCACACTGCTTTTAAGAGGATCCGACGGCGGCGGAACACTAATAACCGCGCCACCCTGTTGGGGAATAGTCAGAGTGAGGTCGTGACTGGTATGGGGGGTCGGTGAACAAGGGTTAGGGAGATGGAGGGATAGAAGGCCCTTACTTGTAGATGAAGGAATTGTGGGTCGCTTGGTAATCGGTCTCCCATGTCTTGGTTTCACGATCGGAGCCGGGGAGGCTGACCCCATTGATAAGGAGAGGCTTCTCCTGGAGGAGGGAGAGCCGGAATCTCCACCACAGACAGAGAAGTAGGGAAGCCTTAGTCGGCTTGGGATTTCTCCATCGGCGACTCTTCTCCCCCGCACCGTGAACGGTCTACAAGGGACAAGGTAAAGCCAGAAGAGCACCATCAGTAGGCACGACGACAGGAAGCACGACGAGAACCACCATAGAAGGCGTGTCGACAAGATCGAGGGTAGAAGAAAGCACCATAGCTTCGTGCGGCTAGGACTAGGAGAGAATCTCAAAGTTAAGAGAGTTTTTAGTTTGGTTGCCTAATTCTCCTTAGTTTCTCCCTTAAATTTATTATTTCAATTTCATATCTATTTGAACTTTTTTTTTGAGTAACCGTGCAATATATTCCTTTAAGAGAGTTAGTATATGCCTGAGAGCCCTGATTGGACAAAAACAATAACCCTGTCTACTGAAAAACGTCTCAGACGTTTTGTTGAAATGTCATAAAGGCGACCGACAACTGACAACCAAATCAAATGAACTAGAACAATATTGAAATAACTATGATAAACCAAAATAAAATAGTATTGAACTAACAACCAAATCCTAAGAACAATAAAATTAAAGGCGACTGACGAAACACTACTCAAAGTGGGGCCTGAATACCGTTGGGTCGCCCGAGGGCGATGCTCTACTTCTGTTATAAAACCAAACCTATGATCGTCAGTGGTGAAGGACAGACAGGGGCCTGTGGGTAGAGGGTGCGGCGGTGGAGGCCAGAGATAGGGCGTGGTGGATGAAGGGACGGAGGTGGGTACTTCCGAGGCGCCGGCTGCGACAATTTTAGATATCCTGGCGGATGTAGGGGCGGTGGTGGAGGCCTGGGAGGAGGCCAAGCCTGTGGCGGGAGAGAGGGGCAAGACTTAGGCCGAGAGCGACAGCGGTGTGCTAAGGCCAAGGAAACCCTAGCAGCCGTAGGGCGGCCGGAGACGAGACTGGAGACACGATGTTGGTGGCGGAGGGGAGCCAACACCGTGGTGACGGACATAAGCCAGGAGAGACGACGGCGCTGCATGTCCTGCAGGGTTCGAAACCCTAGCAGAGAGGGATGGCAGCGGCGACTTCCGAGGTGGCGGCTGTGACGGCTTCAGAGACGCCGACCTGCACAAGACCTAAAAGGAAGAGACAGTAGAGAGTATGCGTGGAAGAGAGGAGCAAAACCATGACAAAGACCATGTCCATAACTATGGTCGTGATATTACGACGAGAGAAAGAGGGCTCTTAAGGTTTTTTTTATGCTCATTATCATTTTGTTTGAACTTCTTCTTCATTTGAGGCTCAGATACATATTCATGTATTTATTAAAATGCTTTTTTTTTTAAAATTTTGATGCTTAGTACTTCAGCTTTTGGTTCCATATTTTTATTCTTAAATTCGTGTTGCAAGTCTACTCAGATTGTCTGAAATATTTCGCCAATACTTGTTAGGAGAGTTCTTGAATGGTATATCAACTGAAAAGGAAATGCTTTTATAATTTTTGATGCTTAGTCCACGTAGATTGTCTAATGTTTTTTTGATAAGCAAATCAATATTGTAAATCTCCCTCATTTCAAAGATTAAAACGGGAGGACAAAAGTATCTAGCTACAGAGACTAAACAAATTTTTAGAGCACCACAAAGTCGAATCCAATTACAAGGATCAAACTAAAAACCGAGGAAACAAAAGGGTAGGAAATTGAAATGGCTATTACAACTAATGAAGTTGAGCCCCTGAATCATAACCTGCCCCAAATAAAGAGGATCCATGCATTAATAAGTTCCTTGTGATTGAAGTAGATCAAACAGCAAAATTGGCAATCTTGGAGCTGTTACTTACGGCTGAAGAAATGACAGAGTTGCTATCATTGGACGATTGAATCAAAGGAAAAAGGGAGAGAATTTGTTGTAGAGTGGGATTTGAGGTTGCTTGAGAGGTATAAGGATAATGTGCCATCTTAATCCACAGTAAAGCTTGAGCAACAAGCATCAGATTAGTGAGAGCATCACTCCAGCAATGAGAGGTGTGACTTTGTGACTTTCTTGCTTCTTAAGAAACCAAAATTGAGGAAGTGCAGGGCTGCTACTGGTTTAATAGGTTTGCAGAATTAATTGCGAACTTGCATCTAAAGTAACCAAAAGTAAGGGATTGTAGTGGCTGCTACTGATTTAGCAAGCTAGCTTAAAGTAATGCAGACACCTACAGGCAAGAAGGAACAAAAGGAAACCAAAGGAGGTGAACAGATAGACCCAAAACCAGAAGGGCTCAGAGAGAGCACCAACCAGACTCAACTAACAACCCCCACTCAAAAACAACCTAAGGAGGAGGAAACACTAACCACACTCAAATAGAGAACAGAAAACCCCAAAGAGAGACTCCCTTACCACAGTACCCAAACCCACCCTCAAAACCACCCCTCACACCCCACAACCAGCTGAAGAGAGAAAAAGAAACCAGGCAGAGAAACCCACCAAAAGAGAAAGAGAGATGAAGGTATTATCTCCTCATCAAACAGGCTTGAGGAGATGCTATCCAAGTCTCAAAGGTGAATCTATAAATATAGGAGAAGAAGGCACTTTCCCAAGAAAAGATGATGCTTTGAATCTTGATGAATATTTCTGTAGAAGTTAAGATCACTGCATTGAACAATTTGTCATTTCTGGCCAACCAGATTTCCCAACAGGTTAGTTTTAGAATCTTTCCCCAACTCTTCTTGAATTTTGAATTAACCAGATGAAGCCAAGAGAAAAATAGGGACTTAATATCAGCAGGCATAGTCCAGGATACCCCCACCAGTTAAGAACAAGATTCCATACATCCCAAGCAGTGTTACAATGTAGAAGTATATGAGCAGCATCTTCAAAATCCCAAGAACAAGGACATATTAATTCTTCTAGAGAGAAGTTCATACCTCTGGATTCTAGGAAACACCTTGAAGGGATGGCCTCCAAACAATCTAGCCAACAGAAAGCCACAATTTTGGGAGGCACACCTTGAGACCAAAGATTTTTGGTCCATCCAGGAATGACAGTAGCTTGGGGAGCAAGCAAAGAATACATTTTTTTGACTGAGAACCCTTTATCATCATAAATCCTGGACATTGCATCATCATCAGTATTAGGGGAGATCAAGTAGAGAATTGAGCTGATCAACCCCCATTCAAATTCCTCCCAGCCTCTAGGGGATCTTCTGAGATTCAAGTTCCAATCCTCACCATCCCAAAGGTCCTCTATTAGGTCTTTTTAGCATTTGACAAGAGGTATCTTCTTGGAAATAAGGTCTTGAGAGTGGTTTCTCTACACCCAACATCAGTACAAAAAATGGATTTTATTGCCTCTTGCAAGCTTTTGAGCCAATAAAATCACTGAATCTTGGATCTTCTCCGAATTGTAGAATTTGATTGAAAAAACCTGCCTTGCCAATTTCTACAAATTTTGATAAATCCCAATCCTTTATGTCCCAGCCTGCTTTGGAGCAAATGACTTGTTTCCATAGGGCCTCATCTTCTGTAGCAAATCTCCACCACCATTTTGGTAAGAGAGACAAATTCATATCTACTAGTCCTTTGATGCCTAGACCACCTTGAGCTTTGGTTTTACAAACTGTTGACCATTTTACATTACAAAATACTCTTGAGGTTGATGAGCCATGCCAAAGAAACCTTCTCTGCCAGCTTTCACAGGACTTGATGACTGCTTTTGGGGCCTTCAGAAGTGAGAAGAAGTATAGAGGCAATGAGGCCAGAGTTGATTTGAGAAGATTAATTCTTCCTCCAAAATATAGGAGCTTTGCCTGCTAGAGACCAAGAGCTTTTTTGAACTTTTCAATTACTGGTTTCCAAGTACTGATCTTTCTAGGATTAGCTCCAAGGGAAAAGCCAAGATAAGTGATGGGTAGAGATCCTATATAGCAACCAAGAGCATCTGCCAATTCAGTTGTTTCTTTTGAGGTGATATTGAAGGAGATCAAGATAGACTTGTTATAATTGACTTTTAGTCTAGCAGTTAAATAGAACATAGCCAATGCTGATTTGAGATTTCAGCTCCTTGGATAGAAGCTTCAATAAAGAAGATGGTGTCATCTGCATATTCTAAATGAGAGATTATAGGACCTTCTGTACCTATCTTTATACCAGTGAAATGATTTCCCATCAACCCTGCCTTCATTATCTGATTTAGAGCCTTTGAGATGTTCACAAAAATGAGGGGGGATAAAGCACATCCCTGTCTCAATCCCCTCAACAACTGAAAGTCATGGCTTGGTGAGCCATTAATAAGAACTGAGACTGAAGCTCTGATACAGGAAGAGATCCACATTCTCCAAAGCAAGCCAAAACCCATTTTGGTTAGAATTTCCATAATAAAGCTCCAACTGACTTTATCAAAAGTCTTTTCAAAATCAGCTTTGAACATCACTAGCTTTTGTTTTGATTTTTTGATATGATCAACCACCTCAGATGCAACCAATATTCAATCCATGATTTTCCTTCCCATTATGAAACCAGATTGCTCAAAACCCACTAATTTTCCCACTACTAACTTGAGTCTAGAAGATAACAACTTGGAGAGTATGTTATAAGGCCCCCCCATTAGACTTATGGGTCTAAAGTCATTGAAAGTTGTAGGTGAGTCACATTTGGGGATTAAGATATTGAATGAAGAGTTGAGACCTTTTCCTATATGACCTGAGTACTGGAAGTGGGAGAAGAAATTTATAAGATCCACTCTTATTATTGGCCAACAGACCTAAAAAACCTCAGTATGAAGCCATCAGGCCCTGTTGCCTTGTCTCCAGCACAAACCATTACTGCTTGAAGTATCTCCTCCTCTAGAAATGGTCTTTCTAACCACTGAGCTTCCTCTGGATTGATGTTTGTAAAGTTTAAATGATCAATGTCCATAGCTGAAGGGAATGATCCTTGAAATCTTGTACTGAAATATGAGCCTGCTGAATTTTTTATTTGAGTGGGATCTAATAAACATTCACCCTGGAACCAAATCTGAGAAATTTACTTTTGTGCACCTTTGTAGTTTGCTATCATATGAAAATATTTTGAGCCTTGATCTCCCTCATGAAGCCATTTTTTCCTGGTTTTTTGATTCCACAACTTTGGGTGTAGCTTTGTTTTTGTGATTAGTTCTACTCTCAAAGCTCCTCTTTGAGAACATTCCTGCTGAGATAATTCCCTAGAATAAATCAGAGAATCAAATTTGTCAATTCTTGTCCTAAGATTAGCAATAGAGGTCTCCAAAATTCCATAAACCTCCACATTCCAAACTTTGAGATCCTCCTTCCATAATTTGAGCTTCTTCCAGAGCATATAATGAGGCCAGCCTGCTACCCTATAAGAGTTCCAAAAGCTTTCCACAGCTTTGAAGAATCTGTGATCTTTCAACCAAATATTAAGAGATTTAAATGGTTAAGGCCCCCATTCAATGATATGGTTGGATAATGTGATGGGTTTATGATCTGAAATGCATCTTGGGTGATAAGCTTAAGTTCGTTGAGGATAGCAAGCCAAGAATTCAGAAGAAACTAGAAACCTATCAAGCCTTGAGGCTTTGGAGCCAGGACCAAACCAGGTAAAATTGCCACCTAGGAGAGTCTAATGTTATGCTAATACTGGTTAGGGGAGTTCTTCAATGGTATCAACCGAAAATGGAATCGTAAGTTAAGGTTCCACAAATATATAAAATATAAAAATGTATATATAGATAAATATTATTTTATGTGGGTGAGATACCTCTCACTAAAACAAACTTATACCAGTGTGCTCTGTACTTTGGCCGCCGACAACTGTCCGTCATGGACGTTTCTGGTGGCTACTCGACTCCTACCCCTACCCCTCCTTACCCCTCTTACCTCCCTCTGTCTTCGTCCCTTTCTTTTCTTCCTGTAGCTTTTCTTCCCTATTCTTTTCGTGAATCTCTTTGTCTCTAGCAACAACCGTTCAGATCCGTGCGTGGGAGGCGTTTTCTTCACCATTCAGGTGGAGATCGTTGTAGATATGGATTTTCCAACTCGTTCGTTACTTGAATGTTGCAGGTCTGGGGGTTTGGGCTGCGGATCTAGTCTCTCCGACCGTATCTCTTCTTGCCTCTTCCGTTTTGGCGTGGGTCTCGACGTGGGTGGTTTCGCCGTGACTGGGTTCGTGATGGCTGGAGGTGCTCCTTCCCGATGCTTAGCAACTTCCTTCATGCAACTAGTCGCCTGGGCCGACTTTTCATCTCTGTTGAGAAATTCGTGTTAGATCGTATTGTGGTCGGCGTTCGATGCTGGTTGGCGACGACGATCTCGTCCCTCCGGGATCGGTGAGATCAGGAGACTTTACTCCGACTCTTCTTCTATCATTCTCGGCGTAAGGTACCCCTCATTTGTTCTCTCCTTTTTGAGTTCCTATTTTCCTCGATCACGGTGGTGGGATCGAGGCCTTACGGGTTGGGGCTGGCCACCGTGGGGGTTTGCCTAAGGGCATGTTTGGTTTATCTTTGGGATGGAACTCTTGGGGGTGTATTCTTTTACTGTGGGGGTGGTAGGTGTTCTTTACCGGCCTCCTCTAACGGGGTCGTTGCTGGTGTTGACCGATAGTGTGTTATCTTTTGATAATTTAGGCTCAGTTTTGGGGTTTTGGTTGTGTGTGTGGTGCTTCCTCTTACTGTCTGGTTAAGGTTGTTTTGGGAGTAACTTTTTCTCCTTGTCTACCGTGGTGTGACTGTTCTCGGTTCGTGAGGAGTGACTTTTTGTTTTTAGTCTTCCACCAGGCTCTGTTCTTCACGGTAGATAAATTCGGGTAGTGAGACCTTGGTCTTTTCTGTATTTGTTATGATTATTATGTTTCATTTCCCTTCGGGGTTTGTTAAGGTTTCATTTAGGAAGGCTTATGTCTATTGTTCTGTTGTTTGTTCTGGGTTGAGTTTTCCCTTGAGGTTTGCTCTTAGTTTGCTTCATGATTGGTATACTTAGGTACTAAGACCTATGTTGTATCGAACTGTTGTTGAGGAGTCTCTGACGACTTACTCTGGTTGTATAATGAGGGTTTATCCCTTATTCCTGCTTTCTTTTTGAAAACGTGGACTATTAATATATATTTTTCTTTAAAAAAAAATACATAAATACATTACGGTATATGAGTCACTTACACACATGAGAGACATACTTCTTATGGAGCATGTTAGAAAAGTACAGTATAGCAAGCTATCTTGTTATACTTGAAGTCTGAAATGTACACTTGTAAGTATATATTGATAAGCTGACCAAATATACAGGAAAAAGGGCACCCTTGGAGTTATGGCCAGAGGTGGGTCCAATAATCGTCGCGGTATACCCTGAAACTAATTTCTAGATCTGCCTCTGGTGGTACGTATGTTTGGTCATTAACAAAGCACCATTAACTATGGTGAGCCAAGAGGACGAGGAATGTCGATGTGGAGGAAGGACGCTCGCGAGCTCTCCTCGCCCCCGTCGTGGCTATGAATCCCGAGTCGATCTACTCCATCAATTCTTTGGTGATTTCTTTGTTTTGTTGGCTTGCTTTTGTCGAGTTCTCTGCCATGATGATTGTGTTGGTCAGGTGGAGATTGTTGAACCAGAAACAAGATTTTTCCATGGTGGTTGAGTTGCTCGAGTTATGAATATTCTTCCCCCATGTTTCGTATCACAGTTTAATCAATCCAGTAAATTATAGGGATAATTGTTCAAAACTACTTTAAAGTTTCGTCCACAAACGATTTGATGCACAAAGTTTTGTCCATGCTTTGTGGGTGCACTGAAGTTTTGTCCACGCTTTGTGGGTGCATTGAAGTTTTGCCCGCGCTTTTGTGGGTGCATTTAAGTTATGTCCACGTTTTGTGGGTGCATTGAAGTTTTGTCCACGCTTGTATTCAATCCGGGAAGCACTGCCCAGACCATTATTCTAAACATCCCTATTACGTCAAAACTAAAAAAGTCGTGGATAAAACTTCAAGGTTGCCACACAGCGAGGATGAAATTTTGTGCATAACTTGTTTGTGGACAAAATTTTAGGATAGTTTTGAATAATTATCCCTAAATTATATATAAATAATGATTTTCATTCTGCGCTATCCCGTGATGGGCCTGTAGTGGATACAAGGCCTCAATTGTTTGGCCAGATAGTTTTGCAAGCCCAGAAGCCAGTAGTGGACTCGTCACTTGCGGGGGTTGTAGACGACGGAACTTTTGTGGATCACCCGCGGAAAGACATTCTTCTGAGTCCAAAAAGTATCCCCGTTGAGGTGCCAAGGAAACGTGGTCGTCCAAAAAAAAGGACAGCCAAAAAAGACTGTTCCTCCAGTTGTTTTTTACCAGACAAGAGCCAAAAGATCGTCTGATAAGGGGGGTCAAGCGGGAAGTTTCACCATTGATATTGCCAAACAAAGTAAAGATGGAGAGTGGAGCTTTAGTAAGAGAACTGCGAAAAGGGTTGTTGCCAATTCCCCAGTTTCTGAATCCCCACAGCGTGTTGAGGATGAGGAGGACGTCGAGTTTAGCGAGGACGAGGTTACCCCGGAATGGAGTTCAGGACACTCAACTCCTGTTTTGGTTTCTAACCGATTTCTCTGCTTGACTTCGGACAGGAAGTAGGCAAGGAGGGCGGTGCTCTGTTTAATTTACTTTCTTGTTTGAGTTTGGTTTTTAGTATTGTTATTTGTTTTTGTATCGGTTGGGGAAAAAGGTTCTTTTAAGGATTGTTTTTCTTGCATCGTTTTACTTTTTGTAGAACGTTTGCCTAATAAAAATTTCGCTTATAAAAAAAAATAATGATATTTCACACAACCCTGACTTTTCCTACGTGAATTTGGTCATGATTCTTGGTCCATGTAAATGTATAATAAGGATCTTTTATGCCTAATACACTGATTATAAACATATGTGTATATATGTTTATAGAGGAGAAATCTATTGAGAACCACTCTTAACATAGAAACTGTGAGAACGAATCCTAGCCACTCTCATTTATGATCCAACACTCATCAAACTGCCACATCATCACCCCAATTCAACCCACATACACGCTACTTTCATCCATTCTCATACAAGCAAGGGCATAATTGTAATATCATGGTGTCATGTGGACAAGTGTCCATTTTTTTCTTCACCAATTCACTAATTTAATATCTCCCGATTCGTTTGAACTCCGATTAACTTCAAACTTGCGCCAATATTTTTCTTTTTTCAAGGGCTTTAAATCAAGATCAGTCATGAATATATTTTGAAGCACGAAAATAAAAATTTATATCAAGGTGATAAAAATAATGTTGAGCGTTGATAAATCTTCACTAATATCAAAGTACCAAACCAAACTAGTGCTAAATGTTGATAAAAAAACATCTAATGAGGTGATAAAACCATTTTCAATTTTGATAATAAGTGTGATACACTAGAGTTTAACGTTGATAAAAAAAAACTTGTGATGGGGTGATAAGAAACACGTAATTCAATGATAAATCTAGTGTTTATTGTTGATAAAACTAGTGTTCATAAAAAGTATGTGATGAGATGATAACAATCATGATCTGTTTTGGAGAATGGGGTGATAAAACCAGTGTAAGGTGTTGATAAAACCAGGGTAAAGTGTTGATAAACCCAAAGCAAAGTGTTGATAAAAATTATCCATATATAATTTCTTTAAAAACCAGCCCTAAAATAATATTTTTTTCGTGCTTCAAAAAAACATGTGATGGGGGTGATAAAACACACATAATTTGAATGATAAACCTAGTGTTTAGTGTTGATAAAACTAGTGTTCATAAAAAGAACGCGATGAGGTGATAAAATCATGACCAGTTTTAGAAAATGAGGTGATAAAACCAGTGTAAAGTGCTGATAAAACCAGTGTAAAAGTGTTGATAAATCTGGAGCAAAGTGTTGATAAAAATTACCCAGATTTTTTTTTAAAAAAATCAACCCCGAAATAATTTTTTTTTCGTGCTTCAAAATATATTCATGACTGATCTTGATTGAAAGCCCTTAAAAAAACAAAACTAATGGCGCAAGTTTGAAGCCAATCGGAGTTCAAACGAAGCGGGAAAAATTAAATTATTGAATTGGTTAAAAAAAGGTAATATGATAGTTTTACTAAAAAGCCCTTACCACTTACTAAAAAGTGCTGTTTTTTTTTGCAGTCAACAAGTAAACTACTCAATTGCATCTCATCCATCCATTCTTAAAATGGATGACTTAGATTGGTTCTCGCGGTTACTACGTTAAAACATGGTTCTCACTAGATTTCTCCTCTATGTTTATGATCATTTGTTTTTTGGTTTTTTTAATATAATATGGTTTTTTATGCCTAGTACACATAATATAAACATATGTATAGGCATGTTTCATGGTTATTTGTTTTTGATTTGATTGCGAAGATTAAATTAAATTTTGACTTCCTGTATGACATATGTATGTAGAGAAATCATATACGGTTTCATCTGTTTCATTTATTTTATTAATATATTTTTTGGTGTTAGATGATATCTTTTTTGGAAAGCTAGCAGTGAATTAAAATCAATGGGTTTTAAGAAATAAAATCCAAAGAAAGAGGATAAGTCCCATCTTCCAAACAAAGGAACTTTCAATAGAAAGCCCCAAACAAACAAATATCTTACAATTAAAGGTACTCCAAAGAGTCTCCACACCTCTAATACAACTATACTAAGAGTACATTGATCTAAACTCGAAAGAAATTTTAGTGAACTAATTAAAAAGACTAAGGACAAGTGCAGGAAAGTCCAGACCAACCATCTAATTCGAACAGGTTCCATACAAAGAAAAATCTTCCCAAGTAGAAATGCAGCAGTTAATAACCCAAACTACCATTTACTTGAGCCCCAAGAAAACGTGCAAATCTTCAATATAGATAAGAAAATAGTGTTTCAGTGGTCAGACTACTAGAACATCAGTTGGATCCACGCCTTCTCAGCATCAAGAAGTCTAACAGCTTCAGTCACAACAACCTGGAAGCCAGCTCTTGCTTGTCTTGAGGCCCAAGAAACAGAATACCCAAAAAACAAGTGACCAAATGTAAAATCAAGTAGCCCAAGTCTCTGATCAGGTAAAAAGGAACAATACCCCTCAAACCACCAAACACAGAACACACAGTCACACAATTCAAGACACAGAAAGACTCCACTCAACCCTAGTGATGACTACCCTCACTCAAGAACAAACACAGACAAGGGAGGGAAAGAACCCACTTTTAAAAGGATACTATACAGAACCAAACCACACCCCCTAACCAAACCAATACTCCCTACCTCACTCAGCCTCGCACACTCCCCAACCAGTCCTAACCCAACCCAGAATCCCCAAATTCACCAAAACCAGCCACTTCTCCAGTACAAATCAAGGGAGATTGTCCAAGATCAGAGGCTTCCTTCTGATTCTCGTCACAAAAATGGGGAATGCTGCCAGGCAAAGAATGAGAAAGCATGGTTGTGTTTGAATAATGACTACTCAATTGCAAATGAGGTGTGTTGAATTTTGAGCAGTGTTTCTTGTACTGATTTAAATTCATTTATATTAGCTGGGATGAACCAAGAGATTCCCCACCAGTGTAGTACACTAGCCCAAACCCTCCAAGTTCTGTTGCAGCAAATAAAGAGATGATTCAAGTCTTCAAAGCATGTTCCATAGAATCTACACCATGAGTCTGCAATAGGAATGACAATGCCTCTAGCTTCAAGGAAACCTTTAGTAGGTACAGCACCTACACATGCCAGCCAAGTGAAGGCTGCAATTTTTGGTGACAAATTTGGAAGCCAAAGATATTGGCTCCAATGACAAGAGGTAGATGAGTGTGTCAGGTGTGTGTACATTCTACTAACAGTGAACCCTTTTTCATCCACCTTCCTGTTAGTCTTAGTGCCCGTAGTTCAATCCTAAATGTCCAAATGTATATATCATCGTTAGCAATAAAATTAAAGCGGTTTTATATTACTTATGTGTTGGAGTAATATATCGATGTGTGCTCTGATCTATGCCCACCATGCGAATAGAACCATAGATCGAGATAGATCACACTCGATGGGTCCCTAGTCAACAAAGCTTCACTAGAAGCGACTAGTATGAAAGATGGCTCTTTATGGCTTACGTTCTGTTAGTCATTGGAATCGGATTCCGGAGTCTGATCATAGATATCATGTGGGACATGATATTGGACGACCCGCCCTGAATATGTGCCATAGATTAAGTCATGAACATATTCAGTGTTGTAGCTTGTCATGTATCCTTAGACCAAGGAGTCTTTGTGATCGCTATGTAGTCAACAACTGAGTTTGACCTGAGCCTAACGTTGTCCGTAACAGGGCTTCCATAACGGCCAGGATTGGCTTGGGGACGGTCTACATGAGTGACACGAAAGACGGCTAAGAGATTTATCCCTCATACTAAGGTATGGGAAAGATAT
The DNA here is from genome assembly GCA_963921825.1 of Erodium maritimum. Classification (NCBI taxonomy): domain Eukaryota; kingdom Viridiplantae; phylum Streptophyta; class Magnoliopsida; order Geraniales; family Geraniaceae; genus Erodium; species Erodium maritimum. The sequence continues at coordinate 45,584,642 of OY997588.1, read as the reverse complement.
CGGTTCTCGGCCACTTGATCGAGAGTGACTGGAAGAATAGCATGGCCATGCACATGATACTGGGTATCATATCTTCAGTCATCTCACATATCAAGGAACGGTGATTGAGAATAATAAGGATGACGGCTCTATGCCTTATCTCAATCAGGATATCGGAGATAAAAGGATAATGACAGGGACGACGGAAAGGTTAGAATCGACAGGGTCGATTCGTTATGTAGTGTCAGGCAATACTAAAGTCTCGTTAGTTGCCACTTAAATAGGATCAAGTAAAATGGGATTTTACGTTGATCTATTGACATGCATAAACCTAAGGGTCACACCGGAGGATGAAACTCATTGACACATTTATGGAGAATGGCCAAAAGGGAGTTGTCTCGGGACATGACCAAAACTGGGTTTTGGGTCATGTGCCCGTAAGTGAATAGGACTTCACAGATCGAGACAAGGCTTGGAGTCTTGGGATTGATCGCGTCGGATAATGTTGGACATTTCCGGTATGGAAGGCATGGAGGCGATGAGCGAATCACGGGACCTCGTTGGAAATGGCCACGGGCCATGTTCCAAGAGGCCCATGAAAGGCCCATGCAACCAAGGCCCATGGAACTAATTAATCAAGTCTTGATTAATTAGTACTAAGTAAGCAAGACAAGGATTAAGGTGTTGGTGATTCACCACCTAACCCAATCTTGTCTTGCCATACTTTGTCCTATTTACACCTTACTTGACACCATACTTGTCCCATGCCTTTAGTTGGACAAGTATGGGTTTTGTTATGTTTAAGTCATCTTTTTTCAACATAACAAACACAAGACAAGAATAGGAAACACATTTTCTCTCCCTCTTCCATGACCATTTCGGGTTTGGCTAGTTTCCACCTCCATGTTTATGTTCTTGAGTCCTCAAAGAGAAGAACTACGTGGCTTTGATTCCCATGTGGATACGTAGGCGTCTTGGAGACTCAAGCCAATCATCCGTTAACCGGTGTTCTTGTTTTGGTAAGAACTAGTGCTGAATTTTTCTCTTGTTAATCCATTCTTTGTTAGTTGTTTCATGGTTTTAATTGTCTCTTGGTTTTCATTGATTTTCCGCTGCGAGTTGGTTCATCTCCAACCCTACCTCGAGACCCAACAGTGGTATCAGAGCCGTGCTACCTTCGGGATTCACAAGACGGTGTTCAAAGTTTCGGTTTTGCTTGAAAGTTTCGTTTTTGGCATGTTGTTTTGCTAAATTGTTTGATAACATGTTTTAAATTATTGTTTATGGATTTAATGCATGTAAAATGAATTTTTGAAAATTATTTCAAATCTGGAAATTTTGAAAAAAATTTGATTTTTCGGGTCTCGGGAGCGGGACTCTCGGGGAGCCGAAACCGGGACCGAACGGGGCTCCGTTGGACGGAGCTAGGCCAAGCATGACCATTGGATGGTTGATATGCCAAGGCTAAACCGTTTTGTTAGTTATGACGAGTTTGGAACCGTCATGATGAACTCGAAGATCAAATGTTCAAAAGTTTCATTTTTGAACGGTTTCGATAAACCGAGCATCAAAAAATTTCGAAACTTGGCTATTAATTAAAACCGGAAAATCACATGATGTTTGATAACATTCTTGTTTGATAACACGATGTGTGATGTGATGTTGGCATGGTGTACATAATAGCCCCGAGCTCCATTTAATTATTTATCGCTTTTCACGGCCTGCGAGCCGTTAGAGTTAACGTGTAATTATTCTTTCAAGGTGTGGTCGTCGAACCACTTTTTTGTAATATTTATTTATTCCCGACCTGCGAGTCGTGTATTAAATTGTAATATTTTACTCAAGACGAAGAAAGGGCGAAAAGGTCATTTGGTGGCTTTTCGGGTGTTGGCATCGGCTTGGAGTCGGTGGAGCTCAAGAAGCTAGTGGGAGTTAGTTTAGGGGGCTATTATGTGCACATTTATCGCTTTATGCTTGGTTTAGTTTATGCATGATTAATTCTATGTGTTTTAGAATTGCATGCTTAACTTTATTTACCGAGCATATCACCTCACATGCAAAGATAAAATTGGAATTTTAATCCTTGTGTGTGAACCCTTAGAACCGTCATTGCATTGGATGTAGTTGATGGGTTCAAAGGAAGAATTACATTGGATGTAATTTGAGGCATCATTGCATTTGGAATGTAGTTGATGTGCTCATCGCATCTAGGATGTGCCAAAGTTTTGAACACAACTGGACAAGTAAAAGCGGGTCATGTCCGATACCTCCCAATCATCAACACCTTACTACCTCCCCGTCCTATGGTTGTCGTGCGCATTAGCGGAGCATCCATGGGGAAGCGGGGTAGTAGGTTTGGACGACATATGTGGGTGTCGTGCGCATTAGCGGAGCACCTACATAGTGACGAGCCATAGTTGAAAATTGGTGGACCCGACTACGATTCTCGGCCTGAGGTTGAGCTAGGGTAACAGATAGGGTAAGTCGTGTACATAAGTACATACCCTAGCCAAGAGTCACATTGGATGTGATTGGATGGAGTCCTACCTACATAGCTCGATTAAGTGGTGAGCATTAGTTCAGCTTAATCGAGTGAATCAAGGATCTTGGTTTCAGATTCTAAAGGTTTAGAATTGATTGTTGGTGTTTAAGCTTGATCTTCATAAAATTTATTCAGTTTACTGATTGAATTTTATCTGTTGTAGATCAAATGGCAAATTCAGCGAACATGAATAGTTTGTCATTAAAAACCATTCTTGACAGGGTCAAGCTAAATGGGACAAACTATTTGGACTGGTACAGAATTTTGAGGATAGTCCTCAAGTCTGAACGCAAAGAATATGTCCTTGACAAGGCTGTCTCTAAGACCATATCAGAGTTACATGAAGTGTCATCAGCTGCTGAGAAGAATATCTCAGGGATCTGGGATCCAAGGATATTCTGATGGTCAACAAGGGAATTGGAAGTGGCAAGGGCTGGGCCCATGCGCACTTGGTAGGAAAGATGAGACACCTGAGAATGTCTGCTTCTACTGCCAACAGCCTGGTCATTGGAACCGGGATTACAGGAAGTTCACGGCTGATCTGAAGAAGGGCAGTGGGACTGCGCCTTCATCAAATAGCCTGGATGATCTGAAGAAGGGCAGTAGGACTGCGCCTTCATCAGGAAACCTGGATGATCTAAGGAAGGGCGGTGGGATCGTGCCTTCATTCGGTATTAACTCTATAGAGCTACATCTCTCTACTTCCAAAGATTCATGGGTATTAGATACCATGACTGAATCTCACACATGCACTAATATATGGTGGCTGAAAGTAGGAGAGATTTGGAAAGCACGAAATGGACCTCAGAGTTGTGGCAACTGCTGTAGGATCCATGAGTCTTGCTTTGCCAAGAGGCTTTGTCTTAGTATTGTATAATGTATATTGCATACCTACTTTTAGTAGGAATATTATATCTGTATCCGTGTTTGACAAGGAAGGATATAATGCTAATATTGGAAATGGAGTTTTCAATGTTCTATGCAATGATATGTTTTATACCAGTACTGACATGGTTGGAGGATTGTACATATTAGATATGGGTAACAATGCCTCAAGTTCTATATATTCCGTTAATACCAAGAGGTCTAAATCCAACGATTTAAACCTAACTCTGTTATGGTACTGTCATTTGGGTCGCATAAACAAGAAGCGCCTATCAGCACTTCAGAAGTGCGGGCTTTCAGGTTCATTCGAATTCCATTCGATCGATAGGTGCAAGGTTTGTTTGATGGGCAAAATGACTAAAGTGCCCTTTATCGATCGCGATGAAAGGGCGGGTGAATTATTGGGGCTGATACACTCGAATGTGTGTAGACCAATAAGTTCACTTGCCAGGAGGGGTTTTAGCTACTTTATCACATTTACTGATGATTACAGTAAATATGGTTATGTCTATTCGGTGAGACATAAGTCTGAAGCTTTTGATAAATTCAAAGAGTTTAAGACTATAGTAGAAAACCAGCTCGACAAAGGTATTAAGGCACTTCGATTGGATCGAGGTGGAAAATACTTGACCACAGAGTTATTAGATCATCTAAAAGAGAATGGGATCCTTTTGGAATGGACTCCTCCTAGGTCACTGTAGTTGAAAGGTGTAGCCAAACGGAGAAATCGGACATTGTTAGATAATGGTCTGTTCCATGATTAGTTGGACTGATCTCCCAATCTCTTTTAGGGGTTTTGCTCTAGAGACGACCGCATTCATAGTGAATCGGGCTTCGACGAATGGTGTGGAAGGGACACCATTTTAAAAATGGTACGGGATGATGCCCGCTTTGTCCTTCCTAAAGATTTGTGGTTGCGAGGCTTATGTGAAACATTTGGTTTCGACTAAGCTCGAACCAAGATCTGAGATATGCACCTTCGTGTGGTATCCCAAAGCAACAAGGGGATACTATTTCTACAATCCCAGTGAGAACATGGTGTTCGTCGCTTGGGGTGGGGTCTTTATGGAAAAGAAGTTTTATTTCCAAAGACGTCATTGGGAGGACTATGCATCTCGAAGAAATTCAGGATGGTACAGATCTGTCTAAACCAATTGGCAACCCAGTAGAAAGGAGCCAGAGATTGTCGTAGAGTAAGAACCAATTCCTGTTACAATTCCGGAAGGTCCAAGGCGATTTGAAAGGATCAATCTTCCACCTCCAAGATATGGTATCCGGAGGTGACAATGAAGTCATGGTGGATCACGATGATCCAGCCACCTTTCAGGAAGTCGTGGATGGGCCCAACTCCGAGTTATGGCTGGGAGCCATGAGGGAGGAAATGCAATCCATGTCGGACAACCGAGTCTGGGAACCGGTTGATCCCATCAATGGTGTGAGGACCATAGGATGCAAATGGATCTTCAAGGTGAAGATGGACATGGACGGCAACCCTCTGACCTACAAAGCTCAACTGGTGGCGAAAGGTTATAGGCAGATCCAATAGATTGACTATGAGGAAACCTTCTCCTTAGTGGCTATGGTCAAAATCGATCCAAATTCTTCTTGACATAACTGCGTATCATAATTACGAGATATGGCAAGTGGATGTCAAAACCGCTTTCCTAAATGGAAATTTGACTGAGTACGTTTGTATGTCTCGGCCCAAAGGTTTTGACGATCCAAAGAATAAAGGAAAGATTTATAAGTTGTTGAAATCCATTTATGGATTGAAACGAACTTCTCGGAGTTGGATCCTTCGTTTTGATGAAGCTGTAATTGGATTTGGCTTAATCAAGAACGAGGATGAATCTTGCGTTTATAAGAAGGCTAGTGGGAGCAATATTACCTTTCTGGTTCTCATTGAAAACGACATCCCAACCTTGCACGAGACTAAAGCTTGGTTGAGGAAGTGTTTTTCAATAAAGGACTTAGGAGATGCTTCTCATATCTTAAGGATTAAGATATGTAGAGATCGCACCAAGAGGGTCTTGGATTTAAGTCTGGGAACCTATGTGAACAAGGCATTGAGTAGGTTCTTAATGCTCGATTCAAAGAAAGGACTCTTACCCACTAGTCATGGCATTCATCTCAGCAAGACTCAGTGTCCTAAGACACCTGATGAGCTGAAAAGGATGATGAGAATCCTATGCGCCTGGGGGCAGGATCGATCATATATGCCATGACATGTATGAGACCAGACGTCTCGTAAGCCTTATGTTGTACCAGTAGACATCATTCTAACCCGGGGGAAAGATGATGCTGAACTAGTCATCGAAGGATGAGTAGACGCAAGTTTTCCAAAACAAATCCAGATGACTTTAGAAGTCAATCAGGATATGTGTTTACGCTGAATGGTAGAGCTTTAGCTGGGAAAGCGTAAAGCAAGATACCATTGCCGAATCTACGACAGAGGCCAAGTACGTGGATGCTGCAGAGGCAGCTAAGGAGGCTATGTGGATTTGGAAATTCATGGCAGGGCTGGGTGTAATTAAAAACCCATCCAGTCCGGTGAATCCAATTTGTGACAACACAAGGGCCATTGCGCAAGCTAAAAGCCTAGATCGCATAACAAATCCAAACATGTACTGCGGCGTATCCACCTCATCAGATAAATACTGAACTGAGATGAAGTGAAGATAACCGATATTGCAACAGATGATAACATAGCCAACCCTTTGACTAAGGCAGTGTCACTGCCTGAACATGTTAGACATGTAAAGTCGATGGGGACATATTGGAGTTTAGATTGGAACTAGGGCAAGTGGGAGATTGTTAGTCTTAGTGCCCGTAGTTCAATCCTAAATGTCCAAATGTATATATCATCGTTAGCAATAAAATTAAAGCGGTTTTATATTACTTATGTGTTGGAGTAATATATCGATGTGTGCTCTGATCTATGCCCACCATGCGAATAGAACCATAGATCGAGATAGATCACACTCGATGGGTCCCTAGTCAACAAAGCTTCACTAGAAGCGACTAGTATGAAAGATGGCTCTTTATGGCTTACGTTCTGTTAGTCATTGGAATCGGATTCCGGAGTCTGATCATAGATATCATGTGGGACATGATATTGGACGACCCGCCCTGAATATGTGCCATAGATTAAGTCATGAACATATTCAGTGTTGTAGCTTGTCATGTATCCTTAGACCAAGGAGTCTTTGTGATCGCTATGTAGTCAACAACTGAGTTTGACCTGAGCCTAACGTTGTCCGTAACAGGGCTTCCATAACGGCCAGGATTGGCTTGGGGACGGTCTACATGAGTGACACGAAAGACGGCTAAGGGATTTATCCCTCATACTAAGGTATGGGAAAGATATCGGTTCTCGGCCACTTGATCGAGAGTGACTGGAAGAATAGCATGGCCATGCACATGATACTGGGTATCATATCTTCAGTCATCTCACATATCAAGGAACGGTGATTGAGAATAATAAGGATGACGGCTCTATGCCTTATCTCAATCAGGATATCGGAGATAAAAGGATAATGACAGGGACGACGGAAAGGTTAGAATCGACAGGGTCGATTCGTTATGTAGTGTCAGGCAATACTAAAGTCTCGTTAGTTGCCACTTAAATAGGATCAAGTAAAATGGGATTTTACGTTGATCTATTGACATGCATAAACCTAAGGGTCACACCGGAGGATGAAACTCATTGACACATTTATGGAGAATGGCCAAAAGGGAGTTGTCTCGGGACATGACCAAAACTGGGTTTTGGGTCATGTGCCCGTAAGTGAATAGGACTTCACAGATCGAGACAAGGCTTGGAGTCTTGGGATTGATCGCGTCGGATAATGTTGGACATTTCCGGTATGGAAGGCATGGAGGCGATGAGCGAATCACGGGACCTCGTTGGAAATGGCCACGGGCCATGTTCCAAGAGGCCCATGAAAGGCCCATGCAACCAAGGCCCATGGAACTAATTAATCAAGTCTTGATTAATTAGTACTAAGTAAGCAAGACAAGGATTAAGGTGTTGGTGATTCACCACCTAACCCAATCTTGTCTTGCCATACTTTGTCCTATTTACACCTTACTTGACACCATACTTGTCCCATGCCTTTAGTTGGACAAGTATGGGTTTTGTTATGTTTAAGTCATCTTTTTTCAACATAACAAACACAAGACAAGAATAGGAAACACATTTTCTCTCCCTCTTCCATGACCATTTCGGGTTTGGCTAGTTTCCACCTCCATGTTTATGTTCTTGAGTCCTCAAAGAGAAGAACTACGTGGCTTTGATTCCCATGTGGATACGTAGGCGTCTTGGAGACTCAAGCCAATCATCCGTTAACCGGTGTTCTTGTTTTGGTAAGAACTAGTGCTGAATTTTTCTCTTGTTAATCCATTCTTTGTTAGTTGTTTCATGGTTTTAATTGTCTCTTGGTTTTCATTGATTTTCCGCTGCGAGTTGGTTCATCTCCAACCCTACCTCGAGACCCAACACTTCCAAAGTACTATGTCAGGATAAAAGGAGTTTAAAGTAATAGTGCTCAAGGCTTCCCTTAAATTTGCAAGTTTATCTAATTCCCAACTCAGTAACCTTCTTCTAAAAGTGAATTGCCAGTCCCCTTCCCTAAAAAAATCTGAAACTTTTCCCTTCTTTTCAGTACACAGGTGGAAAAGTCTTTGATATTGTGTTTTTAATGCTGTGTTTGATAACCACTGATCCTCCCAAAAGTTCACTCTAGTCCCATTTCCAATCTTTCATGCCAAACAAGAAGAACCAAAAGCAATGTTGAAGGGTAGATCTTCCATCAAAGTGGAGAAGTGTTCTAAAAAGCTAACCCCTTTTAGTATGCAGTTAGCAGATAAATCCCAGACAGAAATCTCCCAATTGTACTTGGCACAGATAATTTTCTTCCATAAAGAATCATCTTCAGCGGTAAATGTCCACCACCACTTAGCAAGTAAAGCTTGATTTATAACTGATAATCTTTTGATCCCCAAGCCACCCTGATCCTTAGGTCTGTAGATCAAATCCCACCTCACTCTGTGTAATGTTTTCCTAGCCACACTGCCATTCCAAAGGAACCTGCCTTGCCACCTTTCCATCTCTTTAATAACACCTTTAGGAGCTTTAAATAGAGACATATGATATAAAGGTAAGGAGCACAAGGAGGACTTGATCAGTGTGATCCTTCCTCCAAAAGATAAGAATTTTTCTTGCCACAAACTGAGTTTTTTCTTGAATTTGCTGATGATAGGCACCCAAGGTTGATACCTCCTTGGATAGGCTCCTAATTGGAACCCAAGATAGTCCAAAGGTAGAATGTTGATCTCTGATCCAAGTACTTGCTCCACCATTTCTTCACTCATCTGATATGGATTTAATAATACAACCTTTGATATGTGAAAATTGATCTTTAAACCCGTTGTACTTTGCAGAATGAGTAGAGTGTGCTTTAGATTTAAGACATCATTGGGTGTAGCCTTGATACAGATTAAGGTGTCATCTGCAAATTGTGGATGTGAAATCACAGGCCCTCCTAGTCCACAACTAACACCTTGAAACACGTCTAAGGCAAAACCCCTCTCCATCAATTGGTGCAAACTTTCAGCAACAAGTGTGAATAATAAGGGAGTAGAGAGCAACCCTACCTCAAGCCCCTCTTTAGTTCAAAATCAGTGGATGGAGAACCATTAATGAGTATGGAAACCCAAGCTCTTATGCAAGAATTCATCCACTTGATCCACTTTGTTCCAAAGCCTAAAAAGCTTAGCAATCTGAGCACAAAACCACAATCCACATGGTCATATGCCTTCTCAAAATCCACCCTATAGATCAGAACTTCTTCTTTAGACTTTTTGATAGTATCTATAACCTCAGAGGCCACCAATACACCATCCAGTATCTGCCTCCCAGCCACAAAGCCATATTGAACCTCATTGATCAAAGAATGCATCACCTTCTTTAATCTCGATGCCAATAGCTTTGACAATATCTTGTAGGGTGCTCCAACAAGGCTAATAGGTCTGAAATCTCCAAAATTTAGAGGAGATTTTATCTTGGGGATAAGTGTGATGAAAGAAGAGTTGATCCGTTTTCCCATAGTGCCAACATGATAAAAATGATTATAGAATTCCAATATCTCCACATTGAGAAACAACCACCCTTTTTGAAAAAACAATAGAGAAAACCCATATCCTTGGAGATTTGTAACCATTGCAGTCTTTGATAGTTGCCAATATCTCTGCCTCAGTGAATGGTACCTCAAGTGTGCTTGATTGTGCCTGGGAAAGGGTCTTGAAAGGAAATAATGACAGATCTAGAGGGGTTGTTTTTCCTTTCTTGAATTTGTGGATAAAATGTTCTATAGCAAGCAATTTGATCTGTTGTGGGTCATCAATCCAAGAGTCTCCAACCAAAATCCATGTGAGTCTTGTCTTGTTCAATTGCAGATTTGCAATAATGTGTAAGTATCTGGAGCACTTATCCCCTTCCTTGATCCAATGCAATTTAGTTCTTTGTCTGTTGAGTTTTGCTTGTGACTTGAGCTTTCTGATCAATAGTGTTGAATATAAAGCCCTATGGCTATTTTCCATATCAATGAAAACTCTGAGTTCCAATATAAAGTCAATAGAGTTGATGGTGGAGGTCGGATCATATATCTCTTTCTCTAGACTGCCAAAAGTATTCACTCTCTAGGACTTCAAAAATTCTCTAAGATCCTTGAGTTTAAACCATAACCTATACTGAGGATCACCCACAACTATTAAGCTACTCCAAAACAAGAAAAAGCTAGGCCAGAATTTTTTGTGATCCAGCCAAAAGTTGTAAAACTTGAAAGGCCTTGGGCCCCAATTTGTTAGTCTTAGTGCCCGTAGTTCAATCCTAAATGTCCAAATGTATATATCATCGTTAGCAATAAAATTAAAGCGGCTTTATATTACTTATGTGTTGGAGTAATATATCGATGTGTGCTCTGATCTATGCCCACCATGCGAATAGAACCATAGATCGAGATAGATCACACTCGATGGGTCCCTAGTCAACAAAGCTTCACTAGAAGCGACTAGTATGAAAGATGGCTCTTTATGGCTTACGTTCTGTTAGTCATTGGAATGGGATTCCGGAGTCTGATCATAGATATCATGTGGGACATGATATTGGACGACCCGCCCTGAATATGTGCCATAGATTAAGTCATGAACATATTCAGTGTTGTAGCTTGTCATGTATCCTTAGACCAAGGAGTCTTTGTGATCGCTATGTAGTCAACAACTGAGTTTGACCTGAGCCTAACGTTGTCCGTAACAGGGCTTCCATAACGGCCAGGATTGGCTTGGGGACGGGCTACATGAGTGACACGAAAGACGGCTAAGGGATTTATCCCTCATACTAAGGTATGGGAAAGATATCGGTTCTCGGCCACTTGATCGAGAGTGACTGGAAGAATAGCATGGCCATGCACATGATACTGGGTATCATATCTTCAGTCATCTCACATATCAAGGAACGGTGATTGAGAATAATAAGGATGACGGCTCTATGCCTTATCTCAATCAGGATATCGGAGATAAAAGGATAATGACAGGGACGACGGAAAGGTTAGAATCGACAGGGTCGATTCGTTATGTAGTGTCAGGCAATACTAAAGTCTCGTTAGTTGCCACTTAAATAGGATCAAGTAAAATGGGATTTTACGTTGATCTATTGACATGCATAAACCTAAGGGTCACACCGGAGGATGAAACTCATTGACACATTTATGGAGAATGGCCAAAAGGGAGTTGTCTCGGGACATGACCAAAACTGGGTTTTGGGTCATGTGCCCGTAAGTGAATAGGACTTTACGGATCGAGACAAGGCTTGAAGTCTTGGGATTGATCGCGTCGGATAATGTTGGACATTTCCGGTATGGAAGGCATGGAGGCGATAAGCGAATCACGGGACCTCGTTGGAAATGGCCACGGGCCATGTTTCAAGAGGCCCATGAAAGGCCCATGCAACCAAGGCCCATGGAACTAATTAATCAAGTCTTGATTAATTAGTACTAAGTAAGCAAGACAAGGATTAAGGTGTTGGTGATTCACCACCTAACCCAATCTTGTCTTGCCATACTTTGTCCTATTTACACCTTATTTGACACCATACTTGTCCCATGCCTTTAGTTGGACAAGTATGGGTTTTGTTATGTTTAAGTCATCTTTTTTCAACATAACAAACACAAGACAAGAATAGGAAACACATTTTCTCTCCCTCTTCCATGGCCATTTCGGGTTTGGCTAGTTTCCTCCTCCATTTTTGTGTTCTTGAGTCCTCAAAGAGAAGAATTACGTGGCTTTGATTCCCATGTGGATACGTAGGCGTCTTGGAGACTCAAGCCAATCATTCGTTAACCGGTGTTCTTGTTTTGGTAAGAACTAGTGCTGAATTTTTCTCTTGTGAATCCATTCTTTGTTAGTTGTTTCATGGTTTTAATCGTCTCTTGGTTTTCATTGATTTTCCGCTGCGAGTTGGTTCATCTCCAACCCTACCTCGAGACCCAACATAATTAACCATGGGGGAAGAGAGTAGTAGAGGTCTATGATCTGAAATACCCCTTGGCAAGCTTTTTAGTGACCAAAAAGCGAAGATGAGTAACAAGGATGGGTTGACCAAAATCTTGTCAATTCTAGATGCTCTACCCCCATGTCCAAACCAAGTATAGGACCCTCAAACCAGAGGCAAATCTACCAGTTCTATATCCCCAACAAGCTGATTAAATGGATTGGAAGCATTGAAATTGCATGAAGAGGTAGTACGATCCGAAGCATTCAGAATATCATTGTAGTCACCACCCCAAATAACTGGCATGGAAAAGCTATCATGTCTAGCTTTCATCTCCGTCCAGATGATTCCCATGGATCAATGCGCCTTTAGAAAGTTATTGGAGCTCAAATGCTCCAATCCTTCTCCACTCTCAATCTCCAGATCTTCGAACCCATCTTCAGAATCTGTTTCCAGGTTTACTCTCTTCTCTAGTTCATCGTTGAGGCATTGAAATTGTTCTGCCACTTCAACATCTAATGCGAATGATTTTAAGCCGATGGCTTTACAATAATCCCAAGTACCTTTTCCATTTGATCTGAAGGTTTTCTTATGATTGGTAGGAGTTGGATTTGTTAACACTGTTGGGGTTTCTCTCACAGCTTTGAAATGCCCAGTCTTAGACATAGTAGAATACACATAGGTAGTTTGTGTTTTGAGTGCTTTATTCTTCCCTTTTCTTCCTCTTAGATTGATGTTTGGGATTTTGAAACTTGAGACCAATATTGTGGCAGACTAGTTTCCCTCCAAAACTACAATAGGGTTTGAAGTGCAAACAGTCTTCTGAGGTTGAAGGTTGACTGCAAAGTGAATTTCAGTCTCCTCATTAATGCTAATTGTACCCAAACCCTCTTTAAACCCTCCCAAACCTCCTTCTAAATCTTCTTTTGATCCTCCCATCACTTCTACATTAATTGCTGGTAAAGCACCATCAGTCAAGTCTAATTGTTGTGTTAATGTAAATGGAACAGTAAGCTCTTCAACTAAATCAAAAGTGTCAGGCACCACACGATTTGCCACAACTTCTTCTTCCTCCAACAATATCTCCTGTGAAATCCCCTTCTGCAAATCTCTCATTTCCAGTTGAAGAACATTCTCAATCACTATCAAGGAAGGAATGTTGTCTGCACTACTGCAATTAGTTCCCTTAGCAACCCTCTCTGAAGCAGGACCAATCTTCTCAGCAATAAAGTCAAGTGCTTCCGGAGTTAATGTCCTCTCTCTATCCAGCTATGTATCTGAAAGAGAAATTTCACTAGACATCTCATCAGTGCCTTTAATCTTCTCACTATCATCCGAGGTAGATGAGCTTTTATTTCCCAAAATGACTGGTAGAAGGTGATTCTCCAGTAACTGAACTCCCACTTTAAAAATCTCTTCACCCAAGTAAATCACCACTTCAGTATCGATAGCCTTGTATTTAGTAGTGTGGATTAATACGAATGCTTCTTCAAAATTCTTCCCATTTAATGAATCAGGATGGCCATAAATGTAAGTACCAAGGGATTTAGTATAGGCTTCAAATGACTCATCACACCAACCATGTACCGGTAGACCTTTGATAGAGATCCAATGGAACCTACCAGCCTTCTTAGCCTAGATGTTCCCTCTAGGAATTATAGTGATCCATTGTCCCAATCAAGCATCCTTCTCCAATAATATTTGTTCTTCAAAATCTTTAGCCTCATAGCTCATCAAACTCACTCTATGACCCAATTGTCTCAGATTCAACTCATACACTCCATCTATAGCCAATTCTCACATTACTGCCTCAGCACTGAGATTCTTGTTGAAAACCACCAGATGAGAGGACTGAACCAACAAAGCTTGCTTACTAACAATCGACCCTCTTGGAAATCTTTCTCCAGTATTAATGACCTTCTGTCTCCAGAACTTAGTATTATCTCTAACCCCTTCTTTGTTCCAAGCAGTGGTAACAAATAATTTAAAACCATCCATTACAAAACCAATATAAGCCCAAATATCTTTAGATAAATCTTTCAAGTTGTTGAAGGATACAAAGGCAAACCACTTGTAACTCTCATTTGGCTTAAGTGGAGACTCTACTCTCCTGACTTTCCCAACACTCAAAAAGAGTTCTTCCAAGTAAGTTGGTGAAGTATGTGGGGTACATTGTACACAAATGCCTTATGTTCCCCACTCCTCCCAGAATAACCTTCCCACTTCATCCTTCTCTACTTTGGCTCAATAAGGTTCTTCTCTATTCTCTGTTCCTTTTTTTAAAGCCCGGTGGAGGATATCCCATGCTTGAAGAAGACCCCACCCGCTCTACATTTACCTTTTCTTTTGACACAATGACTGATTTCAGTCTATTCTCTGCCTCCTCTGTTCTGGTTGGAAGAATTGTTTCTCGCTGTCGAACATGTTTGTGCATTGAATGTGTTTCATTATTGATGAGCGTAAATTTGTCCTATCTAATTTGGCTAGTTTACCCTATGTTTTTACCTTGTTTTGCCTCGTTTATTTATATTTTTAGCGTTTAATAATAAATGCGCTAAAACTCGCTCTTAGTCGATATTTTTCAAATGCTCAAAATATATTCATAAGGGGTCTTGTTTTGTAGGCCGCGAAAAAATAAAATTATTGGCGCAATAACGAGGTCGATTGGAGGTCTAACGGAGTGGGAACGACCGTTTGAAGTTTCAAATTAAAAAAGGGAAAAAGCTGCTACAGCCCAGATCCGGTGCAGCTGCGGTGCAGTTCATCCCGTGCGCCTGCGTTCCCAGGACTATAGGGTTGGTTGACTTTTCCGTTGACCGCTGATCCCACAGCCACCAGGCCAGGTTGCGCGCCTCCTCTCTGCACATGCCCGCACCGGATCCCATGTGATAGCACAGCCTTCCCCCCTCGTGCAGCGGACGTGAGCATATGGATCAGCACATCATCGTCTCACGTGATTTTAAAGCCAACATATTACATTTTTTTTCTTTTAATATTCCTATCTCTCTATATGTATGAGGCGTGAAAACATCGCATATATCAGATTTTTTTAGAATAGAAGATCAAAAAGTTTATTTTTTATTCTCTTGTTTTTCAAGTTCTTCAAGTATTTTTTGTGTTCTTCATCCTAAGAGCATTTTTTACCATCTAAGACCATAACCTAGATGATCTAAGGAGCTCTCAAGCATCCATAAGCTTCCCACCATCTCCAACTTATCTATTTTCATGAGTTTAAAGCTTTGGAGAGTTGGAGATGGTGGGTTTACAAAGCTAGAGGAGATTTATAGTATTGATGTAAAAATTGGTTTTTTATGATATACTTGAGTAGGATTTGAATTCCATGACCTTGGATTTCAATCTTTGGTCATGGGTGTTGTGTAAATGTTGATTTCCGTTTAATTGATGCATGAGTTTATGGTTAATTTGATGTTGGTGGTGTTTATGACATGATTTGGGGTTTTTGAGCTTAATAGCATCCACTTGCTTGTACGGGTATTTGTCTATATTTAAGCTAATCGATGGTCAATCATGATTTTCTTACTTTGTGTTCGAAACTTTCATGTTTTTATAACCCGATTTCATGTGCTAGCTATTTCATCTCTCGGGTGTATATCAAGTTCTAGGTTAGAGTTCGTAAAAGTGCAAACTTTAGCCATTTAGTGAACTTATTTAGGATTTCCGATATTTTTATGTTTTGATTTCCTATTGACGGGATAGAAATATGCTAGGCGTAGCTGAGTTGATTCGTCGAGTGGTGTAGCTATCTCTACTTGTGGTAGTTGGTAGCGAGAGTGACATGCATTAGTTGTGGTTATCTCTCGTTCGGTGATTGATCGAGTTTCGCTCAAGATCATAGAACTACACCCTATTTATATTTTATTGCTTTCCGATGATTGGTGGTTCGCATTTCGGTCCGGGAAATGGTCTTGTGCCATCTCCCCGTGACTAGTATGTAGTTGATTTCTTGATACCGCATACATAGGAACTTAAGTGTTCTAAGACCATAAGGAAAGCATTATTCGTTTTCACCCTCGTTAGCCAAACCATGCGTTAATTGGAATTCATATTTACTTGTACCCGTGACCGGCTCTTTGTGTGAATAGATATTATGTGTCTTAGGTGGTAGCTTATATATAGATTTCTTTATTTTCTAAACTTTAAACAATTATTTACATTTCTGCTTTGATTTTCCCTTTCAGGGATGTGGAAGTGACAGCCCACGTCCCTAGGTTTTAGCAAAATACTAGTGACACCTCTACTCCCTGTGGGATCGACCGATACTTAACCGTTAAATCTATTGTTGATGACCGTGTACTTGTCACGCCCCGAATTCGATATGACCAAACCCGGAACGCGAACAGTGAAGCAAGTAAAACAAAGTCTCAAATAGTTTAACAAACCGCTTTAAAAGCACCACTTGTATTAATCAAAACAATAATTTTACAAACTGAGTTTTAATTTAAAAAGCGAAAGAACACTAAAACAAGAGTGTACGTCGCTAGACAACCCCGACTGTTGGGTCTCGAGGTAGGGTTGGAGATGAACCAACTCGGAGCAGAAAATCAATGAAAACCAAGAGACGATTAAACCATGAAACAACTAACAAAGAATGGATTCACAAGAGAAAAATTCAGCACTATATCTTACCAAAACAAGAACACCGGGTAACGAATGATTGGCTTGAGTCTCCAAGACGCCTACGTATCCACATGGGAATCAAAGCCACGTAGTTCTTCTCTTTGAGGACTCAAGAACACAAAAATGGAGGTGGGAGCTTGCCAAACCCGAAATTGCAAGGGAAGGGGGAGAGAAAATGTGTTTCCTATTCTTGTCTTGTATTTGTTATGTTGAAAAAAGACGACTTAAACATAACAAAACTCATACTTATCCAACTAAAGGCATGGGACAAGTATGGTGTCAAGTAAGGTGTAAATAGGACAAAGTATGGCAAGACAAGATTGGGTTAGGTGGTGAATCACCAACACCTTAATCTTTGTCTTGCTTACTTAGTACTAATTAATCAAGACTTGATTAATTAGTTCCATGGGCCTTGGTTGCATGGGCCTTTCATGGGTCTCTTGGAACATGGCCCGTGGCCATTTCCAACGAGGTCCCGTGATTCGCTCATCGCCTCCAAGCCTTCCATACCGGAAATGTCCAACATTATCCGACGCGATCAATCCCAAGACTCCAAGCCTTGTCTCGATCCGTAAAGTCCTATTCACTTACGGGCACATGACCCAAAACCCATTTTTGGTCATGTCCCGAGACAACTCCCTTTTGGCCATTCTCCATAAATGTGTCAATGAGTTTCATCCTCCGGTGTGACCCTTAGGTTTATGCATGTCAATAGATCAACGTAAAATCCCATTTTACTTGATCCTATTTAAGTGGCAACTAACGAGACTTTAGTATTGCCTGACACTGCATAGCGAATCGACCCTGTCGATTCTAACCTTTTTGTCGTCCCTGTCATTATCCTTTTATCTCCGATATCCTGATTGAGATAAGGCATAGAGCCGTCATCCTTATTATTCTCAATCACCGTTCCTTGATATGTGAGATGACTGAAGATATGATACCCAGTATCATGTGCATGGCCATGCTATTCTTTCAGTCACTCTCGATCAAGCGGCCGAGAACCGATATCTTTCCCATACCTCAGTATGAGGGATAAATCCCTTAGCCGCCTTTCGTGCCACTCATGTAGCCCGTCCCCAAGCCAATCCTGGCCGTTATGGAAGCCCTGTTACGGACAACGTTAGGCTCAGGTCAAACTCAGTTGTTGACTACATAGCGATCACAAAGACTCCTTGGTCTAAGGATACATGACAAGCTACAACACTGAATATGTTCATGACTTAATCTATGTCACATATTCAGGGCGGGTCGTCCAATATCATGTCCCACATGATATCTATGATCAGACTCCAGAATCCCATTCCAATGACTAACAGAACGTAAGCCATAAAGAGCCATCTTTCATACTAGTCGCTTCTAGTGAAGCTTTGTTGACTAGGGACCCATCGAGTGTGATCTATCTCGATCTATGGTTCTATTCGCATGATGGGCATAGATCAGAGCACACATCGATATATTACTCCAACACATAAGTAACATAAAGCCGCTTTAATTTTATTGCTAACGATGATATATACATTTGGACATTTAGGATTGAACTACGGGCACTAAGACTAACAATCTCCCACTTGCCCTAGTTCCAATCTAAACTCCAATATGTCCCCATCGACTTTACATGTCTAACATGTTCAGGCAGCGACACTGCCTTAGTCAAAGGGTTGGCTATGTTATCATCTGTTGCAATATAGGTTATCTTCACTTCACCTCAGTTCAATATTTATCTGATGAGGTGGATACGCCGCAATACATGTTTGGATTTGTTATACGATCTAGGCTTTTAGCTTGCGCAATGGCCCTTGTGTTGTCGCAAGATGGATTCACCGGGCTGGATGGGTTTTTAATTACACCCAGCCCTGCCATGAATTTCCAAATCCACATAGCCTCCTTAGCTGCCTCTGCAGCATCCATGTACTTGGCCTCTATTGTAGATTCGGCAATGGTATCTTGCTTTACGCTCTCCTAGCTAAAGCTCTGCCATTCAGCATAAACACATATCCTGACTAACTTCTAAAGTCATCTGGATTTGTCTTGGAAAACTAGTGTCTACTCATACTTCGACGACTAGTTCAACATCATCTTTCCCCGGGTTAGACTGATGTCTACTGGTACAACATAAGGCTTACGAGACAGCCGGTCTCATAAATGTCATGGCATATATGATCGATCCTGCCCCCAAGCGCATAGGATTCTCATCATCCTTTTCAGCTCATCAGGTGTCTTAGACACTGAGTCTTGCTGAGATGAATGCCATGACTAGTGGGTAAGAGTCCTTTCTTTGAATCGAGCATTAAGAACCTACTCAATGCCTTGTTCACATAGGTTCTCTGACTTAAATCCAAGACCCTCTTGGTGCGATCTCTACATATCTTAATCCTTAAGATATGAGAAGCATCGCCTAAGTCCTTTATTGAAAAACACTTCCTCAACCAAGCTTTAGTCTCGTGCAAGGTTGGGATGTCGTTTTCAATGAGAACCAGAAAGGTAATATTGCTCCCACTAGCCTTCTTATAAACGCAAGATTCATCCTCGTTCTTGATTAAGCCAAATCCAATTACAGCTTCATCAAAACGAAGGATCCAACTCCGAGAAGTTCGTTTCAATCCATAAATGGATTTCAACAACTTATAAATCTTTCCTTTATTCTTCGGATCGTCAAAACCTTTGGGCCGAGACATACAAACGTACTCAGTCAAATTTCCATTTAGGAAAGCGGTTTTGACATCCACTTGCCATATCTCGTAATTATGATACACAGTTATGTCAAGAAGAATTTGGATCGATTTTGACCATAGCCACTAAGGAGAAGGTTTCCTCATAGTCAATCCATTGGATCTGCCTATAACCTTTCGCCACCAGTTGAGCTTTGTAGGTCAGAGGGTTGCCGTCCATGTCCATCTTCACCTTGAAGATCCATTTGCATCTGATGGTCCTCACATCATTGATGGGATCAACTAGTTCCCAGACTCGGTTGTCCGACATGGATTGCATTTCCTCCCTCATGGCTCCCAGCCATAACTCGGAGTCGGGCCCATCCACGACTTCTTGAAAGGTGGCTAGATCATCGTGATCCACCATGACTTCATTGTCACCTCCGGATACCATATCTTGGAGGTGGAAGATTGATTTAGACAATCTCTAGCTCCTTTCTACTGGGTTGCCAATTGGTTTAGACAAATCTGTACCATCCTGAATTTCTTCGAGATGCACAATCCTCCCAATGACGTCTTTGGAAACAAAACTCCTTTTCCATAAAGACCCCACCCTATGCGACGAACACCATGTTCTCACTGGGATTGTAGAAGTAGTATCCCCTTGTTGCTTTGGGATACCACACGAAGGTGCATATCTCAGATCTTGGTTCGAGCTTAGTCGAAACCAAATGTTTCACATAAGCCTCGCAACCACAAATCTTTAGGAAGGACAAAGCGGGCATCATCCCATATCATTTTAAAATGGTGTCCCTTCCACACCCTTCGTCGATGCCCGATTCACTATGAATGCGGTCGTCTCTAGAGCATAATCCCAGAAAGAGATTGGGAGATCAGTCCAACTAATAATGGAACGGACCATTGTCTAACAATGTCCGATTTCTCCGTTTGGCTACACCTTTCATCTATAGTTTCCCAAGAGAAGTCCATTCCAAAAGGATCCCATTCTCTTTTAGATGATCTAATAACTCTGTGGTCAAGTATTTTCCACCTCGATCCAATCGAAGTGCCTTAATACCTTTGTCGAGGTGGTTTTCTACTTTAGTCTTAAACTCTTTGAATTTATCAAAAGCTTCAGACTTATGTCTCAGCGAATAGACATAACCATATTTACTGTAATCATCAGTAAATGTGATAAAGTAGCTAAAACCCCTCCTGGCAAGTGAACTTATTGGTCTACACACATTCGAGTGTATCAGCGCCAATAATTCACCCGCCCTTACATCGCGATCGATAAAAGGGCACTTTAGTCATTTTGCCAATCAAACAAACCTTGCACCTATCGATCGAATGGAATTCGAATGAACCTGAAAGTCCGTACTTCTGAAGTGCTGATAGGTGCTTCTTGTTTATGCGACCTAAATGACAGTGCCATAACAGAGTTAGGTTTAAATTGTTGGATTTAGACCTCTTGGTATTAACGGAATATATAGAACTTGAGGCATTGTTACCCATATCTAATATGTACAATCCTCCAACCAAGTTAGTACTGGTATAAAACATATCATTGCATAGAACATTGAAAACTCCATTTCCAATATTAACATTATATCCTTCCTTGTCAAACACGGATACAGATATAATATTCCTACTAAAAGAAGGTATGCAATATACATTATACAATACTAAGACAAGGCCTCTTGGCAAAGCAAGACTCATGGATCCTACACAGTTGCCACAACTCTGAGGTCCACTTCGTGCTTTCCAGACCTCTCCTACTTTCAGCCACTATATATAAGTGCATGTGTGAGATTCAATCCTGGTATCTAATACCCATGAATCTTTGGAAGTAGAGAGATGTAGCTCTATAGAGTTAATACCGGATGAAGGCACGGTCCCACCGCCCTTCCTTAGATCATCCAGGTTTCCTGATGAAGGCGCAGTCCTACTGTCCTTCTTCAGATCATCCAGGCTATTTGATGAAGGCGCAGTCCCACTGCCCTTCTTCAGATTAGCCGTGAACTTCCTGTAATCCCGGTTCCAATGACCAGGCTATTGGCAGTAGAAGCAGACATTCTCAAGTGTCTCATCTTTCCTGCCAAGTGCGCATGGGCCCCGCCCTTGCCACTTCCAATTCCCTTGTTGACCATCAGAATATCCTTGGATCCCAGATCCCTGATATATTCTTCTCAGCAATTAATGACACTTCATGTAACTCTGATATGGTCTTAGAGACAGCCTTGTCAAGGACATATTCTTTGCGTCTAGACTTGAGGACTATCCTCAAAATTTTGTACCAGTCCAAATAGTTTGTCCCATTTAGCTTGACCCTGTCAAGAATGGTTTTTAATGACAAACTATTAATGTTCGCTGAATTTGCCATTTGATCTACAACAGATAAAATTCAATCAGGAAACTGAATAAATTTTATGAAGATCAAGCTTAAACACCAACAATCGATTCTAAAACTTTAGAATCTGAAACCAAGATCCTTGATTCACTCGATTAAGCTGAACTAATGCTCACCACTTAATAGAGCTATGTAGGTAGGACTCCATCCAATCACATCCAATGTGACTCTTGGCTAGGGTATGTACTTATGTACACGACTTACCCTATCTGTTACCCTAGCTCAACCTGAGGCTGAGAATCGTAGTCGGGTCCACCAATTTTCAACTATGGCCCGTCACTATGTAGGTGCTCCGCTAATGCGCACGACACCCACATATGTCGTCCAAACCTACTACCCCGCTTCCCCATGAATGCTCCGCTAATGCGCACGACACCCATAGGACGGGGAGGTAGTAAGGTGTTGATGATTGGGAGGTATCGGACATGACCCGCTTTTACTTGTCCATTTGTGTTCAAAACTTTGGCACATCCTAGATGCGATGAGCACATCAACTACATTCCAAATGCAATGATGCCTCAAATTACATCCAATGTAGTTCTTCCTTTGAACCCGTCAACTACATCCAATGCAATGACGGTTCTAAGGGTTCACACACAAGGATTAAAATTCCAATTTTATCTTTGCATGTGAGGTGATATGCTCGGTAAATAAAGTTAAGCATGCAATTCTAAAACACATAAAATTAATCATGCATAAACTAAACCAAGCATAAAGCGATAAATGTGCACATAATAGCCCCCTAAACTAACTCCCACTAGCTTCTTGAGCTCGACCGACTCCAAGCCGATGCCAACACCCGAAAAGCCACCAAATGACCTTTTCGCCCTTTCTTCATCTTGAGTAAAATATTAAAATTTAATACACGACTCGCAGGTCGGGAATAAATAAATATTACAAACAAGTGGTTCGACGACCACACCTTGAAAGAATAATTACACGCTAACACTAACGGCTCGTAGGCCGTGAAAAGCGATAAATAATTAAATTGAGTTTGGGGCTATTATGTACACCATGCCAACATCACATCACACATCGTGTTATCAAACAAGCATGTTATCAAACATCATGGATCTTCTGGTTTTAATTAATAGCCAAGTTTCGAAATTTTTTGATGCTCGGTTTATCGAAACGGTTCAAAATTGAAACTTTTGAACATTTGATCTTCGAGTTCGTCATGACGGTTCCAAACTCGTCATAAATAACAAAACGGTTTAGCCTTGGCATATCAACCATCCAATGGTCATGCTTGGCCTAGCTCCGTCCAACGGAGCCCCGTTCGGTCCCGGTTTCGGCTCCACGAGAGTCCCGCTCCCGAGACCCGAAAATTCAAATTTTTTTCAAAATTTCCAGATTTGAAATAATTTTAAAAAATTCATTTTACATGCATTAAATCCATAAACAAGTATTTAAAACATGTTATCAAACAATTTAGCAAAACAACATGCCAAAAACGAAACTTTCAAGCAAAACCGAAACTTTGAACACCGTCTTGTGAATCCCGAAGGTAGCACGGCTCTGATACCACTGTTGGGTCTCGAGGTAGGGTTGGAGATGAACCAACTCGGAGCGGAAAATCAATGAAAACCAAGACACGATTAAACCATGAAACAACTAACAAAGAATGAATTCACAAGAGAAAAATTTAGCACTATATCTTACCAAAACAAGAACACCGGGTAACGAATAATTGGCTCGAGTCTCCAAGACGCCTACGTATCCACATGGGAATCAAAGCCACGTAGTTCTTCTCTTTGAGGACTCAAGAACACAAAAAGGGAGGTGGGAGCTTGCCAAACCCGAAATTGCAAGGGAAGGGGGAGAGAAAATGTGTTTCCTATTCTTGTCTTGTATTTGTTATGTTGAAAAAAGATGACTTAAACATAACAAAACGCATACTTGTCCAACTAAAGGCATGGGACAAGTATGGTGTCAAGTAAGGTGTAAATAGGACAAAGTATGGCAAGACAAGATTGGGTTAGGTGGTGAATCACCAACACCTTAATCTTTGTCTTGCTTACTTAGTACTAATTAATCAAGACTTGATTAATTAGTTCCATGGGCCTTGGTTGCATGGGCCTTTCATGGGTCTCTTGGAACATGGCCCGTGGCCATTTCCAATGAGGTCCCGTGATTCGCTCATCGCCTCCAAGCCTTCCATACCGGAAATGTCCAACATTATCCGACGCGATCAATCCCAAGACTCCAAGCCTTGTCTCGATCCGTAAAGTCCTATTCACTTACGGGCACATGACCCAAAACCCAGTTTTGGGCATGTCCCGAGACAACTCCCTTTTGGTCATTCTCCATAAATGTGTCAATGAGTTTCATCCTCCGGTGTGACCCTTAGGTTTATGCATGTCAATAGATCAACGTAAAATCCCATTTTACTTGATCCTATTTAAGTGGCAACTAACGAGACTTTAGTATTGCCTGACACTGCATAGCGAATCGACCCTGTCGATTCTAACCTTTCCGTCGTCCCTGTCATTATCCTTTTATCTCTGATATCCTGATTGAGATAAGGCATAGAGCCGTCATCCTTATTATTCTCAATCACCGTTCCTTGATATGTGAGATGACTGAAGATATGATACCCAGTATCATGTGCATGGCCATGCTATTCTTTTAGTCACTCTCGATCAAGCGGCGGAGAACCGATATCTTTCCCATACCTCAGTATGAGGAATAAATCCCTTAGCCTCCTTTCGTGCCACTCATGTAGCTCGTCCCCAAGCCAATCCTGGCCGTTATGGAAGCCCTGTTACGGACAACGTTAGGCTCAGTTCAAACTCAGTTGTTGACTACATAGCGATCACAAAGACTCCTTGGTCTAAGGATACATGACAAGCTACAACACTGAATATGTTCCTGACTTAATCTATGGCACATATTCAGGGCGGGTCGTCCAATATCATGTCCCACATGATATCTATGATCAGCTTCCGGAATCCCATTCCAATGACTAACAGAACGTAAGCCATAAAGAGCCATCTTTCATACTAGTCGCTTCTAGTGAAGCCATAAAGACCCATCGAGTGTGATCTATCTCGATCTATGGTTCTATTCGCATGGTGGGCATAGATCAGAGCACACATCGATATATTACTCCAACACATAAGTAATATAAAGCCGCTTTAATTTTATTGCTAACGATGATATATACATTTGGACATTTAGGATTGAACTACGGGCACTATGACTAACACCGACGGCCCAGACTCTCGCTCCCAGCTCTTCAAGCCTCGAGAAATCCTCCTAGTCCGCCTCACGAACGGTACCTGTAGGAAAAGCAGCAAGGGGTGAGCGTTTCGCTCACCACTACGGACACCAGACTGACTACGACATACCAGCAGAAATGCCGGGAACACTGGCAACAAACAATAACACAGGGGACTACTACCCCAAATCACAAGTTAATCCCGACTGTCACACAAATCACTGTCAATTTCCCCAACCATCTAAGACTCG
The DNA here is from genome assembly GCA_963921825.1 of Erodium maritimum. NCBI lineage: Eukaryota > Viridiplantae > Streptophyta > Magnoliopsida > Geraniales > Geraniaceae > Erodium > Erodium maritimum. The sequence goes on along the minus strand of OY997588.1, from coordinate 45,559,518 downwards.
TGCACGTAATGGAGACCCCAAGTCAGAGAGCAAACAACCATTCCATTAGTCACACTGATAAGGTAAAGCACAACCCTCACACGATCCTATGTGCATTTACTTGTAACTTTCCGAAACCAAACCAGTATTCGCTACTCGTCCCTACCTTAGAGGCCTGCAAGAAAAGTAGTAAAGGGGATGAGCGTTCCGCTCACCTCCACGGATACCCGTCCGATTATGGCATACTAGTAAAGCATCAACAACTTACCAATCTAAACAGGGCTAACAACTACCTCAAAACCTGATACCAAACCGTCACAACTGCTCACGATATCAATACCTCAAATACTCGCCCACGTAACGGAAACCTCGAATGGGGATCATATTCTCAACTAAGCAAAACACTATTGCTCACCATATCAACACCCCAATTACCCGATCACATAGGGGAAACCTCAAAATGGGGATCATGTTCTCAACTAAGTAAATCACTATTGCTCACAACATCAATACCCCAATTACCTGATCACATAGGGGAAACCTCAAACGACCCACTCACGTGAGGGAAACCTCAAACCACTCGTTCACGTGAGGGAAACCTCAAACCACTCGTTCACGTGAGGGAAACCTCAAACCACCCGTTCAAGTGAGGGAAACCTCAAACAACCCGCTCACGTGAGGGAAACCTCAAACCACCTGTTCACGTGAGGGAAACCTCAAACAACCCGTTCACGTAGAGGAAACCTAGTTCGTGCGGCGCCGCAGCGCATCAACCCTAAACCCTCTCCGTGGTGAGACCCTCACATAGAGGCGCTGTATCACCACCGTAGGTTATTGATGAGTCTGGACTCCAAGACCTCACCCTTTAACACAGAACTTACGACCTCTACAAAAAAACACAAACAGTACAAATTGCAAATGCACACAATATCAACACATACAATGCACGTAAGATCACAAATGATCAACACACACACTACACAGTTTCCGGTAGCAAACCGGCTGGGCCTGGCACTGCCCCACGCACTTTCCCCGACACACAGTTGGGCCAGGCGGTCGACCACATCGCGGAACCACAAGCCTCAGCACTTTACCGATCGCGCGCCGGAAGGTACGACACACCTCACGGGGACCACAACCCTCGGCACTTTACCCATCGCACATCGGAAGGTACGACACACCTGTCGGGCATAACTCAAGCCTCAACACTTTACCAATCGCGCGCCGGAAGGTACGACACACCTCACGGGGACCACAGCCCTCGGCACTTTACCGGTCGCGCATCGGAAGGTACGACACACCTCTCGGGCACATCTCAAGCCTCAGCACTTTACCAATCGCGCGCCGAAAGGTACGACACACCTCACGGGGACCACATCCCTTGGCACTTTACCGGTCGCGCATCAAAAGGTACGACACACCTCTCGGGCACAGCTCATCCAGGTATCACCAGAACAATCACAATCACAACCAAATATCACACAATACTGCGCAAATAGCAAAATTAACATCACGACTAACTACCACTCAGCAAGTCAGTCAACAACAAACGGGTTCAATACCCCACAGGCACACATGGCCACACACAAACACAATCAGTTCACTCAACCTACGGGCACAACCAGGTGCCCACATGTGATTCCTATCGCACGGTAAGTTTACTTAACCTACGGCACCACCAAGTGCCACATGCATTTCTATTGTTCGATACGTTCACTTATCCTACGATACCACCAAGTGTCACATGCATTTCTATTGTTCGATGAGTTCACTTATCCTACGTCACCACCAAGTATAAATTCACTTATCCTACGACACCACCAAGTGTCACATGCATTTCTACTAATAACTTTCCCTAGTCAAGGCCGATATCCGGCTACTTTTCCCTACCTCGTAAAGGGTTCCAAGTCCGATGCTCACGCTGCGGCAATGCTCACGATCACCCGCTTAGCCTCCTCTTTCCACGGTCGGTGGCACGATCTAATCAAAATAACACACTTTTTAAATATGCAGGCAAAACGGAATTTAATGAATTTAACGCTCAAAAACAGCCCCGACAATGCCGATCGCTCCCACACTTCCCAATCACTCGACAGTGTCAACAAAGGGCCCGGAAAGGCCCGATTCGCCCGGCTCGGCGAATCTGCCCGGGATCGGAAAACGCCCTTTCGGGGCTCCGAAAATTCCCATTTTCGTTTCTACGATCCTAAAATAATTCACGTGTTCCAACGCAATCGAAGGAATCAATTTCTGATACCCGAGCGATTTAATTCCGCGTTTAAAGTTTCTAACCCAAATTTCCGAATTCTCACAAATTAATTCCATAATTTGTTCCGGGTGTGAATTATCGACTCAGGGATCATCCAAGACCACCCGAACACGAAAAACGCGAGGCCCGGCCAAGTGGGCCCCACACGGCCACACCGGAAAACGCTCCTTTTCGCCCCAAAACGTTCCTAACGAACCCCAACCCTCAACCATTCATCTTTAAATCAATTCTAACCATAAACCTAGAATTCAAACACGTCGAAAAGAGAAAAGGACGGGTTCTTACCCTAGGGAACGTTGAGAGGATGACGATTATGCAAGAAAAGAGGCGATCCAACGATCGGATCGTCGATAAATACCAAAAACCTACCCTTTTCTTCTTCTTTCCTCTTCTCCTTCTTCTCTCTTCTTTCTCTCTCCTTTTCTCTCTCCCTTTTTCTGATTTTGCCGAACCACTCTCATCTCTTCCCTTTTTAATTTGTTCAAAAACACATCACACCTCAAAAAGACCAAAATACCCCCCTTTTCTTTTACCTTTTGTTTTAAAGTCCAAGGGTATACTTGTCCTTTCATGTCACCTCCACCACATTCATGACTTGTGTCATTGGGTCCCATTAGTTAGAAAAATATCTAGATTCGCGAAATTCGGCCGTCTCGGGCCCCGTGCGGGCCCATATTCCAAGAATTTATGAAATTTCACGTGCTACAAGGAAACGGCCCAACTAAGACTGCTGCAACGACGGATAAGCTTTTTGGATCCAAATCGGGCCTCGAACGGACCAAAATGTCGCTCGGTTGACTTTTTCGGCAAAAAAGTCAACTTTTCCGGAATTGGTCACAAAGTTGCCCTGATTCACCCAAAACTCACTTTGGTCGATATCGGGGTCAACTTAAGTACGATATGACCCTCGGGGTCAATTCTAGGTTCATTTAGGTGGATGTCCAAAATTTTAAATTTTTCCGTTTTTCCGCCGATTGACCGGTGTTGACCAAGAGCGGTCCTTACAGTACTGAAGCACGTGAAAAGAGGGTTTTGACGCATAGTCATACCCACTCATCAATTATATATCTGCGATCCTCAGAAGAGGTTGGGGATATCTCTGTAGTAGGATTAGCTATGCCAGCATCACCAGCTCTTAATCTGGTGTCTTGTGAAGCCAAAGGAGTGGAAGAGACATCCTCATATACTGAGGTGTTGACCATAACTGCTACATATATGTGTGAGTCCTTCAGTGGAAATCTCTGTGGAAAATCAAACCCAGAACAAGTAGATGTGTAAAGGGCTCCAAGCTCTAGCACCCGCAGAAAACAAAAGTTCTTGAGCTGCAAGGTGTAGAGTAGGAGTCGATCAAGTAGTTGAAGTGCACTGTTGTTACCCAGAACCGATGAAGATCTCCAATGAATAGTGTTGAACTTGAGGAAACATGGTTACAGACACTGTAGCTCTAAAGAGAAGTCGAAACCTTTTGAGGTTTGTTTTTGGTGTTAGATGATATTGATGCTGTTCCATACCAACATAATTACCGTGTATTGGAGATGAGAAAAGGATGACATTTTTATATAATTCTCTTCCCGGTTTATTTTTTACTTGCAAATGATGCATGGTTGTTGACAATTAATGTGTTGGTTTCAGGATACGACGCTAGAGTGGAAGGAAGCAACTGCATGGGGTCTTGACAAGAATGAGAGGACCAGTCACTCCATCTCAGTACAGTTCTATAACATCATTAGTGTAATCCTATAATATGGTACGAGTGATACTGTAACGTCGGTCATGTGTAATTCTGTAACATCATTAGTGTAATTTTGTAATACAGTTCGTGTTATATTGTAATGTCGTTCATGTAATTTTGTAACATCCTTCATGTAATTTTGTAACATTGTTCAAGTAATTCTGCAGCGTTCGTGTAATTCTGTAACAGCGTTCGTGTAATTCTGTAACATCGATCGTAATATTACTAACAAAATTATGTAATATTACTAAAAAATATTGTAACGTCAGTTATAAAATTTAAGATTAAAAATAGAATATTAAAAAAATCGTGACAAAATAAAATAGCGAAAAATCTGATTTTTAAACAGTAAAAAAATAGATATACAGTAATAAAAATAGCAGATTTACCGCTTACACGTAAAATGTCTTTAATAGATTTGAAGTTTTTTATATTTACATATTATAGTATAAGAGTCATTTACAGAATTACAGTAGATTGTGCCCCTATATATATAAAGAAGATACTTTTCTCTACTTGTAATGTTTCACTATGATTAAGGTCATGGAAGGGAAAAACGCTTGTGACATAACTACTTTTTTTTAATAAGCAATTTTTTTAATTAAACCCTCTTTTGAGGTAAAAGAGGAGAAGCAACTAGAGCACAAAATGGGATACCTTAAGATGATCATATGCCATCTATAACGGAGATCAACTACACTAAAAAAGAAAAAAAAAACTAACAAAATAAATCAAAACCTTATTTCAGGTCAGAACGTAGAACTAATCTGGACCATTGATTACCCAGATCAGATGGCCACCGAAATTCAGGGGGGGTGGTCGTGATTGATTACGAAATCAATTATAAGATATGCATTAATTAAAAAGATATTAAAAGATATGCATTAAATCTGGGCCATTAGTTCTACGATCTAAGGGCCCAGATTGATAGTTCTACGTTCTGACGAAAGATATAAGTTTGTACCTGATTGTTATCCTATATATATAGGATAATATTTAGGTACGACCATGCCAATTTTTTGCGAAATACGAATCCATCCCAACCTTGGAATCGCATGTAATCGCATAAGGGAAGGCTTAATTTTGTTATTTTTTTTCACCAAGTTTCTTATTTTGATTTTTCCCGTTTCGTTTCAACTCCTATTTTATTTTTTCTTGTGCCAATTTTTTTTCTTTTTTCAAGATCTAACTATCAAGGAGAATATTGAATATGTTTTGAAGCAAGAAAAGACATGTACAAGCAAAAACATAAATTGTTAACCGTGCATTAATGTATGTGTTTGCAACTGCATTTGCATGAATAAGCTAATCGTAATATATGTTTTTGTATATATGTTGTTGCAATTGCATGTTTTGTAATTTTCAGTTATATGTGTACGCTGAACTTAATGTATGTTTATGCAATTTTCAATGTATGTTTCCATTTTCATTTGTATGTGTAAGCCAACCTTAATGCATGTTGTTTCAGTTGTATGTGTACACTAAACTTAATGTATGTTCTTACTATTTTCATTTGTATGTGTATGTATGTTTTGTACGTGTAAGCTAATAAATTAAGATTAGCTTAAATATACATTAATATTAGCTTATTCATACAAATGCAGTTGCAAAAACATACATTAGTGCACGGTTATCAATTTGTGTTTTTGCTTGTACATGTTTTTTTTTCTTCAAAACATATTCAATATGCTACTTAATAGATAGATCATGAAAAAATAAAGTTTTTGGCGCAAGAAAAAATCAAATCAGAGTTGAAACGAAGCGGGAAAGATCAAAATAAGAAACTTGGTGAAAAAAAAATAAAAAAAATACCCCACACGAAATCGCAACCCTTGAGTGTTATGCAATTCCAAAGTTGAGATTATTTCGTATCTAAAGATGAGTTCGTACCTGAAAGTTCCCATATATATATATATATATATATATATATATATATATATATATATATATATATATTTGATGCAGTAGCAGTGACTAAGTTGGGATTGAACAAATCTCTAGCAGCAGGAGCATGAAGAAGAGGTTGAAATGTAGAGGTAGAAGAGGGAGCACCAAAGCCAATGCCAAACAAGGACACCATGTGCAGAGCCAACAAGGGCACCAAAACAATCAAAATAGCTATAGCAGCAACAACACAATAGAGAGAACCAAAGCCAAAAACCAGCCAACAAGCCAGACACTCAACCTAGAAGATAACTACCCTCTCACAAAAGCAGCACAAGGAGAAAGAGACCTAAAACTACCCACACACAAAGCAAACAGGAAGCATAACAAGGAAGACCTAGACTAGCCTTACCAAACTCACTTCACTTCCCAAACCCATCCCAATCCCTTCCCAAAAGGACCACCCCCCCCAGCTAGAGTAGATCAAAAATCCAAAATCATCTCATCCAAAGGAGATAATGTGTTCAACAAATGATGGTCAAAAAGAAAGAGGAGAGCATTTCCAGTCATGGAAGGAGAAGAACTTGCCAGATAATTGGAAGGATGCCCAAGCCCAATTATAAGATTGATTGAGGATGATGTCAAATATATGATGAGCTGAGATATCAATTCCATTAAATAGGAGATTGTTCCTTGCAAACCAAATCTGCCAGCATATAAATTGAATGATTTTGCACATGCACTTTTCCTTTTCTTTTGGAAGAGATGAGGTTAAGAAGAGAAGAAATGTTTAATGTTGCTTGATATTACTAGATCAACACCCCACCAATGACAAATTAGAGTCCGCACTCTCCAGGATTTAGGACATTGCAGCAATACATGGGAGGCATCTTCAAATTCCCAGTGACAGTTCTGGCAAATGAGGTCTTCTAGTGAGAATTACAGGCCTCTATTTTCTAGGAAGCACTTGGTTGAAAGAGCTTCATTGTCACGCCCCAAATCCGATTTTGACCGGACTCGAGACGTGAACTAAAACAATAATTATTTTAATCGAAAATAAAGCCAATCGGTCTCAATCTCATAATTTTAAAAAAAACTTTAAACACCACGCGAGTCACAGCTCGGTGAAAACCAACGGTAAAACAGTTCAAAATAAAACGGTACGTCTTTAGACTATCTAGCCTAGGACCCTCGTAGCTCCCAAGCATCGAGCATCCGGCTAGTCACTTCCCGCTTAGAACCTGAAAAACAACAAGGTAAGGGGTGAGCTTTCGCTCAGTAGGAAAAGTGTAAAACCCGCTCCGTTTCGTTAAGGTATTAATTTGCAAACGAAAACCTTAGGGTAGGTTTTGAAACAAGTGCAAAAAAAAAAAAAAAAAAAAAAATGATCTGGGCAGGCCAGGCTCGGCCAGCAGGCCCTTCCCCTCACTTGGGCTTGAGCCCGTTTGCTGTCTGAGGCCCAAGAGGGCCGGCCCAAGCCGCACCCCTTATAAGCTGAAACTAGGGTTTCAGCACTTCAACCACAGCCTCCATCCATCTCCTCTCTCTCTCTCTACCCGACTCCCTCTCTCTCCTCCGTTCATCTTCTTCGCCGAACCATCCCCGGCCGCCACCTCCCTCACCGGCACCGTCTCATCCCTTCCTCCTCCATCCCGACCTCCTTCTTCTTCGCCCTAACCAGATCCGGCCACCACTCCCTCTCCCGTCTCCAGCTCCGGCGACCCTCACCTCCCACGTCCGACCCTCCTCCCTCTCTGGTTCCTCTCGACCTCGCTGGCCACGGCGTGTCCGGCCGCCACCTCCCTCTCTCCGTCCCGAACCTCCCTCACCGAGCCCGAGCTCGTTCTTCTCCGGCTCAAAACCCCGACCGTCCTCCTCACCTCCTCCGTCCAGCCACGACCGCGCCGCCGTCCCGACCACGCCACCGTCCCGACCACCCTCCTCCCTCACCAGATCCGTCCAACCACGCCACCGTCAAGTCGCCGCCCCGTCTCCATCTCGGAATCGTCGCCCTCCGTGAGACCCGCAACCGGCGTTTCAGCCGAGCTCGCCGGCGTCCCCACGCCCGAGCTCCTCCCGCCTTCGATCCGAGCCAACCGCCGTGCACCGCCGTGTGCCGCCCGTACTTCCCTACGGTGAGCCACCACCGTGAGTTTTCCGGCCGGCTTTATCGCTGTCGAGGGCCGTCAGATTTTCCGACCGAGCTCTCTCTCCCTTTCGTTGTATTTTCGGTTTATGTTTAAATCTGTTAGTGTAAAAACGAGTGTAATTTTGGATCTGTTGAAATCGATTTGTATTGGGTTAAACCTGCTAATGGAATTGTTTAATTTCTAGAACTGATTTTGAATGGAAAAGGGGAAATAATTGAACAAAATCAGTGTTAATCAAAGAGGATTGTTTTTTTGAAACGAAATTTATTTGTAAAAGGAAAAAGGGGAAAATCAGTTGTGAATTCTTAAGAAAATTGATAAAATAAAATCTGATTAAATTAAACGGGTTTTAAAACGAAAGTCTTTTATTAAGGTTAGACTCGAGTTAAGTTAAATCGAAAAAGGGAAACGAAATCAAATCGACTTTATAAGGGTTTTGGACCGAAGTATCGAGTTTGGAAACGAACGGAAGGAAACCGTTTTGTCTTAAAATCAAAAACGGAATTAATTAAAGCAAGGGAGTTCAACGACGGTTTTAAGTTAAAAAGGGATTTAAACTGGGTTTTAGATCAAACCCGGGTTCGGTGCGCGGGTGCTCGAACCCGATCCGTTGTAACCCGACTTTTATCCCGCTCGAGTGTAAACGACAACTGTCAAGTTTAAAATGGACAAATCGTAGCCGTTAACTTAACGGCGGAACCGTTATTAACTTGGGCGTTGAGTTATTTATTTTTCGACCGGTTCGTACTAGTTTAAAGTGAGTTAAATCTGTGTTCTTTTAGATCGTGCTGCGGACCGAGGCAAAGGGAGGCTCGGCGAGTGACTGTGATTCATCTCGGGTTTACTGGAGCGCTTCTGGAGTTGCTTACGAGGTAGGGAAAAGTAGCCGGATCTCGGCCCTGACTAGGGAAAGTTAACAGTAGAATTTCATGTGACACCGGGGTGTCGTGGGTTGAATAGGATTATTTAAATGTTAGAAAAGCATGATACGGGAACGTAGCGATTACTGAAAGTGCATGTGACACTTAGTAGTGTCGTAGGAGCAGAGAACTTAGCGTTAACTGTTTCACTGGAGGCATATGACCATGCCCGGAGGTTGTTGCGTGTTGTTTGTTGTTGAGTTTGGGTGGCCTTGAGAGCCCGTGTTATTTGTTGATTGAGTTTGGGTGGCCTTGAGAGCCCGTGTTAATTATTGTTGAGTTTGGGTGGCCATGAGAGCCTGTGTTGTCGTTTCGGTATTTTGAGTGGCCGTGAGTGCCCGTGGGGTTGTGAACCCGTACTTTATCGTTGGTGTCTTGGGTGGCCATGAGGGCCCGTAGGGTTGTTGAACCTGTGTTTGGTTGTCGGTGTTTTGTTGGCCTTGAGTGCCTGTGGAGTTGTCACCGGTGTCGTTACTGTCTGTTTGAACTTGTTTGTGTTTGTGATTGGTTACTGGTTGCTGGTGGAGGTTGTGTGGTGTAGCTAGCCTCCCGACTGGGATCGGGAGAAGCGGAGGGGTTGTGGGCTAGCTCCCCGACTGGGATCGGGGGAAGGACGCGCGGGTGTGGCTAACCACCCGACTGGGATCGGGTGAAGCGGAGAGGTTGTGGGTTAGCCCCCAGACTGGGATCGGGGGAAGTTGCGCGACAGGTCGACCGCCTGACCACGTCTATGATCGGTAAAGGGAGAGAGACAGAGATTGGTTACTGAGCAGCCGGTTTGCGATCCTTTGTGATCTTGTTTGGTATTGTGTGGTCAATCGTGTCTTGGGGGAGGTCGTCGATCGTAGTGTGGGGTCTACTTAACGTATCCGAGTGTTGAGTCAGTTGAGGAAAAGACTGGTCGTGTGTGTGTGTCTTGAGTCGTTGTTAGTGTCATCGGCTTTGTCTACTAATTATGCCGTAGCCAGTATGTTATCTGTGGTGGTGAGCGAACGCTCACCCCTAGCTGCTTTTCCTACAGGTACCGTTCGTAGTCTGGACTAGGTGAGCTTCTGAAGCTTGAAGAGCTTGAAGCGGGTTGCTGGGTGTTTGAGTCTAGAGACGTGTATCTCGTTTTGTCCAAGTGTGGGACTTTTATTTTGAGTTGTAATTATTATTCTTTTGTGGAACTAAACTGACTTTTTAGGTGATTTATCGAAAACAGGTTTCAGTCTTGTAACTTTTTGAACGTTCGCGTCCCTAGTTTCGGTTCGCTGAAATTGGGGCGTGACAGCTTGGTATCAGAGCGCGAGGTTTCACACCTCGGACTACACGTCAATTAGGTGGGAGAGTCGAGTCGGTAGAGTCCCGTCCTGCGTTGGGTACGCAAGTCGGAACTCGGGTGTAGACCCGTTAGGATTTGAGTCCTGTTTTGTTTTGTGCTTGTGCAGTACGGGGCTACTGGCACAATGTTTGTGTGTTGCTGCGTGAAACGTTTTTTAACTGTCGCGACTCGACTCAGGAGCGCTCCTGTGGTCGAGCGTGACGGTGTTGGTATCAAGTGGCCACAACGTAGTTCGGGGACGCCTGGACGGGGTTGTAACCACCTGATGCCAAGAAATGAGGATTTTTAATGAAGCGGAAAAAGGTTTACGGTTGTTGGCCCTTTTGGCATGTCTTGAACTTGATTGGCCCTGTGGGCGTATGTTTGATTTTGGTTGGCCCGGGGGGCAAGGTTCGACTCTGGTTGGTTTGTCGTCGCTTGTGTGGTATATGTCGGTGTGGTCTCGTATACTAATACTATATATAAGGTGTGTTTAGCTTGAGCGGTGTGGCGCTTTAGTAACATACGCGATAGAGTAAACTTAGACCGTGTGAGCGTTGGCGTTTTTGAACTTGTCGCCTTTATTTGAGTTCGCAAACTGAACGTTTGCGTGTATCCGTGCAGAGGATACTGTTCATGGCTCGCGGAAGGCGCGGACGAGCATCAGGAACGCAGGGTCAGGCACCCACGCGAGGCCGGCGGGGGCGGTCAGCAGGGGCACCAGGGAGGGTGTCAACCGTCGAGCCCGCCGACTACGCGGAGGCACAGGGCACTCCCGTCGGAGAAGACGGGAGAAGTGATGCGGGGCCATCTGCAGGTACCCCCAGTGTTCCGCCAGTCGCGGACCCTCCAGTGATGACTGCCCTGGATGAGCTTACCAGGACCGTTCAGAGTTTGGTGGCGGTCATCGCCAGCCGAGAGTCGGCTTCGCCAGCACCAGAGGCAGCCGCAGTTCCGATGAGGGCCGCTCAGACAGAGGATCTTACCTCCCGAGCGCTACTCGATTTCCTGAAGCTCGGGATACCTGTTTTTGTCGGGGAGCCAAATCCCGACCTAGCCGAGCGATGGATAGAGCAGGTCACACGAGACCTGGACACTTTGGGTGTCGAGGATGGCCGTCGAAGAGTGTCCTTCGCGGCCCATCAGCTGAGAGACAGCGCCTACCACTGGTGGGGGCAGGTGAAGGACACAGTCGGATACGACTACAGCGTATTCCACGAGGTATTCATGGCACAGTACTTTCCCGAGTCGGCTCGGCTGGAGCGACATCGGCAGTTCTTATACCTGGAGCAGGGAGAGATGACAGTGGCACAGTACGAAGCCAGGTTCACAGCCTTGGCCAGATTCGCGCCTGAGATGGTGTCTAGCGAGACGAACCGTTGCCTGCGGTTCCAGGACGGACTGAGGCTGGGCATCCGGAACCAGGTTCTCGCCTTGAGGATACGGAAGTATACCGATCTAGTGGACACCGCGGCTATAGTGGAGCAGGGCATCCGGGATGCAGCCAGGGGCCGTGAGGTCCGACCTCGGCCGATCAGTTGGACCGGACCGTCATACTCACGAGACTCGCGGAGGCAAAGGACCGCGGGATCCTTCCGACCACCGCCTCATCAGAGTGGATCGAGACAGCGGGGTTCAGTGGCAGCAGTTGGGCCAGTCGCACCAGAGAGGGCGCCGGCGTGCTTTACTTGCGGGCAGCAAGGCCACTTCCGTCGCGAGTGCCCGATGGAAGGAGTACCTACGGCGCGACCAGCGACCAGCCGGACCAGCCAGGGCACGGAGTCGAGAGCCAACGAGATCAGCTGTTTTCGATGCGGCCAGGTTGGGCACACCATTGCATGGTGCCGTGAGCCGTCGAGGGCAACATCAGCGCAGCGACCGCAGCAGTCGCGGACCGTACATTCGCCCAGGGGACGTCCTCGTCAAGGTCAGTAGTCCAGACCGTCACAGCCTTCTACGAGCGCACCGGTTCCGAGACGGCAGCAGAGTCACGGGTATTCAGCGGCCAGCGCGCCGGGTCAGAGGCAGCAGGCCTCGCAGGGGAGAGTCTATGCAGTCACCGACTCTAGAGCCCCAGGACCTAGCACGTACCGCGAGACCATCCAGGGTACGTGTTTATTGTATCACTTATGGGCCTTATTCTTGTTTGATACCGGGGCGTCGCACTCTTTTATTTCGTCGGGTTGTGCCGAGAGGTTGGGGTTGAGCTTAGAGCCGTTGAGCCCACCTCTATGCCTGGATACCCCAGTTGGGGGTGGTGCATCGTTGACTAGAGTATGTCGTGCCTGCGAGATTAGAGTCGCAGACTGTCCTTGCCCTGAGGATCTTCTCGTGTTGGGGATGACTACCTTTAATGTGATTTTGGGTATGGATTGGCTGTCGAGGTACCGAGCCAACATCGATTGCTATAGACGACGAGTGACAGTGACCGTGGGCGGTACGAAGGTGACATGCGTGCTGGGAAGTAAGAGTGGGGTCCTCCTGTCGGCGTTGTCCGCAGAGGAGGAAGTACCGGCTGTGCAGAGCCGAGAGTTACCGAGAGTGGTATGCGAGTTCCCCGAGGTCTTCCCTGAGGAGTTGAGCGGGCTGCCACCGATTCGCGAGGTGGAGTTCGGGATTGACCTAGTGCCGGGAACGGCGGCGATATCGATGACGCCTTACAGGTTTGCGCCGGCCGAGTTGACTTAGCTGAAGCGTCAGCTGGAGGAGCTTCAGCAGAAGGGGTTTATCCGTCCGAGTGCATCGCCGTGGGGAGCACCAGCACTCTTCGTGAAGAAGAAGAGTGGAGAGCTACGGATGTGTATAGATTACCGGAAGCTAAACCGGGTTACGGTGAAGAACCGGTACCCGATGCCGAGGATCGACGACTTGTTCGACCAGTTGAGAGGGGCGACTCACTTCTCGAAGATCGATCTGCGATCCGGTTATTATCAGTTGCGAGTCCGTGAGGGGGACGTCGCAAAGACTGCATTCCGGACACGCTATGGGCACTACGAGTTCCTAGTGATGCCATTCGGACTGACGAACGCGCCAACAGCGTTCATGGACCTGATGAACAACATCTTCCGGCCGTACCTAGATCAGTTTGTGGTGGTATTTGTAGACGACATCCTGATATATTCGCAGAACGAGGCAGCGCATAAGGCACATCTGAGGGCTGTTCTAACACTGCTGCGCAAGCATCAGCTATATGCCAACCGGGAGAAGTGCGGGTTCTGGCTCTCTGAGGTGAGGTTCCTCGGCCACATTGTATCCCGTGACGGTATCCTGGTCGATCCGTCGAAGGTCGACGCGGTCTCGAAGTGGGCACGGCCCACGAGCGTTTTCGAGATCCGCAGCTTTCTGGGATTGGCAGGCTACTATAGGCGATTTGTCCAAGATTTTGCACGACTAGCCGCACCGATGACTCTGTTGACGCGCAAGGGTGTCGGGTTCGTGTGGACAGACGAATGTGAGCGTGCGTTCGCGGAGCTGAAGACTCGGCTGACTACGGCTCCAGTGTTAGTGGTGCCCGAGCGAGGAATTGGTTATGATGTTTACTGCGATGCGTCCGGAGAGGGACTGGGCTGCGTGCTGATGCAGTCGGGCAGAGTCGTGGCTTATGGCTCCAGGCAGTTGAAGATACACGAGCGCAACTATCCTACCCACGACTTGGAGCTAGCGGCAGTCGTGTTTGCACTGAAGAGCTGGCGATATTATCTGTACGGCGAGGGGTTTCAGGTGTTCTCGGATCACAAGAGCCTCAAGTACATATTTTCCCAGCGGGACCTGAACATGCGTCAGCGACGGTGGATGGAACTACTCGAGGAGTACGACTTCGAGCTACACTACCACCCAGGCAAGGCGAACGTTGTCGCCGACGCCTTGAGTAGGAAGTCGGCTCCGAGCCTCGCCAGCATATCTGTCCAGGAGTGGGGCATGATGGGGGAGCTGAGCACATTCGGGCTTGAGCTAGAGGAGGTTACTGGCGGTGTTGCCACGTGCTCACTAGTGGCTCAGCCCTCACTGCTTGCCCAAGTGCTGGAGGCGCAGACGGAGGACGTCGAAGCATCAGAGATCCGCGAGAGAGTCGTCAGGGGTGACGAGGTGGTGGGCTGGCAGGACAGCACTGATTGGGGACTACGATACCGCGGGGGGCTGTTCGCACCGGTTAACTATCGAGACACCGTGTTACGAGAGGCACACCATTCGCGTCTCACAGTGCATCCGGGGGCACTAAGATGTATCGTGACCTCAGACGGCACTACTGGTGGCGCGGTATGAGGAGAGCAGTCGCAGAATTCGTGTCGAGATGCCTCGTCTGTCAGCAGGTGAAGGCCGAGCATCAGCGTCCAGCGGGGTTGTTACAGCCACTACCGATTGCTCAGTGGAAGTGGGAACACATTACGATGGACTTCGTGTGTGGACTACCGAGATCGCCCAAGGGAAACGACGCCGTGTGGGTGGTAGTCGACCGGTTGACCAAGTCGGCCCACTTCCTGGCCATGAGGATGACCGACCCAGTGGACAAGTTGAGCAGCTTGTATGTTCAGGAGATAGTGCGTCTCCACGGGGTCCCGGTGTCGATAGTGTCTGACAGGGATCCCCGCTTCACGTCCAGGTTTTGGCCGAGTCTGCAGAAGGCATTGGGGACCGAGGTGCTACTCAGTACAACACATCATCCCCAGACGGACGGTCAGTCTGAGCGTACCATTCAGATCTTGGAGGACATGCTGCGAGCATTGTGCTGGATTTCAGGGGATCTTGGGAAACCCACCTGCCTTTGGCCGAGTTCGCCTACAACAACAGCTTCCAGGCCAGTATCGGGATGGCACCGTTCGAAGCGTTGTATGGGAGGCCGTGTCGGTCACCAGTGTGTTGGGCAGAGGTGGGGGACAAGAGTCTGCTGGGGCCAGATCTTGTCAGAGAGACGACGGAGAAAGTCGCACTGATCCGCGATCGGCTGAGGACAGCACAGAGCCGACAGAAGAGTTATGCCGACAGGCGATGTCGACCCCTTGAGTTTGCAGTCGGGGATCACGTGTTCCTGAAGGTGAGCCCGAGGAAGGGGCTGGTGCGGTTCAGGCGAAGCGGGGGCAAGTTGGCTCCGAGGTACATTGGCCCGTTCCAGATTTTGGGCAGAGTGGGAACAGTGGCTTATCGTCTGGCGTTGCCACCGCAACTTGGGAGAGTCCATGACGTCTTCCACGTGTCTCAGTTGCGGCAGTACAATGCAGACCCCTCCCACGTCATCGAGTGGACAGATATCGAGGTGGCTGATGATGTCTCCTATGAGGAGCAGTCGGTTCGGATTATGGACACGCGGGAGCAGATTCTGCGGGGAGGCAAGATTATCCACTTGGTACGAGTGCAGTGGAAGCACCACGGGGCTGAATCGACTTGGGAGCGCGAGGACGAGGTTCGCGCGAAGTATCCCGCCCTGTTCGTTTCCCGAGGTACGCCTGTTTTAAATTTCGCGGGCGAAATTCCTTTAAGGGGGGTAGATTATAAAACCCGCTCCGTTTCGTTAAGGTATTAATTTGCAAACGAAAACCTTAGGGTAGGTTTTGAAACAAGTGCAAAAAAAAAAAAATAAAAAAAAAAATGATCTGGGCAGGCCAGGCTCGGCCAGCAGGCCCTTCCCCTCACTTGGGCTTGAGCCCGTTTGCTGTCTGAGGCCCAAAAGGGCCGGCCCAAGCCGCACTCCTTATAAGCTGAAACTAGGGTTTCAGCACTTCAACCACAGCCTCCATCCATCTCCTCTCTCTCTCTCTACCCGACTCCCTCTCTCTCCTCCGTTCATCTTCTTCGCCGAACCATCCCCGACCGCCACAGTTCCGGCCGCCACCTCCCTCACCGGCACCGTCTCATCCCTTCCTCCTCCATCCCGACCTCCTTCTTCTTCGCCCTAACCAGATCCGGCCACCACTCCCTCTCCCGTCTCCAGCTCCGGCGACCCTCACCTCCCACGTCCGACCCTCCTCCCTCTCTGGTTCCTCTCGACCTCGCTGGCCACGGCGTGTCCGGCCGCCACCTCCCTCTCTCCGTCCCGAACCTCCCTCACCGAGCCCGAGCTCGTTCTTCTCCGGCTCAAAACCCCGACCGTCCTCCTCACCTCCTCCGTCCAGCCACGACCGCGCCGCCGTCCCGACCACGCCACCGTCCCGACCACCCTCCTCCCTCACCAGATCCGTCCAACCACGCCACCGTCAAGTCGCCGCCCCGTCTCCGTCTCGGAATCGTCGCCCTCCGTGAGACCCGCAACCGGCGTTTCAGCCGAGCTCGCCGGCGTCCCCACGCCCGAGCTCCTCCCGCCTTCGATCCGAGCCAACCGCCGTGCACCGCCGTGCACCGCCGTGTGCCGCCCGTACTTCCCTACGGTGAGCCACCACCGTGAGTTTTCCGGCCGGCTTTATCGCTGTCGAGGGCCGTCAGATTTTCCGACCGAGCTCTCTCTCCCTTTCGTTGTATTTTCGGTTTATGTTTAAATCTGTTAGTGTAAAAACGAGTGTAATTTTGGATCTGTTGAAATCGATTTGTATTGGGTTAAACCTGCTAATAGAATTGTTTAATTTCTAGAACTGATTTTGAATGGAAAAAGGGAAATAATTGAACAAAATCAGTGTTAATCAAAGAGGATTGTTTTTTTGAAACGAAATTTATTTGTAAAAGGAAAAAGGGGAAAATCAGTTGTGAATTCTTAAGAAAATTGATAAAATAAAATCTGATTAAATTAAACGGGTTTTAAAACGAAAGTCTTTTATTAAGGTTAGACTCGAGTTAAGTTAAATCGAAAAAGGGAAACGAAATCAAATCGACTTTATATGGGTTTTGGACCGAAGTATCGAGTTTCATGTGACACCGGGGTGTCGTGGGTTGAATAGGATTATTTAAATGTTAGAAAAGCATGATACGGGAACGTAGCGATTACTGAAAGTGCATGTGACACTTAGTAGTGTCGTAGGAGCAGAGAACTTAGCGTTAACTGTTTCACTGGAGGCATATGACCATGCCCAGAGGTTGTTGCGTGTTGTTTGTTGTTGAGTTTGGGTGGCCTTGAGAGCCCGTGTTATTTGTTGATTGAGTTTGGGTGGCCTTGAGAGCCCGTGTTAATTATTGTTGAGTTTGGGTGGCCATGAGAGCCTGTGTTGTCGTTTCGGTATTTTGAGTGGCCGTGAGTGCCCGTGGGGTTGTGAACCCGTACTTTATCGTTGGTGTCTTGGGTGGCCATGAGGGCCCGTAGGGTTGTTGAACCTGTGTTTGGTTGTCGGTGTTTTGTTGGCCTTGAGTGCCTGTGGAGTTGTCACCGGTGTCGTTACTGTCTGTTTGAACTTGTTTGTGTTTGTGATTGGTTACTGGTTGCTGGTGGAGGTTGTGTGGTGTAGCTAGCCTCCCGACTGGGATCGGGAGAAGCGGAGGGGTTGTGGGCTAGCTCCCCGACTGGGATCGGGGGAAGGACGCGCGGGTGTGGCTAACCACCTGACTGGGATCGGGTGAAGCGGAGAGGTTGTGGGTTAGCCCCCAGACTGGGATCAGGGGAAGTTGCGCGACAGGTCGACCGCCTGACCACGTCTATGATCGGTAAAGGGAGAGAGACAGAGATTGGTTACTGAGCAGCCGGTTTGCGATCCTTTGTGATCTTGTTTGGTATTGTGTGGTCAATCGTGTCTTGGGGGAGGTCGTCGATCGTAGTGTGGGGTCTACTTAACGTATCCGAGTGTTGAGTCAGTTGAGGAAAAGACTGGTCGTGTGTGTGTGTCTTGAGTCGTTGTTAGTGTCATCGGCTTTGTCTACTAATTATGCCGTAGCCAGTATGTTATCTGTGGTGGTGAGCGAACGCTCACCCCTAGCTGCTTTTCCTACAGGTACCGTTCGTAGTCTGGACTAGGTGAGCTTCTGAAGCTTGAAGAGCTTGAAGCGGGTTGCTGGGTGTTTGAGTCTAGAGACGTGTATCTCGTTTTGTCCAAGTGTGGGACTTTTATTTTGAGTTGTAATTATTATTCTTTTGTGGAACTAAACTGACTTTTTAGGTGATTTATCGAAAACAGGTTTCAGTCTTGTAACTTTTTGAACGTTCGCGTCCCTAGTTTCGGTTCGCTGAAATTGGGGCGTGACAAAAAGTAGTTAAGGTTATAAGCAAAGCTCACCACCACGGGTAACCGTCCAATTAGGGCATACTAGAACAACACATAACTAATTTCTAATAGAACTCGTAACCACCATCCTCAACTCAAGACCAACTCACGCTCACAACCATAAACAACCAGACAGCACAAACAACAACCAGCACACCAAGTAACACGTCATCAAACATAAAGTAAACTGTAAAAGCATAACACGTCCCGTATCGCAGTCCCCTACTCGGTCGGCTGTCCACAGCCCGACACCCTCATATCGTACCGGAACACTCAGCAGAACAAACCCATAACCCGAACGGTAGTTCCCAACACCATCGAATGCACCCAGTCATTTATGTCGTACCGTAACACAAAGCCTCGGTCCCGACACCTACCCGTCACGTAGACTCGGGTAACATCCTAGAACGAAAATCCCTCAGTCGGACGTCTTCCTGTCACGTAGACTCAGGGCCATAATCTTCCCGTCACGTAGACTCAGGGCCATAATCTTCCTGTCACAAAGACTCGGGTATCAAACACGCCATCCTTGGCCTCGCGACACACTACCCCAGAACTATCCACCGGTGCAAGTATCACTCTAGTTACGTCTTTTCTCAGAACACACAACAAGATAAATATTACAATTGTCATAATTAAACACGGCTTACCGAGCCCAACAACCTTATCACAACTAGTCACGTCGGTCTATCACTCACCCGACCATCACACAACCAAGGATTCAGATCAACACAACCACGACACACTCGCCCATACATAACAACAACATGCTCAACGGATATACTAATCTTGTCTATTAACCCTAACGACACTGACTCACATGGCAGACATCTCAACCAATAACAGGCAATTCCAAACCAACACACAACCTACGGCTCGACATGGCCGGTCTACCAGCACGGCAAATCCCAAGACAGAAACGTAAAGGTTCACAGTTCAATCGACTACTCTAGTTGTTCGCATCCTACATGTTACTACGACTCGTCCAGTTATTATCCGATATAACTACTCGTTCCAGTTTTATTAATCCTAGCATGCATACTAGTAACTTTCCACAATTAAACCGGTAACCGCTACTTCCCTACCTCAAGACGATAACACAACAGCGTCTCCTAGCTGCTGACGACCGGGCCAACACCGTCTTCTAGGGCGAAATCCGCGTCTGGGTTTAACTCCGGTCTTCTCTTCGATCGAAGTCGGACTCTAAATTAACACGAAAAGCGATAATTAAAACCGGTTTCAAAGTTGAATTAAAAAGTCACGACGGTTTCAATTTAAGTTCAAAAGTTGTCTTTTAGGCTCGAGCGGGCGAAAAGCGGGATTACAACTAATCGGGTTCGAGCACCTACGCACCGACTCAGAACCCGGTGCACGTTTTCCGAGGCACGAATCCCGATGCACGGATCCTGAGCACGATTTTCATGGTAGGATTCCCGAGGTCCGATTCTGCGTTCCGTTTTTATCCCGTTCTACGTTCGATTTAACGTCCAGTTTAAACACTCGGTTTCCAGAATCGATTCCAAGTTCGTTTGAAGTCCAAAACCGTCTTTAATTCAACACTGAAAATTAAATTCATTTAAATGAACCCGTTTGATTTTTCGATTCAAAAATAAATTCTTTTCCTTTTTGTTTAACTCAACTCATTTCGTTTGATTTCTGTCTCAACAAACCAGATCCAAGAACAGCTCGGGGAAAGGAAATAAAAAGAGACGGAGCTCGGTTGAACTTCGACCGACCATCGGCGATGTCGTTGCCGGCCGGAGCTCTAAGGGTGAGAAACTCACCGATAGAAAGACGGAGGACGCCGGCAGGAAGGGCTGAGCACGGCGGTTCCTCGCTCGTCTCAGATCTAGACGAGCTCGACAGTTCCGTCCCGGATCTGGTGAGCGCGCCGGCGAGGGTTTTGGCGACGCTCGGGTGACGAACACGTGACAGAGAAGAAGTAGAAGAAGAGAGGTGAGAGATCGACGGAGGCGAGGGGGCGGCGGCGGTCGTAGGCTGAACGGTGAGGAGGTCGGCGAGAACTCGGGAGAGATGACCGGAGGTGGGGGAAAGACGAAGGGGAGAGGGGCGGCCGGAGTTAGAACATGGCCGGAGAGGGTGGTTCGGGGCGGCGGTGGTGCGGCGAAGGGAGAGGTTCGACAGGGAGAGAAGTTGGGGGGAAGGAAGGAGCTGCGCGAGAGTGAAGAGGCTGAGGGTTAGAAACCCTAACGAGGAGTATAAATACCTGGGTCAGAGCTATCTGGGACTCGGACGGGGGTTGGGCCGAAGCTTTGGGCCTCGGGCGAGCCCTGTCTCACGGCCCAAGGAGAGAGACGGGCGGGCCTAGTCCTCCCGGCCCACGTGCCAGTCTGGCCGGATCAGGTCTGTCCAACCTGGGCTGCAGAACGGGTCTGACCCGACCCTTTAAGTAACTCTCTCTTTTTTTTCTTTTTTTTTAAACAGATTTTCTCTTCGTTCTCGATTGCGTTGCTCCAAAACTTAACCCGCTCTCCAACCGCGCCAAACCAAACGAATAAATTTAAACTTTTAATTAAATTCAACGAGGTGGTCTTCACATTCATGGCAGACAAAGCATGAGAATGCAGTGATCTTGGGAGGGATGCCATGTCTCCATAGGTGTTGTGACCAATTGAAGTTGAAGAGTGAGATGCCTTGCTGATGAAGTAAGCTATAGATTTTTTTAACTGTAAACCCTATATAGTCTCCTGTCCATATCAGAGTGTCCTCTTAGCTAGGGAGATGAATACCATTAAGAATACATTGAAGGGACATCCAGTCTTGTTCAGATCTTCCCCTTGGGGATCTTCTGAATTGTACATCCGAAGATGATCCAGACCAAGCTTCAGACACCAAAGAGGATTTGACTTGTGATAAATAATAGAGCCTTGGAAAGAGAGACTTGAAGGGAATGTCCCCCCACCAAATATCATCTCAGAATAGGATTCTCTCTCTATTTCCTAGCTTCCAATAAAGAACTTTAAAACCAAAAAGATCTATGAACCTATGATCTGAATTCAAAGCAATGATTTGATGTAGGAAGCTGTCAGTGCCTATTTCATTGAATTTTGAGAGATCCCACTCCTTTGGATTCCAGCCATATTTACCACAGATAACAAGCTTCCAAAGGCTCTTCTATCCAAAGAAAATCTCCACCACCATTTGGAGAGGAGAGCCACATTCATCAAGGCCAAATCTTTTATCCCCATACCTCCCTCAGATTTTGGTTTGCAGACAGTGCTCCATTTGATTTTGCTGAATGTTTTTTAGGTGGGTTTTGAGCACCAAAGAAGCCTCTTCTACCAACAGATCAGGGACTTAATGACTCCCTTTGGAGCCTTTACTAGTGAGAAATAATAAAGAGGAAGTGCTCCTAGGGTAGACTTAATAAGAGTTATCCTTCCTCCTAGGGATAATGTTTTGGCTTGCCAAAGGCCTAAGGATGATTTATATTTCTGCAGAATGGGGGCCCAAGAGTTGATTTTCCTCATATTTTCACCTAGTGGAAATCCCAAATAATTAAAAGGCATAGCTCTAGTTGAGCAACTCAGAGAGACTGCTAGCTGTTGTGCTTCTGGCTCTGATAAATTTAAGGAGATGATGAAGGATTTGGAGTAATTGACAGATAAACCAGCAGACAATAGGAACATTTTGAGTCATATTTAAGACATGAAGCACTATTGTCCTTGTCTTTAATAAAGAACATTGAGTCATCTAAAAATTGTAGGTGTGATATGAGAGGCCCTTAAGGACTCAATTGAATACCTTGTAATAGTCCTGACTGAATTGTGGATTTCAGAATTTGATTAAGACCTTCTGCAACAAGAACAAAGATAAATGGAGAAAGGGCACAACCCTGCCTCAGTCCTCTACTTATAGCAAAATTTGGAGAGGGGGGTCCATTGATTAAAAATGAGACATGAGCTTTAAAACAAGAGAGCGTCCATAGTTTCACCTTGTGGCCAAAGCCCATTTTGGAGAGAAGATTGATCACAAAATTCCAGCTAACTTTATCAAAGGCTTTCTCCATATCTTCTTTGAATATAAATGCTTTGGTTTTTGACCTTTTGAGGTATTGAACAACTTCTGAAGCTATGAGGATGCCATCACAGATCTGCCTGCATACAATGAATGTTGATTGCTCATCTACCACTAAAGAGCTGATCACTGATCTCAGTCTTAGAGATAACATCTTAGAAAGAATTTTGTATGGGGCACCCATTAGACTTATTGGCCTGAAATCATTAAAAATTTTGAGGGGGGGGGGGGGGGGGGGAGGATTTTGGGATCAAGGCAATGAATGAGGAGTTCAAACCCTTTCCTAAATTCCTATTTCAATGAAAAGCTTGGAGAAAATACATGAGGCCCTCCTTAATTATAGGCCAGCAAGACTGGAAGAACTTGAGACTGAAACCATCTGGACCAGGAGCCTTATCTCCATTGTAGGCCATTAATGCCTGGAGGACTTTATCCTCAGAAAAGTGTCTCTCCAACCATTGAGCTTGATCAGAGGATATTGAGGAGAAGAGAAGATCTGATAGTGAGGTTTCATCAAGACCAGAGGTTGTAAATCTGCTGGCAAAATGGGTTGTTGCTGCCAATTTTATTTCAGATGGGTCAAAGAATGTGGAATCATTGTAGGAAATAGAGGTTAACTTTCCTTTTGAGGCCTTAAAATTGGCAAGCTTGTGGAAGAATTTTGAACAATTATCTCCTTCATCAAACCATTTTCTCCTGGCTTTTTGTCTCCATAATTTAGAAAGCATCTTATATTTTTCGATTGAAGATGCTTTGCTGGCCCCTCTTTCAGAGCATTCTTGGGGAGATAGGGATCTGGATTCAGCTATTGTATCCAGTTGATCAATGGTTTTGACAAGTAGTTTAATTTGAGTCTCAAGGAAACCAAACACCCGAGAGTTCAAGATTTTTAGATCAGCTCTGAGTAATGCAAGCTTTTTCCATAATATATACTGAGGTTGGCTAGATACCTGATATGAGCTCCCAAGAGATTGAACTTGAGGGGGGAATCTATTATCCTCCAACCAGATGTTGAGAAATTTAAAGGGCTTTGGTCCCCATTCCAATACATTTTCTGACATAAGGATTGGCCAATGATCTGAAATTGATCTTGGAAGGCAAAGTTGTGTAGGGTCTTTTAACAAAGGCAACAAGTCTGCACTAATAAGAAACATGTCCAGTCTTGATGTAGTGGGTCCAAGACCAAACCATGTGAATTTCACTCCTTTCAAGGGTAGATCACAAAGAGACATAGAGGAGATCAGGTGGAGGAGGTGGCTCAAGTCAGAGTCTACTCTTCTTTTTGATGATCTCTCCTCTATGGCAAGGACTGTATTAAAATCTCCAGCCAAAATAAATAGGTGATCTGCTTCCAAAGGTTTGAGTTTTTCCAGCAATGATGGCCAAATAATTTTCCTTCTACTACTTAAATTGGGGGCATAAATGTTCACTATACAGCATTGACATTGCAAAGATGAGATTTTTCCCAGCCAAACTATTGCACCAGTCAGAGGTATGATGGAGCTTAGAATAAATTCTTTTGACTTCCAGATGGAAAGGATCCCTCCTGAACTCCCCAAGGCATTGATAGCATAATATTCCCATCCAACATTTAATCCACACATCCTCATGAAGAAAGGAGGGAATGGATCCAATTTTGATTCTCGAACCATAATAAAAGAAGGACCTTGCTTGTGTACCAAGTTACTGAAACATCTCCTATTTTGATCTGAGGAGATTCCTCTCACATTCCATGAGAGGAGAAGCATAATGGATTTAGGAAATAGAAGACAAAACCTTTGAAAGATCCAAACTTGGTAGAAAATCAGCAGGTACTTTGGTGGTTCGATGGCCGGTTAGGACATCCTGAACACTACACCGAGGAGAAAACCAGAAAGCAAGAAGAACTTATATATTGAAGCATGAAGATGATGAAGAAAAAATGAAATTTGATGTAGATGCTACAGGGTTGCTACTTCATTATTTGTCACTGGATCTTCATGGTTTGACTCTCTTTCTAAACCAACAAAGTCATCATCTGATCCACCTTCCAGGTCCACACTATGATTATTTTGATCTTCTATTGTTTGAAGATGATGGAGAATAGCTTCCTCAGAGACTTTTGCTTTATTACATATTTTCTTTCCAAACTCCCTAGCATTCTTGGCTTCAGAACAATCTCCCAGTTGAGGGAACACTGTCTTCTCTTATACTTACAGAGAAAGAGGCACTGCCTCTCTAAGCTTAGATCGAGTAATGTAAGAATGAGGTGCCCTTGACTTAGTAGATTTCTTCTTCTTCTTTTTTGATAATGGAGGTAGAGTAAATTTTGGTCTTTCACTTAGACCCATAAAGTCTGCAATCTCAGCCACATGCTTGTCCAGAAGATCCTCAGTAGGCAGAGGGGATGTTGGGATGTCAGGTAGAAATGCAGGGCCACTTTGGATCTTTTCCAACTCAAGTGGACCCAAAGAGAGTATAGGAGAGTTGTCTACAACCTCCTTTTGAGAGTTAGACGCAATTTCCAGTAGGGTTTTCTCTTGGGTAAGGCCCAGCATTAAATGATGAACAAGAAATGTGTTTTTTGAGTCTAAGCCAGCTGGGTTTAGTTGATGATTAACTGGAGAAATTAGCTTTCAGAGGAAATGGAGACAATTAGCGTGTGAGACCCCACTTCATTAGTTGCAGAGGTGTTAAACTGGGACTGAATAATTGGAGTAGAAATGTGGTTGAAAATTTGAATTTCCCTCTCATCAACAACATGTACTGTAGAAATTTTTTTATGCCTCAGAGCCATTGCCAGTATCTGAAAGAAGAAGAACTTTAGTACTGACTGTAGCTGTCTTTGAGCCAATCCTGGGGGAGGAGGTAGGTTGTTGTAGCCTTTCCAAAGAATCCTCAACAACCATTAAATTCAGAGAAGGATGAGAGGTTTAGTTGGACTGAGAGGGAATGAGAGAAAGACTGCCATTAATGTCCAACCTCAACTACTGCTGGAGAGAATGATCCAAAACTTATTTGTCCTGGAGTAAATGCTCCTTCTCCAAAAGTGGGGGGTTGGGAACAACTTCATTATTGGTTGAGTCCAACAATCTAGTGACAGTTCTGAGTACCTCAAAACTCTAATCTTCGTCAGCAGAAGAGACTTGCTCAGATGAGGTAGAATATGAAGAAGAATCACAAGAGTGTGAGGGCTGTATAGGTGGAACTGAAGAAGATTAAATTGAGGAGACAAGGACAATGTATTTCTTATCTTCCAAAGAAATCTCTACTTCTGCAAAGAAGGCTTTAAGATGCTTGGTTTGAATTAAGACAAATGCCTTATCAACTGAGAGACCTTCTTTAGAGAGAGGATGTGTGTAGAACAAATTTCCAAAGTCTATCACAGCAGCTTGAAATGTTTCCTCACTCCATCCATGGAAAGGAACTCCATGTATGACTATCCAAGTAAAGACTCCACCATTGAGACAAGAACTGGCTTTCCAATGGATAAAAGTTAGCCAATCATGGAGCCAGAACCCTTCATCTTTCATCAGTTCCTTATCAAAAAGATCATCGGGGCAATGGAATAATAGAACTCTGCTTCCCAGACTTTTAAACTGAATTTCTGAGACTCCTTGAGAAGCTACTTCTCTTTGGATTGCATCCACTTGCAAGTTGAGATGAGATATAGCAAGGTGCGATCTCTGAAGTATGAGAGCCTATTTGGTCACTACCGAACCATTGTGAAGGAAATCATCGTAGTTTTTATGATTGGAAACCAAAAACCTGGTAGATCTTCTTCTAGGGGGATAAGAGGAGGATCTATCCCAGGCTTATGTTACGAAAATCTCATGATTCCCGAAAGAAAACCCATTGAAGTTCAAAATGGTCGAATGGAGATTCTCAGAAGAATTGTAATAGACAAAACCATAGCGTCTCCTTTGACTGTTTAAACGCAGTGCTACCAAGGACCTGCAATAACCAGGAGAACTTCCAAACACTTCCTCAAGCCATAAAGGGGGACCATTCTTGGGAATATTGAGCACAAAAGCAGGGAATAAGTTCTTAGATGAATTTTCAGCAAGGTGTTTTGAAGGTCTTACTCTTGGCTGGACATTTTCAAACCCCGTAGGAAGGTAACACATTGAAGAAGAGCTTTGATGGTGCACTTTATTTGCAGAAACCACCACCGAAGCAACTCTTGATTTATGAGGATTTCGAGGCAGCTGAAGAAGGGTAACCCTTGGTTGAATAGAGGAGGGGGTATCATCAGTATCAGAAGACACTGGCTGGAAATACTTGTTGTAGAATATCTTCTCCCCATGAAGAATCTTTGTGTGGCCTCTCGGAGAGTACTCTTGAGTCCTATCCGATGAGGAGGGAGAGGCAGGCTTATTCCTTGATCGTCTTTTTTTTGGTCCCTTTCTTGTTTGTCACCAACGAGAGTCTAGATTAGCTCAAGGGGCACCGAGACTCTCGTCTTCACCCCAACGCGGGGTATACTGTAGGGAGACCTTCTTTTGCAGTATCAATTCTTGTTATGTATGAATTTCCTCTCTAATATCCTTACGAAGGCATCTAATACGGGGAAAATCCATGGTATCTCGGTGGCAAGAGGGGCCTTAGCCATATCTGACCTCATTTTCGCAGATGACTGCTATATATTTTTTCAGCAACCCCAGAGGAGGCCACCAGGGTGCATATTCGCCTAACTTCATTCACATTGTCAGGACATGTCCTTAATTATCAAAAGTCCTCGGTTTTATTCAGTGCAAAAACCACAGCAGAAACTTGTAGGAAGTATTTTATGACGCTTTATATTGGGAGGTATCAGAAGAATCTTTTGTATCCCGGGGTCCCAAATATGATTGGGCGACAAAGAACTTATGGCATGTGGTATATAGAGGATAAGGTTATCCGAAGGGTTCAATCATGGGATGACAAGTTACTGTCGCCAACAAGAAGAGAGGTTATGATACGATCTGTCCTCACGTCCGTCCCAGATAATGTTATATCAATTTTTAAAGTGCCACAGAGTATCACATATCTTATCCATATAGCACTAACCAAGTTTTGGTGGGCGGGATTGACCCCTAAGGATATATCGATTATCTAGCTAGAATGGGAGAAGGGTTTTTGATACCCAGGACTAAATAATGAGATATCCATGTGATAGGCCAACTTTTTACCCTAGAGGATTGTGATTCTATCCTCACCATTCCTTTATCGGACACCCGAGTCTCAGATGCATGGTATTCGTTCGCGGAAACAAAGGGAAACTACTTCACCAAAGAGGGATAAAGGTATCTCAACAAAAATAGCCCCCCCCCCCCGAGAGGATACAGGCTTTCCTAAAAAAACTTAGACATCTGGTAGTTCCTTATCCAACCTTGTCTCTGTGTCTTTTTGTGGCAGGCTCTTATGAGACATATCTAGGTCTCGGATAATTTGTTGCGACGGTATGTCCCTATTTCATCCACATTCCTTATATGTTTCCACCACAATGAGACGACTGAACATCTATTTTTCCATTGTGGTTTCACGAAATTTTATTGTTCTCTACTTGAGGGGACACTGAAGTACCTTTTCACGTTACTTTCACAAAGGGATGGATCTTAATCCCCATATGGATGTCCATAGAATAGAAAGAGCTCATCCTCTATTGGATAGGGGAGATTTGGAGGCCTTGCAATGCAAAAGTCTAGAAAGAACGTTCCCCGACTGCTCTAGGATTGGATCGACTGCACATGCTCATATTACAACCTGGACTCAAGCTGAAACAAGTAAGCTCTCTTGTACCCAACTGTGTAGTGTCGTTCACCCTGATAAATTTATAGTACATCAATGGGGGTGGACGGTTATCAACGTAGATGTTGAAACTTTTTCGGACATTGAGCAATCTACGTGGGGATTCATCGCCCGATCTTCTTTAGGCTCAGTTCTAGCAGCTAGAAATGGAGTCTTGCAGGGAGTCTGTGAGGCTCCCATGATAGAAGCCCAAACTATTACAACAGATTTGGAATTTGAAAGGGTACATAGATGAAATAGGGTGATAGTTCATCTGGATGCCTAGGTGGTGGTTAACATGCTCAACTCAAGGGAAATCGTCCTTTCTCTATTGGTGCACGTACACAAGATATTCGAGCTCTGCTCACTTATGTAGAGGGTCCTTCCCTCATTTGTGTTAATAGGTCGTCGAATAAGGTCTCTTACTATTTTTCTAGAGAATCATGTTTACCCCCTCTTTTAACGGGGTCATGTATCCCTATATCCGATGCACTTTCCTGTATCGTTCGCGACGATTAATATTAGTTCTTGGCCTTTGCGTTAAAAGAGACAGGGTGGTTGTGGTTTAAGTACTGATTTAACATTATACCGAATTCTAGTTTGCAAACGTTTTTTTACCAGAGAGAAATTACAGGGAAATCATATTTTAGCCTAGTTTAACCCACCACCCACACATGCTCCAAAATATGCCCGCCAGGATTTGTGACCTCCAAGAAATGTGAGATCTTGAAGAGTTCTTCACCATTAGGCTAACCCAAGTGGTGGGAAATGGTTCAATGGTGTTATTAGGGGGTATTGACAATGTTGCTCTATGTAGGGATTACCTTTTCATAGGTGGAGTGTGGAGAACATTATGATGCTAGGTGGACAATTGGGCTAAAGCTTTGTTCTTCTTCAAAGTTCAACACATATACTATCTGAATTTGTGCTCTTGTAATTGAATGGAGGCATGTTCAAGGTTTGCTTCAGAAGGGATGGTGCCTCACATGCTCCGAAATTCTTTCATGGTATTGGAGTGTCAGACATTAGTCAGTCCCCTTTTGAAGTGGTTGTCGGGTACGATAAGGATGTCGAGGGCACGAATTTTCCTTTTCCAAATTTAAAGGAGGTATGATTCTTTGAATCAATCTCCCTCTCCAAAGACATGAGTTATCTTGAACATAGCGCGAAGGAGGTTGGAGATGCTTCATTTAAGCAGGTGGAAAATCCAAATACTGTATTCTCTATTGTAGAACCGGTAATGGCGGGTTGAGAGGTAGTCAAGTCCAAAGTCGGTAGGCCTAGAGGATCGAAAAACAGGACCCCGAAAACGATGATCGTTTATTAAACTAGATCAAAAATGAGATGAGGGAGTAAGTATTTTTTTTTATCAAAAAGAAAAATATATTAACGCAACACACAGTACAAAGAGGAGAACTTGAAACTCAAAACGAGGCGAAAAAAACAAACAAAAAAAGTATTAACACAAGAAAAAGGCATTCAAGTGACCCTTGTGGGGCTAGCAACCATATTACTATAAAGAGGACTCAAACTCGCCTCGATCTTCTTAGAGCCTTCTTTGTCTGAACCCTTATTGTGGACCCCTAGGCCTTATGTAAACCAATCCACAATATGGGTAATACCCTCCCTCGTGTGTCCATCAATCAAGGACGAGGAGAACCACGAAAAGCCATCTAGTTGAGCGAGGGCACCACCAAAGTTGACTTCGAGCAGCGGTAGGCATCGATCTAAGAGAGCAACCACAACACCATCAAGACCATCGTATAGGTCAACGACTGATGCCGTATCCGACTTGTCAATCTCTAAGACTTGATCGACCCACATGTCTGAATTATTTACTTTAAGACCTAGTGATCCCTTAGTAACAAGTGAGGCAATAGCCTCAAGGGAAACCTGTTCAATCGGTAAAAGGTGAGAACCTGCTGAAGTAGAAAGGACAAGGGTGGTAGGACTCCCTCTAAAGGCCGAAGTTGTGGACAAATCTAAGGTGCCATTTCTCAAGCCAGTCTTGATCCACGAATCAACCATCTCAGACTGAGGGAGGTAAGGCAGAGAACTCACTTGAACTGGCTCAAGAAGCACCTCGAAATAAATACCTGGGCCCTTAGAGGTTCTCACCTATTGCCAAATGTGACATCCAACACATAAACAAGAGCCAAAGCTTTAGACGTTGGAGTTTCCGTTAATGAGCAATGGTGAATGGCAACCAATAAACCTAGCCTTCCAGAAATCTCTACAATGGAGTCTCGGTTCCAACATACAACTAGGAGGTCGATGATATCT
Organism: Erodium maritimum; assembly: GCA_963921825.1. Taxonomy (NCBI): domain Eukaryota; kingdom Viridiplantae; phylum Streptophyta; class Magnoliopsida; order Geraniales; family Geraniaceae; genus Erodium; species Erodium maritimum. Next base: position 45,529,098 of record OY997588.1, on the reverse strand, counting down.
ACCCAACATAGATTCCCCTAGACAAAACCTGTTGCGCACATTCTGGAAAAGAGAAGAACCAACGATGCAACAACTTCCAATTGTCAGCAGAAATGAATGTTTAAACAACCTGATCCTTGTGGGACATCAAAAAAATCACGCTTTACTAAGTCAAGGAGATTCATCCCTGATATACTAGCCAACCTAAGGCTCGTACTAACGGTGTAAACCCATATTGAAGAGCTAGCAATGTCAATCACACTGAACGCTAACATCTTCTCAAAACAAAGAGCCAACGTTAATGTGCGCCACTCTGAATAAGACTGAGCAACAAATGTAGGAGGGAAACGGGGGGCGGGGGGGGGGGGGGGGGGGGGGTTGTGCCATAGTACCCGCCTTTAGGTGTTTCCTGCCTATTTCAACTCGGACCCTCTTGTCTCCTAAAAGGGAACCATGTAACGCCTTCACAAGTTGTGACATATCATCAAACTCGTTGAAATACACAAACACGTAACTACTACCATATTTAACAAGTTTGGGGCCAATGTCAACAGTTTGTGACAATACCAGAAGGAGCACAAAGGGTCTTTGGTTGCTCGACTGAAGTGGAGTCGGTCAAATTGGAAAGGAAAACCAGAAAGTTCGTATTCAGTTGCGTGTTCCATCCTTTGTGCCTCTATCTAATGATATTCCAATCCTCGTAAAGTCGACTAAGTAGGTTTTGAAAAATTATTGAAGCATAGAAAGGCCTCACGAAAATAATAGAACCTCGAGTAAGAACTAGGGGAGTTTCCATTGCAACCGGGCGAGTAGCAAAAATGGTTGGAGCTGCTATAGTAGATTTGAGAGCTGCCATAGTAGCTGAAGTGGAAGCAGTCATTACCAGGGACTGGGATGTTGCAGCAGCTACCATTGAACTGAGTAAGTAATAGCAATGGTTGGAGCTGGCACAATAGCTGGGAGAGCTTCCATAGCAACTGAAGGAGCAATAGCCAATGTCGTGCATTAACAAGTTGTAGGAGCTAATTGAGCTGCGACCGACACAACACCAAGATTGGGAGACATATCCACCGGACAGCAAGGATGGAGGAGATTACTAGAGGGATACCTGTTTGCCTGCCTTCTTGGTCTTGTAGAGGAGCCACGAGAAGGCCAAGTCCACCCGGGGTCCCTCCCCTGACATCCTCCGATGATGCATAGACCCAACCCGCCCAAGATGCCGCTGTCTTCTCTTATGGTTAGTTAACGAATCGTCCGCACATAGCTTTCACGATAGGGGCTCTTGTAAGATGGCCCTCATAGCAGACATGCTCTACTAGAACGGATTTCGGAGACACAATCGATCCAACATTTCCGTTAATTCCAGCAATAGAGCCTCCTCTTCAACAAGTGACGAAATCCATTACATGGACCACTATCTGCTGCTACGCCATTCTAAGGCAATCTGTCTCCAATTAATCTTCAATTGGAGCTCCTTCTCTACATATGGATGGTGGTGGCGTGCCATGGCAAATATATCAAAAGGGAGGGTGGGAAACTCATAAGACCCTAACGCAAAGGAATACAATTTCATACAGATGGTCCATCTATTTCCTATCTACAGTTTTCTTTATCCAAACTCAGCAAAGCAGTTCTTTGTGCCTCAAATTTGCTTTATCCCCATTTCATCTGGCCACTGGATTAGCAGTCAATTCTGATAAATCAGTTCTAATTCCTTCAAATCTGGAAGAAGAGGAAAAATTGGATTGGCTACAGGTACTAGATTGCTCGGTTTGCTCACTCACCTTCAATTATCTGTGATTTCCTTTCGGAGCTAATCCTAATAGATTGATCTCTTGGGAACCAATAGTCAATAAATTCAAGTCTGCTCTAGGACTTTGGCAGACCAAACAACTCTCCTTGGGGGTAGAATAACACTCATCAATTCCACCCTCAGTGCCCTACCTCTTTATTACTTCTCTATAATTACAGCCCCAAAAGGAGTAATGAAATCTATGGAATCTTGGCAAAAAATATTTCTCCGGCAGGGTAAATCAAAAGCAAAATATTTCAGTAAAGTCGGTTGGGACAAGGTTTGTAGACCAAAAAGGGATGGTGGGCTTGGAATTAAGAAGCTCTCCAATATGAATATTACTTTCAATAAAATGGTGGTGGAGGTTTGCTATGGAAAGAGATTCATTATGTAAATTAGTAATTCGCAACAAGTTTGGCTAGAACTCATCAGAATGTGATCTCTCAACATTCTGATGAACTCATATCTTTTCCCTATATGCAGATCCTCTATTCTCCGATCTCTTTGGTATAAAAGGCCACAACTGGAAAATAGGCTCAACGGATAGAGCTTTCTTTTGGTCAGATGTTTGGTGGGGAGATGTAGCATTCAAATTTTTATTTCCAAGACTCTTTATACTCTCACAAAACAAAAAGCAATTGATCTCAGAAGCCTGTATTGATGGAATAAGGGATCTCAGTTTTAGATCAAATCCTAGAGGAAGAGCAAAAAGTGATTGGTTTACTTTACAACAAATACTTCATGGAGTACTTCTCTCACATCAGCCAGATTCTATCATTTGGATGTGGGACTCTAAAGGATTCGCAATCAAGAAGCTTTATACACTTATAGATAATCAGTCCTCTACTAATGTGATCAATGATAACTGGACAAAGGCAATTTGGGTCCCTTATATCCCTCTTAAAATAGCAGCATTTTGTTGGCTATCATGTTTGGATGCTATCACCTCAAAATGTTTTCGAGAAACAAGGGGTCTCTCTTTTAATCTTCAACAAATTACACACTCCTTATGTAATCTAGATTTGGAAGATGGCCCTGAAGTGCTGGTACATTCTTCAAGGGCTTGGTTAGTATGTGGTAAGGTTATGACTTGGTGGGGACTTGTGTGGGTTGTACCTAATACAGTCAAGCTCTTATTTACATCTTGGGCAAGCTTGGTCAGTTTAATACACATGAAGAGCTGGATCAAAGTAATTCATATTGTATGTTGGAAATTATGGCTTGCTGGGAACAATGAAGTCTTCAATAATGTCTCTACAACAGTTGAGGATATTTTTTAGAAGATCCTAAATAAATCATACAGTTGGAAATGGGCAAAATTCAGCAATTCTGACAGTTTCTTCTTTATAAACACTTGGATTTCATCCCCTAGATCTTGTTATTGTTGGAGAGCCACCCTGGTGAGACCCTCTAGGCTTTGCAAGCTCTTCTAGCTCTCTATGATCAATTAAAGTAGTCATTCTTGAGTTAACTTGAACTGCAAGCAACCTTTTGGAATACACTTCTCCTTGCTATTGGGGGTGGGATGGGGTGGTAGTTGGGTTGGGATGGGCTCTTGAGTTGAGTGTGTTGTTTCTCTGGTGAGGTTTCTTGTTTTATTCCTCTTGTTTGTGTTGTGGAGGAGTCTTGTTGTCTCCTTTAGGGTTCTTTTCTGTGCTTGGCCTCTCACCTCGTGTTGCCTGGATTTTTTTATCCTTGTGTGTGGGGTTTCTCTTATTTTGTGTGGGGGCTCTTTGTTTTTTTTTGGTTAGGAGAGTGTTCTTTAGGCTTGCCTCTTGCCCTTTCTTTGTAGGTCTGTGATAGTTCTTTTGGCTACTTGTGTTAAGCTCTTGATGTTGTTATTATGGGAAATTCAAAATTCATGTGAAGATTCTTAAGGATTTTTTCATAATGAGGCCTTAGCTGTCTTGGATCCATTTTGGCCTATTCTACATGGAGGTTGTGTGAAGATTATTCCAGTCTCTCTCTACCAGCAAGGGGCTGGAGTTAATTGACATCTTGGTTGTGTTTCAACATTAACATTCTGGTACGCAGCTTTATCCATTCTTATCGGTTTAGAGTCGGTTCAAGCCACTGGTTTGGCTTCCTGTTTACAAGCTCTACAACTATTTGGTTCAAAAGGGTTGTACTTAGGTTGTTTGGTTTTAATAGGGGTTCTTGTGAGGTTAGGGTGGTTTTTGCTGGTTGTTATTTTGTTGGAGTTGGGTTTAACAGTTGAGTGGGTTGCAAGCCTGTTGTTTGTGGGTTTTTGCTGTTGCGTGGGATACAAACCTCTTGTTTGAGGATGGGTTTGTCCTTAATTTTCTAGTACTTGGGCATGAAGTTTTGTGGGTGTGAGTTGTTTGGTTTGTTGGGGCTGGTTTGTTCTTCCTTTTGTTGGCCCTCCTTGTATGTTGGCAACTTTGTAACTCACCTCAAAAGAGGTTTAATTTTAGTTCTCTTTGTTGATCAAAAAAAGAAGACCCTAATGCAAGGAGTAAAGATGATGGAGACTTAGTCACAACTCCAATCAATTAGTGGAAGAAAGGGCAGAAGGAATGAAAGGAGTCTTATGATTACTATATGCGAGTGATTTAAAAACTCATGCTTCAGGTGAGTCTATTTTAGAGCAATTCCAAAATTTATATGGTGAAGTCGCAAGGAAAATGTTGGATTATAGTGTGTGTTACGTTAACATGGTGGAAAAAAAATTCAAATACTTTTGTTGGTTATAATCCATCTAACCTAGATTACACATTCATGTAATTCCTAATCTATGTGATAATTTAATGGAGATTACCTCAATGAAGAGCACTTCCAATCAATTGGTTTGAGACGGGGACCTCTAGAGGAGTCGATGTAGGTGCCCAAGTGTTCGCCCTCTAACAATATCCTCACGAGAAAGATGGATCCACAACTAAGCACGCTTGTAGCCCTTGAACGAAAAACTCTCAACTCACTATATGGTGGCCAAAAATCACAGCAATGATGCTTGAAATTTTCGGCCAAGGCAACCCATTATTTATAGGTGTTGGTCTTACTTTAAGTTCAAGACAAATAGGATTACGAAACTTTGACCTATTCCAACTAGCCTTCGTTATTCTAGACATTCTAGATTTTAAGGTTTCCTTTTAATCCGTTTAATTTAATGAAGTGTTGAAGAATATATCAATTTTATTGGGTTAGCCAAATACCCCTATTGGGCGTTAGGGGTGTTCGGTAAAGCCTTTTTATTTTTATATATTTCAATTTTTGTTCGATTATTTAACGCTAAATTCCATCTGACAACCTTAAACTTTTTAAATTTGCATCTTGCTACCTTAAAATTTTTTTGGTCACCTCATTATCATAGAATTGCGTTTTTTCACTTTCATATTCGCCGTCAACTTTTCAACCATTTTCCATCCAATACACTTAAGTCCATAATACCCCTCACTAATCGCCAAATTTTCAGAAACATGTCATTGGTTTTCAAAATTTCTTTTTAATTATTTTTTTATAAAAATCTGTTTTTTATTTTATAAAAAATAGATTTCATTCTAAAAACATAATTTTGTATTTAAAAAAAAATCAGTTTTTTCTTTAAAAATCAGATTTTTTTTAAAAAATAATCATTTTTTATATTTATTTATTTAATATTTATTTAAAAATCGTTTTTTTTAATTTATTTTATTTATTCAGAATTCACAAGAGAGCGACACGTCGCCTTGTCTCGCACGCACATCAACTGTTCACGCGCGCGCATCTACTATTCACGCGTCCGATTGGTGGGTCAAACCTGGCTGATCGGCTGGTTAGTCTCGCCGATTAATGCGTTAAACCTGGCCGATCAGCTGGTAGTCATATACATGTGGTACCACCACCCATGTATATGACGTACCAGCACTTATGCATGTAATGTGTCACGCCCCGAATTCAATATGACCGAACCCGGAACGCGAACGGTGAAGCAAGTAAAACAAAGTCTCAAATAGTTTAATAAACCGCTTTAAAAGCACTACTTGTATTAATCAAAACAATACTTTTACAAACTGAGTTTTAATTTAAAAAGAGAAAGAACACTAAAACAATAGTGTACGTCGCTAGACAACCCCGACAGCCGGGACTCTCGCTCCCAGCTCTTCAAGCCTCGAGAGATCCTCCTAGTCCGCCTCGCGAACGGTACCTGTAGGAAAAGCAGCAAGGGGTGAGCGTTTCACTCACCACCACGGACACCAGACTGACTACGGCATACAACAAAAGTGTCGGGAACACCGGCAACAAACAATAACACAGGGGACTACTACCCCAAATCACACGTTAAACCCGACTATCACACAAATCACTGCCAATTTCCCCAACCATCTAAAACCCGTGCACGTAATGGAGACCCCAAATCAGAGACCGAACAACCATTCCATTAGTCACACCGACGAGGTAAAGCACAACCCTCACACTGTAGAACCCCGCCCATTCAAAAAGGGTTTTAATTTGAATTAGGAGACGTCGAGGTGGTTGTTTGCAACGAGTAAAAGTTTTGAAGAGAAAATCAAAAAAAAAGACGAAGGAAGAGGAGGCTGGGCTGCTTAGGAATTGGGCCAGGTTCAAGCCCAATTCGCGAGCCTCAGGCCCATGAGCAGTGCACAGCCCAACCCTAGCAACAAAAGGGGGGACGAGCCTCTTCGGCTCCCACTGTTCACGCACCCATCCCGAGGCGTGTCTTCCTCCTCTCTCGAGCCTCGCCGACCGGATCTTCGATTCCGAGCTCTTCCTCCATCTCCGGCCACGTCCCCCACCTCCACCATCCTCTTCTCCTTCTGCTTCTTCTCGAGCAAGCCCCAAAACCAGAGAAGCCACCCCGTTTCCCCTTCGACCTTCGCCCTCGTTGCGGAACCAAACCCTCGCCGCCGTGATTCGATTCTCGCCAGAGCCACCAACGTCGAAACCATCCACGGTGGGTGTACTCGCGAGCTTCTCTACCCTCCACGCCATCTCTCACTTGGAAATCGCGAGTCGCTGGGCTCGTTTCGAGCTGGATCTGACTGGAGAGGAGCGTCGGAGTGGAACGCCGCCAGATCTGGCATTCCATCGCCGGAGAGCCTCCAACGCCACCAGAACAAGCGTCTCCCTCCCCTCCATCGTCACCTGACGCCTTCCTCCGCCTCCCCTTCTCAATCTGAGCCACACCCGACACCGTGGAGGGCGGCCGGAGCATTTCGAGCTCGCCGGAGCAGGGACGAACTCAATCCCGAACTCGGACGAGTCTTGGGCCTGGGGAGAAGGATTGGGCCAGCAACAGGGCCTGGACCAGAAGAGTTTGGGCCAGAAGAGCCTTGGGATGAGAATGCCTTGGGCCGGCAGATGGTTTGGGCCGTGGAAGGTCAGTGTGGATCAGATAGAATTCGGGCCCTGGACCCAGTTGGACTTCAGGAACGGGTCTGGACCGGGTCTGGTGTTGCCATTTTGGTGTATTACTTCGGAATTGGATTAACGGTCAATGACCGACCCGCTATGCATTCCTGGTAGGGTGAGCCAACGGTTGGTGGTGTTGTCATTTTGGTGTATTACTTCGAAAATTTTCAAGTTGTAGTTTGGTCTTGTTCAAGTTTTGACTTGTGGTTGACTGCTTGTCTAGAGCATGAGTACTCCATGTGTGCTGATATTGAGTGTTTTGGGTGGGGCGTGGGAACCCCGTATCCCGTTGTATGAGAACTTTGTTTGGGACACGAGAATCCCGTACGCCCTTGTGTGGTGAGATTGGGACACGAGAATCCCGTATGCCCTTGTGTGGTGAGATTGGGACACGAGAATCACGTATGCCCTTGTGTGGTGAAATTGGGACACGAGAATCCCGTATGCCCGTGTGTGGTGAGATTGGGGCACGAGAACCCCGTGTGCCCGTCTATGGCGAGTTTGGGGCACGAGTACCCCGTAGTATTTGGGAGCACGAGAAATCCGTTTATTGATTGCGTTGTATACTTTAGGAGCATGAGAACTCCGTTTATTGACTGTGTGATGTCTTTGGCCGAGCATGAGAACTCTGCGTACTTTTGCCTTGTGAATTTGTGTTAGTGCTTGTCCCGCTTAAGCGGAGGGTTAAGGGAAAATACGAATGGGTCATGCCGAATTTTCAGTAAAATTAAAATGTTTACACCATCACTGGTTGACTCAGGGACGTCACTGTAGTTGAGCATGGTGGTTCGATGTCCAGTTGTTACAATGAGGTTCGGGGACGCCTGAATCAGGTTGTAACAACATGAGATCGACACGAAAAGCCTTGGGTAAAAGTTAAGAAATGGGAATATGTGGGAGGGAAGGAAAGATTAAAGGTGTGTATTGAATTGAATTGTATTAAGTGTTAAACCTCTCTTTGTGAAAGGATACCCGAGCGAGGGGTATGCCTGTTTATTTGTGCTTTGTGTGGTGCTTGAGTTGGAACCCTCATGTGGGAGCTGGTGGTTGATTGCTAAATCGCTGGTTGTTGTTGTGTGACGCATAGAGATGCGAACTTGTGTGCTATTATATATGAGTATATATGTATCTACTAAGCTTAAGAGCTGTAAACTTGAGTGACTTGTGAGACGCGTGTGAACGCCCCTGTACTTGATCGAACCTTTGTTTTGGTGTGAGACGCATGAGGTGCGGGTCTCTTGTCTACGTAAGTGTTTCTTTTGACTTTACGACTTACTTTTGATCCACGTGGGATCCGGTGGAGACGCACGAGAACTTCATGTTTTGGTGAATCGAACCGATTAAGTTAAACCGAGATTTGAACCTAGAGTTGCTAAAGGCAGTGAGCTGGCGAGATGTCACATGTTTATATCCTGGAGAGTACCAAGAGCCGTCCAGTTGTGGGGCAGAGCTAGATACCAGCTATCGTTCTGGCAGGGGCAGTGAGCGCCCAGGGAGCTACTTCCGCAGAGCACCAGAGTTTTGGGGATAGACCGGTAGGGTCATCACCTAGAGTTCCTCCAGTCGCAGAGCCGACTCAAGCGGCCCGACTGATGAGGTGGTTCGCGCAGTGCTAGATGCGCTCAGCATAAGAGTACAACACCGGCACCAGAGTCTATGCCTATTGCCGACGCAGTCACTACCGAGATGCCAGGCCAGGTGGACGGTTACACGGCCCAGGCACTCAGGAGTTTTCTTAAGTTGAGTACACCAGTTTGATCCGGGAATTTAGACCCCGAGGCAGTTGTATTATGGTTGGAGTGGATTACCCACCACCTTAATACGTTTGGAGTATTCGGATATTCGTTGGAGAATATGTTCCGTGACCTCCCGACTGAGGGAGAAGCACAGTGTTGGTGGCAACATGTGCAGACCCGATTTGGAAATGACTTCCAACCGTTCAGCGGACTGTCCTTGGGACAGTGTTTCCTTTGATCTATTCGAGATGACCGACACCGGCAGTTTTGGATCTGCATTGGAAAGGGGTTACCGTCTATGGGTATTAGGCGAGGTTCATGTCCCCGTATCGCTTCGCACCCGGGATGGTGCCGACCGAGAAGGGCCGTCGTGGGCATTAGAGAAGGGACTCAGTTCTTGTGGCACAGATTGAGTCATTGCTTTCAGATCCGTGGACGATTCAGTACTAGTGGAGCAAACACCAGCATTAGAGAGACATGTTGAGAGACCGCCAAGGCGCGGAAGACCAGGCCGAGGCCATCAGAAAGTCGCAATCCGAGGAGGCAGGGGACCCCAGGATTCTTTCAGTCACAGAACCAGTCCCGTGAGACACGACGGGTTGGAGAGGTAGTGTCCGTTGGACCTGCCCCAGTAGCACAGTTTGCCCTCGAGCAAACAGTTGGAACGTCTAGGCCGAGAAGGCCAGCTGAGTGATGGATCTACGAACCGTCCCACAGGTCGATCTACGAGAGTCGATAAGAGAACTTACCGCTATAGCAACAAATTCTCCCAACCCCATCGAGAGGAGGACCTCCGATGCGGCAGGGCCGAGTGTACGTGATTACCGGGCCTCGGAGTTGAGAACTAAATACCGATCCTGAGATCGCGTAGAGTACTTGTTACTATCTACATTTTGAAATTCGTGTCAGCCGACACTTGAGCTTTACACTGGGTTGTATAGGCTCGTGCTTACTTTTGTTCGAACGAGGTTAAAACTGTTCAGCCCACCGGTACTTTCAACACATCGACTTAAGGTATGGTAGTACCGACTAACGTCAGTGGGAGCTGGAAAGTGGAGTAGCAAACTTAGTCTGCTTGAAGGTTCTTTTCTTCTCCAATAGTGCGGATCGAATTTTAAGAACCGATCGTTGAAATAGCAAGCATTCATCGAGTACTACCGGCGGCGAATGCCGAGCAGTGAAAGGCCGCAACCTTGACCAATAAACGGTCCGACCGGTCACCGGAGATGACCGAGGAACGATAAGATCAGAGTAGCGCAGCGGAAGCGTGGTGGGCCCATACCCACAGTAGTCGTAATCGACAGTTTCTTCTAACCCCGCTACAGGACTTAAGTTAAAAGATTCGAACCGTTGAGGCGATGTTGTTCAAACCCTTTGTTAGCGAACGAAGGTTGCACGAGTGTGTGCCATGCGTGAGAAACTAAATGAAGGTATGTTTATTACGTTCTCCCCAGATGGACTACGCTTAACCTTGAAATTACATCCTAGAAGCGAGAGCACCTCGCGTTGAAATACCAGCTACAGATAGTTGAGGGCGACTACCACAAGCTTTCAGGCCAGAAACAAGAGGGCACCGAACGAGGAATTGTATGACAGGTCGGATTTTTGTGCCACGTGAGAGCACATGAAAGATTAAGAGCTAACAGTTGTGAGTCTTAAATTGTCAAGTAGCGAATAATGGAACCGCGTGAGATTCTAAACTATTCAAGGTTTTCAAGATCTCAGTACGGGGTGCTTAACCCTTAAAGGGCGACTTGGGTGGATTTGACTATAAGTTGATTAATTGATAGCTCGTGAACGGTGTAAAGGATACCGCCGGTCGGGATGACCTTTGGCAGTCGATCTGGGATTGTGTTTTTGTAGTCGAGTGTAAATATCGTACGTTCAATGGTGGTGTCTTGAAGGACACCTACTTTCGACCAAGTACTAGTAAGGGGTTCTATTGGTCCCTGTTGTTGTACGTCGTGCATCCGACTAGGTGTCGGTAGAGTTCATGGTAGTACTGAACCATGCACCGGTTTTTAGAAACATTGGTTCGTGTTTTGATGATCTTGGGTAAGATGCCTTATGAGGTGGTTTGATTATTGCTGAGAACTGGTATCGATGTCAAGAGAACTATCGCGAATAGGATAACCCTCTCGGTTGATCATAGTGAGATGTGGATGGCTTTCAGCGAGTTAAGTTTGTGTTACTTGAGGCGTGACTGACCCGTAGCAGGTTGAGCTTCGGGATAAGGTTTAACCGTTGTGACAGATGTGTTTGCCATTGGCTTGGTACGGGACGCGTACGTGCTTTACTATTTACCCTGTGTTTGATGACCTGTTTATTGGTGTGGTCGTAGTTGGTGTTAATTCATTTGTTTATGCTTCATGAGTGTGGTGGGTTTTGAATTGAGGAGTTTGGTTACGAGTTCCGTTGGGAATTAGTTGTGTGAGACACCTGTATGCCAGGCTTAGTATGACGGGAGGTTTGAGTAGGTCATGTTTTGAGGCATGCCGCGTTTCGACTATACCGGTATGTGGTACCATTTACTTGATCGAGGTACGTCTATCCTTCCACGAACGGGATGAAACGAACAGTTGTTCCAAAACACGCAGTGGCTATGTGAACCTTTGATGGGACGATGTCATTTGGGTGTCGCTTGCTTGACCTGTGTGTGTTGCTTGCTCGTCTGAGCGTGTGTTGTTTAACGCTTTAGTGTGAACTATTCAGGAGACGGTTAATAAAGAGAATTGAGGAGTTACACCTTCGGAGGGCTCCGTCCTTGTCCGATTTTCGGAATTTTCCGATAAGACACCCATACCGAAGAAAGATCCCGGTATGGTATGTCAGAACCGAAGTCGTTCTATCCGGCGTGATACCGGTACCGTTGAGGATTCTGATGAGAGGCATCAGCATCGAGGTTGTTGGTGACGATTCACCGTCTACGCTAACGTTGGAGTCGGCATAGGTTGCCAAGATTGTTATCTGGCGTTCCTCGGTATCTGAGGTGGGTACGATTACCCCTTTTTGAGTTGCGCCTATTGGTCCACCGGATGTGGTAAGCCGGAGGTTTGTTTCGAACCGTGCAATGATCATGAGATCCCTTGTCTTGAGGAAATGGTGGTTGGGTTACTTGATCGTGCGATCGTTTGTGGTTGATCTTGACTTGGCGAATATTGGACTTTTGGGTAAGTTGTCCCTGTAAAAGTTACTAAGAAGGAAACAGAGTGGTCATGTTTACATGTAAATTCCTACTTCAGTTCGCCTTACGAGATGTTTCGACGCGATATTTATAACCGACGGGAGGTTCCGGTATAGAATATTCAGACCGACGTAGAGTATTTCAGTGCGACGTCTATACCAAGGTAGGATGCTGGTATAGGATGTCATACCGCCACCTGGTAATCCTTAACGATTCGAGTGTTAATTGACACGTTGGATACATCAGCAGTTCTTGAGCTATGATTACTTGTTGAAACTACGAACTGTTAAAAAGGGCTATTGTTCACCGCCAAGTACGACTTTTTGAGTAACTAGCGTGACCTAGTGAGGCACGATTAGGTAAAGGTCGCGTGAGTGTGGAAACGGTTAAAGACCGAGTGGAACCGACAAAAGAGTTACGCAGATAAAAAGCTCAGGTCTCTTGAGTTTTCTATTGGTGTTAAGGTAGTTCAGAAGGTGAACCTAAGAAGGACTCCTAGCGGTTCGACCGCGTCGGAGGCAAGTTAGCCCCGCAGCTTATCGAACATTCCCCGAGATAAGGACAAGAGGTGAATGTTCATTGTAATTTCGAGGACGAAATTCTTTTAAGGGGGGTAGACTGTAGAACCCCTCCCTTTCAAAAAGGGTTTTAATTTGAATTAGGAGACGTCGAGGTGGTTGTTTGCAACGAGTAAAAGTTTTGAAGAGAAAATCAAAAAAAAAAAGATGAAGGAAGAGGAGGCTGGGCTGCTTAGGAATTGGGCCAGGTTCAAGCCCAATTCGCGAGCCTCAGGCCCATGAGCAGTGCACAGCCCAACCCTAGCAACAAAAGGGGGGACGAGCCTCTTTGGCTCCCACTGTTCACGTACGCATCCTGAGGCGTGTCTTCCTCCTCTCTCGAGCCTCGCCGACCGGAGCTTTGATTCCGAGCTCTTCCTCCATCTCCGGCCACGTCTCCCACCTCCACCATCCTTTTCTCCTTCTGCTTCTTCTCGAGCAAGCCCCAAAACCAGAGAAGCCACCCCGTTTCCCCTTCGACCTTCGCCCTCGTTGCGGAACCAAACCCTTGCCGCCGTGATTCGATTCTCGCCAGAGCCACCAACGTCGAAGCCATCCACGGTGGGTGTACTCGCGAGCTTCTCCACCCTCCACGCCATCTCTCACTTGGAAATCGCGAGTCGCTGGGCTTGTTTCGAGCTGGATCTGACTGGAGAGGAGCGTCGGAGTGGAACGCCGCTAGATCTGGCGTTCCATCGCCGGAGAGCCTCCAACGCCGCCAGAACCAGCGTCTCCCTCCCCTCCATCGTCACCTGACGCCTTCCTCCGCCTCCCCTTCTCCATCTGAGCCACACCCGACACCATGGAGGGCGGCCGGAGCATTTCGAGCTCACCGGAGCAGGGACAAACTCAATCCCGAACTCGGACGAGTCTTGGGCCTGGGGAGAAGGATTGGGCCAGCAACAGGGCCTGGACCAGAAGAGTTTGGGCCAGAAGAGCCTTGGGCTGAGAATGACTTGGGCCGGCAGATGGTTTGGGCCGTGGAAGGTCAGTGTGGATCAGATAGAATTCGGGCCCTGGACCCAGTTGGACTTCAAGAACGGGTCTGGACCGGGTCTGGACACGGGTCTGGACCGGGTTCGGGCTCGGATCCGGGTCAACCCGACTGGAAAGAAAACTATTTTAAAATCAGTTTCCATTAAATAATTAATTATTTAATTGGTTAAAATTGGATATTTTAAGAGACAATTTGTGGTTAAATCAGTGGACCTTTGGGACATTTATTGGTATTGATTGGACTTTTCTTTGTCAAATCTAGACGGGACTTCGCCTGAGATCAAGGTCTTGGACCCGAGCTAGAGGAGCAAAGATCACGCCGGAACCCGAGTGAAGAATGGAGTGGTGACCACCAGGATTCATCAAAGTGTTGAGAGGAAGACCTCGAGGTAGGGAAAGCCTGAACCCCTCGTTTACGATGCTTAGTATGCATGTTAGGCTACTGGTTGTACCGAGCAGTGCAATCAGGTGATCGATGCCCCGTTGGTTCGAGACTGGTAAGTGAACGGTAAGTGGTGATTGTGTGATTGGTGTGCTATGGTTATGTGATTCGTGTACTGTGTGTTGTGGTGAACTGGTGATGTGTGAGCTATGTGTGGCAATGAATTGGTGGTTATTGGAATTGGATTGTTTCGTGTTTCCAGTTGAGTGCGTTATTCAATTATTAACTGATTATTACTGAATTGTCCAAGTGTATGCTTCCTATGGGAGTAATACCTTGGTTCCCGATGACCTAAAATCCTTTGGAGACGTTTCTGAGACTTCCGACGATATGTGCCCTGAAGGGTGTTTCCGATAGTCTCAATGATATGCGTCTCCTCTGGATTGGAGGGAAAATCCGAGAGGACACATCATATGTGGATCGGAGGGTGGTGACTCCATGGGTCACGACATTGATTGGTTTACCTATTACCCGTATTTGTTATGAGCTATCTTGTTGACTTTGCTGTTGATTTATGGATCTTGTTGACCTTGTTGTTGAATTATGGAGTTTAAGGTTCACCTTGTTATGTGTTTTCCCTACTGAGCGCAAGCTCACCCCTATGAGTTTATTGTTGTGTTACAGGCTTGATTGAGGAGTAGAAGCTCGGGAGCTTCTCGGTGTGGGTGCATTGTAGAGACTTCGTTCTTATCACTTTTCTGTTTTGAACAAACCTTGTGGAGGATTATTATTACACCCCTGGAGGGTTATTTGTGTTTTAAACTGAGTTTTGTGGATTTGAGTTTCTTATTGGAGATTTTCAGGAACTAAATGTTGAAGTATTGCCTTTTTAATCATTTATTACTAGTCAGGCCTCGAGTCCGGGCAAGAACCGGATTTGGGGTGTGACACACACGATCCTATATGCATTTACTTGTAACTTTCCGCAACCAAACCAGTATTCGCTACTCGTCCCTACCTTAGAGGCTTGCGGGAAAATTAGTCAAGGGGATGAGCGTTCCGCTCACCTCCATGGATACCCGTTCGATTATTGCATACTAGTAAAGCATCAACAACTTACCAATCTAAACAGGGAAAATAACTACCTCAAAACCTGATACCAAACCGTCACAACTGCTCACGATATCAATACCTCAAATACGCGCTCACGTAAGGAAAACCTCGAATGGGGATCATATTCTCAACTCAGCAAAACACTACTGCTCACCATATCAACACCCCAATTACCCGATCACGTAGGGGAAACCTCAAAACGGGGATCATGTTCTCAACTAAGTAAAATACTACTGTTCACCATATCAACACCCTAATTACCCGATCACGTAGGGGAAACCTCAAAACGGAGATCAGGTTCTCAACTAAGTAAATCACTATTGCTCATAACATCAATACCCCAACTACCCGATCACATAGGGGAAACCTCAAACAACCCACTCACGTGAGGGAAACCTCAAACCACTCATTCACGTGAGGGAAAGCTCAAACAACCCGTTCATGTGAGGGAAACCTCAAACCATCCGTTCACGTAAGGGAAACCTCAAACAACCCGCTCACGTGAGGGAAACCTCAAACCACCCGTTCACGTGAGGGAAACCTCGAACAACCCGTTCACGTAGGGGAAACCTAGTTCGTACTGCACCACAACGCATCAACCCTAACCCCTCTCCGTGGTGAGACCCTCACATAGAGGCGCTGTATCACCACCGTAGGTTATTGATGAGTCTCGAACCCAAGACCTCACCCTTTGACACAGAACTTACGACCTTTGCAAACAAACACAATCGTGAACAAAGTCCCCCAATATCAACAATATAAACACACACAATGTAAGCAAGATCACAAAGGATCAATACACATACTGCACAACCACAAGCCTCAACAACTTACCGATCGCGCGCCGGAAGGTACGACACACCTCACGGGGACCACAACCCTCGGCACTTTACCGATCGCGCATCGGAAGGTACGACACACCTCACGGGCATAACTCAAGCCTCAGCACTTTACCAATCGCGCGCCAGAAGGTACGACACACCTCATGGGGACCACAGCCCTCGGCACTTTACCGGTCGCGCATCGGAAGGTACGACACACCTCTCGGGCACAGCTCATCCAGGTATCACCAGAACAATCACAATCACAACCAAATATCACACAATACTCCGTAAACAGCAAAATTAACATCACGACTAACTACCACTCATCAAGTCAGTCAACAACAAATGGGTTCAACACCCCATAGGCACACATGGCCATACACAAACACAATCAGTTCACTCAACCTACGGGCACAACCAGGTGCCCACATGTGATTCCTATCGCACGGTAAGTTTACTTAACCTACAGCACCACCAAGTGCCACATGCATTTCTATTGTTCGATACGTTTACTTATCCTACGACACCACCAAGTGTCACATGCATTTCTATTGTTCGATGAGTTCACTTATCCTACGACACCACCAAGTGTCACATGCATTTCTATTGTTCGATAAGTTCACTTATCCTACGACACCACTAAGTGTCACATGCATTTCTACTAATAACTTTCCCTAGTCAAGGCCAATATCCGACTACTTTTCCACACCTCGTAAAGCGTTCCAAGTGTCCACGCTCAAGCTCCGGCAATGCTCACGATCACCCACTTAGCCTCTTCTTTCCACGGTCGGTGGCACAATCTAACATGATAAAAAATAAGGCACTTTTTAATATGCAAGCAAAACCCGATTTTAAAGTAATTAACGCCCAAATGCAACCACGACAATGCCGCTAGCTCCCAAACTTCCCAATTGCTCGACATTGTCAACAATGGGCCCGGAAAGGTCCGATTCGCCCGGCTCGGCGAATCTGCCTGGGATCGGAAAAACGCCCTTCGGGGCTCCGAAAATTCCCATTTTTGTTTCTACAACCCTGAAATAATTCACGTGTTCCAACGCAATTGATGAAATCAATTTTTGATACCCGAGCGATTTAATTCCGCGTTTAAAGTTTCTAACCCAAATTTCCGAATTCTCACAAATTAATTCCATAATTTGTTCCGGGTGTGAATTATCGACTCGGGGATCATCCAAGACCACCCGAACACGAGAAACCCGAGGCCCGGCCAAGTGGGCCCCACACGGCCACACCGGAAAACGCTCCTTTTCGCCCCAAAACGTTCCTAACGAACCCCAAACCTCAACCATTCATCTTTAGACCAATTCTAACCAAAACCCTAGAATTCAAACACATCGAAACGAGAAAGTTTAGGGTGCTTACCGTAGGCAACGATCAGGGGAGCTCGAATACGCGACATTTGAGACGATCCTTCTGTCGGATCGTCGAAAAATCCCATAACTTCCTCTCTTTCTCCTCCTTCTTCTTCTTCTCTCTACTTTCTCTCTCCTTATCTCCTTTTTTTCTGAAATTTCCGACACTCTCTCTTCTTTTCCCTTTTTATTTTCTTTAAAAATCAACCACACACCAAAATGACAAAAATACCCCCCCCCCCTTTTCCTTTTACCTTTAGTTTTAAGTCCAAGGGTAAATAAGTCTTCTCATATCCCTTCCACCACATTCATGACATGTGTCAAGTGGGTCCCACTAGTTAGAAAAATATCTTTGTAGATATTTTTCAATCAGATTCGCGAAATTCGCCGTCTCCGGCCCCGAGCGGGCCCATTTTCCAAGAATTTATGAAATTTCGCGTGCTACAAGGAAACGGCCCAACTAAGAACGTTGTAATGACGGCTAAGCTTTTTGGATCCAAATCGGGCCTCGAACGGACCAAAACGTCGCTCGGTTGACTTTTTCGGCAAAAAGTCAACTATTCCCGAATTGGTCAAAAAGTTGCCCCGAGTCACCCAGAACTCACTTTGCTCGATATCAGGGTCAACTTAAGTCTGATATGACCCCCGGGTTCAATTTTAGGTTCATATAGGTGTTTGTCCCAAAACTTTAAATTTTTCCGTTTTTCCGCCGATTTGACCGGGAGCGGTTCTTACATAATGTATCAACATTGTGTGCTTATTGTACCAGCACTGTGTATGTATTGAATCGACAGAATTGCATCGGCGGAATTGAACCAGAGCTAGAGTCAGTGTAAGAATTTGACAAAACCCTAGCATTTTTTGGGTGGAAATGGCTTGGGGAGCAATAGTCACTGCTACGCCGGGATGTACGATGTTGTTCGGCCATCCGAGGTCATCTAGAGGGTCAAAATCGTCATTTTAGATTCTTTTTTTTTTTGTTTTTTGCTTTTCTGATTTCCTTTATTCATATTAGGACTTTGGGAATACTTTCCTTAGGGTTTAGGGTCTAGTTTTAGGGTTTAGGATTTAGTTTTAGAGTTTAGGGTTTAGTTTTACGGTTTAGGTTTAGTTGTATCAGCACTGTTTGTGTATTGTACCAACACTGTGTACGTATTGTACCGTATTGTACCAGCACTGTGTGCGTATTGTACAATATTGTACCAGCACTGTGTGCGTATTGTACCAGCACTATGTGTGTATTGTACCAGTATTGTGTGAGTATTGTACAAGTATTGTGTGCGTATTGTACCAGCACTATGTGCGTATTGTACCAACACAAAATCCGCGCACTACCAGCAGTATGCACGCGCAAGACCAACACGCGCTCGCGCACGCGAAAAAACATGTGTCACCCTCATGTGCGTCCGTAGTTCGCACAATAAGGGTGGTTCTCACGTTATCTCGTCCTTATATATATATATAATGCTTTTACATGAAAAGCAAGACCAAGGGAGTGATCCCTAAAGAATAAACATGAGCAGATCAAGCTTGAGCTCAATTGCTTAGCTCGAAATCTCATAAATAGAAAACCACTTAAGATAAGTACAAGGATTATCCAAAAGAAGAAAATGTTGGGTCTCGAGGTAGGGTTGAAGAAGAACATAACTCGCAGCGGAATAACAAACAACACCAAGAGACAAATATTCAGCACACTTTCTTACCAAACCAAGAACACCAGGTAAAGAATGATTTGGCTTGAGTCTCCAAGACGCTACATATCCTCCAAGGAATCAAAGTCATTTAGTTCTAATCTTAGAGGACTCAAGAACCCAAAAATGAAGGAAGGAGAACTGTTGGCCAAAATTCTAGAGGGAGAGAGAGAGAGAAGTTGTCCTCCTATTTATGTGTTGTATCTTTTATGTTGAAATGGATGACTCTTATGTTCTTTAATCCCATAAATAATAGATAGTAGTAAATAGGACAAAGGATTGTGTGAAGTAGATAGAATTTGGTGGTGAGTTGGTGGATTGAATCACCAACCACCGAATCTAACTAGTTTAGTTAGAACCATTTAGTTAACACTTAACTAGTTGTTTCCATGGGACATTGGTGGCATAGGCCGCCCATGGGCCTCACGGATGATGGCCCGTGGCATCATCGTCTTCCATCCCAGATATGTCAAATATTATCCGACGTGATCAATCCCAATAGTCCAAGTCTTGTCTTGATCCGTAAAGTCCTGATTACTTATGAGCACATGACCCAAAAACCAATTTTGGTCATGTCCCATGTCAACTTCCCTTTAGGCCATTCTCCCTAAGTGTGTTAATGAGTTTCATCCTCTGATCTCACCCTTAGGTTTATGCATGTCGGTAGATCAACGTAAAATCCCATTTTTCTTGATCCTACATAAGTGGCAACTAATAAGACTTTAGTATTGCTTGACATTGCATAACGAATCGACCTTGTCGATTCTAACATTTCTGTCATATGTGTCATTATTATTTTATCTCTAGATATCCTGATTGAGATAAGGCATATAACCCTCATCCTTATTATTCTTAATCATTGTTCCTTGATATGTGAGATGACTAATTCTTTGATACCCAGTTTCATGTGCAAGGGCATGCTATTCTTTTAGTCACTCTCGATCAAGCGACAGAGAGTCGTTATCTTTCCCATACCGTAGTATGAGGGATAAATCTGTTAGCCGTCTTTTGTGTCACTCATGCAGTCCGTCCCCAAGCTAATCATGGCCGTTATGGAAGCCCTGTTACGAGCAACGTTGGGATCAAGTCAAACTCAAGTCTTTACTACATAGTAATCACAAGAGTCCTTGGTTTAAGGATACATGACAAACTACGACTATGAATATATTCATGACTTGATCTGTGGCAGATATTCCTGTCGGGTCGTCCAATATCATGTCCCACATGATATCTATGATCAGACTCTGGAATTCCATTCCAATGACTCAATAGAACGTAATCCATGAGGTGTCATCTTTCATACTAGTCGCTTATAATGAAGCTTTGTTGACTAGGGACCCCTCGAGTGTGGTCTATCTTGATCTATGGTTCTACTACGCATGGTGGGCATAGATCAGAACACACATCGATATATTACTCCAACATATAAGTAATACATAAAACCGCTTTACTTTTATTTCTAACGATCATATACACATTTTGATGTTTACTATTGAACTACAAGCACTAAGACTAGCACAAAACACAAACAAAAAGGCAGAAAAAACAACAATCAAAACAAACAAACAAACAAAAAAGCATGACCGGGGAGCATCGACCCATTGGCTGAAAGAAAATGAGAGGTGGGAAGAGGATCTGCTATTAATGATAGAGAACGCTTGATTATGAACTTTAGACATAATTTCCTTATGAGGCACCACAATATCCTTAAAGAAAAGGTCGCCACAATATCCTTAAAAGCAAGGTCGTTTCTAGCTTTCCAAATAAACCAGAGGACCAAAAAGGTGATGATCTACCATAGAGGTTTTGATTTTTGTCAAACCGTCCATTTTTGGTTGGAGCTCACCGGTAGGTGGTAGGAGTTGAGAGAATCGAAGTCTTAAAGTTCACATTTTTCAGATCTGGAAAACATCAAATGAAATATTCAGTTTGACCAAATAAAACAATTTACGCACTACAAGAATACTACCATCAAAAATCAGATTTATTCTTTCCACTAAAATGTTTAAAATACATTTAATGTTGTATTTATTTATACATATGTAATTATTAAGATGTTATAATCTCATCCATCCACTTATTTGAATCTTTTGGCTATAATTAGTCCATAGTTTGTATTAAATAATTGGTTTTTAATAGATAGTTCCTATATATATTATGTAAGTTTCATTAATATTAAGCTCGTGTTTCCTTACTAAAAACATTTTTTATCAATAGAACAAATATATTAAAGCCATTTTCATTTTCAAATATTGAAAAAGCACAAAAATACAAACTAAAAACCTAATACAAATCGAAGGAGCTCTCAAACTCACACCCAAAAAGACCAACTCAATCCATGAAGAAAACCATTATGTCAACAAAGCTACAAGAGGGCTTACGTCCTAATTACAATTAGAACAATCCACACTCTAAGAAGGATACCCAAAACGATCAAATAACAGAGTCAAAAATTATAGAATGAAGGTGAATAGGGACAAGGCTGAAGTTGGAGAAAGCTGAAAGTAGATCTAGAGCAGCTCTATGAGGATATGGCCATGATGAAAGTTGCGATGAAGAGGAACCACCTGCAAAACTTGAGATAGAGAACCAAGAGCAAAACCATAATTGCTTCACTCTTGTCTTTGGAGTTTTTCATCTGGGTGCATTTTGGCTGCAGAATTGGGGTTCTCTTACAGGCATGCTTGGTGTTTTTTGGTTCAACGAAAGTCTAAGTGTGATAAGGCTAGCTGTATTGGATTGTTGATTCAATTTCTTCTTAGGCACATTACAAGTGGGTGCTGTTATTTGGCTGCATTTTGGGGAGTTTGTTGTGTTATTACTTGTTGGGTGGTTCTAGTTTGTGCTCTTGTTGTTGTTTTTTTTGTTTTAGGGTCCTTAGTGTGGCCTTTGTTTGTAATCTCTTTCCCCTCAAAAGAGGTTAATTTAAATATGTTTTCGCTGATAAAAAAACCAGAATTGCTAGAAACCAAACAAGACAAAAGATATCCTAAGGTGAAATTCTACCCACTCTCACAACCCAGGGAGTAATAGAACATAGAGACCACAAGAAGAAGAGAAGCAAATAACCAAGCCATAGATCCAGATAAAAGGGACAAAATATCCAAAAAAAACAAATAAAACCCTCTCAACAACCAATCCCTAACCTAAAACCCCAGATACAACAATGTATTTTGTTATGCCTATAAATTCCAATAATACCTACTGAACTATATAAATGAGTGTTGGTATGACATAGAGCAAGTACACAGATTAATTTTGTCATTACTTGCGTCAAAATACTAGATAGATCTCTTCGTGTTGCGGTTGATTTACGTATTTTTGTATTTGCACTTGGCTTTTGCAATTGGTGTTGGGTTTAGTTCATAAGACAAAATGTGGGTAATGTTTTTAATCTTCTGCAGCAGTGTGGATACAAGTGGTCTTAAGTTTTGAGCCCTTAACAACTTATTTTGACAAGAAAGATTCATTCATACCTTATAAACCTTACAAACCGAACACATACTAAATCTAACAAGCGTTGTATCCATCGTTCGTTCTCGGGATCCTGAGGAATGACCAGTTAGATGAATTGCTCTCGAGACGGGCGACACAGCATCAAGATAAAAACTACCATATCGGTCTTCCTTATTGGCTCTCCGAAGAGACCAACCAATAAAAAGTCCCTACCGGACACGCTACTAAAGGTAGCAGCCACGCCTACCGAAAATATCAGATTCCGGTAGGGAGGACAAACAAAAACCTAATAAACAGAAAAAAATATAAACAACACAATAACCAACGACGACCAAGGAACTACTCGCCCCGACCTCCAATGTCTAGGCTTGGGATCAGGGAGAGGTGGACGGTGTCGACGGGTGCAGATTCGATCCACTAGGGGCTAGTGCACGGGACGAGCCGGGTAAACACGAAGAGTAGGAGCATATCTTAACGATTTCAACTGTAGTGTTTCGGTATAAGCTGAGGGCATATTTGATTTTCTGGCCGGAGGATGAGCGTGGAAAAGAAGCTCAATTGGGGATAGTCGGGTCGTGGTCGTTGGGATCTGACTCCAGAGGGGAAGTGTTGTTGGTCTGCCTTGAACGTCTCCGATGAAAGAGGGCGGAGGGTAGGTAGGCAGTGGCCGATAGATCCATTGGCCATGGCAACATATCTGGCCGCCATGGGGGCCGAATCTGACCTGAGGGTGTCAGATTTGGTCATGAGGAGGTGGGGGAGTTGAAACAGGCTGCGGGGAGTGGGTTTTGGTGAAGGAAGGCAGAGGGCCAAGTCATGTTGTTGAGGGCGCCCTTGGTCGGAGAAGGTTGGGGGGATGAGTGAGGGGTTCGAGGGCGGTGGACCACGGCCGACGGGAGAGGAAGGGGGAGAAGGGTGGCAGAGGAAGTCGGAGACAAACATGAACTGGTCGGCGAGGAGTGGGAGATGGATGTGGCGGTGGTGTAGGGGCCAGTTCTGGTAGGAGGGCGGTGGAAAGCGATACATATGGGCGACGATTGACGGGGAGGCGAGCTGACGACGAGAACTAGAGGCGATAGGATAGCACCAGACAAATAAGAGGGAAGAGTCTCACCGAAAGCCATCGTGGCCGCAGTCACAGTGGCCACCGGTAGCGACGTACCAAACAATAATTAGTCTAGGGTTTTGGCTCTCTGTTGAGAGAGAAAGAAGAAGCACATGTATTGTCCCGGGTGCCTTGCATTCCTAGTCTTTCAGTACTTCTGTTTCTATATTTTAGACTGTTGAATTTGCATGTTTCTCGGTGGTTTTGTGTTTTGAGGCCTGCAAAGGGTACTCTTGGTTTGTAATTGAGAGGGTTCACCTCTTCCTCTAGTCTTTAATTCAAAGACTACAGTGTATAATATTATTTGCCTTTAAAAAAAGAAGCTAAAATGTGTCTGAGTTTGGCCCTTAACAATATCTAGGAGGCAAATCACTGATGAAATCTTGGTAGCCTCAGAAACAGTTCAATTCCTCAGAAAATCCAAGACAAAAGCTATAATTTTTAAGGCAGATTTTGAGAAAGCCTTTGATAAACTGAGCTGGTCTTATATCCTTGAAGTTTTATACAAAATGGGGTTTGGAGTTGTTTGGAGGCTTTGGATGATCTCTTGCTTTAGAGCTTCAGTCTCAGTTCTTATCAATGGATCTCCTAGTCTTGACTTTAACATTCAAAAAGGATTAAGGCAAGGTTGTGCCCTTTCCCCTATAATTTTTGTTCTACCCGCAGAAGGACCGAATCAGATTATGAAGGTTGGGTTGAGCAACAAGCATTTTTATGGAATACATCTCAGTTAATGGCCCTTCCATTTCCCATCTGCAATTTGAAAATGATTCAATATTCTTCATTCAGGCCACTTCTTCTGGTGCCTTGTGCCTCAAGAAAGCCCTCTCCATGTTCCAATTTGCATCTGGATTATCAGTCAATTATAGCAAGTCAATATCTATCCCACTTAATCTATTTGAGACTGAGGAGACTATCATTATGCAGATATATCAATGTGAGCAAGGATAACTACCCCTCCCCTACATTGGTTACTCTCTTGGAGCAAATCCAAAAAGACTTGCTACTTGGACTTATATTATTGATAAATTCAAAGCTGCCTTGGGTTTATGGCAGGCCAAGCTCCTCTCCTTGAGGGGAGGTTAACACTCATCAAATCAACCCTAGGAGCTCTATTATTTCTCAGTACTGAAAGCACCAAAGTCTGCAATTAATGTTATGATCAGCTGGTAGAGAAGGTTTCTTTGGCATGGCTCCTCAGTAGCCAAGGCTTTTTGCATAGTCAGTTGGAAAAATGTTTGCAGATCAAAATATCAAGGAGGGCTTCGAATAAAAGACCTGAATTTGAGGAATATAGCTTTACTCTCCAAGTGGTGGTGGAGGTGTGCTCTGGAAAGGAACACTTAGTGGAAAAGAGTCATCTGTGCAAAGTATGGTTGGGACAGTAATGAATGGGATCTATCCTCCTTTAATGAATCTTGTAATGCAAACCTTATGTGCCAAATTATCAATCTGAATCAAGATCCAAACTTCTCATAATATTTTGGTATAAGAGGCCTCTCTTGGAATCTTGGGTCTGGCGATAGGATCTTCTTTTGGGAGGACATTTAGTGGGGAGATGTACCCTTCAAACATATCTTTCCTAGATTATATCTTAGCTCACAATCCAAAAAGATCTTGGTTGCTGCAGAATGGAATAGCTCTGACTGGAACCTCAATTTTAGGGCATTGCCAAGAGGAAGAGCTGCAGATGAGTGGAATACTCTTACTATCATTATTAATGGAGTCACTCTTTCTTCCTCCTCTCAAGACTTTGTGTTGGGCCTGGGATGCCAAAGGATTCACAGTCAAAAAAACTTTACTCATTACTTCAGCAACAAGGTACCCCTTCTTCTCTTGCTTTCTCCTGGACTAAGGATCTTTGGTTAGCTTCACTGCCACCTAAAATCTCAGCTTTTTGTTGGCTTGCTTGTTTGGATTCAATTCCTTCCAAATATTTTTTTGGAGAGAAGAGGCATGCCTTTCCCATTGGACCAAATCACTTGTCATATCTGCAATTTTGACTTTGAGGGTGGAACTCATGTTCTCCTCCATTGTCCTAAGGCTTGGCTGGTCTGGAGAAAGGTCATGGCTTGGTGGGGGGTCACTTGGATAATTCCTGGATCAGGCAAGGTTCTGCTTTCCCCTTGGGCTTCCCTACAACATTACAAACTCAAAAGGTCTTGGAAAAAGATAGTGCAGCTCACTTGTTGACTAATTTGGCTGGCTAGAAATTCTGAGATGTTCAAAAGATTCTCTCCTTCAGCTCCAGAAATCTTCTCCTAAATTGTTCATCAATCCTACTCTTGGGAATGAGCTTCTTTCCAAGCAAAAGGATATTTCTTCTCCTTTAACAGTTGGCTATCAACACCTCAATCTTGCTTCAGTAACTCTCTCTCCAAGGCTTAATTTGTTGGTTCTGGGGTTTGGGTTTGGGGTGGGGTTTGGGATTGATTGGGGAGTGTTGTGAGTTTGGTAAGGTTGTTTCCTCTTCTCTTTTTTCTCTGGTTTGTTTTGACCTTCTTCCTATGGCCTTGTGTGTGGGTTCTTTCCTCCTTCTTCTTCTTTTCTCTTTCAGTGTGTGGGTAGGAGTCTAGAAGAGTGTTTCTTGTCTTCTCTTCTGTCTTTTGTGTGTCCATTTTGTGTGCATGCCTCTTTGAATCTAGAAGTCGTGTCTCTGCACATTGTTATGAGGATTTAGCTCAGTCATACATCATCAGCTGCAGCTTCTCTCAACTTTGACTGATCTTTCATTGAAGCTCCTTGTTCATCTGCAACCTCTTCCAAGCTTTGGTTGGTATCACATTCAGGCTCCTTGTTCATGGGATCAACTCCATATACATCCTTGTTTGGAGAAACCCAAGCTCCTGCTCACCTTAGAAGTATGAGACCAGATGCACAACTTCTGCAACTTAAAAGTCTGCTTAATTCCGAGTCTTGTTTTAGCAATTAATCACCTGTCATCTTGGATCATTGTCTGTCTTCTTGGATCAATGTCTTGGCAGGCCCTTTGATTACTCCTCCTAGGCTTATTTACTCTCTCAAACTCCAATATCTACTAAAGCCTTGATCGAACAGTTTCAAATGGTTTAATGCTGCTTTAGGATGGGTCGAACGGGAAGGGACATGGGTATGTACTTGGGGACAGAAAAAATAAAAAGATTTGAATAAAATAATTAAAGAGGTAAGTTGTTGTGATATGTTGATTGAGTGGTATTGAGGAGTTGAAAAGACAGTTTGAAGAGGAGTTTGTGATGACATTTGAAGTGCATGTGAGAGGATACATAGTGGATATTTTCATCTTTCATGTTCAAAGATTAGTAGGATGGTCAGGTAGATAGGAAGATGGATAGGAAGGGGAGCCACCTACAGAAACAGAATGGCTTTTCCTCCTGCGAAACATGCCGCTTAAATTACGCATCACCGACTTTTTCGGTACACTCGTTTTGGCCTTGGCTAACTTATGCGGAGGCACTTGCTGCTTCTGCTCTCTTTCCCGGCGCCACCTTCCCAGCTCCCCCTCCACCGCCGTCTTGGCCGCCTCCGCCATGTCCGCTTTCCTCAATGCCGATTCCGTTGCTGCCCTCACCTCCTCCGTCTCCTTCTCGCTCGCTTCCACCTTGTTCGCGCTCTCGTGCTCGCTTGCCTTGACGGCCTCCACCTGAGCCATGGCCGCCGACACTTTCATCTCCGCCAGCATCCCGGACTCCTCCACTTTCCGGCTCAGAGATTCGTACTCGTGCCTAGTGATTGTGATGGAGTGTGCCGTTGAGGCCCGTGCTGCACTCGCTGTCTCCGACAGTCCCTTGATCTCTCCGACCGCCTTGGCCTCTGCTGCTCTCGCCTCTCGGGCTTCTCCCCGAGCCGCTCTCAGCTTCTTCTCGTGCTCTCCGAGAAGGGCTCTGCTGCTTTCAGCTTCCCTCTTCAGCTCCCGAGCCTTGCTCAGCATCTCTTCTGCCTCTCTGTGCGCGCCCTCTCTTTCTAGACACATCTGTGCCATGTCATCCCACGCACCTCTCGCTTTGGCCTCTTGTTCAGCGCATGCTTCAAGCTCGCATCGGCTTCTCTGCAGCTTGGCGTTCAGACCACCCGCGATGAACTCTGTCTCGGATTCCTTTTTCATGAATTCAGAATGCTCTTTCTTCACCCTGTCCAGCTCTTCCTTGCGAGCGTCAACCAAGCTTCGCAGAGAGCGTTCCTCTTCAGCTACCCCCCGCAGCGACTCCTTGGCACCGTCCAGCTGCGACTCCATGGCGCTCAGAGAATCCAGATCCGACGCCTTGACATTTTCCATCTGGGCTCGCACTGAACAAATCTGGCTCTCTGTTTCGGCTACTTGTGCTCGGAGATTCTGAGGGCCACATTCAGACTCGCTTTTTAGATCAACAAGCTTTTTAGTGCGCGCTTCTAGAGTAGCTTCATACGACTGTTTCTGAGCATCCTTTTCGGCAAATATCCTGGCCTGCCCCTCTTGTGCTTCCAAGGAAGCCGCCTTCACCATCCCAATTGATTCCCGTACCACTGAAATCTCCTTGGAGAGCTCACGGGCTTTCTCCGCATTTGCTTCGGCCGTTGCTTGTGCTTCTTCTGCATGCCTCAAGGCTGCCGCCTTTGCTTCCAACGCCGCATCAAAACATTGACGGGCTTGCGTTACTATCTGTTTTGCATCGTTAAGCTCCGTGATAGCAACCGTGTAGCCTTCTCGTGCAGCTTCCATGTCCCCCTTGTAGCGTTGGTTGATTGGGTTTTGTTCCTCGAGATGTTTGAGTTTATTGTTTGCAGCCTCAGCTGCCGAGTCTTTGGATTGACGAGCGGCTTTGAGCCTGAGGGTCAGATCCTGGAGGGTTGTTTTGGCCTTGTCAAGCTCTACAATAGCTTCAGCTTTGCTACTTTCGCAACTACTGAGTTGCTTCTTCAATTTGCTAACTTGTCTGTCGGCGAGGTGGAGCTGCGTGACCTTGATGAAAGCCATCTGCATGCATGCATTAAGAGTAAGAGCCTAAGAGGAGAGACCTCAAACAAAACAGATAAAGATTGTTTACCTCAGCGGATTGAGCTCTGGCCTTGGTGCCGGGAGATGGAGTTTTGTCCCCTGACAATGAAACTTGGCCGAACAAGGACACGGCATCTTTCACACAACTAAAGGGTGAACTAGTGTCGATCTCTCCCACCTCTGCTTTAGGGGACTCTAGACAATTTTGGCCTACCATATTCATACTCATCTCCTTCCTCATATAATTATTATACTAAACTAAATCAGAATCACATGCCTGTTTCTGTTTCTGTTCCTGTTGAAAAATAGCATAACTTTGTGTAAATTTACATACAAAAGTGGTTACAGTAAGTACGTATAAAAAAAAGTCATACTACAACAGGGAAATGGGGTTAAAATTCCATTGTGATTTCTACATTGATCCGATCCAATCCCATATATACAAGTATAGCAAAGCTGATTGTCATTTACCCTTCCCTGGACAAGGAGGTTTGAAATACATATCAAAACTGAATTCAAAATATTAATAGCCATTCTCTCCCTTTATTAAGCATTCCACAAATTATATCAAATAAGCGCAAAAATTGAATGGAAATGTACCTGGAAATCTTTGACCCATTACCGTCTTCACCAATGCTCGTGCTCCAAATTCAATTTTCCCCAGAAAACAAAATTGAAACAGTGAACCGGACAGAGAAATTTTGGGATAACGAACAGATAGGCTTGACTGTGTTGTACGAGTCGGGTTATTTTTAGAAATATCTCTTCCATTGTCATGTCATGAGTCATAATGGATCCATGTTGTTCGGAAACAATTACATTTTTAATCCCACTGAAAACTTCAAGTCATGATTGTTTATTTGCGGGTGAATTTTGTACATTTTGCACCTGGCATCGGTGGATTATTATTTGTCAACAACATATTCTGTTTTTAATTTGGACGAAAGATGCAATATTATAAATCCTTCTAAATAAAAAAATAAATTTAATACAATAAACACTCTCCCGAACCCTAATAGGGTTGCAGATCCATTGCCGCCGGCATCACCACGCCACGCCTCCCCACATCGAACTTCAAGTCTCCGGCTCTCATCTCCTGCTAAGCATGCAATCCGATCGACCTTGGATCCCCTACCCCCTCATGCGACCAACCGGCCCGTCTCATGGTCGCCCAACCTTCAATCGGAACATAGGTTGGCAATCGCAGCGACCCTCCTCCCATCGCCATACTCTGCACCACCACCCTCTCCTTGCTCCGCTGTGTGGACCACCCTGTTATCCCCATCCGGTACCACCATGGCATAGGAATGAACCGTACCGGATGCAAGATCACCCGCCCTACCGAACGATATCGTTCATCACTGACAGGACTGGCAGGTACCATCACTCGGGCCTGCTCGGCCACCGGCCCGGTGGACGGGCACATGATCCTTGGTACGCACGACCACCGCCACCCTCCCTGCATGATCCACGCTACCGATGGGACTCCGCTAGGGTTTCTGAACCACCAAGGGCAACGACCAGGCGCCAGGCCCTGAGGGTTCCGACGCCGTAGATTGGGATCATAGCCGGGCCAGCGGCAGTCACCTCAACACCGGCAATCTCCCAAGCCTGACTCGGCCAGGGATCTCAGATCGATACCTTCGTACCTCCGGCATGGCCGATCCCAAAGACCGTCGAGACTGAGGTAGGGGAGGCGACACCGCGATCGCAGAGGAAGCAGATACGTCGTCCGGAAATTGCTTGGGTTCCAACCTGTCGCTACACCCAGGACCACCTGCCTGTGTACCTCAGAGGTCTGCTGAAGTACAATCCGGCAATCGGCAGAACTGAGACGATGGGGACTATCATGGGAATGCAGGCCTCCTCCTCATCAAACCCTACTAGGGGGATGAGTATTGTGCCAACCTTGATGGACGTGGAGACGGGGGAGTCAATGCAATCGGCGGGGTACCCACACACATTACAGCCGAGTAAGGAAGGGGTACCTGAAGAAGTCAACACTCCGGAAGAGATTACCAAAGAGGTCTTGCTGGAGCACGCTCAGAAGCTGCAGATGGAGGGGACGGACCCTCCGCGGGAAGAATGATAGGACCCGGCGGGGTGAGAATGTCTCTCCGGGACCTATACCCACAGACCCGGGACCACCAGTGCTGGGGAGTCTAGGGAAAGCCGCACTCAAAGCACTAGCCCGTTACCTATTAGTTTTGATGGTTATCGGTTTCATCGGTCGATTAGTTATTTTGTCTTAGGATTTTGAGATTTTATTCTTTTGAAATGTCAGTAAGGGGAACTCTTGAGTTTATATCTGCGAGCACAAACAGACATTTTCTACGGATCCATGGGCACCTGGTGGACTACGGTCGACCGGGACACATACCTGGAATTCTAGGCAGTTATGCCCTACCCTGTAAGGTCTACTCTTTACAGTAATACAATACCTCATATATCCGTTTCAAAAACAAAAAAAAAAATCCTTTAGAACCAATTACATTGTTGTGCATCGAGCAACATGCTCCTCGACCATGGAAGGTCAGTATGAATGAACAATGGTTAACTGAGCCTTTTAATATTAGAACCGTCACGGACGATATTTGGAGGCCCCACGGGAAAATTCAGAATATGAAGGGGGGGGGGGGGGGGGGGGGAACAGGGTACCGGCACTCTAGGAGCTCAACAATGGTGATGGTGGGAGGCAAAACATCGTTTGGGGACCCCTCTCAAGGCCAATCCCCGATGCATTGACGGTCTATCATCCCTCCCGGTGGGGCCTTTTCCCCGCTTGTCGCTCGGCTCCCCAACTAGGAGCTGGCACCATCCTCTTCAGCGCAACACCAGTTGCGCTCCCCAGGGTAACAGGTGGTGGAATTCCAACCTCCCGCACCCTAGGATGTGGGCGTCCTCCACCTCCAAACCCACCACGCTTTTGGGGCCTATGGTCAGCAATCGAATCAGCAGAGAGTTGATCTCCACCCACCCCCTACTGGATGTTCCCGTGTACAAAAGACACCGGGTTTGGAGTGGACCGCCTAAGGAGGCCTATCGCGGGCGGCTGGCTGGTGTCCCTAGTAGGAAACCGGGAACCCCGATTAGGTATCGGGTCCATTGTCATGTTCATTCCCCTTCCTCGAGACAATCTCACTTTAGGTATCGGGTCCATTGTTAGCGTGCTTTGGGCAGCTCCCTCCACGAGCTGTTGTAGTGAAGCGTCGACTTCACGATCCTCGATTGACTTCTACTCCATAGAAACCAAAAACGGTGGTTGGGACTTCTACCGGCTCACATGGGGACAAAGCCCTTTTGCCGGATTATACCGTATCAGACCCCTCTGATATGCAGGAAGGTGGCCCTAGGGATACCAGAGCTAGGGAGACGACATAACCTGCCTTCGTGCAGCCTCCTCCTCCGCACCGGTCAGCGCGTCTCTCCTCGAGGCCATAGACGGAAAGCCAGTGGCCCCACTGGCCGACCCAGGAGCATCCCTACCGTAAGGTATCCAAACCCTAACTTTCCTCCGCGCCCAGCCTCCTAGAGCAAACGTGGAAACAACCTCTATCTTCCTCCTCCACCACCCATACGCGTCTCGGACCAAACTTTGAGACCAGACCCGCATCGTCGTGATCGTGGAGTACGCAAACCATATCGTCACGTCCCAAGTGATCTCCCCACCTTGGTTTCGAGAGGGAATAAATCTTGGAACCCTAGAATCATCGCCGTCCACCCTGGGCACTAGAGAAAGGTCATGGTTATCCCGGGTAATCGGGCTAAGGTTTAGGCGAGGCGAGACCACCCCATAACTTGGAGAAGAATTCAACTTAGGGCAGTGTAACAAATCTCCTGCATGCATACTAGAACGTCTCGCCGACAGCGACAACGAAGGTCGTGAAACCAGCAACGGTAGGACCGGCCCAAGGTGGGGGAGGAAGAAGGAGAAGATGGGGACGAAGACAGCCAACCCCACTGATATTTATCCCCCACACCAGGCGTGGTCTGCAAGAGAAACGACCGGATGGGACGGGGGGACACCGGGGCGGCGCGCCAACAGACCCAGCCCCAAGTGGCCACTTGGCAAGGTGCGTGGCAGCGACAGCAGAAAAAGATCCATAACACGGCTAGGGCTAGGGCTAGGGAGAGGTTCTCAACGAGAGCAGAGCGAGTTTTTTTTGAGGAATTTTTGGATTCAACAACATATTCTATTTGTACTTTAAACAAAATATATTCTTATTGTTCCTTTGGGTTAATCCATGTCCTAATGCCCAACTTTTAGAAATTGTTAAATCATAGCCCTGTAAAACTGAAATTGCCATGTAGTAACGGTCAATTAACTGAAATTTCTAATTGTTTCTAATTTTAAACGGACGTTAACTTGGCCAAGTGAAAATTCGGGTTTGCCCTCAAATATCTTCTTCCTTCGGACGTTAACTTGGCTGAACTTCATCTCTTCGTGACCTCGTCTCTTCATCTCAGCTCTTCGAACTCATCTCTTTGTGTCCGAGCTTCGAACTTCATCTCTTCATGACCTCAGCTCGCCCAAGCTCTATTATAAAATGAGTCACGTGAGACGCACGTGAGTCACTGTTCACGGAAACAGTCAATTTAAATAATACTTATTGGTTTTTAATAATTCAGTTTTGAAATTTGTTACAATTTGACAATTTTCCAAAGTTTGGGTGCAGATTTGACAATTAAGTGTAGTACGACGTTAGGACATATAGCAGCTATGCAATTTCATTTTTCTTAAAATTATAATTTTGTCATGCATACATGTTTTGTAATTTAAAATCTTTATGTATATATTTTTGTATGATTACTTTCAACTTTGGTAAAAATAAAAAAGCAACATCGTTAGTAGATTTGTAGACGAAAAATAAGGTAGAGATGTCATTTGTCAAAAAAAAATCAACGATTATATATGAAAAACGAGTATATTTCACCGTAAATTTGTACAGTTGTCGTTATATAGTATATATGCTTTTACAATGTTTGGTAGAGTCCAATCAGTGTACTTAGAAAAATGCCAACGGTAGTGGTTGTTAGTGTCCCATAGTTTGATGAAATTAAAAAAACAATGGTGGAGCAAAGGAGATTGGGAAGGGATTCTCGGTGGAGCTGGTTCGGGAGAGCGAAATGAAACTATTTGAGGAGAGTCGTAAGGAAAAGGGAAGGATCCGATCATCTCTGATTCTCCTCGCGGAAGTCAAGGACCTATGGGAGGTAGTAAGTTGTTTTTGTGCAATCTTCCCTTCGGCTATATAGAGATTTGGCGCAACGGTTCTTTAGAAATTTTGGTTTGGTATAAATTTTAAAGGATTATGTTTCATTGTTCATGCATATAGAGATACGAGTCAATGTCACATTGGATGACCCACCTTGAGAATACTCATAAAACATAAGACATGAGTATTTCTCAACTACAAAAATAAATCTTCGTCCTACGACTATGACATCACCATACTATCTATATGTCTTGATTCATGTCTTGACATAACCAAACTATTTGGTAGTTAAGAAATACTCATGTCTCATTATCTATGGAGTATTCTCAAGGTGGGTCCTTCAATGTCAAACTCTTTGACATCGATGACATTGACTCATATCACTATATGCATGATAAGTTAAACATAACCCTCCAATCAATAGTCTCACTAGCTCCAAGTATCAGTTTAGGCTAGGAACGAATTAATACACTCACTTCTTTATTTCTAAGAATTCTACTGTCGGGAAACTGTGTCATGATACCTTAGGAATACTAGTATGTTCAGTTTAGTCAACATTACAACTTAATGTTAACAAAATGTTTGCCAACTTTTATTAACTGACAAATGACTTTGTACAAATTGTGGTCTATCCTTGGGCACAAAACCAAATATGATACTCATTAGCTTGATGTGATTGGACCTAAACGGAGTAGGAAATGTGATTTCACTTTGGGTCATCTAGATAGAACATTTCCAAATAACGCATAATGATGTGTGTGGTTTATCCAAGAGTTGCATATGTTATGCAATTGGTAAATTTACCTAAAAAAACATAGTTATGGCGGTGGGGGAAAACTCCACTCTAAATGTAGGAAATATGAATCTTGAAAAAATTATATTTAAGATAAATTTGAGGATTGCCTAGCCAAACTTTAAAACAATTGTTAAGTACTCTATATGTATACGTTGTAAAAATCATGACAATAAACACCATATCAATAGGCTCTATCCTTGAGAAGGAAATGATCAATATATCAAACTTTATGAATTGGTCTAGGTCCCTAATAATTTTTCTTAGGCAAGAGCATAAGGACTTTACTCTTGATGGACCCATCCCTTCGAAACCACCAGCTAGCACCACAAGAGCTGAAAAACAGACATTTGAGAAACACGTGAAAGACTTTGTGGACGTCGAGTACATAATGCTAGCTAACATGGAAGTCGATCTTCAAAAGTTGATGGACGGGAAAAATGCATATGAAGGAATGAGCCAACTCAAGGAAATGTTCTAAGAGAAAGCCAAGACCAAGAGGTACAACACTGTCAAGAGCTTCATGGCATGCAAGATGCATTATGGGAATCAAGTAGGTCCTCATGTCTTAAAGATGAAGGGATATTTGAAATATCTTAAAGGAGTAGATCTGAACATTCCAAAAGAGCTTGGTATAGATATCATGATCCAATCACTTCCAGTTGAGTATGTTGTGTTCATTATGAACTACAACATGCACAACATGGAAAAGTCTGTCTCAGAGTTGTATGGGATGACACAGACTACTGAGAAAAGTCTGCTTAGTAACACTAAGGAAGTGATGAAGGTCAAGAAGGGAAAAGGGTTCAAAAATAAGAAGGGAAAGTTTCCGAAGGACTCTAAGAGAGAAACTTTGATGCAAAAGCCCAATACATACCATAAAGAGGCTACTTGTTTCCATTGCAATGAAGTTGGTCATTGAAAGAGGAATTTCAAGAAGTACCTGGATGAGATATAAAAACAAAGAAAGTAAGGCTTCGACATCAGGTATAAATGTTATAACAATACATCTACTTTTTGTAATTCGATATCAAATAACGAATCTCATATTACTCTAAATGTGTAGGAAAGAAAGAGTATATGGGAGTTGGAGCAAGAAATATTAGAGTCTACGGGACAAGGATGACGATTGCATTGAAGCCTTAATCGTAGGATCCAACTATTTTTACCCTATATATTTGAGTAAGGAAATTTGTGATTTACTATGTACCTTTTGGATTTATTATGAATAAAAGACACTTGGTTTTGTTATAGTGAATCATTCAAAAGTTCCACAAACATAAAATTAGAATCTCAATAAGGAGAAACCACTATAATATTTTATACCAACAAAAAAATTGATAAAACCTAAACAAAGATCATGTTGAAAACTCTTAACATGAATTTTGACTTGATTATGAATCACATGAAAGAGGCAGATCTTAATTATGGAAAAGGGGACTAGTTAAAATTTAAAATTTTTGGACATACACTTAAATTAACCTAAGATTGACCCCGAGGGTCATATCGGACTCAAGTTGACCCCGATATCGACCAAAGAGAGTTCTGGGGGACTCAAGGCAACTTTTTGACCAATTTGGGAAAGGTTTACTTTTTGCCAGAAAAGTCAACCGAGCGACGTTTTGGTCCGTTCGAGGCTCGTTTTGGATCCAAAAAGCTTAGCCGTCGTTACAGCGGTCTTAGTTGAGCCGTTTCCTTGTAGCCCGTGAAGTTTCGTAATTTCTTGGAAAAAGTGCCCGTTCGGAGCCCACTTGCCACATGTCATACAAGTGGTGGTGTTAGGTAAATTTTGAACAAAACAAAGGAAGACTTGAGTGTTAGTTTGGTAATTAAATGATAGTTGATATTTTGGACAAAACAAAAAGGGAAGACAACATGTAGGTCTCGGCCATACTTAGAAAAAAAGAGAGAATTAGAGAGAGAAAGTTGAGAGAGGAAAGAGAAGGAGAAAAGGGAGAAAACGAGAAGAAATGGTTGGGGTTTTGTGATTTCCCGACTATCCAACCGGTGGATCGTCTCAACGATTGAAGATTCGAACTCCCCTCGTCATTCCCTACGGTGAGAACCCAATCTTTTCTCATTTTGGCGCGTTTGAATTTTAGGGTTTGAGTTTAAACGGTTTGATTAAGGTTGGGTTTTGATTAAGATGGGTTTAAAGATGAATGGTTGAGGTTTGGGGTTCGTTAGGAACGTTTTGGGGCGAAAAGGAAATTTTCCCATTATGGCCGTGTGGGGCCCACATGCTTGGGTCTCGGGTTTTCGTGTTCGGGTGGTTTAGGACGTTCCCCAAGTAGTTAATCCACACCCGGAACGAATTTTGGACTTAAATTGTAAAAGTTGGAATTGACGGGTTTAGAAACTTTAAACGCGAATTAAATTACTCGGAAGTCGGAAATTGATTATGTCGAGTGCATAGGAACCCTTGAATTATTCTAAGACCGTAGAACCGAAAAATGGAATTTTCGGAGCCCTGGAAGGACGTTTTCCAATCCCAGACAGATTCGCCGGGTCGGGCGAAACGGGCCTTTCCGGGTCCATTATCGACAATGTCGAGTAATTGGGAAGTTTGGGAGTGATCGACATTGTCGGGGTTACTTTTGGGCGTCAAGTTTATTAAAATTCAGTTTATGCCTGCAAGCTTAAAAGTGTTTTAAATTGTGTTCTTATTAGATCGTGCCACCGACAGAGGAAAGGGAAAGCTAGGCGAGTGATCGAGATCACGCCGGAGCTTGATTCTGAGCTTTTGGGGAAGGCATACGAGGTAGGGAAAAGTAGCCGGATCTCGGCCCTGACTAGGGAAAGTTAACAGTAGAAATGCATCTGACACTTGGGTGTCGTGGGTTAAGTAAGTTTATCGAACAATAGAAAGGCAGACGACATCGGGTGGTGTCGTATGATACGGGAACGTATCGAACAATAGGAATGCATGTGCCACTTAGTAGTGTCGTAGGAGCAGTGAACTTTCGATATTAGAATTACTGGAGGCATCTGATTATGCCCGGAGGTTGATTGTTTATTTTTGTGTCTTGGGTGGCCATGAGAGCCCGTATTTTACTGTTGGTGTGTCTTGGGTGGCCATGAGTGTCCGTGAGGTTGTTGAGCCCGTGTCTTTACTGTTGGTGTGTCTTGGGTGGCCATGAGTGCCCGTGGGGTTGTTGAACCCGTGTCTTTACTATTGGTGTCTTGGGTGGCCATGAGTGCCCGTGGGGTTGTTGAACCCGTGGTTTACCGTTGGTGTTTTGGGTGGCCATGAGTGCCCGTGGGGTTGTTGAACCCGTGTTTTACAGTTGGTGTCTTGGGTGGCCATGAGTGCCTGTGAAGTGTTAAACCTGTGTTGTTGCTGTCGGTTGAACTTTGCTTGTGGTTGTGATTGTGGTTACCTGAGGTTGGGGGCCCGCCTCATAATAAAGAGGGTCCCGTGATCGCGCGCGTATGCATGTTCAGACGAGGTAGGGCGCCCGCCTGGGAGTAAAGGGGTCCTGGCAACGCGTGCGTGGTGGTGACAGGTCAACAGCCTGATCCGACTTTGTGTCCGGAAAAGTGCGACAGGTCGACCGCCTGATCCAACCGTCGTGTTGGGAAAAGTGAGACAGGTCGACCGCCTGGCCTGACAGGGATCGGTAAAGTGCGTGGAGACTGAGTAGCTGGAGTGTGATCCTTTGTGATCTTGTTTGGTGTGCGATCCTTTGTGATCTTGGGTGTTGCGTGGTTATCTTTTGAGTCTTTGGTGGAAGTCGTACTCGTTGTGTCGGGTCTACATTACGTGTCCGAGTGTTGAGTCGGTTGAGGAGTGTAACTATTTGTGTGTCAGTCGGGTTACTTGACTTTGGGGATAGTAGTCCCCGGTGTTGGGTCTGTTGTTGGTGTTACCGGCATATTCTGCTAAGTATGTCGTAGTCAGTCTGTTATCCGTGGTGGTGAGCGAACGCTCACCCCTAGCTGCTTTTCCTACAGGTACTGGTCGCGGGACGGACTAGGTGAGCTCTCGAAGCTTGAAGAGCTAGGAGCGGGAGTCCGGGTTTCCTTTTTGAGTCTAGCGACGCACGCCTTGTATTTTGTCCGCTTGTTGGGACGTACTTTTGAGTTGTAAATTATTATTTTGATTAAGGGATAATATCATAAAGTTACCTTCAAGTTTTAGCTAATTTCAAAAAGTTACCCTTAACTTCAAAAAGTAACAAAACGATACCTTAAATTACAATTTTGCTCAAATTAGTCAACGACGTTAACTTTCCATCCAAAAAAATGTAAAAAGTCTAAACTACCCCTCATCTATATTCAAATTTTCAAACATTTGCCATTCAACATATTTCTAAAAACACAAACAGTGAAATAACTAAAATGCCCTCCAATAATAGTCAAATTTTCGAAAAATACCATTTCAATTAATTCTTTTCATTTCATTTTTTATTTATTATAAAAATAGATTTTATTTTAAAAGATATATAAAAAAATTAGATTTAAATTTTAAAAATATCGAAAAATCATATTTTATTAAGAATATTATTTAAATTTCATTAATCTCTATTTTTTTTATTTCATTAATTTATTATTATATTACCTTTTGAACATTTTCTTATAAGTTTTGTAAATTTTCTACAGGTTCTCTGTTTACTTATTTTATTATCCCTAATTTTTATTAGTTTTCAAAAAATCATTTTTATAGAAACCAATTTTTATTAGTTTTCTTTAATTTCTTTTTTTGTTTAATTTTCATTTTTCTATTGTTGCAGCACCTTCAGACGCCAAAACTTCCCAACTTTTTTCCCTTAACAAAAACCAATCTCAGTACACCTAATTTCCAATTTTTTTGCTATGAAACTTCAGTATCAATCTCATAAAGCTTCAAAATCAAATCAATCTTAGTACCCCAATTCTTTTTTCTATGAATTTCAGCATACATGAAATCCAGTAAGCAGCATCTCAGTACATAACATCCTAAAAAAAAATTCAAACAATTGAAGCTTCTTCCTAAAACAAAACCAATTTCAGTACCCCAATTTTTTTTCTGCTATTCCAACTTGTTTTCCCCTAAAAATTCTCAACTGCCCGTATAGGTGAACTAAACAAAATAAAAATAAATCATCTTTCACAAAACTCAGAACCCAAATGCTAATAATCAAATGAAATCGTGCTTCTAGGAGCCCGAAAGGATTGAGGTTGCAATCAGGTATGGATCTCGCCGGAGGGAAGACCAGGTCTGGCGAGGACTTGTGCTGTTGGCGGTGGAGGAAGCAGGGAGGGAATCACACGACAAGAGGAGCTCCGCCGCCGTCGATCTGCACTCCTCATCCGCCGCCGAGCTGTGTTCCTTCGTCGCTGCCGACAGGAGCTCCGCTGCCATATGAGATCGTATATGAAGAATAAGAAATGAAAAGAGGAGAAATAGGGGAATGAATACTGAAATTAGGGTTAAGAGATAAAAAGGGTATTTTTGTCATTTTCAAAAAATGTTGGGTCATGTGCATCACACATGGTTATTTTCTGTTAAAATTTTAACGCCGTTGACTAGTTTGAGCACAATTGCAAGTTAAGGTATCAGTTTTTTATTTTTGAAAGTTAAGGGTAAGTTTGTGAAAATAGCTGAAAGTTAAGAGTAACTTTATGATATTATCCCTTTGATTAACTAAAAGGTGGTTTTAAAGTGATTTGTTTAAAAGGTTTGAAAATGTTTTATTGTCTTAAACGTTCGCGTTCCGAGTTCGGTTCTACTGAATTTGGGGCGTGACAAGTGGTGGTGTGGGTGGGGTTGCGGACGCGGACGTCGACGTTTTTGTCACGGGTCACTCGTGTGGTCCACTCTTCCTTTTTGTTCCTTGACCAGTGGCGCACTTTTGTCGTCTCTACTTCATTCTCCGACCGGCCTCTTCCTCGTCTCCGGCGTTCTTGCTTCAAATCTTCAGTGGGACTTGCTTCTCGATCATTGGGTCGGAGATCGAGGGGGATTTGGACGTGTAGTGCTGATTTCGTGGGTTGTCCGTGTTCGTGTTTGGACGGAACTTCTGGTTCCCGTGGCCATTTCTCTTGTGACTTCGGTTTCTCGTTCTCACAACCTTGTGGGATTCGTTTCTCGGTTTTCTTCCATAGATCGTGAGTTTTGATCGAGCTTCCTTTTCGTCGCACGGTTGTTGGGTACCGGTGACTTCTCTAGACTTATTGCTTCTCATCAGGCTTTTTTGGGGATTGGCTTTTGTTTTCTACACAAGCTTCTTCGTGCTCCTGTTTCTCGGATGTCAATTTCGAGCCTCGTGTGAGTGGTTTCAGCGGTGTTTGGCTTTGTTGGAGGAAGGAGTTGGTAAGGGTAGGAGGTTTGGTTCGTCTCCTTCCAGGGCTGTGATAAGGTAATGTTGGGTTTCTTTCGAAATCCGAGGTTCTAATTAGGATCGGGTCGTGTGACTACCCGAGGTGAGTTTGTTTGTTCCCTTATTTTCTGTCCTTGTTATGATTCCCTCCTGTTCCTTATTTGTCTTATGATTACTTTCTTGCCTAGCCTTCTGACACTCTGAGAATTAACTCTCAGAATGGCACGGCAAGCGTACCAGTCGTCAAGTAGTATTCGGGTTTTAGTCGAGATATCGTACCCAAGGAAGCAATAAAGCAAGCACTTTAGTTAATTAATTGGCTGGTCAAGCTATTCATATTAGATAATTTGTTTTGTTTTGTAAATATTAAAGCATACAAATAATGAGAATATATATATGATCCGAAAATAGAGCACAAAATCACAAATGTATTGTAATTTAGAGATAAAAGGCGATCTAGGACATTAACGAGGTTCGAATGTGATGAATAACTTAACGAGATCCGATACACATTTGCAACTAATATTATTCTAAGGTCAACGAGAATTCTCTAAGTATAGTCCTAACCATCTCTCGTTCGTATTAAGACCCTAACATACTCAGTCCACCTAATTATCTCTAATATAGGTGTTGAGCGGTATATAGCATTACAATCTATGAATTCCTCTAACTTTCGGGTTTTACTCCTATGGTTATTGCACTCGTGTCAGTCTATCTGTGTTATGGCTTAGATTAAAACCCGAGCTATCTAATTCTCATTTCCTCCGATTAACCTCGTTTCTCAATTGTTGGTTAACACGATTGAATCAATTATCACATGATCAAGGCGACAAAGCATTACGAACGAAATCAGATAAACAATATCCTAATACTAGTTTAACAAATGTATAACCGGAGTACGTTAATTCATTTCATCACATCGTTCCCCTAGCCCTAGATCAATGACTATTTAGTTCATAACAACAAAATACAAACACATAGAGATGATGATCACAATGATAATCATATTGAACTATAAAAGTAATACAAGTATCAAAGTTGAATCCAAACTATGAAAAACCTTTAAAAGTGGTGTTAGAACTCTTGTTTGATCTTCGATCTCTCTCCCCAAAGTCTCCAAAAGCTCCTCCCAAGTGTGTTTCTCCTCTGAATTTCGTGATCCCACAAAAATCTGACCTAATTCCTATTTATATCGGCTTAAAACTGAGGGAAAAATATGAAAGTTACACGTAAAAAACTTACAGAATCGCACAGTGTATGCCGCACGCATGCCGTGCGCTGGGCGTGCGCCATGTATGCTGGACGCACGCCGTGCGTCGACCACAATGGCGAAATTCCATCACTCTCTGTCCAATCTGCACGCCGTGCGCCCGGAGTGCGTAGTGCATGTTGGTCGCTTGCGGTGCGCCCGGCGTGCGTGGTGCATGTTGGCTGCATGTCGTGCGCCCAGCATGCGCCTCAGAAAATCAGCCTTTTTTTGCCTCTTTTTGCTCTGTTTCCGACCTGAATTTCCAAACTCCTTTGGAGATCGATCAACTACACAAAACAAGAGAAATACTCATCAAAATATATCATCGCCGGACTGAAAAGCTGAAGAATGTGGGCTAGAAACATCTCAAATAGATGTATTTTAAGTTCACATCAACACCCCACACTTAAAATTTTCTCGCCCC
This sequence comes from Erodium maritimum, assembly GCA_963921825.1. NCBI lineage: Eukaryota > Viridiplantae > Streptophyta > Magnoliopsida > Geraniales > Geraniaceae > Erodium > Erodium maritimum. The sequence continues at coordinate 45,486,587 of OY997588.1, read as the reverse complement.
GAGAAACCAAAATACTCAAACAATAAGATATGTCCCGGTTAAACCACGAGGTTCACCTCGATAGGAGGAGTCCGGCCTCCTTTATTCAGAAAATGAAAATAAAGATGCAAGTGCAATGCATGATCCTATAACTAATGCAACTTATGACTCAACTACATGATGCATGAAAAGGTTCACGAAAAGTTGGTAATTTAGGAGCTTAACCACATATCGATCAAAAGAGATTTATCAAATGTCAAAAATTCTTACACAGCTCAAAAGAACGCATAAATCGATGAACATACTGCATGTGAATCTACTTGCACTAAAGCCTACTCAATTTAGCTTACAAACTTTCTTTCAACTTTGATAGGTGTTCCTCTTTTCCCTATACACAGTTCTTAGAGATTCATAAGCAAACATTTTCAATCCCCTTTCCACTAATTATAAGGAATTTAAGTAATCATGAATCACATAGGGCTTTATTAGGCTTATAATGTTAGGCTAGGCATAGGGAATAGTAAGGTATATGAAAAGAAGCTCAATAAATACATCTTGGCAAACATGCTTCGACTCACAACCCCGAAAGTGTATCTTACAACTCATAACCCTCATTTTTGCACGACTACTTCTCTTTACGCTTTTTGTTTTCTTGTGAGCATAAAAAAATATAATGCCTTTCTTTCTACCTGCTCTAATTGTTCAGCCTTACCTCACACTTTTCTTTTTGCATAGAAGATATTTTTTTCCTCATATTTTAGGGGGAGGCTGGAAGCAGCAATAATTATCATAGACCCGGTACAATAATAAATACATATTTCTTCCTCATTCCATACCCCATTTCCAACCACCAACCACAATAACCACACTCAACCTAAGCCAAGAAGTATGAGTTCAATTAAAACAAAGGGTATTTAAATGAAATGAAGGGCACATAGGTTTATAATATAAAGGTTAGAAATGAAAGGCCAGAGCTCAACAAGGGTGACTAGTGGATAATCATAAACGCATAGGTAGGCAATTTAGCACAAACGGTCCAAAAATGGCCTATGATCATTTTCCTAATCACCTAATTCCTTATTTTAATTTCGCCTCGAGGGGATATCTGTGAAGTTCTAGACTGAGGTTTCCATGCATAGGAATTAGAGTACTCAATCACACATCAAAGTGACTATCCAGAATGCAAACAAACAAGCATACCTCATTACATGTTCTTACACAAGTCAATTCATTCATAACAAATCGATGCACTCCTTTGAATTATGCAAAAAAGATAAGCATGTTCAACATTCCAGTCATGGAAACCTTAAGATCATGCACACTAAGCTTCATAAACTGCCAGAAAATATTTTTTTGATTTTTAATTTTTTGTTTTACAAAAACAATATGATGCATGAAACTAATGCAAATAAAGCGTAGAGCATAATGCAAAGCATCCCACCCCACACTTTAAACCTAAGCATTGTCCCCAGTGCGACTCTAACACATATGTACACATGCACCCCTCAATAATATACATGATAATAACACCCCGCACTTGTCAAATAGCATATATAACAACCACCATACAGTCATCTATCCATACACTATCAGCACGAAAATTCGGGTGCTCAGCACCCATCACATAGTATCTAAGAGTAAGACAGCGACAATATCAATATAAAGTAGGAGGGTAAGAGATACTGCCCCTCGAAGAATCGTTGTGTGGCATGCATATGATTTGCGGTGTGGCGATGCATGAATGAATGGAAAGCTCCTCGCCCGATCGAGCTCGTGTGAGCCCAGCTCCTCGCATGTGATCAATGTACATACGCTCTCTAATCCGTAGGTGGGGTGCCTCCCAACAAGCGCATTTGTTTAACGTCTTTAGCTCAACGAGTAGAAGGCTCAATCAGGGGGCCTCCCATAAATCTCATACTTCCATTGTGCCATTCTCTTTAAATGTGAGTGAAAAATTAGGAGAAGTTGGCTCCTCCAACTGTTTATTATCAGACAAGGGCTAAAACCTCGGCTGATAACGGAGGCAGTTCAGGTAGCTACGTGATTGACATTGCTAAGAAGGATAGCTCAGGTAATTGGAGTTACAGCACGAAAGTCAGGAAAAAAGCCGGTAGTGCTTTGGCGGTCATACCTTTAAATTCTGTGGCCACATCTCAGATCTTAAGGAGGTAGTTAAGGATACAAAGGAAGCTGATTGCCCTGAGGAGTTATTGCCTATTTCGGTTTCCAACCGATTTTTGTTTTTGAATTCGGGTAGGACTTAGTCAAGCAGGCCGACATTGTCTCTTGTCGATATCCTCCTTGGGTTTGTTGGTTTTTTATTTATTTTTTCTTTTAGCTCTGTGTAGTTGTTTTGGTTTGGGAAAACATCCTTTCTGAGGATCGTTTTCTTGCTCTGTTTTTACTTTTTGTAAAACTTATGCTTAATAAATTTTTCGCTTATCAAAAAAAAAAACTAGGAGAAGACACACAATGTAGTACAAAATCCATTTTCTTGAGTTTTGCACAAGTTCTAAACTCAAGGCTAATCTCATCAAGCTCGCCTGAATAGAATAATTATGATTTGACTCATTCTGGAAAAACTCGATAGTGATGTGAATCCCATGAGGTGGAAAAGTCTCACGACCACAAGGGTCAAGAGCATTTACCACAATTGAGTAACAATTCACAAACGGGTTATAGGGACTAGCAAATGTATCAGCAAATTCATGCGTAGTATTAATAACTCTATGCTCAACATTTAATTTAAAAATCAATGGGACGGTTGAACATATAGAGTTGATTTGCTAGAATCCAAAAATGAATTTCCTATACTATAGGGAATTTCAACATCATGCTCGATGTCTACCAAAATCAAATCAATGGAAGATTCAAATACAACCTCTCTCTTGAGAGCATTTTCAATAGTACCCCTTGGATATCTTATAGATTTGTCAGCCAACTCTATGGATACTATGGAAGGATTCGGCTCAGAAAGAGTTTGTGAACTATTTTCTACAATTATACAATTATTATTTACATCTACAGAATTCAAAGCATCAAAACTACATGGACATGGAATAGATATTGTACAAGATGAGTAAGAACTTGATACCTCACATTCCGCACTTACCTCTAAACTCATGGTTGGATAATGAGTTTCTTGTTCTGTTGTATCACCTAAGTGCTCGGAATGATCTTCCTCAATGTGAATTTCTTGATCCTGTAGAGCTCTCTCATTCACCAATTGTATAAGAGGATTTATTTGATTCATTGCATTGGCTATTTGACCTAGTTGGATTTCCAACTTTTGGAACCAGGAAGCAATGTTCTGGTTCATTGTCTTCTGCTCCTGCACAGATGCCTTGTGCAGCTCAATCACCTCCTTTTTATCCTCCTTCATCTGTTCCATCATGATTAACATCATCTGCTCCAGTTTGGAGGAATACTCTTGTGGTTCCACGTGATAACCTTGATCAAAAGTGGAAGGGTCCTCCCAATATTGACAATATGCATTTGAATTCAAGTACTCACAATTATAGTTAGAATAGTCATAAGCTCCACAACAATCACAATACATAGTATCACAATACCAATTCTCCATAAAAGTTATAATGCATGAATCAACTAAACAAATATACACACAAAAAAATGGAATAGTCTTAACACGAATTACAAACGTATCAGAGTTGCCTTAGTTGCTACCGGCAACGACGCCATTAACTTGACACTATGAGAATTAACTCTCAGAACGGCACGGTAAGCGTACCGGTCGTCAAGTAGTATTCGGGTTTTAGTCCGAGATATCGTACCCAAGGGAGCAATAAAGCAAGCACTTTAGTTAATTAATTAGCTGGTCAAGCTATTCCTATAAGATGATTTGTTTTGTTTTGTAAATATTAAATTCATACAAATAATGAGAATATATATATGATCCGAAAATAGAGCACAAAATCACAAATGGATTGTAATTTAGAAATAAAAGGCGATCTAGGACATTAACGGGGTTCGAATGTGATGAATAACTTAACGAGATCCGATACACATTTGAAACTAATATTATTCTAAGGGCAACGAGAATTCTCAAAGTATAGTCCTAACCATCTCTCGATCGTATTAAGACCCTAACATACTCAGTCCACCTAATTATCTCTAATCTAGGAGTAGAGCGGTATATAGCATTACAATCTATGAATTCCTCTAACTTTCGGGTTTTGCTCCTTTGGTTATTGCACTCGTGTCAGTCTAACCGTGTTCTGGCTTAGATTAAAACCCGAGCTATCTAATTCCCATTTCCTCCTATTAAACTCATTTCTCAATTGTTGGTTAACACGATTGAATCAATTATCACATGATCAAGGCGACAAAGCATTACGAACGAAATCAGATAAACAATATCCTAATACTAGTTTAACAAATGTATAACCGGAGTACGTTAATTCATTTCATCACATAGTTCTCCTAGCCCTAGATCAATGACTATTTAGTTCATAACAACAAAATACAAACACATAGAGATGATGTACACAATGATAATCATATTGAACTATAAAAGTAATACAAGTATCAAAGTTGAATCCAAACTATGAAAAACCTTTAAAAGTGGTGTTAGAACTCTTGTTTGATCATCGATATTTCTCTCCCCAAAGTCTCCAAAAGCTCCTCCCAAGTGTGTTTCTCCTCTGAATTACGTGATCCCACAAAAATCTGACCTAATTCCTATTTATATCGACTTAAAACTGAGGGAAAAATATGAAAGTTACACGTAAAAAACTAACAGAATCGCACAGTGCATGCCGCACGCACGCCGTGCGCTGGGCATGTGCGATGCATGCTGGACGCACGCCGTGCGTCGACCACAATGGAAAAATTCCATCACTCTCTGTCCAATTTGCACGTCGTGCTCCTGGCGTTCGTAGTGCATGTTGGTCGCATGCGGTGGCCCGGCGTACGTGGTGCATGTTAACTGCATGTCTTGCGCCCAGCGTGCGCCTCAGAAAATCAGACCTTTTTTGCCTCTTTTTGCCCTGTTTCCGTCCTGAATTTCAAAACTCCTTTGGAGATCGATCAACTACACAAAACAAGAGAAATACTCATTAAAATATAGGGTTATTTACGATAAGGTACCCAAATGATTCGTCCACGAACCATAAGGTACCCTTATGAATTTTTTTTCCAATATGGTACCCAAATGTTTTGTCCACGAACGATTTGGGTTAATAGGGTTAAAAAAACTAACAGAATTATGTTAAATAACCATTTTGCCCTTTGTCAATTTACTTGACTTTTGACTAACATAAAAAGACTGTTTTTCCCTTTGTTATTTAGTTGACTTTAAATGTATTTATAATTAATTTTTAAATAATTTATAATAATATCATTATTTTTTTAAAATAATTTATAATTTTATTCAATTCTTTTCTTATTTCTTTTAATTAATTTAAGTATTTTATATTATTTTAATAAGTATTTTATAAAATTCTTTAAAAATTCTATTTTAATTTATAAATCAATATACGTTTAATAATATTTTTTTCACACATTTACAAAAACTAAAAGAAAAAAACTGAAAAACAATTGTTGTTCTTCTCCGATAAATTGAAGAACACGAAGTCTTTGTTCTAGATTCAACATTCATATTATTGTTCAGAATCAACAACCATTGTCTTTTCCAGATTCATGACGATTTTGAAAAGAAAATTACAGATTTGATGAACAAATCTCTTAAAGTCATCTACAGATTCAACAAACAACAACAAGGAAACAACATTGAATCCAGATTCAAAGACAAAAAAAGAACATCTAATACAGATTTTACAGGTCTCAGAACCAAATTTCTATCTCGTCCTCAATCCTCGATCCTCATCTCGTCCCCAAGAGCCCTATTTCAATCCAAGTTTATCTGAATCTCTTGCTAGAGCACCCTCGTGTTCCTGTCCCCTTGCCTTCATCGCAAGTGACTCCCGACGCTCTTGCCTAGGGTTCGACCCCATCTGCTCCGCCCAAGACAACTATGGGCTGAGCCTTTGCTCCAAATGTCACGCCCCGAATTCGGTAGAAACGAGCCCGGAACGCGAACAGTGAAACAATAAAACAATTTTCAAACATTTTAATAAACCGCTTAAAATTACCACTTTGAGTTAATCAAAATAATATTTTACAACTGAAAGTACATCCAAAAAAGCGGACAAAAACCAAAGCGTACGTCGCTAAACTCCCAAACAAATAAAAAAACCGGACTCCCGCTCCCAGCTCTTCAAGCTTCGAGAGCTCCCCTAGTCCGCCTCGCGAACAGTACCTGTAGGAAAAGCAGCTAGGGGTGAGCGTTCGCTCACCACCACGGATACCAGACTGACTACGGCATACTAGCAGAAATGACGGGAACACCGACAACAAACAGAACACCGGGGGCTACAATCCCCAAACTCAAATAACCCGACTGTCACACGAAAACTGTTACTTTCCCCAACCGAACTAAACACCCGGACACGTAATATAGACCCGACACCGTAATGACGACCTCAAAGAACACAACATAGAAGTGATCAAAATCACACAAACCACAACCACAAGCCTCAGCACTTTACCGATCACGCGCCGGAAGGTGCTACTCACCTGATGGGGACACATCATTCTGCTCTTTACCGACCGTGCACCGGAGGGTACGACACACCCCTCGGGCATAAATCCAGCCTCAGCACTTTACCAATCACGCGCCGGAAGGTGCTACTCACCTACGGGGACCACATCCCTCTGCTCTTTACCGACCACACATTGGAAGGTACGACACACCCCTCGAGCACAGTCTAACCTCACACTTTACCGATCACGCGCCGGAAGGTGCCACACACCTGATGGGGACCACGTCCCTCTGCTCTTTACCGACCGCGCATCGGAGGGTACGACACACCCACGGGCATAGCTCAACAGTCATCACCAGAACAGTAATAGTCACAACCAAATAACACACAAAACACCGCAAATAGAAAGAAAATACGATAACACGACTAACTACCACTCGACAAGTCAGTCAACCAAAACGGGTTCAACTCCCCACAGGCACTCATGGCCACCCACAAACACAAACAATAACATATAGGTTCAACACCCCACAGGCACACATGGCCACCCACGACACACAAACTGTAACAATACGGGTTCAACACCCCACAGGCACACATGGCCACCCACGACACACTAACAGTAAGGCACACATGACCACCCTCATAAACACAACAAGTTACTTAACCTACGCGCACAACCAAAGCCACCGGTATTTCTATTGTTCGATATGTTCACTTATCCTACGGCACTACTAAGTTTCACATGAATTTCTATTGTTCGATACGTTCACGTATCCTACGACAACACTGAGTGTCGCCTGCATTTCTATTGTTCGATAAATTTACTTATCCTACGACACCCAAGTGTCACATGCATTTCTACTGTTAACTTTTCCTAGCCAAGGCCGAGATTCGGCTACTTTTCCCTACCTCGTAACGCTTTCCCAAGAGTCCACGCCCAAGCTCCGGCGTGCTCGCGATCACTCGCCTAGCTTGCCCTTTCCGCGGTCGTCGGCACGATCTAACAAGATCACAATTAAAACACTTTTTAAGTTCGTAGGAAAAAACTGAATTTAAAGAATTAGACGCCCAAACGCAACCCCGACAATGCCGATCACTCCCAAACTTCCCAATTACTCGACATTGTCAATAAGGGCCCGGAAAGGCCCGATTCGCCGGGCTCGGCGATTCTGCCCGGGATCGGAAAACGCCCTTCCGGGGCTCCAAAAATTCCCGTTTTCATTTCTACGATCTTAGAATAATTAAAGGGTTCCAATGCAATCGACGGAATCAATTTCCGACTTCCGAGCGATTTAATTCGCGTTTAAAGTTTCTAAACCCGAAATTTCCAATTTCCACAATTTAATTCCATAATTCGTTCCGGGTGTGAATTATCGATTCGGGGATCGTCCAAAACCACCCGAACACGTAAAACCCGAGGCCCGGCCAAGTGGGCCCCACACGATCACAATGGGAAAATTTCATTTTCGCCCCAAAACGTTCATAACGAACCCCAATCCTTAACCCAACCTTAATCAACCCATTTAAACTCAAACCCTAAAATTCAAAAGTTCCAAAACGAGAAAAAGACGGGTTCTTACCGTAGGGAATGACGAGGGGATGACGAATACGCGAGAATTGAGACGATCCGTCGGTCGGATCGTCGGGAAATCAACACAACTCTTCTCTTTTCTCCTTCTTCTTCTTCCTCTCTCTCCTTCCTCTCTCCTTCTCTCATTTTTCTCAAATGGCCGAACATCTCTCATCTCTCTCTTTATTTTGTTTTAAAAACACAACTACCCCTTATTTACAAAACTACCATTCTTACTTCTTTTTCTTTAATTTAAAAACCAACCACCACCACATATATGACAAGTGTCTTGTGGGTCCCATGAGTTAGAAAAATATCTTTGTAGATATTTTTCTGTCAGATTCGCGAAATTCGGCCGTCTCGGGCCCCGAACGGGCCCATTTTCCAAGAAATTACGAAATTTCACGGGGTACAATGAAACAGCTCAACTAAAACCGCTGTAATGACGGCTAAGCTTTTTGGATCCAAAACGGGCCTCAAACGGACCAAAACGTCGCTCGGTTGACTTTTCCGGCAAAAAGTCAACCCAAGTTGGTCAAAAAGTTGCCTTGAGTCCCCCAGAACTCACTTTGGTCGATATCGGGGTCAACTTAAGTCTGATATGACCCTCGGGGTCAAGTTTAGGTTCATTTAGGTGTCTGTCCCAAAATTTTAAATTTTCCTATTTTTTGCCGATTTGACTGGCGTTGACCGGGAGCGGTTCTTACACCGAAGAAATTGAGGAGAAGGGTACCAAAATCATGGTAGAGGCAGTGACGAGAAAAATTTTAAGGGACGAGGGTAACCTGAGCTTTGTGCTTCACGAGCTTCACGCCGCCTGTACTCTGAGCTCGCCATCGCCACTCGTGCCCTCAGCCCGCCGTTGAACAAAGAAGAAACGAGAGGAGAGTTTCAGTTTCAGTTTCAGAAATCAATTATGAACATGTTGGGGTTTCGTTTGATTTTGATTTGGAAGATGAACAGATAGAAGAAGAGGGTGGGATTCATATGAAGGGTAAAGGTGAGGTCGACAGAAAAAATAAATGATGTTTTTTCAATTTATTTTCTGATTTTTTTAAAGATTTATATTTATTTTAAAATTTTTTTATTTATCTACTTAATTTTTTTAATTATTTATTTATTTATTTATCTAAGGGTATAATGGTAATTTTGTCTATAAAATTTATAAGCTTAAAATAAGAAAGGGTAAAATCGTCATTTCACACCCTACATAACTGTACATGACTAACTTAGAGGAATATTCTGTTAGTTTTCTAACGGAATATGCCACTTCCGTCCGTGGACAAATCATTTGGGTACCAAATTGGTCATTTGAAACATATGGGTACCATATCGTTCGTAGATGAATCATTTGGGTACCTTATCGTAAGTAACCCTAAAAATATATCATCGCATGACTGAAAAGCTCAAGAATGTGGCCTAGAAACATCTCAAGTAGATGTATTTTACGTTCACATCACCTTCCATTTAGGTGGTTGGACCCGCTGGTTTATTGGTGTTGGCCACCAGCGGGTGGTTTTGACCTTTGCGTCGTTGGTTGAGATCGTCATATTTCGAAATTAGGTTTCAGCGTGTTTTAGTGGGTTCTCCACATTGGAGCTATCTCTTCCGTTTGCGGTGTTGGTCGTCGTCTTGTTGGGGTATGTTCTTTTCTCGTGAAGAGATTAACAATCTTGATGAGTCAGTGTTAATCACATTACTAGTCAGTAGTTTGGGTTTTTACAAACTGTTTCTGCACTTAAAGGTTGTAAAATTTAGGTATCATATCGTTTTTTTATTCGAACTTCATGGTTGTTATATCCGGGTTATAGACTTTACTTTTAGTTTCACCGAATAAGCTCCTACTAGTTTTATTTCTTGTTTTGAGGCCTTGCTTTTGTTTGATCTCTGTCAGATAATTTGTTTATCTGGTTTGATCCGTGTGAGATCATCGGTTGTTAGGTTTGCTTCATGATCGGAATATCTGGGTATAGGATTGTTAGACTCATTCTTGTTTCAGTTTGGGTGCTTACTCTGAAAGTTTTTACTTGTACTAGGGACCTCGTTAGGGGTTGTCTTTATTTGTAAGTTTCCTTCTTAGAAGGGTTTCCTTTTGCCCTGTCTTTCTTTCCAAAGACATGGTTATAAAACAAAAATTGCTGATCAAAAAAATAAAAATAAAATAATAATAATAATAATAACAATAATAATAATAAGGGAAAATTTCATTTTACCACCCTGACAAACATTTAATTTCAATTTGATACCCCTGGCATAAATTTTTATCAGTTTCATACCCTAACCAAACTTTTAATTTCACTTTCATACCTAGCCGGGTAAAATGTCCAAAATACCCCTAACTATTACTCAAATTTTCAAACTCATGCCTTTTGTTTAGAATTTGAAAATAAGTGAAATGACAATAATACCCTTCATTGTTAGGGTGTTAAAATGAAAATTTTACTACTTTTAAAATAAAATCAGTTTTTTTTTATAAATTCAATTTTTATATATGAAATGTATTTTTATTTTTAAAAATTCATATTTTAATTTTACAAATACATAAAAATCAATTTTTTTATAAAATAATTTTTATTTATCAAAAATCATTTTTATTTTTTTATAAAAATATTTTTTAAAAAAACTACCCAGTTCACCCCCTTCTCTTACCTCCTCTCCCCCTCCTACGCCGTCGTCCCCGTCCAACCCCTCTCTCTCTCCTCCTCTCCGTTTCTCACCTAAAATCCACAGACAGCAGCACAACAATCCTACCAAATCATACACAAACTGAACATATGACCAATTTCTACTAAACAGATCTACAAAAAAAAACACACAAATATCATCCCTGCAAGCATCACTAAACACTAAGCAATGAGGAATCTGTTAAAAACACAAATCCAAGTACAAATTCACCAGAGCTCGCAACCTCGAGCTAGAATTGAATGCATGTACCATGTAAAGCACAACATCGACATCATAAACAACACTAGAACATAGCGGCTGAGCTAAGAAACCAATCGCGACTGCGAATTGAAAGCTGAAAGTGTGAAATCAAAAGGAGACGAAAACTAACCGTCAGGGTCTCTTTCATGATAATCGGAGCGCTGGCGGCCGCCATGGTTGCTCCGATCGACGACGGCGCACCTGAAGCTCAGATTTGCGGTTGCGACGGAATCGTCAACTGAGAGTCGACAGGGACGAGAAGGCTGCGAGAAGGGCGGAGGAGGGGGAGAGGAGGAGAGAGAGAGGGGCTGGCAGGGGACGACGACGGAGGAGGGGGAGAGGAGGAGAGAGAATGGGTGAACAGGGTAGATTTAAAAAAATATATTTGTTTATATAAATAAAATTATTTAAAAATAATAATAAATATGATTTTTGATAAATAAAATTGTTTTGAATAAAAATAATTATTTTATAAAAAAAATGATTTTTATGTATTTTTAAAATTAAAATATGAATTTTGAAAACAAAAATAATTTTCATAAATACAAATTGAATTTATAAAAAAACTGATTTTGTTTTAAAAGTAGTGAAATTTTCATTTTAACACCCTAACAATGAAGGGTATTATTGTCATTTCACTTATTTTCAAATTCTTAACAAATGGCATGAGTTTGAAATTTTGAGTAATAGTTATAGGTATTTTGGACATTTTACCCGACTAGGTATGAAAGTGAAATTAAAAGTTTGGTTAGGGTATGAAACTGATAAAAATTTATGTCAGGGACGCCGGCGACGTCTTCCGGTACAGTATCAAGTAAGTATACGGAGCTTTACGTTCGGAATCTGCCTTACCCTTCGTCGGAGGAATGGTTTCGGGATAAGCTCTCTTCGTTTGGTGACATAGCCTCCTTGTCTTTGCTGAAGAGAGCAAATAAGAAGGGACGGTGTTTTGGCTTCGTCCGCTTCACGACGTCCATGGCTGCGACTCGGGCCTTGGAGACTTTAAACGGGATGCAAGTGAAGGAACACGTTTTGTTCGTGGCTTTTTCGCGGCGGAGAATGGACTCTCCGGTGTTTGAGCCGGTCGGGAAAGGAAAACAGAGCACCGGATGCTCTGTTTTGCGTGACGTTCCGACTCGTCGTTCCGAGGTTTCTGCTCGGCCAGAAGATGGTGGGATGGAGAGTTGTGACCCTCTACTTGCCACATCATCTCCGGTAACAGTCTCGGAGTTGTCTGCGCAGAAGTCCGGCGAGAGTTCACGTCCGTCTTCTCTCTCCCCAGTTGCAGGAGTTGGGCCCGTGATTTCAGGAGATTCGATTTCTGATCACGGGATTACGATCCCGAATCAAATAAAGAGAGATTTGGTTGACCTTGCTTCGATCGCACCGATTATTCAGGACGTGATACCTCCGAATGCAATTTTGAACGAAACCGCAGACAGTGGTGGGCTTCGGGATAAATTGGGCCAAGGTACTACTACTCAGCTCCAGGCTGATGAACTAGACAGGGCGGGCCTGACTGGTGGATATCTTGGGTGCGAAGTTGGGCTCGAAGGTGACGTTCTGGGTTTTTATCCAGTTGGGCCTGAGTCTGAAAAAGTTGTATTGGGTCCAGTTCAAAAGGAAGATGGTTTAGTTAAGGCTCGTTTAGTGGCCAATTTGGACCTAAGTTTGGCTACTGTTTTTGGCCGAATTGGGAAAGATATTGGCTCGAGTACCGACCCTCTTCCTCGGGATGGTACCCCACTTATGAAAGTCGGCTTTCAAGGAAGTCCTTGGAAGGAGGCCTTGGAAAAACCGATTTCTAGGACCGAGCCAAAGAAACGAGGTCGCCCAAAGAAGAGTCAATCGAAGCTGCCTAAACAACCAATCGTTATCTATCCGACACGAGCTAGGACCTCTGCTGATAATGGGGCTAATTTGGGATGTTACATGGTAGACATTTCCAAACAAGATAGCACGGGCAATTGGAGTTACAGCTCGAAAGTCGGTCATAAGGCTGTAAATCTTCGCGCTTTGGCCCCTGTGAAGGACGTCGAGGACGGAAAGATCGAGGTCTTTGAGGCACCGACTCCAATTCGCTCTTTACCCCCTGTTCCGGTTTCTAGTCGGTTTAATTGTTTCAATCCAGATAGGAAGTAGACTTTCGCGTTTTTTCCTATCCTTTGTTTACTCTTCGGAGTTGTATTGGTTTGAGGAATTGATCCTTTTTGGATCCTTTCCTGCTTTGTTCTATATTCTTATAGAACACTAGCTTAATAAAATTCTTAGCTTATCAAAATAATAATAATAATAATAATAATAATAATAATAATAATCATAATCATAATCATAATAATAATAATAATATTAATATTAATTTTTACTCAAAAAAGGCCCTAAAACTCTAAATGCAATTTCAGAACCCTTTCCTCCAATTTAAGCAACCGATACAGTATTCAATACATAATTCTATCCTAAATTAACTTAGATGCTTTAATGAATTCTATTGTGTTCCAAAACAAACATATAATGAACACCCATGAATGCCCAATTTCAAACCCATCAAATCAAGAGCTGAAAAAAAAAACGATGATTTGCAATACGATCTTATGCGCCTAGCTCATTAAATATCCGGACTTTATGGTTTGAGTTTTTTTTTTTTTGAGGAAATATGAAGTTTTATTTAAATATCGCCAATGATGATATTTTGAAGAGGCTCGGGGATATGACTCCGTGCCAATTCCAAACAGGGGAAGAACAAGTCGCCCTGTCAAGCCAATGAGCCGTTTTGGTCGCTGTCCGTTTTACAAAATCGAGCTGCACGCACTCGAGTGTAGATAAAAGGGAATTACAATATGTGACAATTGTTCCCAAAGGAGATAACAGTCGCCCTCCTTTCCTGACCATATCCACTATGACCTTACAATTGCTTCGCACATACGCCCTCTACCTTGGATACCGTAGTAGCCACGTCAGTGCATCCCGAATCGCATATGCCTCCACGAGCCCCGGGTTCTGAGGTCCGTGAAAAGATGCAGATCGGCCCCCCATGAGTTGTCCCCCGTCATCTCTGCATATCCAACCAGTTCCTACCTTATCTGCTGCCGCAAACAACGCCCCATCTGTATTTATGGCCCACGCCCCTTGATCGCATATGCCTCTTGGCTTCCAGCCAACTTGCCTGTAGCTGAAAGGTCGTTTGACAGATGCTGGCGGCCGGATGTGCGGTGTTTTCCCAGACTACTTTGTTTCTGGCTTTCCACAATTCCCACAACGTATATCCTATCAGTCAACCACATGCTGGAGGGTTGAGTTGAAGCGTGCTCCGTAACCAGCCAGTGATATCCTGAGCATCTTAGGGGGTGTTCAGGCCAGAGTTGGCCCAAAATTATGCTGCTACGGGCATTGGACCATCAGGTGTAGCTTGGATTCATCTGCCCCTGAGTAGACCGGGCATCTTGCCTCCATTTCCACGTGTCGTCGCCGAAGGTTATCTGCCACCTGTAGACACCCTGAACATGTTCTCCACAGAAAAGTGCGCACCTTTGGCAGCACTTCCATCTTCCCAATCGATGTCCATATATCCGTATGGGCCTGAAAGGACGCTCGCCCCTGTTGGCCCAGGCTATAGGCCGACTTCACGGAGTATTGTCCCAAGTAATCCCCCGCCCAATACCACGAATCCGAGGTGGCCGTCCTACTGATTGGTACTGCCAAGATTGCCCTCTGGTCCTCCATAGAGAATTGGTTGCTTATCACATCTGAGTCCCATCGCCTTTCATTGGCCCTCATAAGTCCCGACACTGTAAGGTTATCAATGCCTGGTCCCACCGACTGCACTCTCGCCTCTACCCCTGTCAACCACGGATGATCACACACTGACGTCGTTGTCCTTGAGTCGATCGACCTCCGTGCCCCACTTTTGATCAACTCCTGCGCGGATAGGATGCTCTGCCAGACATAGCTCTGGTTCGGTTTCCAGACCGCCTCCAACACCGAGGATCCCGGATAGTACCGATGCTTCAGTACTCTCGCTACCAAGTTGGATTCGTCTATCAGAAATTTCAATAACTGCTTCCCCAGTAGCGCCGTATTGAAATCATATAGATTCTTAAATCCCGGTCCGCCGTCCTCCTTCGGGCAAGACATAATCGCCCACGATTGCTAGATGGCGCCTTTCCCGTTCGGGCGAGACATAGTCGCCCACGATTGCAAGATGACGCCTTTTCCCTCTGGGCCAGACGTCTTCCACCAAAAGCGGGCTAACGCTACATTCATATTGTCCAGCGTTCCTTTCGGAAGTCTTATGACACTCATCGTGTATGTAGGGATTGCTTGTAAGACTGATTTTACTAGGACCTCCTTCCCAGCCCCATTGAGTAGCTTTCTATCCCATCTCCGAATTCTCCGCGGAACCCTACTCAATACATACTGCAGCCCCTGTTTCCTACTGCGCCCCATCATGTTCGGTATCCCCAGATAGGGGGATGGCTGTGTCAACTCCGGGATCCTAAGGATCTGGACACCCTCCTCCTGTCTAGTGGCCGTCGTATTGGTACTAAAGAACAGAGATGATTTCTGCTGATTCACCACCTGCCCCGATGCTTCCTCAAACATTTGAAGAAGACTCCTCAACCTTCCTATTTCCTCCCTAGTCGCCTTACAATAGACATAGCAGTCATCTGCAAAGAATAGATGAGTAAGCGACAGCGCCCGTGAGGCCACCTTCACCCTATGTAGGTCCCCACCGCTTTCCGCCTCCTGTAGAAGCCGCGAGAAACCTTCCATACAAAATAGGAACAGATATGGGGACAGGGGATCCCCTTGCCTAATTCCTCTCTCCCGTTGGACAAATCCCACCTGCTGACCTCCTGCCATAATGTTGTATGTGACCGAATATGTGCATCGGTGGACAAGTGCTATCCAGGCTTCCCCAAAGCCAAACCCCCGCATCATATCCCACAGAAAACCCCACTCCACTCTATCGTAAGCCTTACTCATGTCGAGCTTCAGAGCCACCCATCCCTCTCGGCCACGTCTCTTGTTCTTCAGGAAGTGCAGAGTTTCGTATGACAGAATAACGTTATCCTGTATCGACCGGCCAGGTACAAACGCCCCCTGAGCTGCCGAAATTAAACCATCCAACAACCCCTTTAGTCGATTTGCCGCCACTTTCGAGAATATTTGATATACCACATTGCACAGAGTAATAGGTCGAAGATCCTTCAACGA
Organism: Erodium maritimum; assembly: GCA_963921825.1. Classification (NCBI taxonomy): domain Eukaryota; kingdom Viridiplantae; phylum Streptophyta; class Magnoliopsida; order Geraniales; family Geraniaceae; genus Erodium; species Erodium maritimum. The sequence goes on along the minus strand of OY997588.1, from coordinate 45,470,336 downwards.
AATGGGGCACTCCACCTTTGGAATCAGAACCAGCGTTGTCTTGTTCATTTCTCGCGGTATTTCCTCCCCCGCGAAAATACGACGCACCCATTTGGTAACATTCTCTCCTACCATACTCCGGTACTTTTGATAGAAGAACGGATTGAGACCATCTGGACCCGGCGACTTGTTGGGACCCATCGAGAAAGTAGCATCCCGTACCTCCTCTGATGTCACCTCGTCCATCAGGGACCTATTCTACTCCCCAGTCAGTTGCTGTCGAAACCTTGGGAAACTTGTCCCGTCCCCCTTGATTTCGTAGACAATATCTTATAAAATTCTCGAATATGGTCGGCCAACCCCGTGGCCTAGGTCAGGACATTTCCAGATCGGTCACCTTATGGATATTCTTCCGTTGTGATGTCGTTTCCTAGAAGAACTTCGTATTCTTGTCACTATCTGTAAGCTAGTGCTTCTTAGCTCGTTGGCGCCAAAAAACTCACATTTCCGTTCTAACGCCGCCACGTAGAGTTTCTGTAATGCCCTACGTCGCCGTATACTCGTACGGTCCGTCCTGCCATTCAACCATAGCATATCCTTCTCATACCTGGCGATCTTCCTGGCCAGAGCATTGTACACTTCTTTGCCCCATGCCTCTAGGGCATTGCCTATTTCTCTCGTTTTTGTGTGGAAATATCCCTATCCTCAGGAATACCCCACCACGATTGGATCAGATGACCATACTCAGATTCTTCCGCCTAGATATTCTCAAACCGAAATTGTCTAGACCCGACTGGATCCACCCTTCACTCAGTATCCAATAGTATGGGTAAATGATCGGAGGTTGAGATACCTAAGTTGGCCAAGTGTGCCTCCTGTCTAATTGCATCGCCATCCCCGTTTCCGGCTTGCTCCCACTATGCCAGGTAAATCCATATCCCTGGATAGGAACAACATGTACATTCACGTCTCGCAGCGCTCCCCGAAAACCGTCAATCAAACGGGTCGGATATCACTGACCCCCCCATTTGTCCTTATGTCGCAGGATGCCATTAAAATCGCCCATCAGAAGCCAATCCCCCGTCACCCCCGACCTCAACCCCAGAGTTCGAATCATCTCCAACGTTTTCCACCGGAGTTCCCGATTTGCTTCCCCATAAAATCCAATAAACTGAAAGCTACTCCCAACCAGGCCTTGTACGTCCACATCTATGTACTTGTGCTCACTCGGATATGGCTTTAATGTCACCTCTGCCGTCCATAGTAGGATCAGACCTCCCTTATGACCCACCGCTGGTACTTCACAGCGCCCAGAGAACCCCGTCTTGAGCATCAGTAAGTCCACTTCCCCTTTCTTAGCCAGCGTCTCACTTAAGAAAATCACATGCGGTTTCCGGCAACGAATCACCCCTTTCAGGTATTCAACCGTCGCCAATTTACCCAACCCCCTGCAATTCCACGAGAGGAATCGCATGACAGCCGTGTAGCACTGATATTGCACCTGTCGGACCAGATCCCCGTACAACTCCGGCAGACCAGCCCAGCCTGTCCCAACTGTGTTATCTCCGATCCTACACACCCGATCTGCAAACAACAGACAACCAGATGCCTCACCGCCGAAGGAAACCGGGTGAACGATGCCAGCCACCGAATGACATCCTCGGTGACACCACCAACCACGCCGTAGATGAATCGTCGGACGTGGGGAAACAAACAGTAAATCTCCCGAGGCGACGTGAACCCACCTGCTCGAACCCAATCAGAACCAAACTAAACCGGAAGTAAACGAGGGACACAGTTACTTACCTCCTCCCCTCACCGGTCGGAGCCAATATGCGGCCACAGTCGCCGTTAGGCGCGCCCCTCCCTTTTTGTCGCGAGTCTCCCGAAGCTAGGGCCGGCTCCTAATATATAATATTATTGTTTTTTTTTAGTTTTTGGTATATAACCCACAAAGATATATTCCCCAGTTTACCCTTTATAGTTATATTTACTTAAATGTTTTTTTTACTAATTTTCATTTATTATTTGTTTGGGTTTAGTTCTTTAATGGTATTTGTTTATTCATGTGTTATATTGTTTCGTCTTCGTTGTTGTCCCGACCAAGCCACCGTACTACGCTTGCTTAGCCTTTGCCTCACCATCGTTTCAAGCTAATTTGTTCCCTTTTCTCTTGCGAATTAGAGCTAGCATATATTTGGAAAGTTCAATTTCTTGCACATGTTGTCATCATGCCATATCGAAGACCATCAAACTCGGTGAGTACATATCCTTAATTTATAGTTTTGGATTTCAATTCGTCACCCTCACCTCATAATTTTCAGAAATATGTATGTAGTAAGATATTGATATAGCTAAGATAAGGTTTAGATGTCTTGTGTCACGCCCCGAATTCGGCAGGACCGAACCCGGAACGCGAACGGTGAAACAATAAAACAATTTTCAAACATTTTAATAAACCTCTTTAAAACAACACTTAAGTTAAACAAAAACGATAATTTTACAGCGTAAAATACGTTCAAAACGATGTACAAACGAGTTACAAGGTACGTCACTAACTACCCAGAGACCCGGACTTCAGCTCCCAGCTCTTCAAGCTTCGAGGGGTCTCCTAGTCCATCTCACGACCAGTACCTGTAGGAAAAGTAGCAGGGGGTGAACATTTCGCTCACCGCCACGGATACCGGGTTGACCACGACATACCAACAGAAATGCCGGGAACCCGACAATAACATGTTGGGTCTCGAGGCATGGTTGGAGATGAACCAACTTGCAGCGGAAAATCAATGAAAACCAAGAGACGATTAAACCATGAAACAACTAACAAAGAATGGATTCACAAAAGAAAATTTCAGCACTATTTCTTACCAAAACAAGAACACCGGTTAACGAATGATTGGCTTGAGTCTCCAAGACGCCTACGTATCCACATGGGAATCAAAGCCACGTAGTTCTTCTCTTTGAGGACTCAAGAACACAAAAATGGAGGTGGGAACTTGCCAAACCCGAAATTGCAAGGGAAGGGGGAGAGAAGTTGTGTTTCCTATTCTTGTCTTGTGTTTGTTATGTTGAAAAGAGATGACTTAAACATAACAAAACCCATACTTGTCCAACTAAAGGCATGGGACAAGTATGGTGTCAAGTAAGGTGTAAATAGGACAAAGTATGGCAAGACAAGATTGAGTTAGGTGGTGAATCACCAACACCTTAATCCTTGTCTTGCTTACTTAGTACTAATTAATCAAGACTTGATTAATTAGTTCCATGGGCCTTGGTTGCATGGGCCTTTCATGGGCCTCTTGGAACATGGCCCGTGGCCATTTCCAACGAGGTCCCGTGATCCGCTCATCGTCTCCAAGCTTTCCTTACCGGAAATGTCCAACATTATCCGACGCGATCAATCCCAAGACTCCAAGCCTTGTCTCGATCCGTAAAGTCCTATTCACTTACGGGCACATGACCCAAAACCCAGTTTTGGTCATGTCCCGAGACAACTCCCTTTTGGCCATTCTCCATAAATGTGTCAATGAGTTTCATCCTCCGGTGTGACCCTTAGGTTTATGCATGTCAATAGATCAACGTAAAATCCCATTTTACTTGATCCTATTTAAGTGGCAACTAACGAGACTTTAGTATTGCCTGACACTGCATAACGAATCGACCCTGTCGATTCTAACCTTTCCGTCATCCCTGTCATTATCCTTTTATCTCCGATATCCTGATTGAGATAAGGCATAGAGCCGTCATCCTTATTATTCTCAATCAATGTTCCTTGATATGTGAGATGTCTAAAGATATGATACCCAGTATCATGTGCATGGCCATGCTATTCTTTCAGTCACTCTCGATCAAGCGGTCGAGAACCGATATCTTTCTCATACCTCAGTATGAGGGATAAATCCCTTAGCCGTCTTTCGTGTCACTCATGTAGCCCGTCCCCAAGCCAATCCTGGCCGTTATGGAAGCCCTGTTACGGACAACGTTAGGCTCAGGTCAAACTCAGTTGTTGACTACATAGCGATCACAAAGACTCCTTGGTCTAAGGATACATGACAAGCTACGACACTGAATATGTTCATGACTTAATCTATGGCACATATTCAGGGCGGGTCGTCCAATATCATGTCCCACATGATATCTATGATCAAACTCCGGAATCCCATTCCAATGACTAACAGAACGTAAGCCATAAAGAGCCATCTTTCATATTAGTCGCTTCTAATGAAGCTTTGTTGACTAGGGACCCATCGAGTATGATCTATCTAAATCTATGGTTCTATTCGCATGGTGGGCATAGATCAGAGCACACATCGATATATTACTCCAACACATAAGTAATATAAAGCCGTTTTGATTTTATTGCTAACGATGATATATACATTTGGACATTTAGGATTGAACTATGGGCGCTAAGACTAACAGGTTCTTCACCGTAACCCTGTTCAGCTTCCGGTAGTCGATGCACATCCGAAACTCTCCACTCTTCTTCTTCACGAAGAGTGCTGGCGCTTCCCACGGCGATGTGCTCGGCCAGATAAACCCCTTCTCCCGAAGCTCCTCGAGCTGACGCTTCAGCTCGGTCAACTCTGCTGGCGCGAACCTGTAAGGCGCCATCGATATTGGTGTCATTCCCGACCTCAGGTCTATTCCGAACTCCACCTCATGAACTGGTGGCAATCCGCTCAACTCCTCCGGAAGGACCTCGAGACACTCGCACACCACTCGCGGTAACTCGCGGCTCTGCATGATCGATACTTCCTCCACTGCGGAAAATGCCGACAGGAGAACTCCGCTCCTACTGCCCAGAATACACGAAACTTTAGTGTTGCCTGTTGACACCGTCACTCGTCGCCTGTAACAGTCGATATTGGCTCGGTACTTCGCCAGCCAATCCATTCCCGGGATCACGTCAAAGGCTGTCATTTCGTAAGTATCCTTCCCACGGATACACGCACAAGCTCAGTCGCTGCCGAACCTCACGGACCCTCGCAGTTTCTCTAAGACCTCACTCCACTACCGCCGTCGTGCCCACCAACTCCGACATATCCGAATCCTCGGGGTGAGGACTCGATCCAGCATCAGGGCTCTTGAGCCCTCTCTCGAACCTCCTGTATCAGTTCGCTTCTCTAACTTCGCAGGCACAACATACCCTGGTCAACACCACATCACCCCCAACCGGCGTGTCCAGACGCAGGGGTGGACTCAACGGCTCTAAACGCAGCGCCAACATCTCAGCACAACTCGACGAAGAAAACGAGCGTGACGCCCCGGTATCCAATAAAAATGACGCCCAAATCAGAGACCGAACAACTACTCCATTAGTCACACCGATAAGGTATAGCACAACCCTCACACGATCCTATATGCATTTACTTATAACTTTCCGCAACCAAACCAGTATTCGCTACTCGTCCCCTGCGGGTAAAGTAGTAAAGGGGATGAGCGTTCTGCTCACCTCCACGGACACCCGTTCGATTATGGCATACTAGTAAAGCACTAACGACTTACCAATCTAACCAGGGCAAACCACTACCTCAAACCCTGATACCAAAACGTCACACTGCTCACGCTATCAATACCTCAAATACTCTCTCACGTAAGGGAAACTTCGAAATGGGGATTATGTTCTCAACTAAGTAAAACACTATTTCTCACAACATCAAGACCCCAATTACCCGATCACATAGGGAAAACCTCAAACAACCCACTCACGTGAGGGAAACCTCAAACCACCCACTCACGCGAGGGAAACCTCGAACACCCGCTCACGTGAGGGAAAACCTCAAACAACCCACTCACGCGAGGGAAACCTCGAACACCCGTTCACGTAGGGGAAACCTAGTTCGTATGGCGCCGCAGCGCATCAACCCTAACCCCCCTCTCCGTGGTGAGACCCTCACAGCGAGGTGCTATATCACCACCGTAGGTTATTGACGAGTCTCGAACCCACAATCTCACCCTTTAACACGGAACTTACGACCTCTAAAAACCAACACAATCACGATGCACGCAAGAGTATCTTAATCTTCTCACACGACCCGCACCCTTGTGCGCCACACACGTTCGATCATAAACTTACCAAACACACGCACAACAAACACACACAAATTCACGTCACCAAAACTCAATCACAAGCCCACAAGGCCAACCAATTGTAAAACACACGCCCACAAGGCCAACCAATTTTAAAACACACGCCCATAAGGCCAACCAATTTTAAAACACACGCCCACAAGGCAAACCAATTTTAAAACACACGCCCACAGGGCCTATTAGTTTAAAATTTTTCTCCTTTTCATCGTAAAACTCATTTTTGACATCACGTAGTTACAACCTGGTCTAGGCGTCCCCGAACTACATCGTACCCACTTGATATCAGCATCGTCGCGTTAGACTACAGGGGCGCCCCTGAGTCGAGTCGCGACAGCTTAAAAACGTTTCACGCAGCAACACACAATCATTATGCCAGTATCAGCAATACTGCACATTCACACAACACCAACCAAGACTTAGGTCACTACGGGTCTACACACGGTTTCCGACTTGCGCAACCAACGTACGACGGGACTTTTAATGAATCAACTCTCCCCACCTAATTGACGTACACTCCGAGGTGTGAAACCTCGAGCTCTGATACCAAGCTGTCACGCCCCGAATTCGGCAGGACTGAACCCAGAACGCGAACGGTGAAACAATAAAACAATTTTCAAACATTTTAATAAACCTCTTTAAAACAACACTTAATTTAAACAAAAACGATAATTTTACAGCGGAAAATACGTTCAAAACGATGTTCAAACGAGCTACAAAGTACGTCACTAACTACCAAGAGACCCGGACTTCCGCTCCCAACTCTTCAAGCTTCGAGGGCTCTCCTAGTCCGTCTCACGACCAGTACCTGCAGGAAAAGTAGCAGGGGGTGAGCATTTCGCTCACCGCCACGGATACCGGGTTGACCACGACATACCAGCAGAAATGTCGGGAACCCGACAATAACAACCTCGGGGACTACTACCCCAAAAACACAATTAAGACTGACGGTCACGCAATACAACTGTTCAACTTTCCCAACCATCTTAAACCCCGGACACGTAATGTAGACCCGTCCCAGCAGTTACGACCTCAATCAAATACGCAAATAATAACCACGCAACACCCAAGATCACAAAGGATCGCACACAACAATCAAGATCACAAAGGATCACACACCAGCCACTCAGTTGCCGGTTGCTAACCGGCTAGGCTTGAGCCTGCCCCACGCAACTTTCCCCGACACGCAGTCGGGGCAGGCGGTCGACCTGTTCGCGACATATACAACAATACTTTTCCGATAGCTAGTCGGAAGGCTGGCCAACCCTTACGGGCGCGACCCCGTGGCACCCCTTTGTTGTCAGGCCGGCCCCAACCTCCATGCAATCACAGTCATCAATGAAAATCAATGAAAACCAAGAGACAATTAAAACCATGAAACAACTAACAAAGAATGGATTCACAAGAGAAAAATTCATCACTAGTTCTTACCAAAACAAGAACACCGGTTAACGAATGATTGGCTTGAGTCTCCAAGACGCCTACGTATCCACATGGGAATCAAAGCCACGTAGTTCTTCTCTTTGAGGACTCAAGAACACAAACATGGAGGTGGAAACTAGCCAAACCCGAAATGGCCATGGAAGAGGGAGAGAAAATGTGTTTCCTATTCTTGTCTTGTGTTTGTTATGTTGAAAAAAGATGACTTAAACATAACAAAACCCATACTTGTCCAACTAAAGGCATGGGACAAGTATGGTGTCAAGTAAGGTGTAAATAGGACAAAGTATGGCAAGACAAGATTGGGTTAGGTGGTGAATCACCAACACCTTAATCCTTGTCTTGCTTACTTAGTACTAATTAATCAAGACTTGATTAATTAGTTCCATGGGCCTTGGTTGCATGGGCCTTTCATGGGCCTCTTGGAACATGGCCCGTGGCCATTTCCAACGAGGTCCCGTGATTCGCTCATCGCCTCCATGCCTTCCATACCGGAAATGTCCAACATTATCCGACGCGATCAATCCCAAGACTCCAAGCCTTGTCTCGATCCGTAAAGTCCTATTCACTTACGGGCACATGACCCAAAACCCAGTTTTGGTCATGTCCCGAGACAACTCCCTTTTGGCCATTCTCCATAAATGTGTCAATGAGTTTCATCCTCCGGTGTGACCCTTAGGTTTATGCATGTCAATAGATCAACGTAAAATCCCATTTTACTTGATCCTATTTAAGTGGCAACTAACGAGACTTTAGTATTGCCTGACACTACATAACGAATCGACCCTGTCGATTCTAACATTTCCGTCGTCCCTGTCATTATCATTTTATCTCCGATATCCTGATTGAGATAAGGCATAGAGCCGTCATCCTTATTATTCTCAATCACCATTCCTTGATATGTGAGATGACTGAAGATATGATACCCAGTATCATGTGCATGGCCATGCTATTCTTCCAGTCACTCTCGATCAAGCGGCCGAGAACCGATATCTTTCCATACCTTAGTATGAGGGATAAATCCCTTAGCCGTCTTTCGTGTCACTCATGTAGCCCGTCCCCAAGCCAATCCTGTCCGTTATGGAAGCCCTGTTACGGACAACGTTAGGCTCAGGTCAAACTCAGTTGTTGACTACATAGCGATCACAAAGACTCCTTGGTCTAAGGATACATGACAAGCTACAACACTGAATATGTTCACGACTTAATCTATGGCACATATTCAGGGCGGGTCGTCCAATATCATGCCCCACATGATATCTATGATCAGACTCCGGAATCCCATTCCAATGACTAACAGAACGTAAGCCATAAAGAGCCATCTTTCATACTAGTCGCTTCTAGTGAAGCTTTGTTGACTAGGGACCCATCGAGTGTGATCTATCTCGATCTATGGTTCTATTCGCATGGTGGGCATAGATCAGAGCACACATCGATATATTACTCCAACACATAAGTAATATAAAGTCGCTTTAATTTTATTGCTAACGATGATATATACATTTAGACATTTAGGATTGAACTACGGGCACTAAGACTAACATTTAACACCCCACAGGCACACATGGCCACCCACGAAACACAACCAGTAACATACGGGTTCAACACCCCAAAGGCACACATGGCCACCCAAGAAACACCACCAATAACATACGGGTTCAACACCCCAAAGGCACACATAGCCACAATCATAAACACAACAAGTTACTTAATCTACGGGCACAACTAAGTGCCCACATGCATTTCTATTGTTCAATAAATTCACTTATCCTACGACGTCATCGAATGTCACATGCGTTTCCACTAATAACTTTCCCTAATCAAGGCCGATATCCGGCTACTTTTCCCTACCTCGTAAGGTTTTCCAAATATCCACGCTCAAGCTCCGGCGTGCTCGCAGTCACCCGCTTAGCCATCCCTTTCCGCGGTCGGCGGCACGATCTAACAAGATCACAAATTAAAACACTTTTTAAGTTCCCAGGCAAAGCCGAATTTTAATGAATTTGACGCCCAAACGCGACCTCGAAAATGCCGATCACTCCCAAACTTCCCAATTACTCGACATTGTCAACAAAGGGCCCGGAAAAGCCCGATTCGCCCGGCTCGGTGAATCTGCCGGGGATCGGAAAACGACCTTTCGGGGCTCCGAAAATTCCCGTTTTCGTATCTACGATCCTAAAATAATTCAAGTGTTCCAACGCAATCGACGAAATCAAATTCCGACTTCCGAGCGGTTTAATTCGCGCTTAAAGTTTCTAAACCCGACATTTCCAATTTTCACAAATTAATTCCATAATTCATTCCGGGTGTGAATTATCGACTCGGGGATCATCCAAGACCACCCGAACACGAAAAACCCGAGGCCCGGTCAAGTGGGCCCCACACGGCCACAATGGAAAACGTTCCTTTTCGCCCCAAAACGTTCCTAATGAACCCCAAACCTCAACCATTCATCTTTAAACCACCAAAACCCAACCTTCATCAAACTGTTTAAACTCAAACCCTAAAATTCAAACGTACCAAAACGAGAAAAAATCGGGTTCTCACCGTAGGGAATGACGAGGGGAGCTCGAATACGCAACCGTTGAGACGATTCGTCGGTCGGATCTTCGGGAAATCATCAAAACCCCACTTTTCCCCTTTTTTCTTTCTCCTTCATCTTCTCTCTTTTTTTCTCTCTCCTTCTCTCCCTTTTTTCTTGTAATGGCCGAACACTATCTCATCCTTTCCTTTTATTTTCTTTTAAAACAACACACCTTTTTCCAATTTACAAAACTACCCTCACTTTTCCTTTTCTTTAGTTTTGTTCAAAAACTATCAACCACCAAAAGTGTAACAAGTGTAAAGTGGGTCCCACCTTTTAGAAAAATATCTTTTTATATATTTTTCAGTCCGATTCGCGAAATTCGGCCGTCTCGGACCATGAACGGGCCCATTTTCCAAGAATTGGTAAAATTCCGCGTGCTACAAGGAAACAGCCCAACTAAGACTGCTGTAACGACGGATAAGATTTTTGGATCCAAATCGGGCCTCGAACGGACCAAAACGTCGCTCGGTTGACGTTTTAGGCAAAAAGTCAACTTTTCCCGAATTGGTCAAAAGTTGCCCTGAGTCACCAAGAACTCACTTTGGTCGATATTGGGGTCAACTTAAGTCCGATATGACCCTCGAGTTCAATTTTAGGTTCATTTAGGTGTCTGTCCCCAAAATTTAGTTTTTTCCGGTTTTTCCGCCGATTTGATCGGCGTTGACTTGGAGCGGTTCTTACATCTTGAAACATTAATGAAATGGTTGAAGGGAGTCTTCGATTGCAAATTTCCCAGACGGGCGTGAATGACACAATCGATAGTGGTGGAGATTCTATATTTCTAGTACGGGATGAAATTTACCCAAGCTGGGAGTATTTATTCCCAGTTAGTGATGAAAACTATCAATCATGGAGTTTGTATTCCCAGTACTAGGATGAAAATACACCAAATTGGGAATCGCCTCGTAATTTTAATAAATATGTGTATGAAATGCATGTATTAGTGTAGGTAAGATTAAAAAAGTTTGAATGTCATGAAACATGAATCAAACGGTTGAATGAACTCTTTGTTTGGAAAATTTTGGGATGAGGGAAGAGACGTCGGACGACCGTTGGACTTCCTGTGTTGCAGTAATGATCTTCTGTTGAACAGAAACAAAGTGGAATTTAGACAAATGATGGAAATGAATGATAAACGTCTTGGCGTTACTGGAATAAAATGCACTTACCCTTTTTTATTAGTTGGCCTTCTTCTTGTCGTTTAGAGGGAACACTTTCTTACAAGCTTCCAGTAGCGGCGTCTTATTGGAGGGGTCCTTCTTCGCGATTGCATCGACGAGGTGTTTTACCGAGCAAGACCAGAATCTGTGCGTAGTCGTCACCTTTTTCTTGGCTTCTGCTTCCCGCTCTGACTTGGCCTACTATTTTTGCAAAAAAACATACTAATTAATTGATTAATCAGAAAATTGTCATTAAAAATTGCATTTACGAATATTATTTACCTTGAACTCATCAGAATCGAAGTGCTCGTAAAGCCACTTCCACTCTTCCTCACGACACTAGAACTCACGCGGAGGGGAAATCAATGGGGTCCCCTTTTCCTCGATTCGTTTTTGCGGGCGACGTGGATCTTGGAATTCCAATCCTTGAACCGACTTCTACACTCAAAATGGATCTACTCGCAAATAGCATCGTCGTCCTCTGTATAGAGGTACAGACACTACAAACAGGACGATGAGAAATCAATAAATCCACGATTTAAAAACCAAAATAAACTATGCTTACATGGAAAAATACTTACCTTGATCTTCCTTTTAAGTTTATGCCGCTCCTCTACTTTAGTCTCATACTACGTGGGGCCAACATCGGCAAGTGTGCCCGGATGAGGGACCCGATATCTCGTGTCAGTCTTGGGCCCTCGATTTTTGGGTGCTTTGGGTAATAAGTGGCCTTTCTCGTAGGGTCATAAACGAGGCAAAACTTTTTCTTTTTTTCTCAATTTCCTTTCATTTCCGAGCGATCGTCACGAAGCCTCTTTTCCCCACACTTTTTATTTTTGGAAATTGTACCCTAAGTGGCGTCAACAGCGTCACTCTTGGAAGTGGCGCCACTACCGTCACTTTCTTCCTCGAACTCGGAGTCGGTCCCACTACTGCTCTCGCTCTCGTTGTTATAATTGATTTCTATAGGTGGAGCACATTTGGTAGGCCACCTCTTTTTCACAGCCTCCCGGACGTACCAAACGTTGTCCATAGTAGTGGAGCTTGATGCCACTCCCGGGCTAGGTCCTCCTTTGAATGTAGGAGCCGTTAACGTTAAAACCAAATCAACCATCGCCGATCAAGTTGTTTGAGGGGTGCTGGGTTGAGAAGTATCAGTTATCCCATCACATAGGAATTTTACACCGTTGACTTTGCATTGTTTATAAACGTAGTGGAATTGGACATCATTGAAAAGCATGTGTAAAGACGTGTTGTTGCCAAAAGTACTTTTTACGCTGTTGTAAATGATTAGTACTGGTTATCAGCTTCATCACAATTTCTCATTACTTTCCGATATACCAGTGCAATTCTAGTATCGCTCAACAATTTCGTCCATATAGGTCATAACAGCGTCATTGTTTCACTATAAATTGAAACGTTCCAACTGACTGGCGTCGGGTTGACATTGCTTGTGTTTAAGACTCTTTTATCGAGATAAAAATTGATATGTGTCGAACATTGATGAAGAATGCATGCCCCCGTGATGCAACTCTTGGGTAACGAAAGTTGCGTATCCAAGATTTCTTGTACCCAAATTCTCTACATATATATATATAGGAGATTTTGGGTACAAACCTTATTTCGGGTCAGAACGTAGAACCAATCTGGGCCATTGATTACCCAGATCAGTTGGCCACGAAAATTCAGGGGGGGTGGTGATTGATTACGAAATCAATGACAAGATATGCATTAACTAAAAAGATATTAAAAGATATGCAGTAAATCTAGGCCATTAATTCTATGATCCAAAGGCCCATATTGATAGTTCTACGTTCTGACGAAATATATAAGTTTGTACCTGATTGTTATATATATATATAGTTGTTATCAGGTACAAACCACCCCTTATTGTGCAAACTACGAACCAATCTGAGCCATAGGATCCCCCCAATGTGATGTCAGCAGAGCGCACCAGATGCTAACACGTGGACACTAAATATATAAAACACCGCACCTTACTGTGCAAACTACGAACTCACCAGGTGCTGACATGTGGGCGCGCGCGCGCACAATATTGATAGTTTGCGTAGCACGATACTGATAGTTTGCATTTGTACTACACTATCAGCATCGTGCTTGTAAACGATCAGCACCCGCGCACATGCGTGGTCAACACGCGCTACTGTGCGGGCAGAGGTCCGCGCGAAGCGGCCACGTGTCAGCATCGCGCGCGCTCTGCTGACGTCACTTTGACCGCATCCTGTGGCTTAGATTGGTTTGTAGTTTTCACAATAAGTTGGTTTTTACTGGATAGCTACCCTATATACATATATGGCACTTTGTAGTGTTATCATACCTTATTATGTTACATGTAATCAAAATCTAAGCCATTGATTTTTAAAATCTAATGGTCATAGATTTTCTTGCTCAATTATCCACAAATAAATAGGAAAAATCAACAAAACGACAGTTTTGTAATTCAATCTCTCTAAAAAAAAATATTGTAGATTTTTTTTACTGCCTTAATCTGATTTTTTTAAATTAAAAAAAAATTCAATTGTTTTTCAATATTTCGTAATTATGATTACAAAATATTATGTCTAATATTAAAAATATTTATATCGGATGTTACTTAATTTTTTATCGAATATTACATAATTTTGAGTCCATGTTACATAATATTACAAATATTTATGTCCGATATTACATAAATTTTATAATGTTGTTTCAGATTTCAAATCGATATTCCAATATAAAAAAATCCGTTGTTACAGAAATTTAATACCGATGTTACAAATATTGAAACCGATATTAACAGTTACAAAGCTTAACAATTACAAATATTACAAAAAAATGCTCTAACAATTACAAAACTTACATAAAACTATTTTAGTAAACATATCTTAACAGTTACATAAATATACCCTAAAAATTACAAAATTCTAACTTAATAGTTACAAATATATACCCTAACCTAATTCTAACCATAAATTAAAATTAACAAATATAAAACCTAATAATTACATAAATATATGCTACGCATCACAGATTATTAAAAAAAACATACAATATACTTACAGAAAAATACCAAAACTTAACATTTACAAATATTACAAAAACTTACCATAACAATTACAAAAAAAATACAGAAATATATTTTAATAGTTACAGAAAAATATCTTAACAGTTACATAAATCTACCCTAAAAATTACAAAACCCTAACCTAATAGTTACAAATGTATACTCTAACCTAATTTTAACCATAAATTAAAATTAACAAATTAACAAAGAGATATAATCCAAGATTGTAGATCGGGACAATAGCACTACGCGAGGACCTCGATCGACTCCGACAACCGTATGGGAAGGAGCTTGAACAATCTCAGATACATACCTGCACATCGAACTCGTCGGAGAGCTGCAACTCGAACTGAGTGTGGAGCACGATCAGACCAAGAGCTCACCTCAGATCACCGTGAACTCGACGACGAGGACTAGTGATTGATGCCTGATCTGCACGATCTCAATGGCGCATGGAGGAGCGGCGGTGCCAAGATCTACACGAGCTCGATGTCGCACAGGACCACCTGCAATGAGAATGGAGACGACCACTGATCATCTTCTCCGGCGAGGTTATGGTGGTTGCTGGCGGAGCATGTTGCTGGTGGATTACGGAGGAACTGCGTCTATGGTGAAGGGGCCGACTCGTCAATGGTGGAGGACGGATGAACCGCATCGAGGTTCATGACTCAGCCATGGTGGAGGACGGAGGAACCACGACAAGCTTGGTGGCGGCTGGGATGGAGTGACGGGCCGACGATGATACAGAGAGAGTTTAAGGTGTGCGGTTGTGTTGTAACGGGAGGGTTTAGGGTAATATTAGGTTAGGTGAAAACATAACGCAGAAAAATATTACTATCCTTAGGTCCATTAAAATTACACATTTATTTTATAAGTTTGAGTTATTTACGGCTGTCTAACATCGACTTTATAGCCATTGGATTAACTTGATCCAAAGATCAAAATTAAAGTAACAACTAACAAATTAAGAAAGTGGTAACACTTGAAAGCATACCTTTATATATGTACATATTCACGCATTACCCATGGTCTATTTTGTTATTTATTACCTTATTATGAACCATTAGATCTAATTGATCCAATGGTTATAAAGTTGATGGCACCCAGTTATAAATAAAGACAAGTTTAACTATTTTGTTGTCATTTTTCATTACATAAGGGTAATAGTGTAGTTCTAGTGGAGGAATTAAGAAAATGGCCTTAAAAAATGATTCCCTTGCAAAATAACCTTCATTTTATAACCCTTTGCAAAGTAACCTTGGCCTATACTGAAACTTCTAATATGCCAAGGTTACCCTTTGACCTTTACATTTAGTTTAGTTGGTTGACTTAGCCCTCCACTTCTTCCTGCCTATCTTCCCGCGGTTTTGGTGCTAGAACTACTGCTCCCTCTTCCCGCGGTTTCACGGCAACCATGAACCACCACCGGTGGCACTTCTGCACGAGCCACGACCGAAGCCGCTGCTCTGCCGTCGTTTGGTCGCTGTTGCAGCCATATCTACCTAGCTCATTTTCGTTTACCAAGTAAGGGTTCTCCGCTCTGTAGTTCCCGACCTAGATGTAGATCTATAAATTAATCAAATCTGTAGACCTTGTAGGCGGAAATAGAAAATTGACCTTACAGTAGACGTTTGAAGCATATACTTCGTTATCTTGTATTGCATTGCATCTGGGTGAAGTTCTTGGTTCTGCAGAAAAATGTCGATCGAGATAGTTATCCCTCGATCGCTTTCTATGTATTCTCGATCGACCAAATGGTAGTCGAAGAACATCATCTAATCGAGAAGTAAAAGTATTATAATAGGATCGATCGTCCATTTGTTATAGATGATCGAGAAAGACAGAGGGGAGACCATAGTCCCGATCGATAATATCCTTTCGCGATCAAGGAATGAAAGACCTTGCCTAGGGACGATCGGTCCACATAGTGATGTAAATTGATTTTTTTGGTTCAATTTTGCTCTGATGGTTCGAGTGGTAATTCATGCTATATGTGGTGAAGGATATAAGGAAGAGAAAGGGAAATATAAATGGATACCATTAGATAATAGGGATCATATTGTTTTGGTTGTGGACGATTCCGATCCAAGTTTAAAGGATGTGAAGGATAAATTGTTTGAAAAGATGATAGGAGTGGATGTAGAGGATACAGAATTGAATCTCAGTTACATACATTTCATGCATTGCATTGTTGATGAAGTTGTCCGTCCACTAAAGATAGAAGATGGTGAAGGTGTTGAGGCATTTATTATGGAACATGGGTCCGGTTGTAGGAACTATTTACGTGTAGAGCTAGCGAAGAAAGATACACATGTGGTAGATGATGAATCGATTGTAGGTGAAAGGGTTGGACATGACAACTATTTTGACATTGATATTTTGAGTGTTGCAGTGAAGAAGCAGAATGTTCCTCTTCGAGGTGATCCTACTGCACATGTATGGGAACCATCTTCATCATCGCCTATTAAAGAAGAGGTTCGTTATGACTTCTACTATAAACCAAGTGCTTTCGTCAGACGCGGTTGATAAAGAAGTATTTAGTATTGGTTTCATGGATAAATCTTGTATGAAAGTTGGCGATGTATTTTCGAACAAATCAGTGGCGCAGGTTGCGATCAAGAAGGCAGCAACGAAGGGTAACTTTAAGATTCGTACTGTAAAATCTAACAAGACATTATACCGTGTGAAATGTGTTGGGAAGAAATGTAGGGGGGCAGTATGAGTAGTGAAGAATAAGAAGAAGGGGGGTGATGAATTTGTGATAAGAACATATTGCAACTCTCTTACTTGCTCGGTAGGAGAACGAAGGGAAGAAGATGTACGTGGAGAAAGTGATAGTGCGGTTGCTGATATTTTGATTTCAAAATTTGCCGAATGATTTCATGAAATGACGCCAAGGTCAATACTCATCCACATTAGCAAGGCACACAAAATGGAGATGAGTTACTGGAATGCTTTGAGGGCGCGACGAACTGCGAAAGAAAGATACAGAGGTTTTCCAGATGTGAGTTACACACTTCTTCCGTCTTATTGGTATATGTTTAAAAAGAAGAATACAGACGCGGTCATTCACTTGGAGTTGGATTCAGAGTGCAGATTCAAATATGTTGTCATAGCACATCGTCCATGCATTGAAGGTTTTAGATTTATGAGAAAGGTTGCTGCAGTAGATGGTTTTTGGTTGAAAAAGATTTACAAAGACATACTGCTAATTCCAACAACACAAGTTGCTAACCATCAACAATATCCTATTGCTTGGGCTGTGGTAGACTCAGAGAATGATGCTGCTTGGCGCTGGTTCTTTGAGAAGTTGAAGAGTTAATATCAGATGATGTGACTTAGTTATCCTTTCAGATAAATGTGCAAGTATCATCAAAGGTGTAGCAACTGTCTACCCTCAGGTAAAACATGGACATTGTAGGTGGGATTTGGCTCAGAACATAAGAGGAAAAGTGAAAGCCTTAGAAAAGAACAGAGTTGAGAACGCGTTCAACGAACTTGTAGAAGCATACACAATTGCGGAATTCAAGAAGAAGTACGCGGTACTCAGCCAAAATTTTCCAACAGCGGTGGGGTATATGCAAGAAACAGCTATACAAGAACATCAGTGGGCAAGATGCAGGTTCACAGCTACTCGGTACAACATTTTGAAAACGAATGGTGTGGAGTCTATAAACGAAACATTAAGACAACCTAGGAAGTGGCCTATCATTGCATTGTTAGACGGTGGCAGCAGAAAGTCATTCAGTGGTTCCACGAACGTAGCTCGCACATAAGTATAATACCAGAAATGGCAAACACTTTGACCCAACGAGCAGAGAAAATTACAAAAGATATGGACGATCTAACTAAAAACTTCACCGTAATACAACTGAATGGAAGTGAGGTTCATGTATCTGTTGAAGGCAATCGCGCCGTAGTTGATTTGAATGGCAAGACATGCGAATGTCGAGTTTTTGACATTTATAAACTTCCTTGTGTTCATTCTTTAGCAACACAGAAGACGGTAAGCAATAGGTACAAGATTCACAATTTGTGCGACAAGAATTATTTGTTCACCAGTTGGGCATTGGCTTACACCAAAGTAATATATCCAGTGTCAATATTGAAAGAGGAATGGACCATTGACCCAAACGTAGAATTGCCGAAGGTTCTCCCTCCTGACTTAAGAAAGAAGCGCGGTAAGAATAAATTGAACAGATTCCCTTGAACTAGTGAGCATGGCAGGAAGGGAGCCGCAGCCCCCCAGTCGTTAATCCTGCAGCCAAACGCAAACGGAAATGCAGAATTTGTGAGGTAGAAGGTAATACCAGAAGAAAATGCAAGTATAATTTGTGATATGTATGGTATTTATTAGGGATAAAGCTGAATCCTAACTGTGTTGGAAATGTGTTTTTCACGTCCTAACTGTGGCCACCTTTTCGTGACATGTCCTATACCAAAGGTCACCTTTTGTCACATGTCATATACAAAAGGTGGTTTTTTTTTACAAAATATGAAAAATAACACCAAAAAAATTGTTTTTTTTTGGTAAATTTATACCACCCACCTCTTGTAATGCACTGATAAACGCAAATTATACAAAAATTAAGAGGAAAAACCATCGAATGCGAACGCTATACCACTTTTTTGGTGTCATTTTTCATGTTTTGTAAAAAAAACACCTTTGGTATAGGACATGTCACGAAAAGGTGGCCATAGTTAGGACGTGAAAAACACATTTCCAACACAGTTAGGATTCGGCGTTTTCCCATTTATTTATTAGCGAACTGAACCTGAACTGCACTGAACTGGTCTATATGGTGTTGTACCAGAAAATGTAATTTAGATTTTCCTCTGTCATGTATGTATGTAATTCGTTGAATTGTTGTTGCCTTATACTGTTATACAGTGTGGACGATCGGAGTTAAACATAACTCGATCGACCAAATGTGTGTTCTGATCAAGGAATACAGAGACCGGTCTATGTCTATAACCTGTGACGATCGGTCTACAACTGTCCCGATCGACCAATCGGCATGTGAATACTACTCGATCGACCAAATGTGTGTTCTGATCGAGGAATACAAAGACCTGTCTATGTCTAGAACCTGTGACGGTCGGTGTACAACTATCCCGATCGACCAATCGGCATGTGAATGCTACCCGGTCGACCAAATGTGTGTTCTGATCGAGGAATATAGAGACCGATCTATGTCTATAACCTGTGACATCGGTGTACAACTATCCCGATCGACTAATCAGTATGTGAATGCTAATCGATAGACCAAATGTGTGTTCTTATGAAGGAATACAGGGACTGGCATGTGTCTATAACCTGTGACAGTCGGTGTACAACTATCACGATCGACCAATCGGTATGTGAATGCTACCCGATCGACCAATTGGTATGTGACTTCTACCCGATCGACCAATTGGTATGTGACTGCTACCGATCGACCAATTGGAGAAGACCATTCTAGGATTTGGAAAACCTAGTTTACTTATGACCCTAATGTCACAATATATTATGGAGAAGACCATTATAGGATTTGGAACCCCTAGTTGACTTATGGAGACTTGTGAATAGATCAACATGGAACGTGGGAAAGACATAAATTATTTGTCACAAAGGATTGGTCTAGGAAAAATCTCGTGCTAGATCTAAGACCATCTCCCTTGCACGATCATCCCTCAGATTATGGTTTCAGGGGTTCTGTTGTGACAAAACAACTCCATTTCATTCAGAATTGTCATCTAGCTCTAACTCATAGCTCCCACACAGCTCATTCAGTATTGAGAGATTTAGGCCTACAAGGAGTCTCTGAAGTTCAAGTCAGAGCTCTGGGAAATAAGGTGGTGATGGTTAATTGCCCTGATGATTTATTTGATAGAGAATTCAAAAAAGAAGATGGGTCATGGCTACCCAATTGGCTCACCTTCATCCTAGACAATCAAGCTCTATGTGGAAAGGGTGGTCATTTCTCTTGGTTGGAAATCAAAGGAATTCCTTTTCAAGGATGGTGTTAAGAGACTTTCGAAGTTTGCATTAAACAATTTGGCACACTAATGTTCACTCATCCTGAATCAAAGGCCGGTATTATAGTAGATGAGGCCTTCGTTTTGATTCACTCATTCAGTCTAATGAAAATAGACAAGGAGGTTCATTTGCAGCTTGGAAATCAATTGTGTAGAGTTTCAATTTCCTCTCTTCATATTTCTCAACTACCTCATATATTCTGGGGGAAGATTTCTACTCAGGTTCAAGTTCAAGTGAAGAAACATTCTTTTCAGATTCAATGTCACCACCCATAAATACTGCATTTTCAGAGACATCATCTCCAAGTAAGCAGCAAACTCGCACACCCAACTCCTCCTTTGAGAATCATACTTTGCAGAGGACAACTCATGTTCTCTGTCCTTTTGATCTCCAATCTAGTTCAGTTCAAAATTTAAGTGGGAAAATTGTGTTAGACACCTATCATGAGGAAGAACAGGTCGAACATCAGTCATCTCTAGGCCAAGGCTCTCCAAAATAGAAAACACAATTATTAATTTCGTCTACTGAAGAATATATTTAGGAGATATCAATTGAGCAATGTTTGTCCCTCAACATTTGTCCTGAAGGACTAAATGCCACCAACCTGGTTGCTGATCCAGTCACACCACAATTACCTTCTCCAAGCATCCAATTACCTTTACACATTAATAGTACAACCTTGGCCCCTCAGTATTTAATACAAGTCAACTCAAAGCATGGTCAAGAAGCTAAAAGAAAGGATTAGACTCTATTGGCCTTGGGATTCTGAAGTTGCATTAGTTACAACAAATTTTAGCAATCGTTTGGAAGTTACACTCTCACCCTCTCAAGGACTGGAAAATCTTCAAAGTAACCGCCTACTCTCTCTCCCCCACATCAGTCATATCAGACTCTATCAACAGAGCAAGAGCAGATTCTGCAGACAGCTTATAATATGGGACTGGGCAACTCTATTCAGTAACCACACTCACCCTTCAAGGCAAAACTAAAGAAGAAAAAGAAGGCCAAATGGATTCCACCACGCTGCTATGAAACAAGATCAAATTCAAAGGAAGGCTCACAAGATTTTTTGAGAGGTTTTGCTGTTGGGAATGCTCCGCTTGCTAATTCAGAAGAAAAGAAAGCTCTGATCTTTGGAAAGGCTATTGGTCAGAAACATTTATGCAGTGATCAAGAAATCTTTCACCACTTAAGCTCTCTAGAGGAAGAAGCTAACAAAAGAGTGGATTTAGAAGCTGATAGTGGAGATGATTATGTGGATCTTGATGAAGATAATTTGTAGGTAGGCAATTTGTGTACCTTCCCTCCTCTTGCTTGATTGTAGAATAAAGATCCTCTCCTGGAACTTGAGAAGACTTTCCTCCTCGCAAAAGAGGAGATCTCTGGCTGACGTGCTCCGCAAGCAAGCGCCTCATCTCTAACTCATTCAGGAATCCAAGCTAGAAAAGGTGACTGTAACATTTATGAGAAGCTGTGGACTTGGTTGGGGTTGGGATTTCAAACTCTTGCCTACTATTGGAAGTAGTGGAGGAATCATAGCCTGTTGGAAATGCTCTGATATCATTTATCAAAACTCAAAGAATATTGATGGTGCTCTAATATCATTGGGAAAAATTGCCTCTCTCATTAGGAACTGCTGTATAATAAATGTATATGCATCGAATTCAGTTACAGAAAGAAGATCATTATGGAACAATCTACTTCTTGAGTTATCAACCGTGGATCAACAAACCCTGATCTTGATTGGTGGTGATTTTAATGCCACTACTTCTATCTCTGAAAGGGCCAACCAGAACCCAAATGAGTCAGGAAGGACTTCCTTTCTCAACTTTATTCATAATGCAGGCCTTATTTATCTTCCTTGTCTGGAGGCAAATATATCTGGTTTGGTCCTTGCTCCCTTGCATCCAAGCTTGACATATTCTTAATATCATCTGATCTTCTTGCACTTCTACCTGATCTCTCTCCAGCTTGACTCCACATATGCATCTCAGATCATAGAGCCATCACATTATCTACTCCTATTCTTGATTGGGGGCATAGACCATTCAAATTCCTAAATATCTGGATTGAGGATCATAGATTCTTGAAAGCAGTTGAGGGTTTTTGGAACTCTTACTTGGTTTCTGGTCTTCCTCATTTATTCTCTGGTAGAAGCTAGGGGTGAACGTTCGCTCACCACCACAGATAACAGACTGACTACGGCATAATTAGCAGACAAAGCCGGTAACACCCACAACAAACTCAACTCCGGGGATCACTGTCCCCAACTCAAGTACTCCGACTGACAAACACCCACTGTGACCTTCCTCGAGCAACTCAACACTCAACCACGTAAGTAGACCCGACACAACGATCACGACCTCTTCCAAGGACTCAAACGAAAGCTACGCAACACCAAACAAGATCACAAAGGATCGCACACCAAACAAGATCACAAAGGATCGCACACCAAACAAAATCACAAAGGATCGCATACCAGCTGCTCAGTAACCTCTCCCACTCACACGAACACGGATCACGCTAGCCAAAGAATGGTTACAACCTGTGCAACTCAAACTCGGACAAGGCCAGCCAAAGAATGCTTGCAACCTGTTGATACTCAAACTGTGTCAGGCCAGCAAAGAATGCTTGCAACCTGTTGGTACTCAAACTGTGTCAGGTCAGCCAAAGAATGCTTGCAACCTGTTGATACTCAAACTGTGTTAGGCCAGCCAAAGAATGCTTGCAACCTGTTGATACTCAAACTTGGTCAGGCCAGCCAAAGAATGCTTGCAACCTACCGGGATCTGCAACCACAATCACAAGCACAATCACAATCACAATCACAAGCAAGTTCAACAACCAGTAACAAGACCAGTTCAACACTCCACAGGCACTCATGGACACATAAGAGACCGACAGTAAAACACGGACTCAACAACCCCAAACCATTCACGGGCACTCACGGCCACCCAAGACACACCAACAGTAACTCACGGGCTCAACAACCCCACGGCACTCACGGCCACCCAAGACGCACCAACAGTAACTCACGGGCTCAACAACCCCACGACACTCACGGCCACCCAAGACACCAATACTAAAGTAACATGGGTTCAACAACCCAACGACACTAACGGCCACCCAAGACACCAATACTAAAGTAACACGGGTTCAACAACCCAACGACACTCATGGCAACCCAAGACACCAATACTAAAGTAACACGGGTTCACCAACCCAACGGGCCCTCATGGCCACCCAAGACACCAACGGTAAAGTACGGGTTCACAACCCCACGGGCACTCACGGCCACCCAAAACACCAATAATAATACACGGGCTCTCATGGCCACCCAAGACATCGACAATAATACACGTGCTCTCATGGCCACCCAAGACATCGACAATAATACACGGGCTCTCATGGCCACCCAAGACATCGACAATAATACACGGGCTCTCATGGCCACCCAAGATATAAATTAAACAGTCAACCTCCGGGCATGGTCATATGCCTCCAGTAATTCTAAAAACGCTAAGTTCTCTGCTCCTACGACACTACTAAGTGTCACATGCTTTTCTCATATTCGCTACGTTCCCGTATCATGCATTTCTAATGTTCGATAACCTACTCAACCCACGACACCCCAGTGTCACATGCAATTCTACTGTTAACTTTCACTAGTCAGGGCCGAGATCCGGCTACTTTTCCCTACCTCGTGCGTGTTCTCCAAAAGCCAACCAACGAGCTCCGGTGCGATCTCAGTCACTCACCCAGCTTTCCCTTGCCTCGTTCTGCGGCATAATCTAATAAGAACACGATTTTAAATACTTATAAGCTTGCACACATAAACTGGAATTCAGTAAACTCGACGCCCAAAACTAACCCCGACAATGTCGATCACTCCCAAACTTCCCGATTACTCGACATTGTCGATAAAGGACCCGTAAAGGCCCGATTCGCCCGACATGGCGTATCTGCCCGGGTTTTGTAAATACCCTTCCGGGGCTCCAAAAATTCCCGTTTTCGTTTCTACGGTCTTAGAATAATTCAAGGGTCCCAATGCACTTGACGAAATCGAATTCCGACTTCCGAGTCAATTAATTAACGTTTAAAGTTTCTAAACCCGATAAATACAACTTTCGCATTTTAATTCCAAATTTTGATCCGGGTGTGGATTAACTACTTGGGGATCGTCCTAAACCACCCGAACACGAAAACCCGATACTCGGGCATGTGGGCCCCACCCGGCCACAATTAGGAAAATTTCCTTTTCACCCCAAAACGTTCCTAACGAACCCCAAACCTCAACCATTCATCTTTAAACCAATCTTTAACAAAACCCAACCTTAATCTAACCGTTTAAACTCAAACCCTAAAAATTCAAACGTATCAAAACGAAAATCGGTTAGGTGCTCACCGTAGAGAATGTCGATGTGAGCTCGATTCTTTTATCGTTGAGACGATCCACCGGTTTGATCGTCGGGAATCACCAAAACCCTAAACTTTCTTCTCCTTTTCTCTCCACCTTCTCTCCTCTTTCTATCCACTTTCTCTCTCTTCAACTCCCCCTTTTTGGTTCTGTTTTTTCCGAAACCACAAAACCATTCCCTTTTATTTGTTTAAAAAAAACAACACCAACCTTTTTAAATTACAAAACTAACACTCCAAGTCTCATCTTTGTTTTGTTCAAGAAACCTAACACCACCACATAATTGACATTTGGCAAGTGCGTCCCACACCTAACGTGCACTTTTTCCAAGAAATTACGAAACTTCACGGGCTACAAGGAAACGGCTCAACTAAGATCGTTGCGAAGACGGCTAAGCTTTTTGGATCCAAAACGGTCCTCGAATGGACTAAAACGTCGCTCGGTTGACTTTTCCAGCGAAAAGTCAACATTTCCCAAATTGATCAGAAAGTTGCCCTCAGTCCCCCGGAACTCACTTTGGTCAATATCGGGGTCAACTTAAGTCCGGTATGATCCTCGGGGTCCAATTCCGGTTCAATTCAGTGTCTGCTCAAAATTTTTATATTTCCCTATTTTTCGCAGGTTTGACTGGCGTTGACCGGGAGTGGTTATTACAGTAATTGTCAAAGCTTTGGAGCCAGAAAGCTAGAAAGAACTGGTTTTATGAGTGTGATAAAGGGTCCAAGTACTTTCATAAGATAGCAAACTTCAAAGGAATTCAAAAGAAGATCTCTCAAATATGGTTTCAAGAGGACTTATTATCTGATCCTGTGAAAATAAAAAATGAAGCAACTCAACACTTCAGCTCAAGATTCCAGGGCTCCCTTCCAACAACAATGAATATAGATGAGCTACAATTCAATTCTATCAGTCGAGAGGAAGAACTTTGGCTAGAAAGGCATTTCCTTGAAGAAGGAATTCTCAAAGTTGTAATGGCATGTGCAGGTGATAAGGCTACAGGCCCTGATGGCTTCACCCTGAAATTCTTTCAGGTATGCTGGCCAATCTTAAAATTGGACCTTCTGAACTTTTTCAATCACTTCCACTATTTAGCACATCTTGGAAAAGGGCTCAACTCCTCCTTCTTGACCCTCATTTCCAAATGTGATTCTCCTTTGACATTTGATGATTTCAGACCTATTAGGCTAATGGGGGGGGGGGGGGTCCCTATAAATTTTAATCCAAACTCCTAGCTACTAGATTTAAAGTTGTTGTAGGAATGATTGTTGGTTGGGAACAAACTGGGTTTATTATGGGGAGGCAAATTATGGATGGTATATTAGTAGCATTTGAAGTTGTTGATCATATCAAAAAATCCAAGCAAAAGGCCTTAATGTTCAAAGCTGATTTTGAGAAGGCTTTTGATAAAGTAAGCTGGAGCTTCATTATGACAATTCTAACAAGAATGGGGTTTGGCCATCTATGGAGAATGTGGATATCCTCTTGTCTTAGAGCCTCAGTATCAGTTCTCATTAATGGCTCTCCAAGTTATGACTTCCAAATGTTCAGAGGGTTGAGGCAAGGATGTGTTTTATCTCCCATGCTTTTTGTGATAGTGTCTGAATTTCTGAACCAAATTTTGAAGGCTGGGTTAGTTGGATTTTTTTTTCTCTGGTATACAAATTGGAGCAACAGGACCATCAATATCTCACTTATAGTATGCAGATGATACCATATTTTTCATACATGCCAATCCACAAGGAGTAGAAAATCTCAAGGCAGCCATGTCAATGTTATATCTAACAACATGACTGAAAGTCAATTATGTTAAATCCACTTTGACGACTTTCAACATCTCAAATCAAGAGTCCACCTTGCTTGCTGATATTTTGGGCTGTTCTATAGGACTACTCCCTCAAGTTTATTTAGGTTTCTCTCTTGGGGCCAATCCAAGGAGGATCGAGACATGGAAACCCATTGTGGACAAATTCAAAACGGCCCTTAATTTATGGCAGGCAAAGCTACTTTCTTTTGGGGGGAATAACCTGTTAGTCTTAGTGCCCGTAGTTCAATCCTAAATGTCCAAATGTATATATCATCGTTAGCAATAAAATTAAAGCGGCTTTATATTACTTATGTGTTGGAGTAATATATCGATGTGTGCTCTGATCTATGCCCACCATGCGAATAGAACCATAGATCGAGATAGATCACACTCGATGGGTCCCTAGTCAACAAAGCTTCACTAGAAGCGACTAGTATGAAAGATGACTCTTTATGGCTTACGTTCTGTTAGTCATTGGAATGGGATTTCGGAGTCTGATCATAGATATCATGTGGGACATGATATTGGACGACCCGCCCTGAATATGTGCCATAGATTAAGTCATGAACATATTCAGTGTTGTAGCTTGTCATGTATCCTTAGACCAAGGAGTCTTTGTGATCGCTATGTAGTCAACAACTGAGTTTGACCTGAGCCTAACTTTGTCCGTAACAGGGCTTCCATAACGGCCAGGATTGGCTTGGGGACGGGCTACATGAGTGGCACGAAAGGCGGCTAAGTGATTTATCCCTCATACTGAGGTATGGGAAAGATATCGGTTCTCGACCGCTTGATCGAGAGTGACTGAAAGAATAGCATGGCCATGCACATGATACTAGGTATCATATCTTCAGTCATCTCACATATCAAGGAACGGTGATTGAGAATAATAAGGATGACGGCTCTATGCCTTATCTCAATCAGGATATCGGAGATAAAAGGATAATGACAGGGACGACGGAAAGGTTAGAATCGACAGGGTCGATTCGCTATGCAGTGTCAGGCAATACTAAAGTCTCGTTAGTTGCCACTTAAATAGGATCAAGTAAAATGGGATTTTACGTTGATCTATTGACATGCATAAACCTAAGGGTCACACCGGAGGATGAAACTCATTGACACATTAATGGAGAATGGCCAAAAGGGAGTTGTCTCGGGACATGACCAAAACTGGGTTTTGGGTCATGTGCCCGTAAGTGAATAGGACTTCACAGATCGAGACAAGGCTTGGAGTCTTGGGATTGATCGCGTCGGATAATGTTGGACATTTCCGGTATGGAAGGCTTGGAGGCGATGAGCGAATCACGGGACCTCGTTGGAAATGGCCACGGGCCATGTTCCAAGAGACCCATGAAAGGCCCATGCAACCAAGGCCCATGGAACTAATTAAGCAAGACAAAGATTAAGGTGTTGGTGATTCACCACCTAACCCAATCTTGTCTTGCCATACTTTGTCCTATTTCCACCTTACTTGACACCATACTTGTCCCATGCCTTTAGTTGGACAAGTATGGGTTTTGTTATGTTTAAGTCATCTTTTTTCAACATAACAAATACAAGACAAGAATAGGAAACACATTTTCTCTCCCCCTTCCCTTGCAATTTCGGGTTTGGCAAGCTCCCACCTCCATTTTTGTGTTCTTGAGTCCTCAAAGAGAAGAGCTACGTGGCTTTGATTCTCATGTGGATACGTAGGCGTCTTGGAGACTCAAGCCAATCATTCGTTACCCGGTGTTCTTGTTTTGGTAAGATATAGTGCTGAATTTTTCTCTTGTGAATCCATTCTTTGTTAGTTGTTTCATGGTTTAATCGTCTCTTGGTTTTCATTGATTTTCCGCTCCGAGTTGGTTCATCTCCAACCCTACCTCGAGACCCAACAGTGGTATCAGAGCCGTGCTACCTTCGGGATTCACAAGACGGTGTTCAAAGTTTCGGTTTTGCTTGAAAGTTTCGTTTTTGGCATGTTGTTTTGCTAAATTGTTTGATAACATGTTTTAAATACTTGTTTATGGATTTAATGCATGTAAAATGAATTTTTGAAAATTATTGCAAATCTGGAAATTTTGAAAAAAATTTGAGTTTTCGGGTCTCGGGAGCGGGACTCTCGGGGAGCCGAAACCGGGACCGAACGGGGCTGCGTTGGACGGAGCTAGGCCAAGCATGACCATTGGATGGTTGATATGCCAAGGCTAAACCGTTTTGTTAGTTATGATGAGTTTGGAACCGTTATGACGAACTCGAAGATCAAATGTTCAAAAGTTTCAATTTTGAACCGTTTCGATAAACCGAGCATCAAAAATTTTCGAAACTTGGCTATTAATTTAAACCGGAAAATCCATGATGTTTGATAACATGCTTGTTTGATAACACGATGTGTGATGTGATGTTGGCATGGTGTACATAATAGCCCCGAGCTCAATTTAATTATTTATCGCTTTTCACGGCCTGCGAGCTGTTAGTGTTAGCGTGTAATTATTCTTTCAAGGTGTGGTCGTCGAACCACTTGTTTGTAATATTTATTTATTCCCGACCTGCGAGTCGTGTATTAAATTGTAATATTTTACTCAAGATGAAGAAAGGGCGAAAAGGTCATTTGGTGGCTTTTCGGGTGTTGGCATCGGCTTGGAGTCGGTGGAGCTCAAGAAGCTAGTGGGAGTTAGTTTAGGGGGCTATTATGTGCACATTTATCGCTTTATGCTTGGTTTAGTTTATGCATGATTAATTCTATGTGTTTTAGAATTGCATGCTTAACTTTATTTACCGAGCATATCACCTCACATGCAAAGATAAAATTGGAATTTTAATCCTTGTGTGTGAACCCTTAGAACCGTCATTGCATTGGATGTAGTTGACGGGTTCAAAGGAAGAACTACATTGGATGTAATTTGAGGCATCATTGCATTTGGAATGTAGTTGATGTGCTCATCGCATCTAGGATGTGCCAAAGTTTTAAACACAAATGGACAAGTAAAAGCGGGTCATGTCCGATACCTCCCAATCATCAACACCTTACTACCTTCCCGTCCTATGGGTGTCGTGCGCATTAGCGGAGCATCAATGGGGAAGCGGGGTAGTAGGTTTGGACGACATATGTGGGTGTCGTGCGCATTAGCGGAGCACCTACATAGTGACGGGCCATAGTTGAAAATTGGTGGACCCGACTACGATTCTCAGCCTCAGGTTGAGCTAGGGTAACAGATAGGGTAAGTCGTGTACATAAGTACATACCCTAGCCAAGAGTCACATTGGATGTGATTGGATGGAGTCCTACCTACATAGCTCTATTAAGTGGTGAGCATTAGTTCAGGTTAATCGAGTGAATCAAGGATCTTGGTTTCAGATTCTAAAGTTTTAGAATCGATTGTTGGTGTTTAAGCTTGATCTTCATAAAATTTATTCAGTTTACTGATTGAATTTTATTTGTTGTAGATCAAATGGCAAATTCAGCGAACATTAATAGTTTGTCATTAAAAACCATTCTTGACAGGGTCAAGCTAAATGGGACAAACTATTTGGACTGGTACAAAATTTTGAGGATAGTCCTCAAGTCTGAACGCAAAGAATATGTCCTTGACAAGGTTTTCTCTAAGACCATATCAGAGTTACATGAAGTGTCATTAATTGCTGAGAAGAATATATCAGGGATCTGGGATCCAAGGATATTCTGATGGTCAACAAGGGAATTGGAAGTGGCAAGGGCGGGGCCCATGCGCACTTGGCAGGAAAGATGAGACACCTGAGAATGTCTGGTTCTACTGCCAATAGCCTGGTCATTGGAACCGGGATTACAGGAAGTTCACGGCTAATCTGAAGAAGGGCAGTGGGACTGCGCCTTCATCAAATAGCCTGGATGATCTGAAGAAGGACAGTAGGACTGCACCTTCATCAGGAAACCTGGATGATCTAAGGAAGGGCGGTGGGACCGTGCCTTCATCCGGTATTAACTCTATAGAGCTACATCTCTCTACTTCCAAAGATTCATGGGTATTAGATACCAGGATTGAATCTCACACATGCACTTATATATGGTGGCTGAAAGTAGGAGAGGTCTGGAAAGCACGAAGTGGACCTCAGAGTTGTGGCAACTGCTGTAGGATCCATGAGTCTTGCTTTGCCAAGAGGCCTTGTCTTAGTATTGTATAATGTATATTGCATACCTACTTTTAGTAGGAATATTATATCTGTATCCGTGTTTGACAAGGAAGGATATAATGTTAATATTGGAAATGGAGTTTTCAATGTTCTATGCAATGATATGTTTTATACCAGTACTAACTTGGTTGGAGGATTGTACATATTAGATATGGGTAACAATGCCTCAAGTTCTATATATTCTGTTAATACCAAGAAGTCTAAATCCAACAATTTTAAACCTAACTCTGTTATGGCACTGTCATTTAGGTCGCATAAACAAGAAGCACCTATCAGCACTTCAGAAGTGCGGACTTTCAGGTTCATTCGAATTCCATTCGATCGATAGGTGCAAGGTTTGTTTGATGGGCAAAATGACTAAAGTGCCCTTTTATCGATCGCGATGAAAGCGCGGGTGAATTATTGAGGCTAATACACTCGAATGTGTGTAGACCAATAAGTTCACTTGCTAGGAGGGGTTTTAGCTACTTTATCACATTTACTGATGATTACAGTAAATATGGTTATGTCTATTCGCTGAGACATAAGTCTGAAGCTTTTGATAAATTCAAAGAGTTTAAGACTATAGTAGAAAACCACCTCGACAAAGGTATTAAGGCACTTCGATTGGATCGAGGTGGAAAATACTTGACCATAGAGTTATTAGATCATCTAAAAGAGAATGGGATCCTTTTGGAATGGACTCCTCTTGGGAAACTGTAGATGAAAGGTGTAGCCAAACGGAGAAATCGGACATTGTTAGACAATGGTCCGTTCCATTATTAGTTGGACTGATCTCCCAATCTCTTTCTGGGATTATGCTCTAGAGACGACCGCATTCATAGTGAATCGGGCTTCGACGAAGGGTGTGGAAGGGACACCATTTTAAAATGATATGGGATGATGCCCACTTTGTCCTTCCTAAAGATTTGTGGTTGCGAGGCTTATGTGAAACATTTGGTTTCGACTAAGCTCGAACCAAGATCTGAGATATGCACCTTCGTGTGGTATCCCAAAGCAACAAGGGGATACTACTTCTACAATCCCAGTGAGACCATGGTGTTCGTCGCATGGGGTGGGGTCTTTATGGAAAAGGAGTTTTGTTTCCAAAGACGTCATTGGGAGGACTGTGCATCTCGAAGAAATTCAGGATGGTACAGATCTGTCTAAACCAATTGGCAACCCAGTAGAAAGGAGCTAGAGATTTTCGTAGAGTAAGAACCAATTCATGTTACAATTCCGGAAGGTCCAAGGCGATTTGAAAGGATCAATCTTCCACCTCCAAGATATAGTATCCGGAGGTGACAATGAAGTCATGGTGGATCACGATGATCCAGCCACTTTTCAGGAAGTCGTGGATGGGCCCAACTCCGAGTTATGACTGGGAGCCATGAGGGAGGAAATGAAATCCATGTCGGACAACCGAGTC
Source organism: Erodium maritimum (assembly GCA_963921825.1). NCBI lineage: Eukaryota > Viridiplantae > Streptophyta > Magnoliopsida > Geraniales > Geraniaceae > Erodium > Erodium maritimum. The sequence goes on along the minus strand of OY997588.1, from coordinate 45,438,216 downwards.
TGGGAACCAGTTGATCCAATCAATGGTGTGAGGACCATCAAATGCAAATGGATCTTCAAGGTGAAGATGGACATGGACGGCAACCCTCTGACCTACAAAGCTCAACTAGTGGCGAAAGGTTATAGGCAGATCCAATGGATTGACTATGAGGAAACCTTCTCCTTAGTGGCTATGGTCAAAATCGATCCAAATTCTTCTTGACATAACTGCGTATCATAATTACGAGATATGGAAAGTGGATGTCAAAACCGCTTTCCTAAATGGAAATTTGACTGAGTACGTTTGTATGTCACGGCCCAAAGGTTTTGACGATCCGAAGAATAAAGGAAAGATTTATAAGTTGTTGAAATCCATTTATGGATTGAAACAAACTTCTCGGAGTTGGATCCTTCGTTTTGATGAAGCTGTAATTGGATTTGGCTTAATCAAGAACGAGGATGAATCTTGCGTTTATAAGAAGGCTAGTGGGAGCAATATTACCTTTCTGGTTCTCATTGAAAACGACATCCCAACCTTGCACGAGACTAAAGCTTGGTTGAGGAAGTGTTTTTCAATAAAGGACTTAGGCGATGCTTCTCATATCTTAAGGATTAAGATATGTAGAAATTGCACCAAGAGGGTCTTGGATTTAAGTCAGGGAACCTATGTGAACAAGGCATTGAGTAGGTTCTTAATGCTCGATTCAAAGAAAGGACTCTTACCCACTAGTCATGGCATTCATCTCAGCAAGACTCAGTGTCCTAAGACACCTGATGAGCTGAAAAGGATGATAAGAATCCTATGCGCTTGGGGGTAGGATCGATCATATATGCTGTAAAACCCGCTTCGCTTCAAAAGGGTATTAATTTGCAAACGAAAACCTTTGGGTAAGTTTTTGAACCGAGTGCCAAAAAAAAAAAAAAAATTATTGGGTCGGACCGGGTCGGACTGGACCCGGCCCAAGCTGCTGATCCGGCCAGGCCAGGCCTGACCCGGCCTTACCCTCCTTTGGGCCGTGGATGCCCAGGCCCGCCTGAGGCCCAAGTGGTGCCAAGCCCACTTAAGGGCTTCGGTATAAAACCGAAGCAATGGGTTGGAAACCCTAACTGCCTCCCTCTTCTTCAACCTCTCTCCCTCCTCTGCTTCGAAACCCCATCCCCGACCTCCTTCTTCTTCGTCCACGCCGTCGCCGGCCACACCACCGGCCTCCCTCCACCGGCCGTCCCTCTCCGTCCTCACCCAGTCCCGAACCCGACCTCACCCTCCGTGTTCCTCCTCCTCCACGCCGCCGCCCTCCCACGACCACGCCGCCGGCCAGGATCTCTCCCTCACCGTCCGTCTGCAACTCCGACCTCCTCCCCGTCTCTCCCTCCCGAGCTACCGGAGCCACCACCACCGCTGCCTCCTCCGTCTCCGGCCCGGTCCTTTTCGAGTTCACCGTCTCTCCTTCCCCTCTCGATTCTGCCGTCCCGAGCTCGGCCACCACCGTCCCTCTCGATTCCGGCCGTCCCGAGCCCGAGCTCGGCCACCACCGTCCCTCTATTTCCCTTCGGTGAGAGATCTCACCACGGATCCGTTTCAATAACGTCTTCTCGCTTTATGTTCTATCCCGTATTTAGAACAGCGGTTGCTCTTCAGTTGAGGTAGGGAAAAGTAGCCGAATCTCGGCCCTGACTAGGGAAAGTTAACAGTAGGATTGCATGTGACACCGGGGTGTCGTGGGTTGTTTAGGTTTTCGAATATTAGAAATGCATGATACGGGATTGTAGTGTTTAAGAGAAAAGCATGTGACACTTAGTAGTGTCGTAGGAACAGAGAACTTAGCGTTAATTGTTTTACTGGAGGCATATGACCATGCCCGGAGGTTGATTGCGAACTTATCGACATTAGGAGTACTGGAGGCATATGACCATGCCCGGAGGTTGTTTGTGAAACTAGCGATCTTAGGACTGTTGGAGGCATCGTTTATGCCGGAGGTTGTTGCGTGTTAATTGTTGTTGAGTTTGGGTGGCCTTGAGAGCCCGTGTTATTTGTTATTGAGTTTGGGTGGCCTTGAGAGCCCGTGTGTTTAAATTGGTGTCTTGGGTGGCCATGAGTGCCCGTGTCTTACTGTCGGTGTTTTGGGTGGCCGTGAGTGCCGTGGGGTTGTTGAACCCGAGTCTTGACCGTTGGTGTGTCTTGAGTGACAGTGAGTGCCATGGGGTTGTTGAACCCGAGTCTTGACCGTTGGTGTGTCTTGAGTGGGAGTGAGTGTCTGTGGGGTTGTTGAACCCGAGTCTTGACTGTTGGTGTGTCTTGAGTGGCAGTGAGTGCCCGTGGGGTTGTTGAACCCGAGTCCTGACTGTTGAGGTGTCTTGAGTGGCCTTGAGTGGCTGTGTGATTGAATTTTGATTGTGATTGTGATTGCGGATCCCGGTAGGTTGCAAGCACTCTTTGGCTGACCTGACCAAATTTGAGTATCAACGGGTTGCAAGCACTCTTTGGCTGGCTTGACATAGTTTGAGTAACACAGGTTGCAAGCACTCTTTGGCTTGCCTGGTCCGAGTCTGAGTATCACAGGTTGTAAGCACTCTTTGGCTAGCCTGATCCGTGTTCGTGTGAGTGGGAGAGGTTACTGAGCAGCTGTTTGCGATCCTTTGTGATCTTGTTTGGTGTGCGATCCTTTGTGATCTTGTTCGGTATTGCGTAGTTCCTTTGAGTCCTTGGAAGAGGTCGTGATCGTTGTGTCGTGTCTTTGGAGGAGGTCGTCGATCGTTGTGTCGGGTCTACTTACGTGTTGAGTGTTGAGTCGTTCGAGGAAGGTCACCGTGGGCGTTGTCAGTCAGAGTACTTGGGTTGGGGACAGTGATCCCTAGGGGTTGAGCTTGTTGTTGGTGTTACCGGCATTGTCTGCTAATTATGTCGTAGTCAGTCTGTTATCCGTGGTGGTGAGCGAACGCTCACCCCTAGCTGCTTTTCCTATAGGTACTGTTCGTGGGACGGACTAGGTGAGCTCTCGAAGCTTGTGAAGCTAGGAGCGGAGTCCGGGTTTTTACTTTTGGTCTAGCGACGGATACCTCGCCCTTTTTGTCCGCTTGTGGGATGTTGTATTTTGAATTGTAATTATCCTTTTGTTGAACTAAACTGGTATTGTAAAATGTTTTAATGGAAATGTTTTCAAAGTGTTTTCTTATTCTAAACGTTCGCGTCCCGAGTTCGGTTTACTGAAATTGGGGCGTGACAGCTTGGTATCAGAGCTCGAGGTTTCACACCTCGGACTGTCCGTCAATTAGGTGGGGAGAGTCGAGTCAGTAAAGTCCCGTCGTGCGTTGGGCACGTAGGTCGGGAACCGTGTGTAAACCCTTAATGCCTTGAGTTTTGTTTTGTCTGTGTGTATGTGCAGTATGGGGCTACTGGCATACTGTTTGTGTGTGCTGCGTGAAACGTTTTTAAGCTGTCGCGGGTCGACTCAGGAGCGCTCCTGTAGTCGAACGTGACGGTGCTGATGTCAAATCGGTACAACGTAGTTCGGGGACGCCTGGACCGGGTTGTAACCACCTGATGTCGAGGAATGAAGTTTTAATGAAGTAGAGAAAGTTTAAAAAAAAAATTGATTGTTTTGATGTTGTTTGACGCCGTGGGCGTTCGTGTTTGATTGTGATTTGCCTTGAGGGCGTGTTTGATTTTGGTTGGCCCGGTGGGCGAGTGTTGTTGTGTTGTCGTTTGGCCGTGTCGGCTCGTGTTTTGGTTGAGGTTGAATGCCTTTCTTGATCTGTGAATCGTGGCGCGTGTGTTTGCTGATTTGGTAGTCAAGCGTGGGTGTCGTTTAAAGGTAAATTTTGGGGTTAAAACGGGTTAAGGTCCGAGTTAGAACCGAGTTTGGAAAATAGGTCTGCGCGAGTGTCACGGTTGTGTTGGGGTATTGAGGTTGTAAGCAATAGTAGTCGCTGATTTGAGAACATAATCCCCATTTCGAGGTTTCCCTTACATAAAAGAGTAATTGAGGTGTTAATGACTTGAGCAGTGTGACTTGTTGGCAGTAGGTTTGGGATAGTTATTTGCCCTGACTAGAGTGGTAAGTCCTTGGTGCGTTACTAGTATGCCATAATCGAACGGGTGTCCGTGGAGGTGAGCATAACGCTCATCCCCTTTACTACTTTCCCGCAAGGGACGAGTAGCGAACACTGGTTTGGTTGCAGAAAGTTATAAGTAGATGCATAAGGGACTGGATGAGGGCTTAGTGTACGTTTGTGTGGTTAAACTTGAGATCTCGCTTGCAGGTCGTTATAATTAAAGTATGATTAGCGTGAACGGTGTGACGTTAGTAACAAGTGCGTTGGGGTAGACGTAGACCGTGTGAACGTTAGTGTGTTCGAGCTTGTGTCTTCATTTGAGTTCGCAATTTGAACGTTGCGTGTATCCGTGCAGAGGACACTGAGACATGGTTCGGCGCAGACGAAGAAGATCAGCTATGACGTGGGGACGGGCGCCCACGCGTGGCAGATGGGGACGGTCAGTAGGGACACCAGGACGGGTGCCCACCGTTGTGCCCGCTGAGTACGCGGAAGCCCAGGGTACTCCTGTCGGAGAAGACAGGAGGAGTGATGCGGGACCATCTACGGGCACGCCCCGCGCCCCGCCGGTCGCAGACCCTCCCACCACGACCGCCCTGAACGAGCTGACCAGGGCAGTACAGAGTTTGGCGGCGATCGTCGCCAGTCGAATGTCGGCTCGGTTGGACCGACATCGGCAGTTTCTGGACCTGCATCAGGAGGAGATGTCAGTGGCAGAATACGAGGCCAGATTCACAGCCCTGACCAGAGTCGCGCCAGAGACGGTGGCGATGGAGCAGAACCGTGGCCTGAGGTTCGAGGAGGAACCGAGGCCGGTGACTCGGGACCGAGTCCTCACCTCGAGGTCGCAAAACACTGCAGCGACAGTGGAGCAGGATGTCCGGGATGCGGCCAGGACCCGCGAGGTTCGACAACGGCCGATCAGTGTGGCAGGGGAACCCGAGTCCCGAGACCCGATGAGACAGAGGACCACGAGGTTATTCAGGCCGCAGGCGCAGCAGAACGGAGAAAGACAGAGGGCGTCAGTGGCATCAGTGGGGCCAGTCACGCCACATAGGGTGCCGATATGTCATCGCTGTGGGGAGCCAGGCCACTTGCGACGTGGGTGCCGGACAGGCCAAGGCTCGGGGTCGGGAGCCGATGAGACATGTTGTCTCCGGTGCGGCCGTGTGGGACACACGACGGAATGGTGTCGTGCAGGCCAGGGCACGGAGCCGAGGGCTGACCATAGGAGGTGTTTTCGGTGCAACCAGGTTGGGCACGCTGTTGCAAGGTGCCCTGTGCCGATTATGGCGACGTCAGCGCAGCGGCCGCAGCAGTCTCATACTGGGCAGTTGTCCAGATCTCGCCCGCGTCAGAGTCAACAGTCGAGGTTTTCGCAACCGTCGACGAACGCGCCGGCTCCAAGTCAGCAGCAGGGCTATGGGTATCCAACGGTCAGTGCGCCGGGTCAGAGGCAGCAGGAGTCAGAGGGAAGAGTGTTTGCGGTCACCGACTCTCGGACCCCAGGATCCTCCACCTACCACGAGACCTATCAGGGTACGTGTTTATGGTGCTTTTAATGAGCGTTGTTTTAAATTTCGCGGGCGAAATTTTTTAAGGGGGGTAGATTGTAAAACCCGCTTCGCTTCAAAAGGGTATTAATTTGCAAACGAAAACCTTTGGGTAAGCTTTTGAAACGAGTGCCAAAAAAAAAAAAATTATTGGGTCGGACCGGGTCGGACCGGACCCGGCCCAAGCTGCTGATTCGGCCAGGCCAGGCCTGACCCGGCCTTACCCTCCTTTGGGCCGTGGATGCCCAGGCCCGCCTGAGGCCCAAGTGGTGCCAAGCCCACTTAAGGGCTTCGGTATAAAACCGAAGCAATGGGTTGGAAACCCTAACTGCCTCCCTCTTCTTCAACCTCTCTCCCTCCTCTGCTTCGAAACCCCACCCCCGACCTCCTTCTTCTTCGTCCACGCCGTCGCCGGCCACACCACCGGCCTCCCTCCACCGGCCGTCCCTCTCTGTCCTCACCCAGTCCCGAACCCGACCTCACCCTCCGTGTTCCTCCTCCTCCACGCCGCCGCCCTCCCACGACCACGCCGCCGGCCAAGATCTCTCCCTCACCGTCCGTCTGCAACTCCGACCTCCTCCCCGTCTCTCCCTCCCGAGCTACCGGAGCCACCACCGCCGCCGTCTTCTCCAGCCACCGCGCCACCACCACCGCTGCCTCCTCCGTCTCCGGCCCGATCCTTTTCGAGTTCACCGTCTCTCCTTCCCCTCTTGATTCTGCCGTCCCGAGCCCGAGCTCGGCCACCACCGTCCCTCTCGATTCCGGCCGTCCCGAGCCCGAGCTCGGCCACCACCGTCCCTCTATTTCCCTTCGGTGAGAGATCTCACCACGGAGCTTGGTCGCCGGCGATGGCTTCGCCGGTGGCCGGATCCGTTTCAATAACGTCTTCTCGCTTTATGTTCTATCCCGTATTTACCCTAAATATGATCGGTTTTGTGCTGTTCGTTTCAAGTTAGTTTGGATCGGTTGAAACCGTTTAATATCTGTAAAACCTGTTAAAGAAATCGATTAAAATAGAATCGGATTGGAAATTAAAAAGGAAAGCAAAACAATGCAAAACGGATTAGAGTTGATTAAGGTTTTAAAGAAAAGGGTTTTAAAATGAAAAGGAATTAAAAGCGTTTCGGTTTTAAAAATGGTTTAAACCGAGGAGTTGTGAATCTAATTTGTAAACGGGATTTAGGAACGATCGTTCAAAAACCGAACCTAATTTTTTTTGGCTCAAAGGATTGGAATAGAAACAGATTTGAAATAAAAGGGTTTTGATTTAAAATAAAAACCGTTCTGATTGGAAAAATGGTTATTAATCGGATTTGGGAACGACTCGGGATTTCTGGGTAAAATGGATTGGTATTGGGTTTAAAAAGGAACAAAAGCGGACCGCTGAATCGATCCTCGGGATTCGTGCATTGGGACCGTGCCTCGCATGCCCCGGTTTCGGTGCTCGGGTACTCAAACCTGATTCGCCGTGACCCCGCTTTTATCCCGCTCGAGTTTAAGGGACAACTGTCGGATTTAAACTGGACTAACCGTAACCTTTAACTTAACGGCGGAACCGTTATTAATCTATGGCTTTCGTGTTTCCTTTAGCGTCCGACTTCGATCGAAGTGAAGCTCGGAGGTAGCGAGCCAGAACGTCAGCAGCTAGGAAGCGTAGCGGTTGCTCTTCAGTTGAGGTAGGGAAAAGTAGCCGGATCTCGGCCCTGAGTAGGGAAAGTTAACAGTAGGATTGCATGTGACACCGGGGTGTCGTGGGTTGTTTAGGTTTTCGAATATTAGAAATGCATGATACGGGATTGTAGTGTTTAAGAGAAAAGCATGTGACACTTAGTAGTGTCGTAGGAACAGATAACTTAGCGTTAATTGTTTTACTGGAGGCATATGACCATGCCCGGAGGTTGATTGCGAACTTATCGACATTAGGAGTACTGGAGGCATATGACCATGCCCGGAGGTTGTTTGTGAAACTAGCGATCTTAGGACTGTTGGAGGCATCGTTTATGCCGGAGGTTGTTGCGTGTTAATTGTTGTTGAGTTTGGGTGGCCTTGAGAGCCCGTGTTATTTGTTATTGAGTTTGGGTGGCCTTGAGAGCCCGTGTGTTTAAATTGGTGTCTTGGGTGGCCATGAGTGCCCGTGTCTTACTGTCGGTGTTTTGGGTGGCCGTGAGTGCCGTGGGGTTGTTGAACCCGAGTCTTGACCGTTGGTGTGTCTTGAGTGACAGTGAGTGCCGTCGGGTTGTTGACCCCGAGTCTTGACCGTTGGTGTGTCTTCAGTGGCAGTGAGTGCCCGTGGGGTTGTTGAACCCGAGTCTTGACTGTTGAGGTGTCTTGAGTGGCCTTGAGTGCCTGTGTGATTGAATTTTGATTGTGATTGTGATTGCGGATCCCGGTAGGTTGCAAGCACTCTTTGGCTGGCCTGACATAGTTTGAGTAACACAGGTTGCAAGCACTCTTTGGCTGGCCAGGTCCGAGTCTGAGTATCACAGGTTGTAAGCACTCTTTGGCTAGCCTGATCCGTGTTCGTGTGAGTGGGAGAGGTTACTGAGCAGCTGTTTGCGATCCTTTGTGATCTTGTTTGGTGTGCGATCCTTTGTGATCTTGTTCGGTATTGCGTAGTTCCTTTGAGTCCTTGGAAGAGGTCCTGATCGTTGTGTCGTGTCTTTGGAGGAGGTCGTCGATCGTTGTGTCGGGTCTACTTACGTGTTGAGTGTTGAGTCGTTCGAGGAAGGTCACCGTGGGCGTTGTCAGTCAGAGTACTTGGGTTGGGGACAGTGATCCCTGGGGGTTTAGCTTGTTGTTGGTGTTACCGGCATTGTCTGCTAATTATGTCGTAGTCAGTCTGTTATCCGTGGTGGTGAGCGAACGCTCACCCCTAGCTGCTTTTCCTACAGGTACTGTTCGTGGGACGGACTAGGTGAGCTCTCGAAGCTTGTGAAGCTAGGAGCGGAGTCCGGGTTTTTACTTTTGGTCTAGCGACGGATACCTCGCCCTTTTTGTCCGCTTGTGGGACGTTGTATTTTGAATTGTAATTATTCTTTTGTTGAACTAAACTGGTATTGTAAAATGTTTTAATGGAAATGTTTTCAAAGTGTTTTCTTATTCTAAACGTTCGCGTCCCGAGTTCGGTTTACTGAAATTGGGGCGTGACATATGCCATGACATGTATGAGACCGGCTGTCTCGTAAGCCTTATGTTGTACCAGTAGACATCAGTCTAACTCGGGGAAAGATGATGTTGAACTAGTCGTCGAAGGATGAGTAGACACTAGTTTTCCAAGACAAATCCAGATGACTTTAGAAGTTAGTCAGGATATGTGATTATGCTGAATGGCAGAGCTTTAGCTGGGAGAGCGTAAAGCAAGATACCATTGCCGAATCTACAATAGAGGCCAAGTACATGGATGCTGCAGAGGCAGCTAAGGAGGCTATGTGGATTTGGAAATTCATGGCAGGGCTGGGTGTAATTAAAAACCCATCCAGCCCGGTGAATCCATCTTGCGACAACACAAGGGCCATTTCGCAAGCTAAAAGCCTAGATCGTATAACAAATCCAAACATGTATTGCGGCGTATCCACCTCATCAGATAAATATTGAACTGAGGTGAAGTGAAGATAACCTATATTGCAACAGATGATAACATAGCCAACCCTTTGACTAAGGCAGTGTCGCTGCCTGAACATGTTAGACATGTAAAGTCGATGGGGACATATTGGAGTTTAGATTGGAACTAGGGCAAGTGGGAGATTGTTAGTCTTAGTGCCCGTAGTTCAATCCTAAATGTCCAAATGTATATATCATCGTTAGCAATAAAATTAAAGCGGCTTTATATTACTTATGTGTTGGAGTAATATATCGATGTGTGCTCTGATCTATGCCCACCATGCGAATAGAACCATAGATCGAGATAGATCACACTCGATGGGTCCCTAGTCAACAAAGCTTCACTAGAAGCGACTAGTATGAAAGATGGCTCTTTATGGCTTACGTTCTGTTAGTCATTGGAATGAGATTTCGGAGTCTGATCATAGATATCATGTGGGACATGATATTGGACGACCCGCCCTGAATATGTGCCATAGATTAAGTCATGAACATATTCAGTGTTGTAGCTTGTCATGTATCCTTAGACCAAGGAGTCTTTGTGATCGCTATGTAGTCAACAACTGAGTTTGACCTGAGCCTAACGTTGTCCGTAACAGGGCTTCTATAACGGCCAGGATTGGCTTGGGGACGGGCTACATGAGTGGCACGAAAGGCGGCTAAGGGATTTATCCCTCATACTGAGGTATGGGAAAGATATCGGTTCTCGGCCGCTTGATCGAGAGTGACTGAAAGAATAGCATGGCCATGCACATGATACTGGGTATCATATCTTCAGTCATCTCACATATCAAGGAACAGTGATTGAGAATAATAAGGATGACGGCTCTATGCCTTATCTCAATCAGGATATCGGAGATAAAAGGATAATGACAGGGATGACGGAAAGGTTAGAATTGACAGGGTCGATTCGCTATGCAGTGTCAGGCAATACTAAAGTCTCGTTAGTTGCCACTTAAATAGGATCAAGTAAAATGGGATTTTACGTTGATCTATTGACATGCATAAACCTAAGGGTCACACCGGAGGATGAAACTCATTGACACATTTATGGAGAATGGCCAAAAGGGAGTTGTCTCGGGACATGACCAAAACTGGGTTTTGGGTCATGTGCCCGTAAGTGAATAGGACTTTACGGATTGAGACAAAGCTTGGAGTCTTGGGATTGATCGCGTCGGATAATGTTGGACATTTCCGGTATGGAAGGCTTGGAGGCGATGAGCGAATCACGGGACCTCGTTGGAAATGGCCACGGGCCATGTTCCAAGAGACCCATGAAAGGCCCATGCAACTAAGGCCCATGGAACTAATTAATCAAGTCTTGATTAATTAGTACTAAGTAAGCAAGACAAAGATTAAGGTGTTGGTGATTCACCACCTAACCCAATCTTGTCTTGCCATACTTTGTCCTATTTACACCTTACTTGACACCATACTTGTCCCATGCCTTTAGTTGGACAAGTATGGGTTTTGTTATGTTTAAGTCATCTTTTTTCAACATAACAAACACAAGACAAGAATAGGAAACACATTTTCTCTCCCCCTTCCCTTGCAATTTCGGGTTTGGCAAGCTCCCACCTCCATTTTTGTGTTATTGAGTCCTCAAAGAGAAGAACTACGTGGCTTTGATTCCCATGTGGATACGTAGGCGTCTTGGAGACTCAAGCCAATCATTCGTTACCCGGTGTTCTTGTTTTGGTAAGATATATAGTGCTGAATTTTTCTCTTGTGAATCCATTCTTTGTTAGTTGTTTCATGGTTTAATCGTCTCTTGGTTTTCATTGATTTTCCGCTCCGAGTTGGTTCATCTCCAACCCTACCTCGAGACCCAACATAACCTTAATCAAGTCAACACTTAGTGCTCTACCTTTGTACTTCTTCTCCCTTCTAAAAGCTCCAAAATATAATATCAAGATATGTGAAAGTTGGCAAAGAAGATTTCCTTGGCATGGATCCTCTATCTCAAGAGTGTTCTGTAAAGTCAAGTGGCTGACAGTCTGTAAAACCAAAGAGCAAGGGGGTTTGGGAATTAAAGGCATGCAAGACATGAATTCTGCTATTCTAGCAAAATGGTGGTGGAGGTTTGCCACTGAAGATGAAGCCCTTTGGAAGCAAATTATCTGTGCAAAATATGGATGGTATATTCATGAATGGGACCTGTCACGCCCCAATTTCAGTAAACCGAACTCGGGACGCGAACATTTTAAAAGATAAAACATTTGAAACATGTTTTGAATCAACACTTTAAAATCGCCATAATTAATCGTAATGTAAACCCGTAATGTAAACCCGACACAAGTATCGACGACCTCCTCCAAAGACCCAACAGAATACTACGCAACACCAAACAAGATCACAAAGGATCGCACACCAAGCAAGATCACAAAGGATCGCATTCCTGTCAGCTGCTCAGTGCCGGTTGCTAACCGGCTGGGCTCGAGCCTGCCCCACGCGATTTACCTATCACTGTCAGGCTCCAGGCGGTCGACCCGTTGGCGATAAATCGAGCTACTTTTCCGATAGCTAGTAGAAAGGGGAGGTGCCCTCTCACCGCCTAAACACGTTCACAACCTGCCGAGACTCGAACACGGATCAGGCTAGCCAAAGAACGCTCACAACTTACCGAGACTCGAACTCGTAAGCCAGCCAAATTCCACACCACTTCCCGACACAAGTCGGGTCACTAACCTCGGGCAAACACAATCACAATCACAAGCAAAGTTTGACAACAACAACAACACAGGTTTAACACTCCACAGGCACTCATGGCCAACCAAGACACCAGTAGTAAAACAAGGACTCAACAACCCCAAGGGCACTCACGGCCTCCCAAGACACACCAACCGTAACTCAGGGGTCAACAACCCCACAGGCACTCACGGCCTCCCAAGACATACCAACAGTAAAACACGGGCTCTCATGGCCTCCCAAGACACACCAAGAGTAACTCACGGGCTCGACAACCCCACGGGCACTCACGGCCACCCAAGACACTCCGACAATAACTCACGGGCTCAACAACCCCACGGGCACTCATGGCCACCCAAGACACCAACAGTAAAGACACGGGTCCAACAACCCCACGGGTACTCATGGCCACCCAAGACACCACAAGCCCAGTCGCTGCCGATCCTCACGGATCCTCGCAGTCTCTCTAAAACCTCGCTCCACCACCGACGTCGTGCCCACCAACTCCGAACATACCCGAATCCTCGGGTTGAGGACTCGATCCAGCTTCAGGGTTCTCGAGCCCTCTCTCGAACCTCCTGTGTCAGTTCGCCTCTCTGACTTCGTAGGCACGACAGACTCTAGTCAACACCACACCACCACCAACGGCCGTGTCCAGACGCAGGGGTGGACTCAACGGCTCTAAACTCAGCCCCAACCTCTCAGCACAACTCGACGACACAAACGAGTGTGACGCCCTGGTATCCAACAGAAATGACGCTCAAAGCAGGGACCGAAAAAAGCACTCATTAGTTACTCTGGTAAAGTCTAGCACAAACCCTCACCCGGTCCTCTATGCATTTACTTATAACTTTCCGCAACCAAACCAGTGTTCGCTACTCGCCCCTTGCGGGAAAAGTAGTAAAGGGGATGAGCGTTATGCTCACCTCCACGGACACCCGTTCGATTATGGCATACTAGTAAAGCACCAAAGACTTATCAATCTAGCCAGGGCAAACCACCATCCCAAAACCTACTACCAACACGTCACACTGCTCAAGTCATTAACACCTCAAATACTCTCTTATGTAAGGGAAACCTCGAAATGGGGATTATGTTCTCAATTCAGCACTACTATTTCTTACAACCTTAATATCCCAATTACCCGATCACGTAGAGAAATCTCAACGGGGATCCTACTTTCAACTCAACAACCCACTATTGCTCCCACCCTCGATACCCTAGTTACCCGATCATGTAGGGAACCTCAAACAACCCACTCACGTGAAGGAAACCTCCAACCACCCGTTCACGCAAGGGAAAACCTCGAATAACTCGTTCACATAGGGGAAACTAGTTCGTATGGCGCCGCAGCGCACCAACCCTAACCTCTACCCGTGGTGAGACTCTCACACCGAGGCGCGGTATTGCTAGCGTATGTCATCGAAGAGTCTGGAACTCAAGACCTCATCCTTTAACACCGAGCTTACGGCCTCTACAACCCACAACTGTGAACACAACTACGCCAAACCAAGCACTCAAACTGCACGAACGCGAACCGAGTCACGCAACCATAACCCTAACCACACAACGAAACCAAATTTTTTTGAAAGCAGCTGACTGGACTAGGCCGGTAAGTGGGCCGGACCGTGTAGCAATCCGGGCAGGTGAGTGGCCCGGACCGGACTTCCATCCGGGCCGGCAAGCCAGCCAGGCCGTGCCCCATTCCGGGCCGGCAAGCCAGCCGGGCCGTGCCCCATTCCGGGCCGGCACGCCAGCCGGGCCGTGCCACACTCTGGGCCAAAACAGAGGCCCCGACCACGTTTCCTATCAAGACGGTCCATGGCCGGTCTCGTAGCTGCAACGAATTCGCACCTAACACACTGTCACGTCTATCCTAGGGCACTCGCATCCTACCCTTCTCCCAGCGACCCGCACACTTGTGCGTCGCAGAAAAATCGACCACCAAAATGACCAACACGTATTACAATTTAAAGACCACACATAAGTCACCTGATCCTCAAACACAAGCCGACAAGGCCAACCCTACCGAAACACGCCCACCGGGCCAACCAAAACCAAAACGCACCCACCGGACCAACCAAAAACAAAACGCACCCACCAGACCAACCAACCTGCACACACGCCCACAGGGCCAACCAAAGTCGAAACACGCCCACAGGGCAAATCAAAATCAAAACACGCCCACCGGGCCAATCAAATTTTAAAACTTTCTCCACTTCATGAAAATTCTAATTTCTTGACATCAGGTAGTTACAACCCGGTCCAGGCGTCCCTGAACTACATTGTACCCACTTGATATCAACACCGTCACGCTCGACTACAGGGGTGCCCCTGGGTTGAGTCGCGACAGTTCGAAAATGTTTCACGCAACAACGCACAAACAGTATGCCAGTAACCCCGTACTGCACATACACACAAACACAAACATGACTCACAACACAACGGGTCTACACACGGTTCCGACCTGCGTACCCAACGCACGACGGGACTTTACTGACTCAACTCTCCCCACCTAATTGACGTAAAGTCCGAGGTGTGAAACCTCGAGCTCTGATACCAAGCTGTCACGCCCCAATTTCAGTAAACCGAACTCGGGACGCGAACATTTAAAAAGATAAAACATTTGAAACCTGTTTTGAATCAACACTTTAAAATCGCCATTTAATTAATCAAAATAATATTTACAACTCAAAAACGTCCCAACAATTGGACAAAGTACATGGTATCCGTCACTAGACTCAAAAGGTAAAACTCGGACTCCGCTCCTAGCTCCTCAAGCTTCGGGAGCTCACCTAGTCCGTCCTGTGATCAGTACCTGTAGGAAAAGCAGCTAGGGGTGAGCGTTCGCTCACCACCACGGATAACAGACTGACTACGGCATACTTAGCAGACAATGCCGGTAACAGCAAAACCAACCCAACACCGGGACAACAATCCCCAAACTAAAGTACTCAACTGACACACAATCCGTTACCTTTCTCAACAGACTCAACACTCGGACTCGTAATGTAAACCCGACACAACTATCGACGACCTCCTCCAAAGACCCAACAGAATACTACGCAACACCAAACAAGATCACAAAGGATCGCACACCAAGCAAGATCACAAAGGATCGCATTCCTGTCAGCTGCTCAGTGCCGGTTACTAACCGGCTGGGCTCGAGCCTGCCCCACGTGCTTTACCTATCACTGTCAGGCTCCAGGCGGTCGACCCGTTGGCGATAAACCGAGCTACTTTTCCGATAGCTAGTCAAAAGGGGAGGTGCCCTCTCACCGCCTAAACACGCTCACAACCTGCCGAGACTCGAACACGGATCAGGCTACCCAAAGAATGCTCGGAACTTACCGAGACTCGAACTCGTAAGCCATCCAAATTCCACACCACTTCCCGACACAAAGTCGAGTCACTAACCTCGGGCAAACACAATCACAATCACAAGCAAAGTTTGACAACAGCAACAACACAGGTTCAACACTCCACAGGCACTCATGGCCACCCAAGACAACAACAGTAAAACACGGACTCAACAACCCCACGGGCACTCACGGCCTCCCAAGACACACCAACCGTAACTCAGGGGTCAACAACCCCACGGGCACTCACGGCCTCCCAAGACATACCAACAGTAAAACACGGGCTCTCATGGCCTCCCAAGACACACCAACAGTAACTCACGGGCTCGACAACCCCACGGGCACTCACGGCCACCCAAGACACTCCGACAATAACTCACGGGCTCAACAACCCCACGGGCACTCATGGCCACACAAGACACCAACAGTAAAGACACGGGTTCAACAACCCCACGGGCACTCATGGCCACACAAGACACCAACAGTAAAGACACGGGTTCAACAACCCCACGGGCACTCATGGCCACCCAACACCAACAGTAACTTACGGGATCTCATGGCCACCCAAGACACAACAGTAAAACACGGGCTCTCATGGCCACCCAAGACACAAAATACACAACTAACCTCCAGCATAACCAATGCCTCCTATAGTTCTAATATCAACAGTTTCACACTCAACCTCCGGGCATGGTCATATGCCTCTAGTACTTCTTATACCGATAAGTTCACAATCAACCTCCGGGCATGGTTATATGCCTCCAATAATTCTAATACCGATAAGTTCACTGCTCCTACGACACTACTAAGTGTCACATGCATTGCTAAGGTTCGCTACGTTCCCGTATCATGCCTTTCTAATATTCGATAAACCTACTTAACCCACGACACCCCGGTGTCACATGCAATTCTACTGTTAACTTTCCCTAGGCAGGGCCGAGATCCGGCTACTTTTCCCTACCTCGTGCGTTTTCTCCAAAAGCTAACCAACAAGCCCCGGCGTGATCTCGGTCACTCGCCTAGCTTTCCTTTCCCTCGGTCTGCAGCACGATCTAAAAGAACACAATTTTAAGGCACTTTTAAACTCACAGGAATAAACTGAAATTCAATAAACTTGACGCCCAAATGTAACCCCCACAATGTCGATCACTCCCAAACTTCCCAATTACTCGACATTGTCGATAATGGACCCGGAAAAGCCCGATTCGCCCGACACGGCGAATCTGCCCGGGTTTTGGAAACGCCCTTCCGGGGCACCGAAAATTTCCGTTTTCGTTTCTACGGTCTTACAATAATTCAAGGGTTCCTAGGCACTCGATGGAATCGAATTCCGACTTCCGAGTCATTTAATTTGCGTTTAAAGTTTCTAAACCCGTAAATTCCAACTTTCACAATTTAATTACGAAATTCGTTCCGGGTGTGGATTAACTACTTGGGGATCGTCCTAAACCACCCGAAGACGAAAACCCGATATTCGGGCATGTGGGCCCCACCCGGCCACAATTAGGAAAATTTCCTTTTCGCCCTAAAACGTTCCTAACGAACCCCAAACCTCAACCATTCATCTTTAAACCAATCTTAAACAAAACCCAACCTTAATCAAACCGTTTAAACTCAAACCCTAAAATTCAAACGTTCCAAAATGAAAATCGGTTAGGTTCTCACCGTAGGGAATGTCGATGGGAGCTCGATTCTTCAACCGTTGAGACGATCCGTTGGTCGGATGTTCGGGAAAATCAACAAAACCCCAAATCCTTTCTTCTTTCTCTCCTTCCCTTTCTCTCTCTTCTTTCTCTCTCTTCTCCATCTCCCTTTTCTGTTTTGGCCGAGACACTCACGTCTCTTTCTTTTATTTTGTATTAAAAACAAACCAAATCTCTTAAAATACAAAACTAACATTCCTTACATCTTTTTCTTTAATTTAAAAACCAACCACCACCATATTTCTGATAAGTGGCAAAAAGGGTCCCACCTATTCGTGAAAATCGGACGTTTCGGGCCCCGAACGTGCACTTTTTCCAAGAAATTGTGAAACTTGGCGGGCTACAAGGAAACGGCTCAACTAAGATCGCTGCGAGGACGACTAATCTTTTTGGATCCAAAACGGTCCTCGAATGGACCAAAACGTTGCTCGGATGACTTTTCCAGCGAAAAGTCAACATTTCCCAAATTGGTCAGAAAGTTGCCTTGAGTCCCCTGGAACTCACTTTGGTCGATATCGGGGTCAACTTACGTCCGGTATGACCCTCGGAGTTAATTTTAGGTTTAATTAAGTGCCTGACCAAAAATTTTAAATTTTTCTTGTTTTTCGCAGGTTTGACTGGCATTGACTGGGAGTGGTTATTACAGGACCTCTCCAATTTTTCAGAAATTGGAACTTCAAGCTTTTTCAATCAAATTCTTTTGCTGGCTAAAGATAATAGATTTGCATATATATTTGGCTCCAAGGGCTTCTTGTGGAAACTAGGAAGAGGGAACAAAATTCACTTCTGGACAGATCTGTGGTGGGGGGAGCTCACCTTCAAAGAGTTACTCCCAAGGATTTATCTATTAGCCAACTCAAAAACAGATTTGATTGAAGACCTTTAGGCTGAGTTAGAATGTGATCTGAATCTTAGGAGATCTCCTAGAGGGTGGAAGGAGGAATAATGGGGTTACTAAACTCAATACTAGTTGGGGTCACTCTAAATGCAAAAGATGATACTCTTAGTTGGTCACATGATGAAAAAGGCTTCTCAGTCAAAAAGATGTATTCTTTGCTTGCTCCCCAAGGCATTATTCTCCTATTTGGACAAAAAACCTCTGGACTCCAGGTGTGCCTCCAAAATTCTCTGCTTTTTACTGGCTTGCTTGTCTTGAAGCATTACCATCAAAGTGTTTTCTTGAAACAAGAGGAATGGAATTTTCTCTTGAAGATATTGTCTGCCCCTCTTGTCATTGGGATTTTGAAGATGCAGCTCACACTATACTACATTGTAGACATGCCTGGGAAGTTTGGGGACTTATTTCAATCTGGTGGGGGTATCTTGGGCAATGCCTAGTATCCTCAAATTGTTGTTTTGCTCTTGGTTCCATCTAACAAATTCTAGGTTTAAAAAGGTGTGGGGGAATATTCTTAAAATTACTTGTAGGCAGATCTGGCTTGCTAGAAATGACAAAGTCTTCAATAATGTGGAGGTCTCTCCTGCAACAATTCTAGCAAAAATTCAAAACAAAGCCTATTCATGGGAATGATCCTCTTTTACACAAAATTATCATTTCTTTTTTGAGGACTGGCTATTATCCCCTTCAATTTGTGGATCTCCCAGGCTCTCCCTTTTGGGCTGACTTTTCTGTAAGGAGTTGCTCTCATAAGGGTGGGTTTTTTCTGTTCATTATATATGGTCTGATGTTTTGAGCTGCAGTCTTTGAGGAAGGTATTTCCATCTTGGTTTTCTCTTTTTGTTGGGGTTGGGATTGGGGGTGGTTTCTCAGGGTTGGTTTTGGGGAGTGATGGTGAGTTTGGGATTCTCATTGTTCTAAGGCTCTTTCCTCTTTGCTTGGCTTGGCTTACTCTTTCCTAGCCTTGTGTGGGCGTAGTCTCTTACGCTTTAGGTCTGTGCTGTGGTGTGTGGGTAGTACCTTTTAGGTTTGTGCTGAGTGTTAGTGCTTGTTTAGCTCTCTTTGTTTGTGTGAGCTTTTTTCTGTTTTGCAGGTTTTTCTTTCTTCTGTCCCAAGTTTCACAGTTACTTAGGTGTTAAGTCTTTTGAAGATTAGAAATAATCAAGTTGGATCATGCCATTTCACACTCTCAGTGGATCAAGGACTCAAAAGACAAGGTCCTGCTATTATTTCACCTCAAGGTTTGAAGCAGCCATCATCTACATTTGCAACAAATTCCTCTGCCTATATCAGTGATCGAATTCTCAATGGAATATTTATTCAGCATCTCTCGGGGTTTGGTACATCCATCCAATACTCCGGCCATCTCAGTGGCCTCATTTTCAGTTGGAAGACTCACTCAACATCACTAGGGTCTTGGCTCCATCTCATCTCAAGACTTGGAGCATCCCTCGTTCCCAGCATCAACAATCTTTACTGTCCGGCCTAGTGGTTAAGCAATTCCCAAAGTTTGATTCCATCATCAAATTAGATCATGGAATTTCCTTTCCTCAAAGCTTGGCTCAATCCTCATTAAGCACTCTCTTTTTAAAGCTCATCAGCTTCATTTCTTCAATCATTTCCTAAGCTTTTGCATTTTACAATTAATTACCCTTTTGTTTTTGTACTCACAAGTTCTGGTTTGGTGACCTCATGTGTATGATCTCTGTAGCTAGAGACTTTTGTCTCTTCTTTTCAACCTTTGAAAAGAAGGAGATTTATAATATTGTTTTGCTGATAAAAAAAAATTCATCAAGTCACAGTCCAGTTGCTTCAGAGGATCCCAAATAGGTCTCTTCCCCTTACAGGCAGCACCATCATTTGCACGTCTCTTCCGCTTAGATGAAGAAAGAGGACTATATCGGTTCCGCTTACGCATTGAGGTTGGCGGACATGAAACAACACTATCTTCCTCCGATTATGGGTCTTGTGGAACTTGGGAAGGGCTTGACAAGTTGTCTCCCGGTATGTTCTCTCCATGTGCTCCTCCTACATCACGAAGATATTACCTTTTTGGGGTTTGGTAAGTAACTGGAGGACCAGACTTAATTGATCCCTCATTTCCCCGACCTCATGTTGTAAAGCTAGGACATGTGCCTCTACCGCTTCCATTTTCTTCATTTCTCCTTCCAATCTGTCCATATTAGGATGACGATGATTCTCGGCCTCTAGTACGGGAGATCTGGCTGGCTGGTGTGGCGCAACATCACTACGCACCAACACTTGATCATCATTGACCCCCAAAACATCCTCGTCACGATGTACTCGATCATTCTCCCCCATAACCACATCTTCATCCTCACCAACCCATCTGACTGACTGTCCTTCCTCCAACATTTGAACTATACTCTCAAACTTATCATTAGTATAACATTCACGAATACTTGGCATGTCGTCGATCAGATTTAGTTCTTCTTGTGATGCTCTCCCCCTCTCAGCGACGAGGACACTTTTTATCTACCGATCAAAGAAAAATAATAATTTAATCATGATTAATTTCTTATACCATTTACTTTTATTTCAATGAATGGATACAAAATTAATACACATTATTAAATTCCTAACTTGACATTTATCTAGTTCCATTACAACGTCTGTGTAGTTTGGTGCCTTGGTCCATTTCTTTGTCCATTTTTGTATACTCGGTGACATTACGGGAATATCTTTACGCACTACAAACTTTTCAGCTAATTCCGGCAAACACTCGAGTGCCAATAATTACATATATTCATAAATAAATAACTAAGAATTTACATAATAGAAATGGGATAAGAGTTTAGGTTTGCATTTACTTACTCTTACAGCAGGAACAAAGGAGTTGATTGTGTATGTTCATGTGGTTTTCTTCGTCTTCTTCACATGCTGCAATTTTTCATTCAAATTTATTCGCTGTAGTTCAACATTGAGATGTTCATAGGCAACATAACCTCAAGGGTACTCACAGAACAATTCAAGGTTTTCAACCAATCTGATCCAGCGTGAGTCCACCTTCACTATTTGTTTGTTACCTGGAATCAAAACAGATGTGAGGAACCACAGGTGCTCCAATTTCTTATCTCCCACTCAGAATCATTCTTCTTCTTCCTACCACGACATCCTTGCATCATGACCTTCAATTTTTTTTCCACATATACTGTTAGTCTTAGTGCCCATAGTTCAATCCTAAATGTCCAAATGTATATATCATCGTTAGCAATAAAATCAAAACGGCTTTATATTACTTATGTGTTGGAGTAATATATCGATGTGTGCTCTGATCTGTGCCCACCATGCGAATAGAACCATAGATCGAGATAGATCACACTCGATGGGTCCCTAGTCAACAAAGCTTCACTAGAAGCGACTAGTATGAAAGATGGCTCTTTATGGCTTACGTTCTGTTAGTCATTGGAATGGGATTTCGGAGTCTGATCATAGATATCATGTGGGACATGATATTGGACGACCCGCCCTGAATATGTGCCATAGATTAAGTCATGAACATATTCAGTGTTGTAGCTTGTCATGTATCCTTAGACCAAGGAGTCTTTGTGATCGTTATGTAGTCAACAACTGAGTTTGACCTGAGCCTAATGTTGTCCGTAACAGGGCTTCCATAACGGCCAGGATTGGCTTGGGGACGGGCTACATGAGTGACACGAAAGACGGCTAAGGGATTTATCCCTCATACTAAGGTATGGGAAAGATATCGGTTATCGGCCGCTTGATCGAGAGTGACTGGAAGAATAGCATGGCCATGCACATGATACTGGATATCATATCTTCAGTCACCTCACATATCAAGGAACGGTGATTGAGAATAATAAGGATGACGGCTCTATGCCTTATCTCAATCAGGATATCGGAGATAAAAGGATAATGACAGGGACGACGGAAAGGTTAGAATTGACAGGGTCGATTCGTTATGTAGTGTCAGGCAATACTAAAGTCTCGGTAGTTGCCACTTAAATAGGATCAAGTAAAATGGGATTTTACGTTGATCTATTGACATGCATAAACCTAAGGGTCACACCGGAGGATGAAACTCATTGACACATTTATGGAGAATGGCCAAAAGGGAGTTGTCTCGGGACATGACCAAAACTGGGTTTTGGGTCATGTGCCCGTAAGTGAATAGGACTTTACGGATCGAGACAAGGCTTGGAGTCTTGGGATTGATTGCGTCGGATAATGTTGGACATTTCCGGTATGGAAGGCTTGGAGGCGATGAGCGAATCACGGGACTGTTAGTCTTAGTGCCCATAGTTCAATCCTAAATGTCCAAATGTATATATCATCGTTAGCAATAAAATTAAAGCGGCTCTATATTACTTATGTGTTGGAGTAATATATCGATGTGTGCTCTGATCTATGCCCACCATGCGAATAGAACCATAGATCGAGATAGATCACACTCGATGGGTCCCTAGTCAACAAAGTTTTACTAGAAGCGACTAGTATGAAAGATGGCTCTTTATGGCTTACGTTCTGTTAGTCATTGGAATGGGATTCCTTAGTCTGATCATAGATATCATGTGGGACATGATATTGGACGACCCGCCCTGAATATGTGCCATAGATTAAGTCATGAACATATTCAGTGTCGTAGCTTGTCATGTATCCTTAGACCAAGGATTCTTTGTGATCGCTATGTAGTCAACAACTGAGTTTGACCTGAGCCTAACGTTGTCCGTAACAGGGCTTCCATAACGGCCAGGATTGGCTTGGGGACGGGCTACATGAGTGACACGAAAGGCGGCTAAGGGATTTATCCCTCATACTGAGGTATGGGAAAGATATCGGTTCTCGGCCGCTTGATCGAGAGTGACTGAAAGAATAGCATGGCCATGCACATGATACTGGGTATCATATCTCCAGTCATCTCACATATCAAGGAACGGTGATTGAGAATAATAAGGATGACGGCTCTATGCCTTATCTCAATCAGGATATCGGAGATAAAAGGATAATGACAGGGACTAATATATGGTGCCTGAAAGTAGGAGAGGTTTGGAAAGCACGAAATGGACCTCAGAGTTGTGGCAACTGCTGTAGGATCCATGAGTCTTGCTTTGCCAAGAGGCCTTGTCTTAGTAGTGTATAATGTATATTGCATACCTATTTTTAGTAGGAATATTATATCTGTATCCGTGTTTGACAAGGAAGGATATAATGTTAATATTGGAAATGGAGTTTTCAATGTTCTATGCAATGATATGTTTTATACCAGTATTGACATGGTTGGAGGATTGTACATATTAGATATGGGTAACAATGCCTCAAGTTCTATATATTCCGTTAATACCAAGAGGTCTAAATCCAACGATTTAAACCTAACTCTGTTATGGTACTATCATTTGGGTCGCATAAACAAGAAGCGCCTATCAGCACTTCAGAAGTGCGGGCTTTCAAGTTCATTCGAATTCCATTCGATCGATAGGTGCAAGGTTTGTTTGATGGGCAAAATGACTAAAGTGCCCTTTATCGATCGCGATGAAAGGGCGGGTGGATTATTGGGGCTGATACACTCGAATGTGTGTAGACCAATAAGTTCACTTGCCAGGAGGGGTTTTAGCTACTTTATCACATTTACTGATGATTACAGTAAATATGGTTATGTCTATTCGGTGAGACATAAGTCTGAAGCTTTTGATAAATTCAAAGAGTTTAAGACTATAGTAGAAAACCAGCTCGACAAAGGTATTAAGGCACTTCGATTGGATCGAGGTGGAAAATACTTGACCACAGAGTTATTTGATCATCTAAAAGAGAATGGGATCCTTTTGGAATGGACTCCTCCTAGGTCACTGTAGTTGAAAGGTGTAGCAAAACAGAGAAATCGGACATTGTTAGACAATGGTCTGTTCCATGATTAGTTGGACTGATCTCCCAATCTCTTTTATGGGTTTTGCTCTAGAGACGATCCCATTCATAGTGAATCGGGCTTCGACGAATGGTGTGGAAGGGACACCATTTTAAAAATGGTACGGGATGATGCCTGCTTTGTCCTTCCTAAAGATTTGTGGTTGCGAGGCTTATGTGAAACATTTGGTTTCGACTAAGCTCGAACCAAGATCTGAGATATGCACCTTCGTGTGGTATCCTAAAGCAACAAGGGGATACTATTTCTACAATCCCAGTGAGAACATGGTGTTCGTCGCTTGGGGTGGGGTCTTTATGGAAAAGAAGTTTTGTTTCAAAAGACGTCATTGGGAGGACTGTGCATCTCGAAGAAATTCAGGATGGTACAGATCTGTCTAAACCAATTGACAACCCAGTAGAACGGAGCCAGAGATTGTCATAGAGTGAAAACCAATTCCTGTTACAATTCCGGAAGGTCCAAGGCAATTTGAAAGGGTCAATATTCCACCTCCAAGATATGGTATCCGGAGGTGACAATGAAGTCATGGTGGATCACGATGATCCAGCCACCTTTCAAGAAGTCGTGGATGGGCCCGACTCCGAGTTATGGCTGGGAGCCATGAGGGATGAAATGCAATCCATGTCGGACAACCGAGTCTGGGAACCGGTTGATCCCATCAATGGTGTGAGGACCATCGGATGCAAATGGATCTTCAAGATGAAGATGGACATGGACAACAACCCTCTGACCTACAAAGCTCAACTGGTGGCGAAAGGTTATAGGCAGATCCAATGGATTGACTATGAGGAAACCTTCTCCCTAGTGGCTATGGTCAAAATCGATCCAAATTCTTCTTGACATAACTGCGTATCATAATTACGAGATATGGCAAGTGGATGTCAAAACCGCTTTCCTAAATAGAAATTTGACTGAGTAAGTTTGTATGTCTCGGCCCAAAGGTTTTGACGATCCGAAGAATACGGGAAAGATTTATAAGTCGTTGAAATCTATTTATGGATTGAAACGAACTTCTCGGAGTTGGATCCTTCGTTTTGATGAAGTTGTAATTGGATTTGGCTTAATCAAGAACGAGGATGAATCTTGCGTTTATAAGAAGGCTAGTGGGAGCAAGATTACCTTTCTGGTTCTCATTGAAAACGACATCACAACCTTGCACGAGACTAAAGCTTGGTTGAGGAAGTGTTTTTCAATAAAGGACTTAGGCGATGCTTCTTATATCTTTAGGATTAAGATATGTAGAGATCGCACCAAGAGGGTCTTGGATTTAAGTCAGGGAACCTATGTGAACAAGGCATTGAGTAGGTTCTTAATGCTCGATTCAAAGAAAGGACTCTTACCCACTAGTCATGGCATTCATCTCAGCAAGACTCAGTGTCCTAAGACACCTAATGAGCTAAAAAGGATGATGAGAATCCTATGCGCCTGGGGGCAGGATCGATCATATATGCCATGACATGTATGAGACCGGCTGTCTCGTAAGCCTTATGTTGTACATGTAGACATCATTCTAACTCGGGAAAGATGATGTTGAACTAGTCGTCGAAGGATGAGTAGACGTTAGTTTTCCAAGACAAATCCAGATGACTTTAGAAGTCAGTTAGGATATGTGTTTATGTTGCATGGCAGAGCTTTAGCTGGGAGAGCGTAAAGCAAGATACCATTGCCGAATGTACAACAGAGGCCAAGTACATGGATGCTGCAGAGGCAGCTAAGGAGGCTATGTGGATTTGGAAATTCACGGCAGGGTTGGATGTAATTAAAAACCCATCCAGCCCGGTGAATCCATTTTGCGACAACACAAGGGCCATTGCGCAAGCTAAAAGCCCAAATCGCATAACAAATCCAAACATGTACTACGGCGTATCCATCTAATCAGAGAAATACTGAATTGAGGTGAAGTGAAGATAACCTATATTGCAACAGATGATAACATAGTCAACCCTTTGACTAAGGCGGTGTCGCTGCCTGAACATGTTAGACATGTAAAGTCGATGGGGACATATTGGAGTTTAGATTGGAACTAGGGCAAGTGGGAGATTGTTAGTCTTAGTGCCCATAGTTCAATCCTAAATGTCCAAATGTATATATCATCGTTAGCAATAAAATCAAAACGGCTTTATATTACCTATGTGTTGGAGTAATATATCGATTTGTGCTCTGATCTATGCCCACCATGCGAATAGAACCATAGATCGAGATAGATCACACTCGATGGGTCCCTAGTCAACAAAGCTTCACTAGAAGCGACTAGTATGAAAGATGGCTCTTTATGGCTTACGTTCTGTTAGTCATTGGAATGGGATTCCGGAGTCTGATCATAGATATCATGTGGGACATGATATTGGACGACCCGCCCTGAATATGTGCCATAGATTAAGTCATGAACATATTCAGTGTTGTAGCTTGTCATGTATCCTTAGACCAAGGAGTCTTTGTGATCGCTATGTAGTCAACAACTGAGTTTGACCTGAGCCTAACGTTGTCCGTAACAGGGCTTCCATAACGGCCAGGATTGGCTTGGGGACGGGCTACATGAGTGACACGAAAGACGGCTAAGGGATTTATCCCTCATACTAAGGTATGGGAAAGATATCGGTTCTCGGCCGCTTGATCGAGAGTGACTGGAAGAATAGCATGGCCATGCACATGATACTGGGTATCATATCTTCAGTCATCTCACATATCAAGGAACGGTGATTGAGAATAATAAGGATGACGGCTCTATGCCTTATCTCAATCAGGATATCGGAGATAAAAGGATAATGACAGGGACGACGGAAAGGTTAGAATTGACAGGGTCGATTCGTTATGTAGTGTCAGGCAATACTAAAGTCTCGGTAGTTGCCACTTAAATAGGATCAAGTAAAATGGGATTTTACGTTGATCTATTGACATGCATAAACCTAAGGGTCACACCGGAGGATGAAACTCATTGACACATTTATGGAGAATGGCCAAAAGGGAATTGTCTCGGGACATGACCAAAACTGGGTTTTGGGTCATGTGCCCGTAAGTGAATAGGACTTTACGGATCGAGACAAGGCTTGGAGTCTTGGGATTGATTGCGTCGGATAATGTTGGACATTTCCGGTATGGAAGGCTTGGAGGCGATGAGCGAATCACGGGACCTCGTTGGAAATGGCCACGGGCCATGTTCCAAGAGGCCCATGAAAGGCCCATGCAACCAAGGCCCATGGAACTAATTAATCAAGTCTTGATTAATTAGTACTAAGCAAGCAAGACAAGGATTAAGGTGTTGGTGATTCACCACCTAACCCAATCTTGTCTTGCCATACTTTGTCCTATTTACACCTTACTTGACACCATACTTGTCCCATGCCTTTAGTTGGACAAGTATGGGTATGGTTATGTTTAAGTCATCTTTTTTCAACATAACAAACACAAGACAAGAATAGGAAACACAACTTCTCTCTCCCTTCCCTTGCAATTTCGGGTTTGGCAAGCTCCCACCTCCATTTTTGTGTTCTTGAGTCCTCAAAGAGAAGAACTACGTGGCTTTGATTCCCATGTGGATACGTAGGCGTCTTGGAGACTCAAGCCAATCATTCGTTAACCGGTGTTCTTGTTTTGGTAAGAGATAGTGCTGAATTTTTCTCTTGTGAATTCATTCTTTGTTAGTTCTTTCATGGTTTTAATCGTCTCTTGGTTTTTATTGATTTTCCGCTGCGAGTTGGTTCATCTCCAACCCTACCTCGAGACCTAACACTGTTGTGACTCAAGCGTCTACCCCGAAGTGTCTCTTCATAAATTATGTATTACTGAATTTAGCTTTAAACCTATCATGTTTTACTTTCTCTAGGTTGGGGGGTTTCGAACATCTCAATCCGGTGATAAGCGTAAACTCTTTCATGGAAAATCTAATTGGTACCCCGTTCACAACAAACCATGTTTCTGACGATCTACTCATAGCAGCTTGTCGGACAGTAAGTGCCCACATTATGTTGTTTGAATGCTCAATTTTTTTGGGTAAGTTTATCAGCCCTCCAAATGGCCCATCCACTAGTATTTCCTGGACCCTCGTCGTCTCAGTAGAGAATGTTGGTATACTTCTCCTCCACCACTTGTATGGGAACTTCATTGTCACCAGACATTCTAATTGGTCGTCTTTTTCCAAAATAGTTCTAAGCTGAGGATATGTTGGGGTTGGTGGTGGATGTGGTGTTGTTGTACATGTTCTGGAGGAGCTTTGATTTTCTTCAACCGCTACTTCCTCTTCTTCTTCTTCTATTACTGGAGGTGGGTCAACACCTACATGTTTTTCATGCTCTTCCTCTTCTTCATCTTCATGCTCTTCTCCTTCTCCTTGTTCTTTATCTTGTTCTTCTTCATCTTCATGCTCATTTGGTTCTCCTTCTTCTTTATCTTCTGAATTCTGTTTATGTTGTTGTTGCACTATTACTGTTTCTAGATCTTTTTCTCTATCAACGCACATTTGTACCACCTCATCTAATAGTCTATCTGTTGATCTTTCACATGAAAAGCATTTTCCACCGCATCATCTTTTTCCTCTACTCTAACAACAGTGGGGTGGCCGGTCGAACATTGAGTTGAACTATGTTCACAACCCTCTATTTGTTCTTGAGGTTGAACGTCATCACTCGAAATTTCTTCTGCAAGAGGTTTCTTTGCTATCATCTTCTTCCTTGCCATTTGAATGCAGTGGCCTATAAGAAAATAACAGACATGACGTAGATTTTGTAAATACGTGTACTGATCGAGACATACCATGTCTCAATATGTCTCGATTGAGATACACCCAGTCTGTAAGGACCGCTCCTGGTCAACGCCGGTTAAATCGTCGAAAAAAAATGGAAAAAATTAAAACTTTGGACATACACCTAAATGAACCTAAAGTGAGTACTGGGTGACTCAGGGCAACTTTTTGACCAATTCGGGAAAAGTTGATTTTTTGCCGAAAAAGTCAACCAAGCGACGTTTTGGTCCGTTCGAGGCCCGATCTGGATCCAAAAAGCTTAGCCATCGTTGCAGCAGTCTTAATTGGGTCGTTTCCTTGTAGCACACGAAATTTCATAAATCCTTGGAAAATGGACCCGTAGGGGGCCCGAGACGGCCTAATTTCGCGAATCTGACTGAAAAATATCTACCAAGATATCTTCTATCTAAGGGGACCCACTTGACACTTGTCAAGAATGTGGTGGAAGGGAGTTGTAAGGATAGCAATGCCCTTGGACTTTGAACTAAAAGACAAGAAAGGATGGGGGTATTTTTGTCTTTTTGGTGTGTGTTTGAATTTAAAACAAAATAAAAAGAGAAGGGTAGAGAGAGGCTCGGCCAAATCAGAAAAAAAAAGGAGAGAGAAAGAAGAGAGAAGAAGGAGAAGAGGAAAGGTTGAGGTTTTAGGGTTTTATCGACGATCCGACCGTTGGATCGTCTGTTTTCTTGCATATTTGAAATCCTCTCGACGTTCCCTACGGTAAGAACCCGAAAACTTATCATTTCTACGTGTTTGACTTCTAGGGTTTTGATTATAATTGGTTAAATGATGAACGGTTGAGGTTTAGGGTTCGTTAGGAACGTTTTGGGGCGAAAAGGATCGGTTTCCGGTGACCGGAGGCTCACGGGAGCTCCGGCCACTGTGAGCCACCGTGGGTGGTGGCTGGCCGTGGCCTGGACCGGCCACGATAGTGCCGGACCGGTCCAAACCGGTCCAGCCACCCACGGCCTAAGGATGGCCGGGTGGGGCCCATGTGGTCGGGTCTCGGGTTTTTCGTGTTCGGGTGGTTTTGGACGATCCCCTAGTCGATGATTCAAACCCGTATTAAATTATGCAATTAAATTGGGAAAATTGGAAATATCGGGGTTAGAAACTTTAAACGCGAATTAAATAGCTCAGACATCGTAATTTGCTTTCGTCGAATGCGTTGGAACACGCGAATTATATTAGGATCGTAGAAACGAAAATGGGAATTTTCGGAGCCCCAAAAGGGCGTTTTCTGATCCCGGGCAGATTCGCCGAGCCGGGCGAATCGGGCCTTTTCGGGCCCATTGTTGACACTGTCGAGTAATTGGGAAGTTTGGGAGCGATCGACATTGTCGGGATTGCTTTTGGGCGTTAAGGTCATTAAATTCGGTTTTTCCTGCATATTTAAAAAGTGTATTATTTTTTTATCGCCTTAGACCGTGCCACCGACCGCGGAAAGAGGAGGCTAAGCGGGTGATCGTGAGCATTGCCGGAGCGTGAGCATCGGACTTGGAATGCTTTACGAGGTAGGGAAAAGTAGCTGGATATCGGCCTTGACTAGGGAAAGCTATCAATAGAAATGCATGTGGCACTTGGTGGTGTCGTAGGTTAAGTGAACTTATCGAACAATAGAAATGCATGTGGAACTTGGTGGTGCCGTAGGGTAAGTGAACGTATCGAGCAATAGAAATGCATGTGGCACTTGGTGGTGACGTAGGTTAAGGAAACTTATCGTACGATAGAAGTGCATGTGGGAACCTGGTTGTGTCCTTAGGTGGTGGAACCTTGTCGTGCTGTAGAATCACATGTGGGCACCTGGTTGTGACCGTAGGTTGAGTGAACTGATTGTGTTTGAGTGTGGCCATGTGTGCCTATGGAGTGTTGAACCCGTATGTTATTGACTGACTTGCCAAGTGGTAGTTAGTCGTTATGTTAATTTCGCTATTTGCTGAGTATTGTGTGATTATAGTATTGGTGTGGAGGTTTGGCCCGCCTGTCGACTCGTCATCGACAAAGGGTGCCACGGTACCGGGTTGAGGTTGGCCCACCTTCCAACTAGTTATCGGTAAAGTGTTGCCAAGTTCCACGATGAAGCAGAGGCCCTCATTCCGTCTAGCAATCAGAAAAGTGTTGCTATGTGCCGCGATGAGGTATGCTGCCTTCCCGATGGCGGTCAGGTAAAATCCGAGGCTACGGCGGGCCTAGCCGGTTTGCTACCGGAAACCGTACAGTGTGTGGTTTGTTGTTATTGTGTGACATTGCTTGTGACCTTTATGTGTGGGTGGAGGTATGGCCCTCTTGTCGACTCGCCATCAACAAAGGTTGACACGGTTCCGCGATGAAGGAGAGGCCCTCCGTCCGACTAGCACTCGGAAAAGTGTTGCTATGTGCCGCGATGAGGTACGATGCCTTCCCGATCGGCGGTCAGGTAAAATGTGGGGCTACGCCGGGCCCAACATCCTGCTAACGTAAAACTGTGTTGTGGGTGTGGTATTACGTGATTTTGATCACAGTTGTGTTATGTTTATTGAGGTCGTCATTACTGTGTCGGGTGTACATTACATGCACGGGTGTTAGATGGTTGGGGAAATTGACAGTTATTGGTGTGACAGTCTTGTTATTATGTGATGTGGGGTAGTGGTCCCCTGTGTTTGTTGATTGATTCCGGTGTCCCCGGCATTTCTGCCGGTATGCCGTAGTCAATCTAGTATCCGTGGCGGTGAGCGAAACTCTCACCCCTTGCTGCTTTTCCTACAGTACTGGCCGCGAGGCGGACTAGGAGAACTCTCGAAACTTGAAGAGCTGGGAGCGGGAGTCCGGGTCTTTGGTAGTTTAGTGACGTACATTTTGGCTTTTGTTCGCTTGTTTTGAACGTATTTTCAGTTGTAAAAATATTGTTTTGATTAATGATAAGTGGCGTTTTGAAGCTGGTTATTAAAATGTTTGAAAATTTACTTTACTTGTTTCACCGTTCGCGTTCCGGGTTCGGTCATACCGAATTCGGGGCGTGACACAGTCGAATTTAACCCAAACCTTACTGCATTTCTCCAGGATTTACTACGTCTCGATAGATACCATCCAGTCCTCCTAAGGTCTTGATTTACCACAGCTTAACTACACTACTCCCTAATTTCCTTGGTCTCGATAGAGACAAACCCTAATCCGATCGAGAGATACAACTAGCCGGTGATCCGAATTCATCCTACCTACCTATCTATCTACATCATCAATGTCGCAAAATAAATCTGTAAAACTAAAACTAGTGTTTTGCCCAATATTTCTACAAGAAAATGGACTGGAATGAGCCCTAATACGTACCTTAGAGAAGGATTTCGTTGATCAGTGAAGACCTCGACAAGCCGGTGACTGTGCAGTGAAATGAACGGCGGGGGAATGGCGGCACGACGATGAACTTCTTCTCCCCAACGGCGATGAACTTCACTTGCTTGCTTGACCTGAGCTCTGACAGTGAGGTGACATTGAGGTGACATGGAAGGGAAGGAGATGAAAGTTGGGAGTTGTGTATTTGGAGGAAAGGAGGAGAAATTAGAGAAGGTAGTGGTGGGTTTCTATTAAGGGCAGTATGGTATTTTCCAACGTTTTTTACTTCAATAAAAAAAGAAATAAAATAAAATATGCGGAGGTCATGTTGCAAAGAGCTTTGGATTCTAGGGTCATTCCCCTAATTCCTCCAGTTCTCGTCTCCATTTCACCTAACCCTAAAATGAAACTCCTGCCATTATTCACACTAGACTAGCTCAGCTCTCCCTCCCAACCTTTACCGTGTTTTCGTCGCCGCCAACACGTCGTCTTCATCGTAGGAGCAAATGCTAAAGGCCACCACAATGCACCGGATTTGTTGCTGTTTTGCAAGATCGAGGTCGTGTGAGAAGCTCCCCGTGACTCCGTTTATGTATGACACGTGAAGCTCCGCACGTGGCTGCCGCGTGAAGCTCTGTCCAGATCTTCACCGGACATAGATGTCGGCCAGAACTCCAGATCTGTCGGCTTCTAAGTTCGCTTGAAGCCACTGTGCCTTTTTGTCCTGGATATAGCGCCTGAAGTAAGACCTCGACCGACCTTTTCCCTCGCCGGAGCTCATCAAGCTCCTCCCTGCCCATAATTGATATAAAGTTCCGTTGAGCAACGACGGCAGCGGCGGACCCAGAGCGGCGACTGCGAACGTGGCCGTGGGATTCCTAGAATGCGAGAACTTTTTGAAAATCAAGGTTTGTACATGATAATTTTAGGTAATTTTTTGAAACCATATTTGTTTGGGTAGGTTTTTGTTGAATTCTAGTTAGTGTTGATCTGATTATTTTGTGTTATGTGATATTTGAAAGACTAATATTAGCTTACACTTACAAAACATACATTAAGATTAGATTACACATACAAATGCAGTTGCGAACACATACATTAAGGTTAGCTTACACATACAGATGAAAATAGTAAATACATACATTAAGTTTATCGTACACATACAAATGAAAATAGCAAGAACATACATTAAGTTTAGCGTACACATACAACTGAAATAACATGCATTAATGCTACTTGATAGATAGATCTTGGAAAAAGAAAAAATTTGGCGCAAGAAAAAATTAAATTGGAATTGAAACGAAGAGGGAAAGATCAAAATAATAAACTTGGTGAAAAAATATTCGCAGCCTTGCATTATGCGATTACATGCGATTTCAAGGCCAAGATGGATTCGTATTTCATTAAAAAAATTGGTGATTGGTACCCAAATATTAACCTGCTGATCGTATACTCTACCCTTGTGTTTGTTTAATGAGAACCATTTTTTTAGTGTTATTGTTTCAAATTAACTAGTTCATTTCGTTTTTTAATTGTTTGATTTCTTGGTTGCAAGATGGTTTACCACAAGACTAGGGGGAGCTGGCAGCCACGGTTTATAGCTGGGTCTTTCTTTTTTTGATCAGCAATTTTTGAATTTATTAAAAACCAAGTTTTCGAAAAGAAAACCAAGGTCAAGGGATTTTCCCTCCAAAACAAATACAATTTTCCAACCAAAACATAACCACCATCGGTTACTTGCTTGTCAAGCTACCCAACTAACATTTGAAGATAAGAAACTTGCACCCCAAGCTATATCAAAACAAAAGACAAAAAACCCAAGTAATGCATCTAAACCCCCCTTCCATAACTTTGTTGCAATGATCTTTGGCATGTTAGCACCCTTGACAGCACCCTTGTTAGCACCACAATCATCCAACCACAGCTGCATCAGGTAATCTTCCAAATATCAGCCACAGCTGCAGTAAAGCAACTTATGAAACCAGAAATTAGCCATTCCCCATATTGCAGACATTAACACATTCAAAAACCCATCTGCATAAATAGTGAAAACCCAACTCCTCCCCAGACTTTAGTTGTTGGCAAAAGACTCAGCAGTTACAACCTGCAGGAGTAACAACCTAAAGGAATCTAACACAGACAACACCCTCACCTAAAACCTAAAACCCCACTCAAGAGATAAAAAGGGAAAGAGAAAGGCCAAGAACCCCCACTCCAAACTGCACAATAGAACAACCCAATGACCCTCAACTAACCTTACCATCCTAGATCTCACCCCCAACCCTCCCAAACCCAGTCCCTTCCCCCAACCCAAATTTAAAAAACCAACCAACACAATATGGAAAGGCCATAGATGACCAGTTAATGCAGCAGCTCAGGCCTGAGAATCCTCCCAACAGGAGATTTAGACTTCTTTAGTATGCAACATCCTGGATTGTTTATCCACTCCAAAAAAGAGAAAAAAGTTGATCTCTTAGAGCAGGCCCAACTCAACTGATAGACATCATTTTGAATATGTTGAACCACTTCTTCAGGACTGAATAATAATTGATTAAAGACCATATTATTTCTGCACAACCAAATTCTCCACAAGGTGAAGAATACTACAAATCTTCATGGTGATTGAGAAGAAAATGATCCAAGGGACTTCCAAGATATGAACCAGAGCTTGATATCTTCTGGACAAGCTGTTTTGACCCCCCACCAATCCAAGATCAAAGTCCATATGGACCAGGAGATACAACATCCAAGGAAAAGATGATCTAGCTCCTCAGGTTGCTCATTGCAGAGAGGACACCATATGTTTGTGGAAAAAATTCCCCTGCTGAGAAGGAAGCACTTGGTAGAAACTTCTTGTAAACACAAAAGCCAAACAAAAGAAGCTATTTTTAGGGGTAATTTAGGTTCCCATAATAAAGCTGGCCAGATTAGATCTTCCTCAGAAGCATTGTCTAGATACTGATACATCTTGTGAACTGAAAATCCTTTGTTGTCAATCACCCAATCTACCTTGTCTTCCTCAATACTTAAAGGAGGCAAAGAATTTAATTTGTCACATAAAATGTGGAAAGTATCTTCCTCCCACCCTCTCAGTTCTCTTCTGAAAATTAATACCCAACCCCCTTCCAGCCACACTTGAGACACTCTAGCCTTCTTCTGATAACTGAGATGATATAGTCTCTGAAACAAAGCTTTAAGTGGAACATCAGTCACCCAAAGATCCTCCCAAAATAGCACTGATCTCCCAGAGTTGATAGTCCAGTGAAGTCCCACAGCCCCAAATGCAGCTGCAAATCTTGGATATTCTAATATAGAGCCCACATGCCTCAGAAAACTCTGATTAGTTCCTAGCATAAATTTTGATAAATCCCAAGCTGAAGGATCCCAACCATATTTAGAACAAAGTAGTGTTTTCCATAGTGAATCATGTTCAAGTGCAAACCTCCACCACCACTTGGAAAGTAATGCCATGTTCATAACCTCCAATTTCAAAATCCCCAGGCCACCAGCACTCTTAGGTTTGCAGATGTTCTCCCACCTTACTTTATGCAGTGATTTTTTGTTCAATTTTCCACTCCACAGAAACTGTTTTTGCCATTTGTCCATCTCCTTTATAACACTTTTAGGAGCCTTATACAAGGACATATACTACAATGGGAGATAACTGAGTGAGGATTTAATGAGAGTAATTCTCCCACCCAAAGATTTCTTCTTGGCTTGCCAAAGACTCAAATTGTTTTTGAATTTGTTGATCACATGCTCCCAAGTTTTTGCTCTTCTAGGATTAGCCCCTAACTTAAAACCCAAGTAATCAAAAGGCAATTGCATTGAGCTGCACCCTAAAATGTCAGTTACCTCTTCAGTGCTCATGACAGAAGGATTCATCAGTAGAACTTTGGACTTATTGAAATTTATCTTCAATCCAGTTGCTGATTGAAGGCACTTGAGAGTGTGCTTCAAGTTAATTGCTTGTTGCCTCCCAGCTTGTATAAAAAGTAGGGTGTCATCAGCAAATTGAAGATGAGTGATCTCAGGCCCTTGATCACTACATTTAACCCAGAGAACGTATTTGATGTAGACCCTTTTATCATCAACTGGTGTAGGCTCTCAGCTACCAATGCAAATAATAAAGGAGAGAGTGAGCAGCCTTGTCTAAGACCCCTCTTAAGTGGAAAATCAGCTGAAGGTGACCCATTTATCAGCACAGATGTCCAGGCCTCAATACACACAGAGATCCAATGCTTCCAAGTATCTCCAAAACCCATAATAGTCATTATATTCATCAATGCTCCTCAATGGATATGATCATAAGCTTTTTCAAAATCCAGTTTGAGTACAATAACCTCTTCCCCCACTTTTTTGATATGATGAATGAGTTCAGTTGCAATGAGAACCCCATCCATGATTTGCCTGCCAGCAATAAAACCAGTTTGAGTATCATGTACCAGCCCATTCATCCAAGGCTTGAGTCTTACAGCTAAAACTTTGGAGAAAATTTTGTAGATACTATGTATAAGACTGATGGGCCTAAAATCATCAAAAGCCAAAGGGGCATTATTTTTTGGGATAAGAGTTATGAAAGATGAATTCAACCCCTTCCCCAACTGTCCTCCCTTGTGAAAGTGATCAAACACATCCAAGATATCTTTTTTAACCACCTCCCAACAAGTGTGATAAAAAAGCATTGTAAATCCATCAGGGCCAGGTGATTTATCACCATTGCAGGCCTGCATAGCACCCAGGATCTCAGCTTCAGTAAATGGAGTTTCCAATTGATTGCCATGTAGCAAAGTAATGGCTTTAAAAGGTAAACTTGTGAGATCCAAACAGACAGAGGATGGTCCTTGGAATCTCTTAGCAAAATGAACTGAGGCAGCCTGTTTTATTTGTGCAGGATCTTCAAATACAACTCCTTCTTCAATACCAAAAATTTTCAATCTAGCTTGATTAATTTTGGCTACAATGTGGTAATTTTTGGAGCACCTGTCCCCATCAATGAACCATTTTTGCCTAGCCTTTTGACACCAGATTTTGGCTTGTGTTTTGAATTTCTGAATAAGCCTGGCATTCAACAGGGCCCTATGAGAGATCTCCTCAGGAAATAGACCTCTAACCTCAAATAAATCATCCAAAACCCCAATCTCCTGTTTGATCTTTTCAATATGAGAGTCTAACCACCCAAAGACAGACCTATTCCAAGTCCTATAGAAAGCTTTTAGTGATTTAAGCTTGAACCATAATTTGTAAGTAGGAGAACCTCCAATGTGAATACTCTCCCAATGCACTTTGGTATGCTGATAAAACAAAGGATGTGTGACCCAAGCATTGATAAATTTGAAAGGCCTAGGCCCCCAATCCACCACAGGATTAGTTAAAAGAATAGGTTTATGATCAGAGATTGTTGAACAAAGCCAAAAAGGCAGTTGAGACTAAAAATCTATCAATCCTTGAGGCCATATTCCTAGTATTGAACCAAGTGAATTTTCCCCCAGCCAAATGCAAGTCCACTAACCCTTGATCAGCCACAAAACTCCTGAAAACCCTCAAACTGGTGGATGAATAATTGGAACCAGTCTTCTCCCCAAGATCAAGTATTGCATTGAAATCACCTACCACCAGTAGATTATTATGTAAAGACTGAGCCACTTCTCCAACCTCATCCCAAAGGGTTGTCCTAGCACTGACAGAGCATGGAGCATAAATGTTTATCACAGAAATATTTATATTCAAAGGTAAGTAGCAACCAGTCCAGTAGATAGCATGATCATCACGGAAATTTTGATGCATCTCAAAGACATCTGTATCCCACAAAGTGAATAAGCCCCCAGAAGCCCCAATTGATGGACTGCAAATACCCTCCCAAGTTGAACTAAGACGACAAGAGGAGATAAAGAAAACAGTCAAATTTGCTAACTTGGTCTCTTGAATTAAAACCATTGCTACCAGTTGCTTGGAACACACGTTTCGAATGGCTCTCCTCTTTTGTCTTGAAGAGGCCCCTCGAATGTTCCAAGAAATAAACCTCATGGTGAAGAGAGTCTGAGGGGGGCAATTGACCTTCCCACCTCTAAACCATCATCCTCAAGATCCTCCAAATCACAGTACTCATCTTCAGTGTTGGTGTCCAATTCCACAGAGTGATTAACCTCCTGATCAAGATTGTCAAATTGCTCAGCTACCAAATCATCAGATAAATAAGCCTTTAACCCAAGTGCTTTGCATTACTCAAGTGTTCCAGCCCCTCCTTGATCAAAATTTTGTCTGATAGTATCACTCCTCTTCTTAGTAACTGGTCTGAGTTTAGCCACAATGGATTTGGCCTTGGACCTTGTGTTATAAGCTACTAACTCAGCACCCTTCCCTTTTTTCTTGTTCAAAAAACCTTTGTTGCCAGGTGTATTGTTTAGAACTCTATTAGGAGTTAAAAATGATTTTGAAACTTCATTTCCCTCCAAAACCGAGTAATTAGGCAAAGTAGCCTGCTTTATGGGCCCCAAAACTGCAGCAAAAGAGGAGGAACTTCCAATCTCATTAATACCACCCCCAACCCAATGAAGTCAATTGTCCTTGCATCTCCCTAACTGTCGCTTCAATCAAAGGGCCTGGAGAAGTTATTCCTAGTTCCAACAGTGGTAAGGTGCTAACTATCTCAGCAATTTTGGTCGAAACAGTCACCAAAGTGGTTGAGTTTTCTTCACCCAAAGAATCTTGAACAATTAAGATTTCTTTGGAGGTAGGTGTAGCCAATGATAGATCATCAATATTGGCTCCCAAATTCAAGGAAGGAATGGGAATGTCTGTTTGTT
This sequence comes from Erodium maritimum, assembly GCA_963921825.1. Taxonomy (NCBI): domain Eukaryota; kingdom Viridiplantae; phylum Streptophyta; class Magnoliopsida; order Geraniales; family Geraniaceae; genus Erodium; species Erodium maritimum. The sequence continues at coordinate 45,399,632 of OY997588.1, read as the reverse complement.
TAGCCCCATGCACATTAATTTCTTCCACCAAACCTTCGACCAAACCAGAACCAACCTCAGGCTCAACAGCAGCTAGCAACACCTCCACCTCATTATAAGCTCTCAAAACACCTTCACTACAATGCTCACTTCAAGAATTAGTAGCCACAATCTCTTGGGAGGAATCTTTGTATGAGCTAGAGGACTCTGAAGTGGAAAGATCAGAAGCCACAAAGGTCACTTGTGGCACCACAGAGCTTTCAACTGAGCTGACCATGATATTGTATACCTTGTCTTCTAACATGAGACCAGATTCCTTATACACCCTTGGAAATTCAGTAGAATGCATTAAAACAAAACCCACCCCCAAAGAAGAACCCACCAAGGTTTGAGGATGGATCCAAACCACAGAGCCAAGATCTTCGCAAATGACTTCCAAGGTCTCTGAACACCATCCCAAAATGGGAATGCCATGAAGTGCGACCCAGGTAAATTTTCCTCCCTCTCTACAAAGATGAACCTTGTCCACCAGCACAGTCATCCAACTCCTCAACCATTCAGCATCTTCTTTGGGAGCATCTTTTTCCACTTGTTCCTGTGGGAAATACAAGAGAACCACTCTGTTTCCCAGGGATTTAATGCAAATTTGATCATCTCTTTCAGCTTGAAAGTCTTCCATGATCATCTCCAGTGAATAATCTTTGTTTAGTACCGCCAAATGTCCCTTCTCCAGCCAAGTTCTGTATTCCTCAGCCACTTTTCCTTCAGGAAAAGTCACATGTGATTGCTGTTTCGACTCAGCTCGACCCCGTGCTTCTGGACCAGTGCGATTATCCTTCCTCTTCTAGCTGAGATTATTTCCGAACCTTTGAGGTCTTCTATCCCAAGCAATGGCAACAAACAACCTGAATCCTTTGAGCACATAACCATTGAAGATCTCAATACCTTTCTCCCTCGCTTCCTCAAAGGTAAATGTCACAAAGCCAAACCACTTTCCCCGGCTATTTGGGTTGATCGGAGTTACCACATTCACAATCTCACCACACTCTAAGAACAAATTCTTGAGCCACTAACTGGAAGTTCTGGGCGGTAGGTTGTGAACAAACACTTTAAAATGTGAAGCTCGCCCTTCAAATTGATCAGTTAATAATGCGAATCGGTTTTGTGATGCTATGATTACCGAGTCCAGCCTTCGACCAGAAGCAAGCCCAGGGACAGAGATGTTTTCAAAACCTGGAGGAGGGCCCGTCGCCGACGAAGACACCATGATTTAAACACTTCGGCAAAGAACCTTGAATTCAAAAGAGAGAAACCCAAAGAATGGTGGTCCGATGCCTACTACTGAAGCATCATGGACACAACACCAATTCCTCAGTTCCACAGCAAATCGAAGGAGGAATAGCTGGGTCTTTTTTGTCCACGAATATGTAATAGCTTTGGTTTGATTATGTGAATTTCACTAATATTATATAATTTTTAGTATGATTCTTATGGGTTTGTCATAAACAATGTGATTATCAAGTTCGTTTGCTTCGAGAGCTTCTCTCTCTAACCCTTGCTTCTCGCCTCCTCTCAGACCGAAACCCTTCCCTCGCTGGCGGCTCTCTGGTCCTCTTGACCGGGGAACTGCCGGTGATGGCTCTCCCACTCTCCCTCCCTTAGCTTTCACCTCTCTCTCCTCTTTCTTTCGTTTTCCCCTTCCCTTTCCCACCGCTTCACACCTTCCCTGACCGGTTCGCTTCAGATCTACACCTCTGGGTTTCATCGACGGTGCGTGTCATTCTTCCAGGACACTTTGTCTCCAGAGATCGATGGATTTGGTGTTGGCCACCATCGATTTTGTGGCACGGGGTGGATTCGGTCGACGGAAACGGGGGCCGTCTCTGTCGCTGACCCTTGTAGCGTTAGATTTACGGCGAACTCGCCGGTTCTAGGTCGCTTCACTTCTCCCTCGTGCTCCCTTTCCCTTCCCTTGCCTCTTAGCTTTCCTTTGCTATCCCATTCTTCAGTACCTCAAGATCTTTGTTTGCTTCAGATCTGGAGGTCGGTGGCTTTTCCCTCTGGGTAGGGAGGGTTGGGGCTTCTCGACCTGACCGTGGGACGATTTTCCCACTTTTGGTGCAGATTTTCGCAGGTTGGGCCTCGCCTGCTACTGCGGTGGTTACTCTTCTTCTAACACTTCTCAGATCTCGTCGGCCGGCTTCTGATTCAACGTGGGACACTTTCTTCAACTTCGCCGGTAAAGATTGCTGGGGATTGGGTCTGTCTCGTCACTCCCGGACGCTGCACGCGAGGTTTGTCCTACTACCTTTGTCTCCCTTCTCCCCTTTTGGTCTGGGCGGGTCTCCTTCTCTGACCATGTTTGGTGGAGAATCGATACTCGTGTCCGAGGTCGATGTTATGGCCGTTGTGCCTCTGCTATAGACCTGCTGAGATCGAATTGGGACCTTCTCTACCGATTTAGTGTTGGCCATTGGTGTGCCGGGGGCACTGTTTCCTAGTGAGTTTGGAGGGGGACATTTGGGGGTGGTGCTACTGAAGGGTTGATTTGTTTTGTTGCTTTGGAGTAGAGTTCTTGCTTGCTGATTGGAGGTTCTGTTGGTTTCTTCCCCGCCGGTTTGGTTTCTGAGATCGCTTCACTTGTGATTCTGGAGGGATTTAGTTAAGTGCTGTTTTTTTTTTGTATTGTTGTACTTGTTTTATTCATCCCTTGTTGGCTAGTGGTGTTCTAATACTTCCAATCTAGTTTGTAGACTGTGTTGTTTGCCCCAGCGTGGGTGGTTTAGGAGACATACCCCTTTCAACTAGGACCCTTATGTAAGGATTCCTTTGTTTGTATGTATCTCTTTCGAGGGTTTACCCTTGGCCATGCTCTTCACTTTGAAGGCTTGGTTTTTATAAAAAAAAAATATGCTAATCAAATTTTTTTGTATGGGTTTGATCCAAAATTCATAGAACACTGACTACAATATTTCTGTAATCGATAGGGTAGAATTCTGTAATTGATAAGGTACAATGTAACTGATAGGGTAGATTTATGTGATGTTAGGTAACTCTGGAATTACATAGCTTTCTGTATAAAGATATGTATCTACGAATGTAAATTTCTATAACATTTGATATATAGTTCTAGAAAAAGTTTATTTATGTAACATTATTAAATTTTGAAGTACTCGATTTAAAAACTATAACATCGATATAGACTTTATGTTTAAATTTTTTAAATATTGTACATATTATTCTGTAACATGTACGAAATTTTGAAAACGTTTGAAATTTTAAACTAAAAAGTATAATAATAAAATTTTGAAGTTATTTTAAAAATAAAATATGAAAAAAAAATCAGATCAAGAGTAAAAAAAAATTTGCAGTAATTTTTTAAGGGATATTGAATTACTAGACTATCCTTTTGTTAATAATTCTATTTAATTTGTATATAATTGTGGCTTAAAATCTAGAACCATTGGATTTCAAAATTTAATGGCCTGAATTTGGATACAAGTAACAAAATGAGTGTTGGTAACGTGTGAATGTGCCCCTATGTAGGTACATATATATATGCTTGCAATCAGGTGTGAACTAGCTGCTACGGTGTGAACCTACTAACTCGCAAAAAACAGTATATGCAGTTGGAGAAAATAACAGCTCCGGTTTGAGTTGAATATTTTCAGACAAAAAATTTCTTAAACCAGATACGTTATTTTCTCAAACTATATTTTTTTAAAGTAAAATGTTGTTTTCTCAAACTTTTTTTTCCTCAAACTGGGATACTATTTTCTCAAACCATGTTCGCTATTTTCTCAAACCAGATTTGAGGTTCGCATGTTCACACCGTAAGGGAGGTTCGCACGTGATTGTCTCTCTTTATATGTGATAACATTCAGGTACAAACTAATATCTTTCGTACAATATACAAACTATCGATCTGGGCCCCTGGACTTTGGAATCAAAGGCCCGGGTTTAAACAAAATCTTTAATGAATTTGTCATTAATGCATATCTTTGTAATTAATTTCGTAATCAATCACACCCCCAGAATTTCGGTGGTCGTTCGATCCCCTAAATCAGTGGGTCAAATTAGTTTGTATTTCTCACCTGAATTTTTGTTTGTATCTGAAAGTTCTCCTATGTATATAGAGGCACAATGTATTGTAAATGAGTCTTATAATGTAAAATGTAAATAAATATTAGCCATATGATTTGTTTAGATGGAAGGATAAGATCAAAACACTCATTAATGGGACAAACGTAAATATAAAGAAATTTAAATCTATTAAAGACATTTATATGGAAAGGGTAAATATGATTTTTTGTACTGTAAATATAATTTTTTTACTTTTCAAAATGTTTTTTAATAATTATTTTTAATCCTAAATATTATTTTTAATATTTTATTATTTATCACGAATTTTTTCTAATATTCTATTTTTATTCTAAATGATATTACATAATTTATAGTTGATGTTACAGAATTTTACAGTTGATGTTACAGAATTTAAAAATTGATGTTACGGAATTTAAACATCAATATTACAAGATTTAGAAATTGATGTTACAAAATGTAGAAATTAATGCTACACATATTGCTGCACAAATTTGATCTCAAAAACCTAACCAAACAAAAATTACATACACATTACAAAACATATAATTACCGAATAGAAAATCAAATTGCTTGGGCTCTTCATATCTTTTGGCAATACTTTCACTACACCAAAAGCTTACATCAGCGACCAAAATATTTGGTCGTTGTTGTAACTACTTTGGTCGCGGTTGAAACTTGCCGACCGAACGCTTGGTCTCCCTTTTTTTATAAGCTCGAAAATTTTATTAAGTAAAAACCCCATTCCAAGAAGGAAAGGAGAAATGAGAACAACGATAACCACGGAACTCATACAATGAGCTAAGGGCTAATGCCCGAAAAAACAAAAAACAGGAGGTAAAGAAGCCCCAATCACCAAACAGGCGTCCCACCGAGACCAATGAACAATGACTCATGTTAGACAGGTGAATCCTCTGGTCTCAAAGAGACTAAGTGATCCGTGCCCCTACACTCTAAAAGTAGATCGGCCCTTAACGTCCCCCCGGATGAGCACAAATCGGACCTCAGTGGGAAACAGGCGAAACCTGAGAGGAATTGAGAACTCCTAAACCCCTGAAAAAACAAAACCAAAACATAATGGCCAAACATAAACGCAAAAACAGCCACTAAAGAGCCGACCCAACCCTCCTCGGCCGAATACACCAACCCGGCTTCCTACACCAATCCACAAATGAGAAACCAGATCTCATACACTGAGATTGCCACATAATAACGTACGAGTGATTCTGAATCTTTTCAAAAAGTACATCCCCCAATTCCATCACCTGATTAAAAACCGCTGCATTCCTCAATAACCAAAGATGCCAAATAGTCACATAGCAGACCCGAATCCACACCTTCCAAAAACGATGTGAACCCACACTTCTCCACATTACCACCACATCCGCCATAGTCCGTGGCATAACCCAAACCAAGCCCCTCAGTCAAAAACTCTACCCCATATCCACCACGCAACAGAACAGTGCAAAAGAATATGATAAGTGGTTTCCATAAAAGACTTGCATAATGGACAAAACATTTGGTTAAGAGTAAAATACATACCCCTCTCCTCCAAGAAAATAGACGTAAGTAATGCATTCTGAACCGTTAACCAAATGAGTACATTGTGTTTAGTGGTATACCTGCCACCCATAAAACTCTAGCCCAAGGCTTCGGCTCAACCAACTCCTCCCCCATCAACAACGAATAGGCTTCAGAAAGTGTAAATCCAGATGAGGATTTTCTCCATAATAAAACGTCATAAAGATCAGGTGAAAGAACACAATCCTCTATGCACTCAAATAAGGCCGATACCTCATCTCTTTCCATGCGCCCACGGGTATGACGAAAGGAGACCGACCACCCCTGTCCACTCTAATAATCAGCAACAACTCCCCCTTGTTAGCTTCCCTCATATATGCTAACGGGAACCGAGCCCTCAAGGTAACATCTCCAACCCAGACATCATCACAAAATGAAATGTCCACTCCTCTTCCCAGGTTCCATGAAAGTCCCTGATTGCCAAACAAGCTAGAAAAGAGAGGATCAGTATCAAGGTCCATAATGTGACTAAATAGATAACAGTTCCCGGAATTATCTAAACGAGTCAAATCCCACTCAGTCACTTCCCAACCCATCCTCAAACAAATTAATACCTTCCACAGAGAAACTTTGGTAGTTGCAAACCGCCACCACCATTTAGCTAACAAAGCCAAATTCATAGTTTCCAACCTACGTAGGCCGAGTCTTCCCAAGTGTTTAGGTCGGCACACCAAACTCCATCTCACCTTATTCAAAACCCTTCCATCACCTCCATTACGCCATAAAAAATTTCTCTGTATTGCCTCTAGAGCTCTGATTACCCCTTTAGGCGCTTTGAATAAGGACATAAAAAACAAAGGTAACCCAGATAATGTAGATTGGATTAAAGTAATTCTACCAGCCATTGATAAGTATTTAGCATGCCATAAATCCAAAGCTGGGTGGTACTTATTGATCACAGGCTCCTATGTCGCTAGCCACTTAGGGGATGCTCCAAGAGGGAAGCCCAAATATGTCATAGGAAACGACCCAGAATCACAGCAAAGAACCCTGCTGACTTCCTCTGCTGACAAAACCGAAGCATTCATTACAATTGCTTTCGATTTTGCAAAATTCACCTTTAAACCTGAAACCAGCTGGAAACCTTTGAGGTCAGATTTCAACAATATCAATTCATCCAAAGAGCCACGAAAGAAAAGCAATGTGTCATCATCAAACTGAAAATGAGTAACAGAGAAAGTGGAGCTGCCAATATTCACCCCACAAAAATACCCAGCTTCTTTGCCAGCCTCTAAATACTGATGGAGTCCTTCTGCAGCAATCAAGAACAAAAATGGAGATAACGGGCAGCCTTGACGAATTCCATTCACCATTTTAAATCCCGAGAAGGAACACCATTAACCAATACAGAAAGGTGGGCTCGCATACAAGAAGCAATCCATTTCCTCCATCTTCTGCCAAAATTCATCTGTACAAAGACTTCCTCAAGGTAACACCACTGCACTAAATCATAAGCCTTCTCGAAGTCCAGTTTCAAAATCACTGTCTCCAATCTTGATTTCTTCACCAACTGAATAATTTCTGAGGCAATAAGAACTCCATCAATCAGTTGCCTCCCCGCTACAAATCCACTCTGATTATCACTAATCAGATCACCAATAACAATCTTCAGTCTGTTGGCCAAAACCTTAGCCAAAATCTTGTACGAACTCGAAATAAGACTAATCGGTCTATACTCTCCAAAAGATCCAGCTTGTGCATGCTTGGGAATCAAAGTGATAAAAGTAGAATTCAATCCCTTACCCAGAGAACTCGAATGATAGAACTCATCGAAAAAACGTTTCACATCTTCTTTTATAATTTCCCATGCTACCTTAAAGAATTTTAAGGTGACCCCATCTGGCCCCGGGGACTTCTCACTGCTGTAGTCACTAATAGCCTTTTCAATTTCCACCACCGAAAAGGGCTGTTTAATAGTAGTTCGTTGATCATATGATAACACCTTAAAAGGTAAAGGAGGCAAAGTACACCGATCAGGAAAGGGGTTGCAGAAACGCTGCTCAAAATGACATGCCGCCTCTTCCAGTATTTCGGCCGGCTCTGAAAGTACACGATCTCCAATCCTAATTTTAGACAACCGATTCCTGTGAGCTCGAAAATTGGCAATTCTATGAAAGAACCGCGTGCATCTATCACCACATAGAAACCAAGACATCCGAGCCTTCTGGCGCCAAATTCTGTCTCAGATCTTTTGTTCTAATATCAAGACTGCCCGTAGCCAAGATCGACGGCTCACCTCAGAACCTGACAAGCTTCTCTCTTCCTGAATCTTGTCCAAAGCATCAATCTCAGCAACCAAAAGTTTCACCTTCTCCTCCACATTGCCAAATACATTCTTGTTCCAAGTCTGCAAATCCATTCGCAGGGATCTCAACTTGAAGAAAAGGCTATAGCTGGCCGAAACATGATCATCATAAGTAGACCAGGAAGATTGTACCGCTTCCAAAAATTTGGGATGGTCTACCCATGCATTCATAAACTTTATTGGTCTGGCTCCCTACACTGCTTCGTCCACCTTCAGGAGTAATGTTCTATGATCATATAAAGACCTTGGCAACGCAACCTGAGTCATAGGACTAAACACAGATAAAAATTATGCGGAAACCTAAAATCTGTCAATACGAGAAACTTTGTCAGCAGAATGAAACCAAGTGAATTGAGATCCTGATAAAGGAAGGTCAAGAAGATCCATTCCCGAAACAAAATCCCGAAAAGCCCTAATATCCGCCTGGGCAGAAAAAACAGTTACGTCGTTCATCTGCAGACAAAACAACATTAAAATCCCTAGCACAGACATTAATCTCAGCAATTATACCACAATGCGATAGCAATTCCTCCCACAAATCTCTTCTAGCCCGAGAACCATTGGGTGCATAAACATTTATCATAGACATTCTCACATTAGCAGAAACACACAACCCAGTCCAAATAGAAGCATTATGTACAAGTATAACTGATTCCATAATAAAACTGCTATCTTGCCACAAACTGAGCACCCCACATGCTGAACCTACAGGAGGGATATAATGAAAACTCCACCCTCCGTGTAAACCCACACTTCTTAAAAACGCATAATCAACCACCGCCACCTTTACTTCCTGAAGCATAATAAAAATAGGCCTATGTTTCATTATCACATCCCTCAGATATCTACGTTTCTGAGAGGAATTGAGCCCCCTCACATTCCATGAAAGGGCCCTCATCACAATTCACATGTGTGTAACGCCTTCGAGAGAATCAGAGGGCTCGGTGTCCAAACAAATCAGTTCATCACCAGACGCATTACAATCTACTACACCATTTTCCAATCCAAGACCAGAATCAACAACTTTACCAGCATTTTTTAGTTTCCGTAATTTCTGTAATTATAGATTACGAATAACAGACCAAGCATCCTTTTTTACAGCGGGATTAAGTACATGAAAATACGAATTACTAACCCCTTTAGCACGTTCTCGATCTAGGGAGCGTGTTCTGGACCCTGTTTGTATTGTATAAGTTGAATTGTCTGTAGAACCGGCCGGGGTAACTGGAGAAACAGGCTGCCGTGATCTACAAGTCACGTTTCCTCTCTTTGGTGTTCGCTCATGAGCTGCTGATAACGGGGGGAGTTGAGTCGGGTCTGCCAAAGTAGAGTTTGCAACACAAACGACACCGTTCGCTTCTACTTGAATCGCAACTTGCTCTTCTGAATTGCGTTTGTCCAAGTCGATCGAATATTTAGAATTCTATCCCACATCTGACTCTAACTCTGAAGAGGTCAATGGGCTTTTTGGGCTTATAATTGATAAGTGATTCAAAAACACTTCTGCATCCTGAAAATCCGACTTGGAATCGCTATCTCTACTGCCTGGTAAGTCGCGTTCCATCTCACACACAGGAGAACCCGGTACTTCTGTAACCTCAGTAAGAGACAACTTAGAGGTTCCTTCTCCTAAATTGAGCTGAAAATTCTGTGGAATAACAACATCATCCGAAAAACGCAGCAAAACATAATAACGTACTAACAAATCAACACAATTGGGTATAGCAATCACTGATACCACACAACCGAGATGCTGAAAAACGTGTTCCATCATTGCCTTGTCCGAGCAATAATACGGTACTCCACCCACTTCAAACCAACTTCAGTTCTCCCCTTTTAACACCAGACCGCCCTCTAAACTCAGCACATTAAACCAGGTTGTAAACCACCGCCATTCGGTTTCACGGAGCATTGAAGCGAACAACACATCCCAGCAAAGTAACAAGTAAAAGTTTGAGGAAATACAACGAACCTCCATACCTTTAGCTCCACACAACTCCATTTCCTCTTTAACATGCTCCAGATCATAACCAGCACGAAGGGATACAATGGCCCCTTGTTTGATGCGATCAACTTCATCCCCACGCAGCAACACATTGCCACGAACCCTTGTAATTGCTGGTCGAGACTCCATAATCTCCGGTTGTTTGGGCCGCCAAACCGTACGTCTCCGAGCATCGAATTTTCCTCCAGCCTCCATCCAATCCAAGGCAACAAACAGAATGTATCCCTTGACCTTCTTCCCGTTTTGACTATCGATCAATTTCGCAGCTTCTTCTCGGGATCGCACATAAGCAAATCCAAAGCATTTACCAGTCCGATTAGGACGTTTAACAACCAGGGATTTTGCCAAAGGAACCACACTGCCAAAATATGAATCAAACCATGCATGTGTCGTTCCAAATGGTATATTACTGATAAACACCTTAATTAGCCGATTTGTCGCGCCGGAACCTTCAAAACCTCCACGCCTATCCTCGCCTGAGGGAATTCGTCGGCCACGACGGCCACCATCCTCCCGGCCATAACCTGAATCGCGTGTCCGAGCTCCATCAACAACCACCGCCGCTGACGTCGACCCCTCTCCCCTCATCGCTTTTTGACCGAAAGTTAGTATTTTTTCAATCTCTTTTGCTGTTGGGTCTCCCTTGAATGGTCGTTCTTGTTAACATTTTTTCTCGCATTTGCGATTAAATGCCTTTTGGTCGCTGTTGAATATTCAACTGCGACTGAAATTACTGAACGCTAATAAAACATCAAATTGGTCGTTGTTGAATATTCAACAACGGCCAAATTATTCATTCATTGATGAATATTCAACAACGACCAAAAGAATTGGACTGTAATTGATCATCAAATTTAGTCGTTGTTTACCAGATTTAAAAAAAATTATTGTGCACCCTATCGTGCAATGCATTCAAATGACTTTGAAAATAAAAAAACATCACAACAAAAACAGTCGATATTCTTCATAACCAAATAATAAATTATCCGTAAAGTCAAATAATACAAAGTTTCAATCACTACAAAGTCACCGCAAGAAGAATTTGGGACTTTTCCCATTCTATGACTTTCTTCTCTAGCATTGGGTGCGTGTTGTCCATATTTTGCTTTAATAATTCCCTTCAGTGTATGATAAACTGTATCCAAAATGAAGACATTTATATATTCCCTCTAATAATGCCGATTGCTTACTCCGGATATATATATATAGGAAGCTTAGAAGAAATTTTATGGGCATAACAAAGCATTTCAATTACCCAAGAGAAATATACTCTAGCTACATGATACATCAGCAAAACATGAAAACGTACATCAAACAAAATAACCACCACTACGGTATAATAACAAGTCATTTCCTCTTTTCAAATTGGAAGATCTGATTTGTTTTCTTCAAGTTGTCATTCAAGTCCAGGTGTGTAAGTGGTGCAGGAGCATTTTTCTTCCGCTGTGCATTTGCGGGACAAGATTTAAATCTCAATGCGCCTACAAGCCCACTAATGACACTGTAGCATCTTCAACACATTTAACATTCAATCGCAAGATCTTCAAGGAAAAGCAACTGCTGAAGAACAACTGAGATCAACAACGCCAACTGAGTCTCTTACATAGTGTAGTGTCCGGGATGATAGACAAAAAATCATCGGACCACCATTGCAGCTTCTACATTTAATCCATTCACGACAGTAACAACTACAAATTCTGTCAAGGATCATCTCTGTATTTGATCTTCTCTCTCTGATTTATTCTACACAGGCTTCTCTTAATTTATTTAACAACATGGAAGGACATTATGGAGCAGCTCTTTCTGCTCAAGAACAAAGTGGATCTGGAGAGCATCAACATGGAAGGCCCTCTGCTCTGATCTCTGCTCAGTCACCACCTACACACACTTCACCCACCAGAAAAGGTTTCAAAAGGCTTTGGAAAAAGAAAAGAGCATTATCAATCTCCTTTTCAGACAAAACTCAACAATATTCTCCAGGAGGAAAGACCAAATGGCTAGATGGCCAGAAAATGTTCTATGACAAACACTTCCAACCTCTAAACTCTGATACTGATCAAACCCCAAACTTGGAGGAAAGGGGAAGACTTCATTTAAGAGAAGATGTTGGTTTGGATGGACGAAAGCTTAAGCTCAAAGCTGATGTTGGTTATATCCCACAACCTCAAGAATCTTCCTTCATGGGTTATCCTCCACCAGGGTTTGAAAAGGTAACTCCAATTCAACAAGACAAAGGGCTATACACAGGCTTTGTTTGCAACATTCCTCCTGGTTTGGATAAGGACTGGCTGGAGCATTTTTTTGGTTATGAAAGAGGGTTCTACAAAGCTCAGATGGCTCATGCTCCAAATAGGAGGGGGAAAATTTTTGGCTTCATTTTCTTCAACAATCTCACATCTCTGGAGGCAACAATTCATAAGTTCAATGGGTATTATGAAAGAAACTACAAACTCTTTGTAGCAAGAGCGTGGTACATGAACAAGGGACATGAGCAGGAGAAGACAATTACAGAAGGATCACTTGACATTCTTTTAACCTCTCAAGACTTCAAACACAGAGGTTCTATAGTCACCAAAAATGAAGTGGTACTGAGACAAGGCCAATTAGCAATAACTCATTTGAACCTATCTGTTGAAGTCATACAAAGAGAAATTGCCTTAGAAGGAGTCTATGAGTTACAAATCAAATCTTTAGGACACAAGGTAGCTCTGGTTTACTGTCCTGATGAAATATATGGAGAGGAAATTATGAAAGAAGACAAGAACTGGTTACAGAAGTGGTTTACTTTCACTCCAAATTTCAACTTTCTCTGTGACAAGGGGGGAAGCTTCTTATGGACTGCTATCCATGGCTTGCCTTACCAAGGATGGAGTGATGAATCATTTCAGGCTGCAGTAGTGGACAGAGGAACAATGATTTATTCTCATCCCATTTCAAAAGCTGATACATATATAGACATAGCATATGTTCTAATTCACTCCTACAACCTCCTTGCTTTTTCAGAGGAAACACAAATCTATTTGGGAAACAAACCATATAAGCTTTGGATCAATTCAATCAAACCAGAAGATCTCCCTCTCTTTTCTAGTACTTCAACAACCACTGACTCAGATGGATCAAGTAGTTATGAAGATGACTCAAAAAATGATTCAGAAGAGATGTCCTCTGAATTTGGGATTTCACTCTCAGATGATCCTATACAAGGGGAGAATTTATCACAAAAGCTACAACTCTTATCTCCAATCATAGAAGACAGTCCTTTAATGGTAGAGGATTCATTAATAGTGGTGGATTAAGACACTGCAAAGAAGCATTTACTCCATTCTGCTGCAGACACAAACATTCCTCTACAGTCCCCATCTAACACTCAAAGAGATCTCAGAATTAATTCTCCTTTGCTTCTGTTGGCAGCAGCTACTCCTTCATCCCCCTTGGACAATGCAGTGGTTGAAGACACTAACAAAACCCCAGATAATGAAGAAGAAGGCATTCCATTAACCTTTTGCACAGAAAAGGCTCACACAGCTTTGGTAGATACAACAATCTCCACAGTAGCAGTTCATAACACTGAGAAGGCAACATCAATCTCCACTGTATTTGTTCACAACATTGAGAATACAACCAAGGTCCATCTCTCCAAAGTCAATTCAGAAATTCCCACTTTACAGCTTCCTACTACATTAGAAGAAGGGACAGATCCTACTTTGCAACTATACTCATTGGGCACATCCTTTACCCAGCAGACAAGAGAAACTACAAATCCTATTCTATTGCAAACAAGTACAGCTACATTTGAAGAATTAAATGTGGGAGTGGCCCAAAATATAAATTTTGCTGCACAAGAGGATACCATAGCTTTTGCATTAAACTCTTCTGAGCAACAAAGGGATTACAGTCCCATCCCTTCCCCTCCAATCGATTTTATTGGTCTGAACTATCTTGAAAGTGGCCTTATATCTGGTGATCAATTCCTCTCTCCTCTGCAGCAAAAACTTGAAGACAAACAAATACAAGAGGTTGCTGAGTCACTTGGACTAGTTAACACCAGCACATTCCATAAAGCCAAGCCATTGTCAAAGGAGAAGAAGAAGAAGAAAGGCTGCAAAGATAATACCTCTCATGAATATAGCACAAGATCAAAACACAAACTCTCAACTCCCAAAGCTCACAGCCCAGACACTTCAAAAAACACTCCATTACAAGGAAAAACCCTAGCTATCAAAGCCTGGAATTTTGGAAAATCAATTGGCCTCAAGGAAAAAGTCTCTGATCATGAAATAGTCAACCAGTTACAGGCTTTGGAGGAATTCCAAAATCAGTCAGGTGACTTGGAAAAGAGCTCTGATGATGACTACATAGACCTACAAAGAGATTCTGATCCTGATCTAAGGTTGGACACAAAGAAGCTCAAACACATTGCACTATGAAATTCCTCAGTTGGAATGTTAGAGGAATAGCTTCCCCTCAAAAAATAAGATGCCTCAGTGACTTATTACACAAGCAAGCCCCCAACTTCATCTTTCTACAAGAGTCAAAGCTTGATTCAATGCCCTCCAGTTTTTTGAGATCATGTAATCTAAGAGGGGCTGTGATTTCTACTATAAGGATGCTTCAGACACAAAAGGAGGGATCATCTCTATATGGAAAACTTGTGACTTTGCTGTTGCAAATTCATATGAAATCAAAGGAGGTCTGGTTTGGCAAGGAAAGTGGATATCCACAGGTTCTTTATGCTGCTTCATTAACATATATACCCCATCAAATTCAAAAACACAAAGAAAGGAGCTTTGGGAAGAACTGGGAAGAATTCTTACAGCTCTACCTACTCAAGTCCTGATCTTAATAGGTGGTGATTTCAATGCAATAGTCTCTCCTCTTGAAAGATCCTCACAGAGAATATGAGGCTCTGATATGATCTGCCTCCAAAATCTCATCAACACCAATGCTCTCATTGATCTACCTCTACAAGGAGGAAAGTATACTTGGTTTGGACCTCAGTCTAGAGCCTCCAGGTTAGACAGATATCTCATCTCACAGGAATTCTTAGCAAAATTCAATTCACTTTCACAACTATGTTTGCCAAGAAATATATCGGATCACATGCCAGTTATATTATATGATCATATGGTGGATTGGGGGCCTAGGCCTTTCAAAATTTTAAATGTATGGACAGAAGATAATAGGTTTCTAAAAGCAGTCAAGGAATTTTGGAACTCATACCAAATTTCAGGTCAACCTTACTATGTCTTGTGGATGAAGCTGAAGCTACTGAAAAAGGACCTGAAGGAGTGGAACAAAAACATTTTTGGTCATATCGAGACCCATATCTCTCTACTGGCCAAGGAGATTGATGTACTTGATACCCTAGTAGAAGTCAGACCTCTTTCTCCACAGGAATGCACAAAGAGAGGAGCTCTAAAAGCTACTTTGATCCTGAAATACAAGCAATTATCCAAAGTTTTGAGTCAAAAGGCAAGAAAAAAATGGATTGATGAGGGAGACAAAGGCTCAAAGTACTTCCGAAGAATAGCAAACTACAAAGGAGCAAACAACAGAATTACTCACATTGTTTATAATGAAGAGCTATTAGACAAACCTGCACAAATAAAGGGAGCTGCAGCTGAACACTTTGCCAATAGATTTACTGCTACAAGGGCCACTGATATTACTTTGGAAGAACTCTCCTTCTCTAAACTAACAGATTTGCAAGCTTCTTGGCTAGAAAGGCCATTTTCTGAGGAGGAAACTCTACAAGCAGTCATGGCATGTAATGCTCAAAAGGCCAGTGGTCCAGATGGTTATACTTTAAAATTCTTTCAAGTATGTTGGCCAATCATAAAAGCTAATCTCCTAAGGTTCTTAAGTTGCTTCTTTGAGACAGCACAACTAGGGAAAGGACTAAATTCTTCTTTCTTGGCATTGATACCAAAAAATTCTTATCCTCTCACCTTTGATGATTACAGACCCATTAGCCTCATGGGTGGTCCATACAAAATTCTCTCCAAAATTCTATCCACAAGACTCAAGTAAGTTATTGGCTACTTAATAGGGGAAGAACAATCTGGCTTTATCAAAGACAGACAGATAGTGGATGGCATACTAATTGCCTCTGAAGTGATAAATGACATTCAGTCCTCTGAGAAGAAAGCAGTGATGTTCAAGACAGACTTTGAAAAATCTTTTGACAAAGTAAGTTGGGGTTTTGTTATGCAAATGCTAACCAAGATGAATTTTGGATCAAGATGGAAGCTTTGGATCAGTTCTTGCCTAAGAGCTTATGTTTCAGTGCTTATAAATGGGACTCCAAGCAAGGACTTTCAAATGACAAGAGGGTTGAGACAGGGATGTGCACTCTCTCCATTACTTTTTGTAATTGTTGCAAAAGGTTTAAATAAGATCATTAAAGCCTCAGTAGAGCAAGGACATCTAGAAGGAATTCAATTCAACAACAATGGCCCCATCATATCCCATTTGCAATTTGCAGATGACACCATGTTCTTTTTTAAAGCTTCAGTATCCAATGCCTTGGCCCTCAAGTTTGCCCTCACAATGTTCAAAATGGCCTCAGGACTCTCAGTATATTATGAAAAATCAGTTGCAATTACTTTCAATATTTCAAGTGAGGAGGAAGATAAGCTGACAGAAATCCTACTTTGTGCTTTAGACAAACTTCCTATAATTTACCTTGGATTTCCACTTGGAGCCAACCCTAATAAGAGAATCAAGACATGGGAGCCAATCATAAAGAAATTCAAGTCTGCCCTTGGATTGTGGCAAGCAAATCTTCTATCACTTGGATGCAGGATTACTCTAATAAAGTCAACCTTGAGTGCTTTACCCCTTTACTTTTTCTCCATAATTAGAGCACCTAAAGGAGTTATCAAATAAATGGAGTCATGGCAGAGAAGATTTCTGTGGCATGGTTGCTCAGTGGCAAGGGTCTTTTATAAAGTAAGCTGGGACAAGGTTTGCAAAACAAAATTTTCAAGAGGTTTGGGGATAAAGAAGCTAGCAAAGATGAATATTGCTCTACTAGCAAAATGGTGGTAGAGGTTTTCTTTAGAAAACAACTCTTTGTGGAAGAGAGTCATTTGCTCAAAATATGGATGGAATGCTTCAGAATGGGACCTTACCTCTTTTGATAAAATTGGGAGCTCCAGCTTCATGTCTCACATTCTTGCTCTAAATGTTGATCCTCTCTTCTCAAACCTATTTGGAATTCAAGGTCTTTCTTGGAAGCTAGGAAATGGTGAGAGGATACTATTCTGGAAAGACATTTGGTGGGGGGAGATTGCTTTCAAGCATCTATTCCCAAGGCTCTACTTACTTTCTCAGTCAAAAAATTTGCTGGTATCAGAGGCTTTAGCAAATGGAGATTGGAATTTGCATTTCAGAAATACTCCAAGAGGAAGGGCAGAACCAAATTGGCAAGCATTACAAGAAATTCTTACTGGAATCACACTCAATCACAATCAGGATCTATTTGGACTGGGGATCAAAAAGGATTTACTGTGAAAAAATTATATGCCCTCTTAGATACACAACTCTCAGCTTCATCCATAAATGCAGGGTGGACAAAAGCTCTTTGGAAACCTGGTTTACCTCCAAAAATTGTAGCCTTCTGCTGGCTTGCTTGCTTAGAAGCATTTCCAACCAAATGCTTTCTAGATTCAAGAGGGCTAGATTTATCTCTGCAAGGCTTATTGTGTCCAATTTGCTGTAATGATCTGGAAGATGCTTCTCATTCAATACTACATTGTCAAAGAGCTTGGGAAGTTTGGGGGCTTATCTTCAACTGGTGGGGTATCTCATTGGAAATCCCAAGCTCTACAAAAAAACCTATTTACTTCTTGGTCTTCTCTGGTAGGATCAAGACAAAAAATGGCTGGGGCAAGGTTATTCACATTGCATGTTGACAAATCTGGCTTGCAAGAAATTGTATGGTCTTTGACAATCTGAAGTTGGAAGCTAGGTACATTTTCAAAAAGGTGTTAAATCAATCATATGCTTGGGATTGGGCCAAATTCAAAGTTGGAGGGGTCTTCTTCTCCTTTAACTCTTGGACTTCAGCTCCAGCAGCTTGCTGCTCTTCCATTCCTTGAGGTATCTCCTTCTGGGGTTAGGTTGGGAATCGGTTTGGGCTGGGATGGGGAGTGTTGTGAGTTTGGTAAGGTGTTGCTTTTGTCCTTTGGTTCTCTCCGCTGTGGTTGTGTGGGGAGGACTTCTCTGTTTCTGCTCTTAGTGTGAGGGTAGATTTATTCTAGGATGAGTGTTTGTTTTGCTGTTTACTTATTTGGGCAGGTTCTCTCCTGGCTGCTCTTTTGCCTTCATCTCAAGCTGGTCTTCATTCAAGTTCATGACCAAGTTAATTTGCTACATGATTGCTCAAGACAAGTGGATCTTCATACAATGCTCACTCATTTAGTTGTTGTGTTGAGTTGTTGTGATGATCAGTTCAATTGGATCAACTCACAAGTTCTTAATCAAGACCTCCTCCTCTCTCATGTTTGGCTCATCAAGTACACATTCAATATACATCTTCAAGCTAAAGGACTTCATCACAATAACAGTGCAAGTCGCAAGTCAACAACCTAAACTGAAGTACAAAATGATGTTGAAGTTACTTCGGATGCAAGTATTACCGTTGGACAGTTACTTTGGGGCCAAGGTACCGAAGTCTACCCCAAATTCATAAGACAATTGCCCTAATTTAAAATAACAAAGGCCCAATTTTCAATTTCCAGCTACAATTCCTTCTTCCTTTGTTTATTTATGCAATTAGTAGTTTCTTTACTTAAGGTTTGGTAGGTTTGGGCTTCTTTGAGGTTGAATCAAAGTAGCCAAATCCTCCCTTCCTTTTACTTGTTTTTAGAAGAGTTTGTTGCCTTCTAGTGTTTTTGTGTAACAACCTCTTCCTTCACCTCGAAGGATGTTTTTAATCTAAATTTACTTTGTCGATCAAAAAAAAACCACCACTAGAAGCTTGAAATCAACCACCAAGAGCTGCTATAGATTTAAGGGATAACTCCGAATCCAAACGGTGTGGGAAAGGTGTATTTCACGTCCTAACTGTGACTTACCTTTTGTTACATGTCCTATACCAAATGTCACTTTTTGTCACATGTCCTATACAAAAAGGTGGTTTTTTGGACAAAACATGAAAAATGACACAAAAAAAAAGTGTTTTTTTGGTAAATTTATACCACCTACCTCTTGTAGTGCACTGATACACGCAAATTATACAAAAGTTAAGAGGAAAAACCATCGAATGCGAACGTTATACCACTTTTTTGGTGTCATTTGTCATGTTTTGTAAAATGACACCACCTTTGGTATAGGACGTGTGACAAAATGTGAGTCACAGTTAGGCCGTGAAATACATCTTTCCCACACCGTTTGGATTCGGAGTTATCCCTAGATTTAAGCAGCAAAACAAAAACCAACCTTCAAACCGTACTGCTTTATTATGCAACAAAGACACTACCAACACCTAATTCAGTCTCTTGATTCATATCTAAGCATAAATAATTACAAAAGGTAACAATAAAATTAATATTACGAAGCCAATTTATAATTAAAAAGTCATTGACTCTGTAAGGTCAGCATCGAACGAAAATGAGTTATACCATGGGCACTGAAACGGCATGGCAATCAAAAAAGGCCATCTTGAATAAAGAATTAGTGAAACCATCGATGCAATGATCTTAAAAAATAGTGGAAATCACATACCGTAGTATCAAACTTTCAAGCTACAACTGCTACACCAACCTCCATGCCAATATTTTTTTGATGAGCAAAGCATATATTAAAAAGATACCTCTTCAAAAGTTGAAGAAGTACAAAGTCTGACTACAGACTACTAAAACCACAAACAGGAGTTTAGCGCTCTGAATACAACCACGAGCATGGTGTATGGAATACAACCACGAGCATGGCACTCAGAATACTACCACGGGCATGGCGCTTGGAATGCAACCAGGAGCATGGCGCTCTGAATACAACCACGGACATGGCGCTCAGAATACAACCACGAGCATGTCGCTCTGAATAATACCACGAGCATGGCGCTCGGAATACAACCAGAAGCTTGGCGCTCTGAATACAACCACGAGCATGGCACTCGGAATACTACCATGAGAATGGTGCTCGAAATATAACCACAAGCATGGCGCTCGGAATACAACCACGAGCATGCCTGCCAGAGTGAAAGGAGAAAAGTGAAGAAAACCCTGTACCGGCGTAGACCCTGATCAACACTGCCCAAGACCTGAATCGCCTACGACATGAACCGCCTCTAACCCAAACCAGATGTGATCCAAACCACTCACGACCCGAACAACCCACGACCCGAACCAGATGTGATCCGAACCGCCCACGACCCGAACCAGCTGCGATACGAACCAAATGCGATCTGAATCGCCCTCGGCCCAAACCTACAGCGATCCTATCCAAACAAGATCCCAAACAAAATGGCACCTGAAACGAACGCTGGCTAAAACTCAACGAACAGACCCAACATCAACGGTGTGACGCTAGACCTGATGCTTGTCTCCGAAGAAGACACCTATGGAAGTCGGAAGCTCCCACCCAGTAGCTGTGAGACGAGACCCATAAGTTGTGAGACGTGAACTTTCCCGGTCAAAGAGCTGGAGACTTCCTTCCCGGAGCATCACGAACTAGAGACGAGAGAAACGCAGACGATGTGAATAGATATGTTCCAATCACAGCCCAGGGAGAGCAAGAAAGGCTCCCACTCCAAATCTACCACATCGAGGCTCCAAACTCCACAAACCAAGCAACCCTAGAATCAAAACACCACGCTGAGATGATGGACGGAGATCGACTGGGGTAGGCAACAAGGTTCGACGACCATGACCCAAGAAAGCTAAAGAACAGAGACCAAACCAGAACAGGGGCGAGAGGAAGAAGAAATTAGAAAAAAAAAAGGAGGAGAGAAAATGGACAAAGCGGATGCAGTAGAGGATGACCTCACCGGCGACGTCCAAGGCCGAAAGCCGAGGCATCGCCAGTGAAAAAAAAGGAGGAAGGGGAAGTACTATAGCGGTTGCGGTCTTCAACCTCCATGCCAATATAACCACCACCTACATCAACAATCTTCCGTTGCCTTCTCCTAAAAAATAAAAATTGGACTTTATTTCATAACAAGGAGTTTAATATCACTAGATTCCTAATTTAAAGTATTAGAGTTGAGTTTTAATATATAAACTCATACACAAAATAAGCAAACATACAGGAAACTTTGATATAGTCTAGGTGAAAATGACAATCAAATTCGATATCTAAAAAAAATACTAAAATACAATCCCACAACAATCCTGGATGATATAACGACGAGGGACAACGTCGAATCCTAACTGTGTCAGAAAGGTCATTTGCAAGACCTAACTACGCCCACCTTTTTGTGACAAATCCTAACCCAAAGGTGGTCTTTTTTACAAAACATGTCAAATTACACTAAAAAGCAAAAAAAAAAGTGGTATAACGTTTGCATTAGATGATTTTGCCTCTTAATTGTTGTATAATTTGCATTTGTTAGTCTACTACAAGAGGTAGGTGATATAATTTTACAAAAAAAAAACACTTTTGTTTGTTTTTTTGTTGTAATTTGACATGTTTTGTAAAAAAAACCACCTTTGGGTTAGGATTTGACACAAAAAGATGTGTGTATTAGGACTTTCAAATGACCTTTCTGGCACAGTTAGGATCTGACGTTATCCCTAAAGATGACATTTCAATCGTACACATGTGTTGACAGTCTCCATTACTTTCCAATCAAGTAATTGATTTGTTTCTAATATCACGCAACCTTGGAGATCAAGCCACACTTATTACTAATATTTGTTTCCATTACTAATATACATAGCACAATTTCAATGTGAATATATCAAGCAAAGTAGAAACATTTATCTACTTTTACATGGTATCAGAGCACATCTATACCTAGAATGGGAAACGACGCAGAAAAGGATAGTGTTCCTCTACACTATGTTCTGCACCCATCTGATCATCCTGGTCATAGCTTCGTTTATGTCCACCACCGCACTCATGACAAGTTTGCCCCTCGATCTTGTGCAGGTATTTTCTTAGGGTACCCCAAAGGTAAAAAGGGTTATCGTGTCTACATAATCGATACGGGAGACACATTCATTTCCCGTGACGTTCAGTTTGGGAAACGATTTTTCCGGGAGATCAATGTCTCTCCACAGATCAGGAATCCACTCTTACCCACCAGAACCTCATCGAAAGCTTTATATATGATATACCACCACCTTCTTCTCCAGCGCCGACAACCGCCATGCCACTAGCGACTGAGTCCTCGTCGTCCTTTGAACCCATTGCCAACACTCATC
Organism: Erodium maritimum; assembly: GCA_963921825.1. Taxonomy (NCBI): domain Eukaryota; kingdom Viridiplantae; phylum Streptophyta; class Magnoliopsida; order Geraniales; family Geraniaceae; genus Erodium; species Erodium maritimum. The sequence continues at coordinate 45,377,290 of OY997588.1, read as the reverse complement.
CTGACATCCAGAGTCCACCGTCTCTTCCCGTCTCCAAACGCACCCAGGTCACATCCAAGAATCTCGATGGCTATGCTTTCACCTTGCCGTCTTCGGTTATCCCGTCGGACTCCGTTTTGCATTCACCATCTCCTTCCGCACACTCGATGGTACATCCTCTCACTCACTCAATCTCTTATACCAAGTTTTTATGCAATCATGTTGCCTTTTTATCGGCTATCTCGTCCATAGATGATCCCCGTACATTTAACCAGGCTTTGTAGTACTATCATTGGAGGAAGGCCATGACACAAGAAATTGAGGCCTTGAAGGCTAATCATACTTGGAGCTTGACCCATATCCCCCCTGGAAAACGCACCATTGATTCCAAATGGGTGTATAAAGTAAATTTTCATCCTGATGGATTTGTTGAGGGCTATAAGGCATGCTTAATGGAAAAAGGATACACGCAGGTGGAGGGGATAGACTATACTGACACCTTTGCTCCAGTTTCCAAACTCACCACTGCTCGTTGCCTCCTCGCTATCGCTGCCACCCGCGGTTGGCCGCTACATCAACTTGACGTAAATAATGCATTCTTACATGGTGACCTTTCTGAGGAAATTTACATGAAGGTTCCACAAGGATTTTCCAAACAGGGGGAGTCCTTGGTCTGTCGACTACACAAGTCCATTTATGGCCTCAAGCAAGCCTCGCGGGTATGGTACCAAAAGTTTACTGATTCCATCATTGCTCTAGGTTACACTGTTTCTACTACAGATCCTTCTTTATTTACCCTCGTGACGCCTACCTCCTTTGTTGCTGTCTTGATATATGTTGATGACGTTATCGTAACTAGCACGGATGCCTCCCGTATTCAACAGCTTAAAGATCACTTGGATTTCTAGTTTCATATAAAGGATATGGGTGCATTGAAATATTTTCTTGGTCTGGAGGTTGCTCGCTCACCTAAGGGTATCATTCTCACTCAGAGGAAATATGCTCTTGACATTTTATCCGACAGTGGTTTCATTGGTTGCAAACCATCGACATTCCCCATACCCCAACAACATCGCCTATCTGCCGACATTGGCGAGTTGTGTTCTGATCCTGGCAAGTATCGTCGTCTCATGGGTAGGCTACTCTATCTCACCATTACTAGACTTGATATTTGTTATGCCGTCCATGTTTTTATCCATTTTATGCATGCACCTAGCATACCGCACATGGAGGCTGCTCATCATGTACTCCGCTACCTCAAGAGGTGCCCGGGACAAGGGATCTTACTTCCCTCAGCTAGTACTCTCACTATCCAGGCTTATTGTGATGCAGATTGAGCCGGCTGCCCTGACACATGTAGCTCCACCACAGGGTACATCATTTTCCTTGGAACCTCACCGATCTCTTGGCGTTCCAAGAAGTAGACTATTGTCTCATGCTCCTCCGCCGAGGCAGAATATCGTGCCATGGCTACTACTAGCCGTGAGATTGTTTGGCTCTGCCGTCTCCTTCATGATCTTCAGGTGCCACAGGCTGAATCAGTTCCTCTCTTCTATGAGAATCGTGCCGCTATCAACATTGCCTCTAATCCAGTCTTTCACGAACGCACTAAGCACATTGAGATCGACTGTCACTTTGGTCGAGAATAGTTGCAGGCCTCTATATTGCACCCTAAACCAGTGTCCAGTTCCCATCAACTTAGTGATATTTTCACCAAAGGACTTGGCCGGGACCGCTTTCAAGATCTTTTTTACAAGTTGGGCATTTCTAATATCCACGCTCCAACTTGAGGGGGAGTGTTAACAGAATCAATTACTTGTGTTGGCAATCTCCATTACTTTCCAATCAAGTAATTGATTTGTTTCCGATATCACGCAACCTTTGAGATCAAGCCACACTTATTACTAATATTTGCTTCCATTACTAGATATTTGTTTCCATAATTCTATCTCTCTTGTATTGTATAAATAGCACAATTTCAGTGTGAATATATCAAGCAAAGTAGAAACATTTATTTACTTTTACACGATGCGAAAGAACAATCCTCAAAGCAAGGATTTGTTCCCCTTACCAAAACAGCTACGAAAGCTTAAAACAATCACCCCTACAAAACATCCTCCAAACCACCCACCATACAAAAAAAGAGTAGAAAACAAAACCATACATAATAAACAACATCCTGCCATCAAGAAACCAACCTCCACCCCTACAAAACATCCTCCAAACCACCCACCAAACACCAGCTCGGATCCCTTCCCCAATCTTCAAAAGTCACATCTGTACGAAGAGACTCTGAGTTCCAACAAACTCCAAAGGAATTGGCCTTTATCTTCGCCACCACACCATCCACTATATCCATCTTCTGATTAAAAACAAAACTATTTCTAACCAACCATATATTCCATAAAGCCACATAACCCAACCGCACCTAACCAAACCACCACCTCCTTGTACCCCAGCCCTTCCACCATAACAAAAAAAAAACCCTACTCTTACTGGCATAGGACCACACAACCTCCACCACAAAAACAACTTAAACCAGATTTCCCAAGCAAACAAGCAATGCAGCAGTAAGTGATCCACAGATTCAGAAGAAAAAAACCTGACAGAAAGAGCACAACATACGATTAAGGGAAATTGGCAAACCTCTACCCTCCAAAAACTCCATAGTCGAAAGAGCATTATGGGCCGCCAACCACACAAAACACTGAACTTTGGCGGAACATGTTTCACCCATAATATGACAGCCCATTCCAAACTCATGCTCAAACCGGACGACCCTGATAAGTGCTTATAGGCTGACACAACCGAGAAGCCCATAACCTGCTTCTCCCAAATCAGGCAATCCCACATGTCCGACCTAAACAAAATCGCATCCAACAAACCCATCGACTCCATAGCTTCATCATCCTCCCACGGCTCCAAGTCTCGCATAAACCCCACTCTCCATGCTCCCGAGACCCAAAAATAATAAACTTTCTCATACTTAGCCGGAGAGACTTCAAAGAGACAAGGAAACCTCATATGCAAAGAAGAAGACCCAACCGATACATAATCCCAAAAGGAAATACAATCCTCTTTCCCCAACCTCCAATGCACTCCGTGATTGCCAAAAAGCTCCTTGAGACAAGGGTAAGCAGCCAAAGTCATAATATGACTCACTATGAAAGAAGAACCCGGCTTATCAATTTTGAGAAAATCCCACTCCTTTTCCTCCCAACCAAATAAAGCACATATCACACTCTTCCAAAGCGAGTCAGTTTCACTAGAAAAACGCCACCAACACTTAGCCAATAAAATGACATTCATGGACTCCAAGCGCCGAATACCAAGACCCTCTTCCTGCTTAGGTTTACAAACCAAGCTCCATCGAACCTTATAGAACATCTTCGTTGTATACGAATTATTCCAAAGATTCCGCCGCTGCCACGCTTCCAAAACTGCAACAACCTTCTTTTAAGCTTTCAAAAGAGACATAAAAAACAAGGGAAGAGCTGACAAAGTCAATTTTACCAAGACAATGCGACCGCCATATTTAGGTTTTTTAACTTCCACACCCCCAACGACTTTTTGAATATCTCCACTACCGGGTCCCATGATGAAACTCTTCTCGGATTTTCCCCCAACCAGAAACCAAGATACTTCATAGGAAAGAAACCTTCCTGACATCCTAAAACCCGAGCCACCTCCTCTTCAGAATAAGATCTCTCGTTCAGAATAACAGCCGTGGACTTAGAAAAGTTTATCTTCAATCCAGACCCTTTCTGAAAACTCTCCAATAAACCATTCACAAACCTCAGACCCTCCATATCACTTTTCAGAAAAAGAAGGGTATCATCTACAAACTGTAAGTGGGACACAGACAGCCCGGCCGACCCCACCTCCACACCCCTGAAAGCACCAATCGGTTTCCCATTCTCCAACAACTTATGCAATCCTTCCGCTACAATCAAAAACAATAAAGGAGACCATGGGCATCCTTGCCTAATGCTGTTAAAAATCTGAAAATCACTACTAGGAGAACCATTAATCAATACAAACAAAAGGGCCCTGAAACAACCCATGCATCCATGCTCTCCACTGCCAACCAAATCCCATCACACCCAACACCATATCGATGAAACCCTAGTGAACCTTGTCATAAGCTTTCTCAAAATCAAGCTCTAACAAGATAACATCCTCTTTCGACCGTTTGAACATGTGAATTAATTCATATGCTATCAGGACCCCATCCATAAGTTGCTTGCCTGCCACAAAACTACTTTGGTTATCACTAATATATCCCGGCAACACTTTCTTGAGGCGGTTGGCTAGGACTTTTGCCAGAATTTTATAAGGGCCCGAAATCAAGCTGATAGGCTGAAAGTCATCATAACCCTCCACAGAATTTAACTTGGGGATCAAAGTAAAAAAAGGAAGAATTAATCCCTTTGTCTAATCTCCCAGAAGCCTGAAAAGCCAACAAAAAATTGCACACATCTCCTCCAACCACCTCCCAACACACCTGATAGAAACGCATAGAAAACCCATCAAGGCTTGGAGCTTTCTCACCCCCACAATTTTTCACCTCCCGAAGGACCTCCTGCTTCTCAAAACCAGCCTCTAACCATTGAGCTTGAACAAAAGACAATTGCCGAAAAGGAATGTCTGTTACATTAACAACTACCTCCGAGTCTACTTGGAAACGAGAAGAAAAGTGAGAGACCGCAACTTCTTTTACTGTTGTTGGGGAATCCATAAAAACTTGACCAACACGTATCCGCAAAATACGATTCGGTATTTCCCTGAAATTAGCAATGCGATGGAAAAAAATGGGTACAACGTTCGCCGCTCTTAAACCAACAAACTCTGGCCTTTTGGCTCCACAACTTTGCCAGCCAGCGACTCTTCTACAACAAAATAGCTCGATAGAGAGCTCTCCTTTCCCGCTCCTCCCCTGTCAGACTCCTATCACCAAGAATTAGATCCCAAGTCTCTAATTCAGCGGTCAAGTTTTCCACTTCCGTCTCTACTCTTCCGAACACCTCTTTATTCCACGCCTGCAAATCCCGCCTCAAGCACCGCAAGTTAGACCACAAAATAAAACTAGGGTCCCCTGAAAAAGAGTAAGACTCCTGGAGCATCTTAACAGTAGGGACGAAAGTTCTATGCTCTAACCAGGTATTAATAAACCTGATTGATTTTGGGCCCCAATTCACCACTTCCACACCCAATAACACCGGTCTATGGTCCGGAATTCCCCTCGGGAGAATCCTTTGCACCAACACTCCAAAAAATGACAAAGCTTTTGAAGACACCAAGAACCTGTCAAGACGAGAAGCTTTGGAGCTCGTATAATACCAAGTGTATTTCTACCCAGTTAGATTAAGGTCCGAAACACCCATATCCTCAATAAAATTAGCAAAAGAAAATCTGTCTGCTCTGTTAAATCTATTACCACTTCTCTACTCAGCAGACAAAACAGAGTTAAAATCACCACCAACAATAAGAATATCCTGTAAACGATCATGCAGCCCCACCAAAGTGGACCACAAAGCACACCTTTCTTGCACACAATTCGGGGCATACACATTAACCACATTAAACGGTAGCTGCGAGCATAAAACCACACCACTCCAATAAATCACATTATGTTCAACAAAGACACTAGTCTTGGAAAAAACTGACAACTTCCAAGCTAATAAGATGCCACCAGCCGACCCGTTCGCTGGCACCCAATCACACCCCCAATCAACACCCAAACCACAACTCCGTAAAACAACAGAATCAACCAACCCTAATTTAAATTCTTGCAGCAACAGCAAATCCACACAACTAGACAACACCAACTTTTTAATGTTATTCCGTTTTAACTCGGAATGCATACCTCTCACATTCCACGTGAGCCACCTCATCACTAATACCTAGGAAATAGAAACCGAAACAGGAAGTGGATTACCTGTATTCGGTTCAGAGAGGTCTTCTTCTTCACTATAACCAGCCTCGTATAAAATAAAGTTCGTTGAGGAACTTCAATGTCAAGACAATCAAACTGTTCGAGAACCAAAGGACTGAGATCAATGGCATTTTTCCTGACCTTCTTATAGTAACTCCAATCTCCTGAGCTGCCCTTTAACTTCTTAGCAATGTCTACAATGAAAGTCCCCGAACTAGCACCAGTACCAGCAGACCCCGACATAGCTCTAATTTGATAAAAAATCGTCGGGTAAGCAACCTCTTTCACCTTTCCTCCCTTTTTCCTTGGCATTCCTAGTAGTTGACGACACGCCCTCCACGTTCTGCTCCTCCAACACCTTGTTCTGTTGTAGACGCGAAACTCCCAACCCCGACTCGTCCTGTACCCGCGACTGTAAGTCTTGCGAATGGCGAGCCTCCTGAGTACGACTCTGCGAATCCAATTCTTGAGTCGAAGAGTCCAAACCGGCCGAGAATCTTTTCTCACTATCCCCAAATAAACGAGAAAAGGGCATGATTTCAGGCCCACAACCCTCCTTCTCTAATGGGCTTGGAGTTCGTCCGAAAAAATTCTCTTCACCCACTCCTTCCGCCTCCAAACTCACGTCCCTTCCAACACTACACTCTTTGGACGCTGAAGTGCCCGAAACAGAGGAACTGCCTGAACAAGCGACCCAGAATGGCACTTCTCTAGAGGGAATCGGCTTCAACATAACTGGAAAGGAATTATCACCCAACTCTAGCACCACGTCCGTCACACTTGGTTGGACCTGATGACAATGTACCAACACAAACGCCCTCCCATATGAATCTCTTGCATCAGCCGTGTCTACCACATTAATAACTTCTCCTAGCACACAAGCTACAGCCTTGAAATTCTTAACAGCCCAGCCATGAAAGGGAACTCCAAGAACTTCAACCCAAACGAAAGCACCAGGTTTCAACAGTAAATCAGCTCTAATATCCACTGATTCAAACCAAGTAGAGATCCAAGAGACCCTTCGATCCTTCAGCGAGCTCGCAAATTCAGGGTCAGGACAAGAGATTAGAAATACTTTGTTCCTGAACCCTCGAATTTCAATGTCACGAATCCCTTCTCGTCCGATTGCATCCTGGATGTTATTCACAGTCCATTCGTTCCGAGCTACTCCCAGCAAACCGGACTCCACCAAACCTTTGAAACGAGGCACAATTGACCCAACATTAGTCTTCACACACACCTTCACACCATTCTCCTTCTTCTCTTCGTTGGGTCTAACAGAGTTCTTGGAATTAAGACTTGTCTTAACCTTTAAATCATACACCCCCAAAAACCGATATCCCCTGGCAATGGTCCCATGACATTTGGAGACGATCATCTCAGCATCTCCCCTCGATTTCGCATAAACAAAACAAAAAAAAACTCCCCCTTCGCATTAGCTATGCGCACCACGTTTGCTTTCACCACTTCCCCAGCACAATTGCAGTAATCCTTTAACCATTCATCATCAATACCAAATGGTAAATTGAACACGAAAATTTTATGAACCGGACAATCGCCCAATGCTGGAAACTACTTCTCTGAGCTCCCAATTTCACGATCGAAAACTCTGCCTTTGCCACGATCACCCACCACTCCACGGGTCTTCTCCTCCACCCCAACCCTAACACCCTCTACACCTCCTCGTGAGCCATCCGCAAAAGCACTCTGATCGCCCCTCGACAACGTCCCCACATTCGAACCTCCAAAGGCCTTTGCCAAATCAATGGCCCGCGGGAAAGCCACCTTCCCCCTTCAATCACCCCTTCAATAAACAAGGGAGTCACTATCGACCCACCGGGGATCGTGGAAGCCGGTGACTGAACCCTCGCTCCGACGCTCACCCCTCCCTCGCTCTCGCTCATTTTTTTCCCGATACAAAGCACCACCGGGAAGGCCAAAAATTAGCAATCTATTATTAGTATATTTAAACTCGAAACACACACACATTAATAATTAGCAATCTACCAATGAACAGGTAACATGTGATTCATCATCAACGCTACTAATAATTAGCAATCTATTATTAGTAGATTTAAACTCAAAACACACCCAGATTAGTAATTAGCAATCTACTAATGAACATGTAACATTTTCATCTTCCCAAATTTCTTCTTTGGAGGGATTTAAACTTCAAGAAGCAATCTATTTTATATCTAAAGACATGTAATATATACCAAATCTGATATTCCATGAGTTCACCTAGCAACTAACAAAAAAGCAGCAAAAAAAGAACATATTTGGGGGCATATTTGCAGGCTCGGAATCAATTCGAAAGCCTTGTATAATTTCGAAAAATCTCACAAATTTCCGCAGAGCGCAACCATCGATGATGTGCCTCTAACAAAATCTGATCAAAGAGACTGAACATAGAAAATATATGATCCATGCTTAGGAAAATAGAAAATCATGAGAGAACAAACTCTCTCTAGGAGCCTTGACGGTCAAGCTCGATTAAGGATCTCAACACACCTTCTTCATCAGCAACACATTCATCAGCTTGGAGCTTCCTTTTCTAGCCAACCTCTTCAGACGAACTTCCCAACCCCTCTTCCCCATCAGCATCTCCAGCTTCAAATTGGACCTGCAAAACCTGTCCACCCAGCTCATTCAAACAGCCCTGTAGTAGTTCTAGAAGATGGAACAAGATTGAATCTTCAAGAACTTTGTGGAACCTCTGAAGCTGCTCTTCAGGCTTCTCAGCAACAGGGGAAGCATGACAAGCAAGACACCTCTTCCTCAATCGCCCCCCGCCAGGTTTTGAGCATGTTCAGAACAAATGTATCAAACGACCTACAGGAAAAGGAAGAAGACCAACTATTCACTCGCCTTCCTCCTCAGAACAAAACCCAACAATACAATCCTGGTGGCCATACAAAGCTTATTGATGGCCAAAAAATGTTCTATGACAAATGTTTTAGGCCTGGGACCTCTTATACCGACTCTACACCCTCTATTCCTCCCAGACCTAATAGACACAACCACCCAAGAAGGAGTCAAACAATGGTTTATTCTGAAGTTTTCGCAAAGAAAGGATAGGACCCACCATTTCAATAATCTCAAGAACAAGTCCAGCCACCTTTCTGATTTTGTGGTATATGTCCATAATATCCCTCCCAAAGCCACTGAAGACTACCTCTCTAATCTCTTCTCTGAAATAGGAGGTGTTTCTTGAACCCATATAGCATAAAAAAATGAGCAAGCTAGGGAAATGCTTTGGCTTCTACTATTTGCACAAGCATTCACAAATGAAAGAGCCTACCTTCTTCTTCAATGGCTACTCAATCAATGGCTTTCAACTTTATGTTACTCAGGCCAAGAACAAACTACATTAACAACAGCCAAAATCAACCTCTCCTCTTTACACATAACCTGAGATGAAGCCTCTAAGAACCCAAGGGTCAGTGGTTACAAAAAAAGTTCATTTATTAAAGAACTCTCATCTATCCATTGCTCATGGAAATCAAATCTAGTGATGGAGGGGGTCTGTGATCTGGAAATCAAATCTTTGCGTAACAATCTTCTTTTGTACTTCCATGATCCTCTGTTTGAAAAAGAATTACCGTTAGATGATGGAGCCTGGTTAAGTAATTGGCTATCTTTCATTCCTTATAAGTAGCATCTCTGCTCACTTGGAGGGAGGTTCACTTGGGTTTCAATCCAAGGCATTCCTTGTGAAGGATGGTGTGAAGAATCATTTTCAGTTGTAGTAAGTGATTTTGGTTCATTTGTTTGCTCTCATCCAATTACTAATGTTGGTAGGGATCTAGATTTGGATTATATTCGTATTCACACTAACATCTTTAAGCTTATCTCCTCCAAGGCCAACATGTATCTTGGATCCAAACCCTTCTCAATTTGGGTCAACTCTATTTGCTTCTCTAAGGTGCCTTGCATTCTAAGTCCTCAGCTTTCTCAAAGCCATGGCTCTACAGACTCAGACTCCCTAGCCTCTCCATTTCTAGAAGAAGAAGACCCTCAGAATACTTCATCTAATCTGGGAGAGCCCTCTGAGGATGGATCAGGATTTATTGAGCCAAACTGTGTTCAAACTCATTCAGAAAATCAAGAAGTAGTTGGTTTTGGAGTTATTGCTGAACATTCTTTCTCTGCAAGTATTGCAGTTACTGACCCAAATCTTTGTCACCAAAGTATTGTTCCAGAAACACTGCAAGATAACCAGGCTTCTATATTCATTGCACCCCTCACATCTCCTCTAAGAAGCTATTGAGCTTACATAACAAGATCATCCCAGATACCTTTAGCTCTAGAAATCTGTCTCCCACCTTTTAGTTGCATCTCACTCTAAAGACCGCTTCGAAAAAAAGAAAAAAAACCTGTTGGGTTGGACCGGGTCGGACCGGACCCGACTAGCAACCCGACCAGGCCAGACCCGGCCCGGCAGGCCGGCCACCCACGTCTGGGCCGCGCGGCCCATCTCGGAGAGGCCCAGATGACAGGCTCGTTGAGGGCTTCGGTATAAAAGCACAAGTTTAGGGTTGAAACCCTAAACTTGGTCTTCGATCCTCTCTTCTCCCGCAGCCGAAACCCACCCTCTCCCTCACTCCTTCTTCTTTGTCTTCTTCGAGCCTCACCCGACATCCCTCCCTCCTCTCAACTCCGGTCGCCGGCGCCACCCTCTCCCTCACCTCTCGGTCATCTCCGTCCAACCACGCCACCACCGAGCCCCTCTTCTCCGTCCAACCACCACCAGCCGCCACCATCTCCTCCCCGTCTCTCCCTCCCGAGCTACCGGCGCCACCACCACCCCCGTCTTCTCCAGCACCGACCCTCGCTTCCCGACCCTTCCCTCTCCGTCCAGCCACAGCGCCACCACCACCGCTGCCTCCTCCGTCTCCGACCCGGTCTCCCTCCTCCCAAGCTCGCTTCGGACTCGCTCGAGAGATCTGGGACGGGACCGTCGCTTCCGTCCAGATCTGGGGTGTTTGTTCGCCGGGCTCCGCTGTGCCCCGCCGCCCTTATTTCCAATACGGTGAGCCCTAACCGTGAGGTTGGCCGACCGGACTCGAAACCCGAGCCCTTTTTCCTTCCAACTGTTACTAGCGAAAGTGTTAGATTCATATAAATTTTGTTATTGAAACTGTTCTTGGATCTGAGTTTTTGTCTGAAAACGATATTGTAATTTCAGTGAAGGAAATAAAACGTTATTTGAAATAAAAATTCGATGTTTGCATTTCGAACGTAAAAATGATTGTAGATCTGGAACGTCTTTTGGATTCTGTACTTGAACCTTTGGGAATGGAAAAGATCAGAAAAGGATTTTGAAAGAAAATTAAAAGAGGAGAGTTTAAGTTTCGATTCGTTGAAAACGAGTTCTTTTGATCTGTTTCGGTTGCAAACAAAATCATTTGAAGTTGAAAGGATAATCAAGATAAAACTGGATCCGATTTAATTTAAAAGGTTTTAAAACGAAAATAGGGAAATCAAAAGCGGTTTGGAATCAGTTTTGTTTTTAGACAGTTTTAGACTCTGGAGCGAACCGGAATCGTTTTGGTGACCGAGTGTTTAAATTGGACTGCTAATTGGGTTTAGAAAGGAACAAAAGCGGACCGCTGAATCGGACCTTGGGATTTGTGCATTGGGACCGTGCCTCGAAAACATGCACCGGTTTCGGTGCTCGGGTACTCAAACCCGATTCGCCGTGACACCGCTTTTATCCCGCTCGAGTTTAAAGGACAACTGTCGGTTTTAAACTGGTTTAATCGTGACCTTTAATTTAACCTGGGAACCGCCTCTAACTATGGCTTTCGTGTTATCTTTAGCGTCCGGCTTCGATCGAAGTGAAGCCCAGAGGTAGCGAGCCAGAACGTCAGCAGCTGGGAAACGTAGCGGGTGTTCTTCGCTTGAGGTAGGGAAAAGTAGCCGGATCTCGGCCCTGACTAGGGAAAGTTAACTGTAGAATTGCATGTGGCACCGGGGTGTCGTGGGTTATCTAGGTTATCGAATATTAGAAAGGCATGTTACGGGAACTTAGTAATTATTGAGAAAAGCATGTGACACTTAGTAATGTCATATGATCAGAGAACTTAGGGATAATTGATTTACTGGAGGCATATGACCATGCCCGGAGGTTGTTTGTGAAACTAGTGATCTTAGGACTGTTGTAGGCATCGTTTATGCCGGAGGTTGTTGTGCGTTAACTGTTGTTGAGTTTGGGTGTCCTTGAGAGCCCGTGTTAATTGTTGTTGAGTTTGGGTGGCCTTGAGAGCCCGTGTTAATTGTTGTTGAGTTTGGGTGGCCTTGAGAGCCCGTGTTTATTGTCGATTTTGGGTGGCCTTGAGAGCCCGTGTTATTTATTGTCGAGTTTGGGTGGCCTTGAGAGCCCGTGTTGTTTATTGTCGAGTTTGGGTGGCCTTGAGAGCCCGTGTTATTTATTGTCGAGTTTGGGTGGCCTTGAGAGCCCGTACTTTACTGTTGGTCTTTAGCTGGCTTACGAGTTAGAGTCTCGGTAAGTTGCAAGCGTGTTTTATGGTTGGTGTCTTGGGAGGCCGTGAGTGCCCGTGGGGCCGTTGAGTTCGTGTCCTACTGTTGGTGTGTCTTGGGAGGCCGTGAGTGCCTGTGGGGCTGTTGAGTCCGTGTTTTACTGTTGGTGCGTCTTGGGAGGCCGCGAGTGCCTGTGGGGCTGTTGAGTCCGAGTTTTACTGTCGGTGTCTTGGTGGCCATGAGTGCCTGTGAGTGTTGAACCTGTGTTGTTACTGGTTGATGAATTTGCTTGTGATTGTGATTGTGATTGTGATTGTGATTGTGATTGTGGATCTCGGTGGGTTGAAAGCATTCTTTGGCTGGCCTGACCAAGTTTGAGTATCAACGGGTTGCAAGCATTCTTTGGCTGGCCTGACATAGTTTGAGTAACACATGTTGCAAGCATTCTTTGGCTGGCCTGGTCCGAGTTTGAGTATCACAGGTTGTAAGCATTCTTTGGCTAGCCTCATCCGTGTTCGTGTGAGTGGGAGAGGTTACTGAGCAGCTGGTATGCGATCCTTTGTGATCTTGTTTGGTGTGCGATCCTTTGTGATCTGTTTGGTGTTGTGTAGCTGTCGTTTGAGTCCTTGGGAGAGGTCGTCAATTGTTGTGTCGGGTCTACTTACGTGGTTGAGTGTTGAGTCATTCGAGGAAGGTCACCGTGGGAGTTTGGCAGTCGGAGTACTTGAGTTGGGGACGGTGATCCCCAGAGTTGAGTCTGTTGTGGGTGTTATAGGCTTTGTCTGCTAATCATGCCGTGTTCGTGTGAGTGGGAGGGGTTTCTGGGTGTTTTGAGTCTAGCGACGGGTACCATGTTTTTAGTCCACTTGTTGGGACGTGTTTTAAGTTGTAATTATTATTTTGTTGAACTAAACTGGTATTTTAAAGTGATTCAATGAAAACAGGTTTCAAGTGTTTGTATGTTTTTAAACATTCGCGTCCCGAGTTCGGTTTACTGAAATTGGGGCGTGACACTCACTCCCAGTTAGGACAAAAGAAAAGCACACAGAAGCTGACTGATTTAGTCAGACAGCAAACACTTCAGTTACATTCCAATGAAGCAAGTACATCAACCTAACATCAGGAGTTATTGCTTGGGATGTCCCAAAAAACCCTCTCTCCTCAAATCAGCTTGCAACCCCTCTTGGAAATTGAAGCATTAATTACTCCTGAGGCTCTACAAGACTCCCCATCACTTTTGTCTACCTCAACACAGCTGCAAAGCTTGGATCAAATATGCAGTGAAAAATATACCTCCTGCCACCCCCAGATGAACAGTATAGCAGAAGATATTGTAGGGTCTGAAATTCCTTTTTTCCCTCCAACTGCAAATCAAAAAAAGAAAAGGGTAAAAGACCAAAAAAAAACCAGACTATTCTCATAATTACCCTACCAGGTCCAAATTCAACGAATGAGGATCTAGATCCAAATTATTTGTATCAAAAGCTCAGTTAAAGGAAGCAAAAGAGGTTTGGAACTTTGGAAAAATCATTGGTATCTCTGCAGAGTGTAGTGAGGACTTAATTCTGCAATAGATTACCTCCTTAGATGATGACAGGCTTGATGGTTCTGAGGAAGAACTAGAAGAAAATTATCTACACCTCTCCAAAGATACTGATACTTCTCATTGTGGTCTGGTTGTGAGCAATTGTCTCACTCCACTCTCTTCTGCCTAATTTCAGTTATGAAGCTCCTCTCATGGAACTTGAGAGGGCTGCCTTCCTCAAAGAAAAGGAAGACCTTAGGTTACGTGATCAGCAAGCAACATCCTTCCATGATCCTAATACAAGAATCAAAATTACAAAAACCTCTGCCATCCTTTCTCAGATCATGTGGCATGTATTGGAGTTGGGAAATGGACTTTATACCTGCTTTTGGCCTCTCTGGTGGCATCCTCATATGTTGGAAATCAAGCCTCTTTCAGGTTACCAATGTCAAGAAGATCAATGGGGAAATGGTCTGGCTTGGGATAATTAAGCAGTCTGGTTCTCTTTGTTGTATTACAAATATCTATACCCCTTGCTCCCGAAGAAGAAGAAGAAGAGCTTTGTGGCTTGAACTCATAGCTGAGATTACCTCCCTAACTCACTTACAAATGATAGTGCTTGGTGGAGCTTTTTAATGCAAACTATCATCTCAAGAAAGATCCAATGCAAGAGCTTCTACATCAGATATGGCCATCCTACAAGTCTTGATAGACTCCCTTGATCTCATTGATCTACCTCTTATTGGAGGTAAATACACTTGGTTTTGTCCGGGCTCTATTGCTTCCAAAATTGATAGGTTCCTCATTTCATCTGATTTCTTAGCCAATTACAATCATCTTTCACAAAAATGTCTACCTAGATACATCTCATACCACAGAGCCCTAATACTATTTGATGAACAAGTTGATGCTCGGTTTATCGAAACCGTTCAAAAATGAAACTTTTGAACATTTGATCTTCGAGTTCGTCATGAAGGTTCCAAACTCGTCATAACTAACAAAACGGTTTAGCCTTGGCATATCAACCATCCAATGGTCATGCTTGGCCTAGCTCCGTCCAACGGAGCCCAGTTCGGTCCCGGTTTCGGCTCCTCGAGAGTCCCGCTCCCGAGACCCGGAAAATCAATTTTTTTTCAAAATTTCTAGATTTGAAATAATTTTCAAAAATTCATTTTACATGCATTAAATCCATAAACAAGAATTTAAAACATGTTATCAAACATTTTAGCAAAACAACATGCCAAAAACGAAACTTTCAAGCAAAACCGAAACTTTGAACACCGTCTTGTGAATCCCGAAGGTAGCACAGCTCTGATACCACTGGTGGGTCTCGATGTAGGGTTGGAGATGAACCAACTCGCAGCGGAAAATGAAGGAAAACCAAGAGACGATTAAAACCATGAAACAACTAACAAAGAATTGATTCACAAGAGAAAAATTCAGCACTATTTCTTACCAAAACAAGAACACCGGTTAACGAATGATTGACTTGAGTCTCCAAGACGCCTATGTATCCACATGGGAATTAAAGCCACGTAGTTCTTCTCTTTGAGGACTCAAGAACACAAAAATGGAGGTGAGAACTAGCCAAACCCGAAATTGCAAGGGAAGGGGGAGAGAAGTTGTGTTTTCTATTATTGTCTTGTGTTTGTTATGTTGAAAAAAGAGGACTTAAACATAAAAATAAAAAAAAAACCCCATACTTGTCCAACTAAAGGCATGAGACAAGTATGGTGTCAAGTAAGGTGTAAATAGGACAAAGTATGGCAAGACAAGATTGAGTTAGGTGGTGAATCACCAACACCTTAATCATTCTCTTGCTTACTTAGTACTAATTAATCAAGACTTGATTAATTAGTTCCATGGGCCTTGGTTGCATGGGCCTTTCTGGGCCTCTTGGAACATGGCCCATGGCTATTTCCAACGAGGTCCCGTGATTCGCTCATCGCCTCCAAGCCTTCCATACCGAAAATGTTCAACAGTATCCCACGCGATCAATCCCAAGACTCCAAGCCTTGTCTCGATCCGTGAAGTCCTATTCACTTACGGGCACATGACCCAAAACCCAGTTTTGGTCATGTCCCGAGACAACTCCCTTTTGTCCATTCTCCATAAATGTGTTAATGAGTTTCATCCTCCGGTGTGACCCTTAGGTTTATGCATGTCAATAGATTAACGTAAAATCTCATTTTACTTGATCCTATTTAAGTGGCAACTAACGAGACTTTAGTATTGCCTGGCACTGCATAACGAATCGACCCTGTCGATTCTAACCTTTTGATCGTCCCTGTCATTATCCTTTTATCTCCGATATCCTGATTGAGATAAGGCATAGAGCCGTCATCCTTATTATTCTCAATCATTGTTCCTTGATATGTGAGATGACTGGAGATACGATACCCGGTATCATGTGCATGGCCATGCTATTCTTTCAGTCACTCTTGATCAAGCGGCCGAGAACCGATATCTTTCCCATACCTCAGTCTGAGGGATAAATCCCTTAGACGTCTTTCGTGTCACTCATGTAGCCCATCCCCAAGCCAATCCTGGCCGTTATGGAAGCCCTGTTACGGACAACGTTAGGCTCAGGTCAAACTCAGTTGTTGACTACATAGCGATCACAAAGACTCCTTGGTCTAAGGATACATGACAAGCTACAACACTGAATATGTTCATGACTTAATCTATGGCACATATTCAGGGCGGGTCGTCCAATATCATGTCCCACATGATATCTATGATCAGACTCCGGAATCTCATTCCAATGACTAACAGAACGTAAGCCATAAAGAGCCATCTTTCATACTAGTCGCTTCTAGTGAAGCTTTGTTGACTAGGGACCCATCGAGTGTGATCTATCTCGATCTATGGTTCTATTCGCATGGTGGGCATAGATCAGAGCACACATCGATATATTACTCCAACACATAAGTAATATAAAGCCGCTTTAATTTTATTGCTAATGATGATATATACATTTGGACATTTAGGATTGAACTACGGGCACTAAGATTAACAAGAAAGCCAGGAAAAAAAATACTTTCATGAGAGTGACAAGGGGTCCAAATACTTCCATAGGCTTGCCAATTATCTAGGGGCAAGGAAACAAATTGTTCAATTTTTGGTGGATGATGTCATTATCCTTAGACCAAGGATTCTTTGTGAGCCCTCTACTCATCAAACCAATATTGATCATCTGCATTTTAATACAATATCACAGCAGCAAGTGGAAGAGCTGGACCTACCATTTTCATAATCAGAAATTCTATAGGCTATAATAGTCTGCTCAGGTGACAAAGCCACAAGGCCTGATGGCTATACTCTCAAATTTTTCCAAGTTTGTTGGCCAATTGGTAAACAGGATCTAATCAACTTCATCGCTCACTTCCACATGTCTGACCATCTGGGAAAGAGTATCAACTCTTATTTCATAACTGTAAGAACCACTCCCGGTCAACGCCAGTCAAATCGACGAAAAACAGGAAAATTTAAAATTTTGGGATAGACACCTAAATGAACCTAAATTTGACCCCGAAGGTCATATCAGATTTAAGTTGACCCCGATATCGACCAAAGTGAGTTCTGGGGGTCTCAGGGCAACTTTTTGACCAATTTGGGAAAGGTTGACTTTTTACCGGAAAAGTCAACCGAGCGACGTTTTGGTCCGTTCGAGGCCCGTTTTGGGTCCAAAAGCTTAGTCGTCGTTACAGCGGTCTTAGTTGAGCCGTTTCCTTGTAGCCCGTGAAATTTCGTAATTCCTTGGAAAATGGGCCCGTTCGGGGCCCGAGACGGCCGAATTTCGCGAATCTGACAGAAAAATATCTACAAAAAAATTTGTTTAAAGTGTGGGACCCACTTGCCACTTGTCACACAAGTGGTGGTAGTTGTTATTTTTGAACAAAACAAAAGGAAGACACCATGTGGTGTTCGGCCATATTAAAAAAAAAGAGAAATAGAAAGAGAAAGAAGAGAGAAGGAGAGAAGGAGAAAAAGAAAAGGAAAAAGAGAAGAAAGGTTAGGGTTCTGGATTTTACCGACGATCCAACCAACGGATCGTCTCAACGGTTGAAGAATCGAGCTCCCATCGTCATTCCCTACAGTGAGAACCTATTCGATTCTCGTTTTGGTACGTTTGAAAGTTAGGGTTTGTGTTTAAACGAGTCAAATATTGATGCGTTGAGGTGTGGGGTTCGTTAGGGACGTTTTGGGGCGAAGAATGACCGGATTTCGGTGACCGGAGGCTCGTGGGTGCTCCGGCCACCGTGGGTGGTGGCTGGCCGGAGCTAGGACCAGCCACCACTATGGTGAACCGGTCCAAAACCGGTCCAGCCACCCACGGGTGATGGTGGCCGGGTGGGGCCCACGTGTCGGGTCTTGGGTTTTTCGTGTTCGGGTGGTTTTGGACGATCCCAAAATCGATATTTCACACCCGGAACGAATTATGGAATTAAATTGTAAAAGTTAGAAATTTCGGGTTTAGAAACTTTAAACGCAAATTAAATCGCTCGGAAGTCAGAAATTGATTCCGTCGATTGCATTGGAACCCTTGAATTATTCTAAGATCGTAGAAACGAAAACGGGAATTTTCGGAGCCCCGGAAGGGCGTTTTCCAATCCCGGGCAGATTCGCCGAGCCGGCGAATCGGGCCTTTCCGGGCCCGTTGTTGACAATGTCGAGTAATTGGGAAGTTTGGGAGTGATCGACATTACCGGGGTTGCTTTTGGGCGTCTAATTCTTTAAAATTCAGATTTGCCTGCGAACTTAAAAAGTGTTTTAATTGTGTTCTTGTTAGATCGTGCCACCGACCGAGGAAAGGGGAGGCTAGGCGAGTGATCGCGAGCACGCCAGAGCTTGGGCGTGGACTTTTGGGGAAGCGTTACGAGGTAGGGAAAAGTAGCCGGATCTCGGCCTTGACTAGGGAAAGTTAACAGTAGAAATGCATGTGACACTTAGTGGTGTCGTAGGATAAGTAAATATATCGAACAATAGAAATGCAGGCGACACTTAGTGGTGTCGTAGGATACGTGAACGTATCGAACAATAGAAATGCATGTGACACTTAGTAGTGTCGTAGGATAAGTGAACGTATCGAACATTAGAAATACTGGTGGCTTTTGGTTGTGCCCGTAGGTTGATTGAATTGTTTGTGTTTGTGGGTGGCCATGAGTGCCTGTGGGGAGTTGAACCCGTTTTGGTTGACTGACTTGTCGAGTGGTAGTTAGTTGTGCTGTCGTATTTTCTTTCTATTTGCGGGGTTTTGTGTTATTTGGTTGTGACTGTGATTGTTCTAGTGATGACTGTTGAGCAATGCCTGTGGGTGTGTCGTACCCTCCGGTGTGGGGTCGGTAAAGTGCTGAGGGCTGTGGTTCCCGTCAGGTGCGTCGTACCTTCTGGTGCGTGATCGGTAAAGTGTGAGGTTAGAGTTGTGCCCGATGGGTGTGTTGTACCCTCCAATGTGTGGTCGGTAAAGAGTAGAGAGTTGTGGTCCCCGTAGGTGTGTAGCACCTTCCGGCCCGTGATTGGTAAAGTGTGAGGTTGGATTTATCGTACCCTCCGGTGCACAGTCGGTAAAGAGCAGAGGGACGTGGTCCCCGTCAGGTGTGTGGCACCTTCCGGCGCGTGATCGGTAAAGTGTTGAGGCTTGTGGTTGTGGTTTGCGTGACTTTGATCACTTCTGTGTTGTTGTGTGCTTCGAGGTCGTCTTTACGGTGTCGGGTCTACATTACGGGTATGGGTGTTTAGATTGGCTGGAAATTGTGTCAGTTTTCGTGTGACAGTTAGGTTATTTGAGTTTGGGGATAGTAGTCCCCGGTGTTTTGTATTTTTTCGGTGTTTCCAGCATTTCTGCTAGTATGTCGTAGTCAGTCTGGTATCCGTGGTGGTGAGCGAACGCTCACCCCTGGCTGCTTTTCCTACAGGTACTGGTCGCGAGGCGTACTAGGGGAGCTCTCGAAGCTTGAAGAGCTGGGAGCGAGAGTCCGGGTTTTTGGGAGTTTAGCGACGTATGCTTTGGTTTTCGTCCACTTGTTTTGGACGTATTTTAAGTTGTAAAATATTATTTTGATTAACTTAAAGTGGTGATTTTAAGCGGTTATTAAAATGTTTGAAAATTGTTTATTTGTTTCACTGTTCGCATTCCGGGTTCGGTTCTACTGAATTCGGGGCGCGACAATAACACTCATTCCCAAATGTGAAACTCCTATCTCCTTTGATGATTACAAACCCATTAGCCTTATGGGAGGCCCATACAAGATCATCTCTAAATTGCTTGCTACTAGACTCAAAGGGATTATCAGTTCTCTTGTTGGTTTTGAGCATATAAGTTTTATCTCTAGAAGACAAATCTTAGATGAGGTTCTTGTAGCCAATGAGGTAGTACATAAAATCAAAAAAGATAAGATCAAGGCTATTCTCTTCAAGGCTTACTTTCAGAAAGCCTTTGACAAAGTTCATTGGATGTTTGTGATGAAATAATTGGCAAGGATGGGCTTTGGTTCCCTTTGGAGACTCTAGATGATTTCCTGCTTCAAAGATCATGAATCTGTGTTTATCAATGGATCCCCATCATATAACTTCCAAGTCTTCAAGAGGCTAAGACAGGGTTGTGCTCTATCCCCACTTCTCTTTGCTTTGGTTGTAGAAGGCCTAAATCAGATTCTTAAGGTTGGGCTTCTTCACTATCAGTTTTAAGGAAACAACCTAGTTTGCTCGAGGGCGAGCAAGATTCAAGTGTGGGGGAACTTGATGAGCGTAAATTTGTCCTATCTAATTTGACAATTTTCGCCATGTTTTTATCTTGTTTGTGTCCCGTTTTTATATTTTTAGCGTTTACTAATAATTGCGCAAAACCTCGTTTTTGGTCGATATTTTTTAAATGTTCAAAATATATTCATGATTGGTCTTATTTTTTAGGCCTCGAGAAAAAAATATTGGCGCAAGAACGAGGTCGATCAGAGGCCAGACGGAGCGGGGTCGAGCATATTAAGTTTAAAATTGAAAAAAATAAAAAGCTACAACAGAGCAGCCACGTGGGCCAATCACTAAGCGCCACACGACATTCTAATCTTCAGATGTGGGCGCCTCTTTTCTGCGTCCAAGCTGTGCTTGTGAAATTTTGGAATAGATATTTTTTTTCTTTAACTGTGTATATATAGGAAGTAGCGTGAGAACAGAACATGAGACCAGATTTTTCACTTTTGAGAATCAAACATCGAGGAGAAATCTAATAGAAACTCCTCTTATCCTAAAAACTGTGTGAACCAATCCTAGCCACACACCTTTTAGATCCAACATTCACCATAATGTCATATCATCACCCCAATTCCACCAAAACTTACGCCACTTTCATTCTCTCTCACACAAACAAGGGCATAATTGTAATAGCATGGTGCCATGTGGACAAGTGTCCATTTTTTTCTTAACCAATTCACTAATTTAATATTTCCCGATTCGTTTGAACTCCGATTAGCTTCAAACTTGCGCCAATATTTTTCTTTTTCCAAGGGCTTTAAATCAAGATCAGTCATGAATATAGTTTGAAACACGAAAATAAAAAATTTATATTGGGGTGATAAAAACAATGTTGAGTGTTGATAAATTTTCACTAATAATTTTTTTATATCGGGGTATCAAACTAGTGCTAAATAGTGTTTAGTGTTGATAAAACTAGTGCTTAGTGTTCATAAGAAAACATGTGATGATGTGATAAAAATCATGTTCGATTTTGGAAAATGAGGTGATAAAACTAGTGTTTAGTGTTGATAAACCCAGTGTATAGTGTTGATAAAAATTACCCAGACTTAATTTTTTTTTAAAATCAACCCCGAAATAAGGGTGATAGCCTAGAGTTTAGTGTTGATAAAAAAACATGTGATGAGATGATAAAAACACATGTAATTTAATGATAAACATAGTGTTTAGTGTTCATAAAAAAACATGTGATGATGTGATAAAAATCATGTTCGATTTTGGAAAATGAGGTGATAAAACTAGTGTTTAGTGTTGATAAACCCAGTGTATAGTGTTGATAAAAATTACCCAGACTTAACTTTTTTTTTTAAATCAGGCCCGAAATAAGGGTGATAACCTAGAGTTTAGTGTTGATAAAAAAAACATGTGATGGGATGATAAAAACACATGTAATTTAATGATAAACATAGTGTTTAGTGTTGATAAAACTAGTGCTTAGTGTTCATAAAAAAAACATGTGATGATGTGATAAAAATCATGTTCGATTTTGGAAAATGAGGTGATAAAACTAGTGTTTAGTGTTGATAAACTCACTGTATAGTGTTGATAAACCCAGTGTATAGTGTTGATAAAAATTACCCAGACTTAACTTTTTTTAAAAATCAGCCCTGAAATAAGGGTGATAACCTAGAGTTTAGCGTTGATAAAAAAACATGTGATGAGATGATAAAAACACATGTAATTTAATGATAAACATAGTGTTTAGTGTTGATAACACTAGTGCTTAGTGTTCATAAAAAAACATGTGATGATGTGATAAAAATCATGTTCGATTTTGGAAAATGAGGTGATAAAACTATTGTTTAGTGTTGATAAACTCAGTGTATAGTGTTGATAAACCCAGTGTATAGCCCCGAAATAATTTTTTTTTCGTGCTTCAAAATATATTCATGACTGATCTTGATAGAAAGCCCTTGAAAAAAAAATATTGGCGCAAGTTTGAAGCCAATCAGATTTCAAACGAAGCGGGAAAAATTAAATTTATGAATTGGTAAAAAAAAATAATGTGATAGTTTTACCAAAAAGCCCCTATAACTTATTAAAAAAGTGCTGTTTTTTCAGTCAACAAGTCAACAACTCAATTGCATCTCATCTATCCATTCTTAAATTGGATGGCTTGGATTGATTCACACGGTTTTTACGTTAAGAGGTGGTTTCTATTTGATTTTTCCTCATCAAACATCAACTTTTTTATTTCTCTCTTTTCTCTTTCTTGTTCATTGTTACGGGTCGTACGACCCGTACAAGGTGGGATAAACCCACCACCATTACTGTTGCCAGTTAGATTAAATAGTTCAAGGATTTATTAATGTCTTTGACTTCAAGTAATATTAGGAATAAGCAAGTTAGGTAATTATGATTGTATTAGGGTATTGGTTTTAGGAAAGTTCTTGGGTTATTTATACCCGAGAGCTACATGAATAAAACAGACTAAGAATTATAAGAATATTTTGTTCTCTTTACGAGGTCTTTGAGTTCCCTCTATAACAAGCTCGTAATCGGGTTCCATGACGCCAATCCAGGATCATAACATATTGGTATCAGAGCCTGGCGTTATGGAGCCAAAATCTATGAAGCAACAATTTGCCGCATTCAAGGCGACTTATGAAGCTGATCGACATGCTGATCAATAGGTGAGGAAGGCGAGGGTTAAGGACTTGAAGACGTTAGTTCTTGCGAGATTCGTTCAGGCAACGGCGAATCAGCAAGAAGAGAATTCCAAGGCCATCGGACAGTAGCAAGAAACCCTAGTTTCTTCTGTGCCATTATCCATGGAGTTTTGCGGTGTTACAATCCAGGCTGAGGAAGAAGTTCAGGTGAACCCTGATGATCGGATGTTGTTGCATCTGTCAAAGGCTACAATGGGCGAGTCAAAGGAAAACAAGGGTACAGATTTTGTTTATGTTTTTGTGCAGGTTGGCCACCAGAAGCATGTTTTTGGCACTCAATCAGCTGCTGAGATTGGGAATCGAATTCCTAAAGCTAAGGAAAGTGCTGGGATGACCAAGCCTTTGACTGCAGCACAAATCAATGCTGACGAGGGTCGTAGTGATGAAGCATACGGTCTGGGTCACAAGTGTATAAAAAATTTCTGGTGGGAATTGATCAAGGATGTGGACGGAGCTGCCTCCGTGACTACTAATGACGTCGAGCCACCTGATACGCTTGAGGACAAGCGTCATGTGTAAGGAGGAGTGATGTTACGGGCCGTACGACCCATACAAGGTGGGATAAACCCACCACCATTGTTGCTGCCAGTTAGGTTAAGTAGGACAAGGATTTGGTTTGGATGTTTAATTAGTTTATTTCCCTTTTATTAATGTCTTTGAGTTCAAGCAATATTAGGAGTAGGTAAGTCAGGTAATTAGCAACTATGATTGTATTGGAGTTTTGGTTTTAGGAAACCTCTTCGGTTATTTATACCCGAGAGCTATATGAATAAAACAGACTAAGAATTATAAGAATATTTTGGTCTCTCTACGAGGTCTTTGAGATCGCTCTATAACTAGATCGTAATCGGGTTCCATGACGCGAATCCATGATCATATCATTTCATATGTTCTTGATTGTTCTTCATTCTTAAGAGCATTTTTACCATCTAAGGTCATAACTAAGACGATCCAAGGAGGTTTCAAGCATCCATGAGCCTCCCACCATCACCAACTTCTTCATTTTCATGTGTTGAAGCTTTGGAGAGTTGGAGATGATGGGTTTGCAAGCTTGGAGAGTTTTCGATTGGGTTTCTCAACCCAATCCCGGTTCTAATCTGTACCCTTCTCTAGTATTGTTGTAAAAATTGGTTTTTTCGGTATGCTTTAGTAGTATTTGGATTCCATGACGTTGGATTCCAATCTTTGGTCATGGTGTTGTGTAAATGTTGATTTCCATTAAATTGATGCATGGGTTTATGGTTAATTTGATGTTGGTGATGTTTTTGGCATGATTTGGGGTTTTAGAACTTAATAGCATCCACTTTTTTGTATGGGTATTTGTCTATATTTTAGCTAATCGATGTTCAAGCATGATTTTCTTACTTTGTGTTCGAAACTTTCATGATTTTATAACCCGATTTCTTGTGCTAGCTATTTCATCTCTAGGGTGTATATCAAGTTCTAGGTTAGAGTTCGTAAAAATGCAAACTTTAGCCATTTAGTGAACTTATGCAGGATTTTTGATATTTTTATGTCTTGATTTCCTATTTGTTGGTTTTTGTGCCCTAGGCCAATCGTGATCATGGACGACATTATCATTTCATTAATACATCGGCACTACTATTATCATTTGCGAAATGTTAATAGTGTGAATAATACTCTTTCTTAAGATCATTGGGTTGAGGACCTGATAGTAAAACTCTTAGAAGTAATAGAGTATTATTCACTTGATCCCTGGTCTTACTGATATACTAAGACTAGTATGATGTTGGCTGATGATTACGTTTTACTGATCATACATATTGGATATGAAGTCAAATCATAGATGTCATTTAGGGAAATGGCATTGGATGACCCACTATGAGAATACTACATAGGAACTGTCATGAGTATTTCTCAGTACTGTAATATGACTTAAGTCCTCTGACCTTATAGTCATCATGATTTCTACATAGGTGGTTGTGTGCTTTGACACAGTTAAACGTGGTCTTTAACCGGGCAATTATAAAGGCTGTGATTGGGTGCATAAGTGTCTATGTGAGAGATATGGTTGACTGATAAGGGATCTGTCACTCGTACAAATATGAGAGATATTGTTTGGGCCCCTTGATAAGTGGGACTGCAGGAAAAAGCATGGCCATGCGAATTGATAAAGAGTTATCACTGGCAGTCTACTTAAGATCAAGAAACAACGATCGAGTAAAATAAGGATGACGGTCCTATGCCTTATTCGATCGAGATATCGTTGACAGAAGGGTTAGCATATTAGCGTGTAAAGGTTAAGTCGCATTGGCGATCATCATACACGTATAGGTAGTCATATTGCTTTGCTAGAAGACAACTATGACATGTGGACGAATCGAGGATTTCGGGCCCACTGCCGAACGTCGTATGAGCCTGCAGGGTCACACCTAACAACAAGCCTAAAATCGTGTTGGACTTTGGAAGTCCATTAAGTGAATAAAATAATATATTATATTTTATATAATATTTATTTATTCATTACACTCGTTTTTCGAATTGCCAATATAATGAAGATTATGTTGGGCAATTAAAATGCAAAAATGACTCTTGAATTGGTGAAATTCAAAGAGGGTATTTTTGCATGACCACTACTCCTAAAATGAGACACATGTCATAAAAGAAAATCCAAGAGTTGGGCTTGATTGAAATGACTTAGTGGAGTCATGTTTAGGAATAGAAAACATGCAAAACCTAAGTGAGACACTTGTCCAAGTTGGAAGTCCAAGTGTTAAGTTTTTCCAAATAAAATAAGTGTGGTCATGTTGGGTTAAGTAAGCATGTAAGTGTAGAGAAAAATCAGATTTTTTTTCTCAAGGTTGTGTTGAGAATGGTTCTCTAAGTGTAGAGAGAAAAACGAATAGAGAGAAAAGAGAGAGGAAGAATTGTTCTTCATCTTGTGCTAGCACACAAACTATTTTGGGAAGAATTGTTCAAGAACTATGTGGCTTTGATTCGTCCAAGAGGATACGTAGGCGTCTTGGAGACTCAAGCCAAATCCATTTGTTTCGGTGTTATTTGTTTGCAAGAAGAGAAGAAAAATCTGGACAGATTTTTCTGCCCAGAATCTGTCCGACCAGCCACTGTAAAGTGCCCGATCGGAGGTTCATCCGTGGTCCGATCTTGCTGATTTTTGGTGTGAACGTTCTACACATATTTTCCTTCAATCTGACTGGAGGGATTTTCATTCCAACTGTTCGTTGCTGAGATATACGAGCTGCAAGTTGGTCCCTGTCTCGAACCAAGCTGAAAAATTGAAACAGGTAATCTCTCCTTTAATTTTTGTTTGTCGGTTTACTCGGAATTACATGGATCCTGAGGCTATTCTAGGGAAATTTTTTATTTTCCGCTGCGTTTTTCTCCCTAGAATTCCTACTCTATTGACGGGATAGAATTATGCTAGATTGTGTTTTCTCGATTCTCTTGTGTGTTTCAAGCCGACCGAAAGATTTAGGTGATTTTCCTTAATTATTCTGAGCGGTATGTAGATTGATGTTTGGAGCGATCCATGATTCGACCTAGTGTGAGACGGGATATCACTTTTATAGAATTTGCTTACGCTTGTGTATTACTAGAACGAGGTTCTATTTAGTTCAACTTGATTATTGGTACCATCTTGATTGTTGGTATTTGATATTCTATTTGATTGTTGCCCCCTCGGCAAGGTAGCGACAATCAACTTGACCAGAGTATTCTTCTATTTAGGCTTTTCAGAATTCGAATAGACGAACTTGTACTGGTCCTCAAGTTTGTTCCAACGATCGATGCCTTCCTTGTCTGAGCTCGAAATTAAGGGTCGGAGAGTTTAGAAAAGACGAATAGTTTTTTAGAGTGAAGAGGTTAGTTTAGATGCAGACGACTATGGTGCTTCATCCCAGATGTAGATGGTGTTCGTGTTCTTCCTCTGCAAATTCATATCTATATTTTTTTAAAGGAATAATTGTTTTTTTTTGTTTTTTAATGGATAATTATTTTAGTTATTAATCATAAATTATAATCTAAACAGAATATTAAACTTAAAGAAAAAAAATATATAAATTTAAAAAATTAAAGGATTTAAAAGAATTAGAAAATTATAATCTAAAAAATGTTAAATAATTAGAAAATATAAACTAAAGAAAAAGAATAAAAGTTAATATTATTTTAATAATTCTATAATAAAATTAATAACATATTTAAATAATAATAAATATAAAAATAAAAAATAATTATTTATATAGATTAATTTTTAAATAACTAATTATTATTTTAATAATTACTTAAAATGTTAATGAAATTAAATGGAAGGGGTTAAATAGTCTTTTCACTCTTAAGTCAAAAGTCAACTAAAATGATAAAGGGTAAAATGGTCGTTTCACTTTGGTCTATTAGTTTTTTAACCCCATTAACCCAAATCGTTCATGGACGAAACATTTGGGTACCAAATTAGAAAAAAAAATCATAAGGGTACCATATCGTTCGTGACCGAAACATTTGGGTACCAAATCGTAATTAACCCAGGATTTTATCAGTAGCATCAGCAGAGCAACTCCCAAGCAACTTCATCATCTGCAGATTTACACCCCACTTTCTTGAAGACCAAGTTATCTCTTTCACAAGGTCTTCCCTCAACCTACACCACTTACTTGAGGCACACGTCATCTCTGTATTTCGGCTGCTTCTGGTTCTACAAGCACAACTCAACTTTCACCACAAGCAAGCCCATTTTCCCCTCTAGCACAACAGAGGCCTGCTACATTTCACCCCCATTTACAAAGCCTTCGCTCATCTTAGCTGCATTTTCTCTGCGGCCTGCTTATACTTGTTCTTTTACTTGCTCCCTTTTCTTTTGTTGTTCTGGTTCTCCAAATCTCTAGCTAGATTGTGTGTTTTTTGGTATGTATCGTTTCTACCTCAGAAGAGGCTTAATTCAATTTTCTTTCACTGATAAAAAAAAAACAGAATCTGATCAATATATGCAAACAAAACACGCCATTAACAAGCATTCAACACAAATAACAAACACGCACATTAACGTGAACAAATAATAAGCTCACAACACCAAAATCATTTGAAAAAATCAAATCAGTTCAACTCCTAGCTTCATTCCGAAGACAAAAAAAAATAAAATAAATGGCTTAAGAACAAAACTTTCCCAAATTTCCACCACCGAGATATTGTGCCCCGTACCAAATCCGGTCAACACCTGCACTTTCTCACAATCAACAAACATAAAAACAAAAAAACAGACACAAACAAGCAAAAACACCTTGCGCCACTAAAATCAAAAAGTGCTTTTGGAACAAAAGGAGACCAAAACAAAACAAAACCGACCTAGGTGATTTCCGAGAGCGTAGCGCCTAGTCTTCACCATGAGCTCGTCCGAGGTGTAGAAGCTCGGGTTTGGGGTGATGAGCTACCAATCTTCTCCTCCATTAATGCTTGAACTGACCTCTTCATGGCTTTTCTTCTCAGTCAACGAGCGGCGAAAGGCGGTGTCTGACACGGGATCGACGCCCTCACCAACCGAAAATGGTGGGAGACTGCATGGAGATCCTTCGAAGCGGCGAGAGAGAAGAGGCAAAGTGAGAAAAGAAAAGAGGCGGGGCGAGGGATATTAGAGCCTTAACCCTAATAAGGGTTTCAATAACGACTGAAAAAATTTTAGTCGTGATTAAAACTTTCAATAACGGCTAAGCCTTGTTTAGAAGTTGTTAAAAGTTTCGATAGAAACTAAAAGTAATGTTGGTCGTTGTTGAAAGTTTCATCAACGACTAAAATAGGTTGACTCGTTGTTGATGTTTCAACCAAGACCAAAACAATTTTGGTCGCCGTTGAAAGTTTTAACAGCGACCAACATTTTTTATTTAGTCGCTGTTGTGACTTTTTGGTGTAGTGTTTTACGTCCCCCTGCACATTGAGCTAATAAAAAATAATTAATATTACAAAATATTAACTAATGAAACATTAAATCTGCAAACATTAAAGTTTGTCACAATTTTTGTCGATATTTGTTATAGTTTTTGCCAAACATTATTACAGTTTCTATAATCAGTATGTTACAGTTTTTTACAATCATTATTAAAAAAATTGTCTAACATTATTACAATTTCCATAACATTATGTTACAGTTTTTGACAACTATTACCACATGTTTTGTCAAACAATACTATAGTTTCTATAACATTATGTTATAATTTTTGACAACCATTACTACAATTTTTTAAAACATTTTATTATAGTTATTGTAACATTATATTATAGTTTTTGTCAATCTTAGTTACATTTTCTATGACATTATGTTACAGTGTATGACAACAATACAATTTTTGTTAAACATTATTATAATTTTCAGAACATTATGTTATCATTTAGGAATTCAAAAAACAGAGATTAGTTAACTTGAACTGGTAGTTGTTTCTTCACTGTACAAAAACTAAAACTCATTGTGATATAGTAAAAATCATGAGCTTCATTATCATGATATTCAAAATTACACTTCAAATCCAACAACAACAAAAATCAAAATAATGAATCTTGAAAACAATCAGTCAAATTACAAAATAACTTATGGACATAGAACAAGTCAATCCAAATAATGAATCTCGAAAACAATTTTTTCCAAATTACAGAACAACTTCAAAACAATTTTATGTACCCGAAACATGTATTAAAAACCATAATCTATTAAAAAAAGTACTTGAAGCATGTATAAGAGCATGTACAACAGAAAGGCCCTGGGTGAGGCCTTGGCCCTGAGGCCCTTGTGCTGACTGGACAAAAGTGAGGGAGTGGGAGTGCAGAACAGTGGGTGTTTTGCAACAGAAAAGACCTCTGAGGTCCTGGGAGTGCAGAACAATGCTGACTGGATTATTAATTGATATTTTGCTGTTTTATTTAATTCGTTATCAGAAACCGTTTAAATTGTTTATAATTTTAAAAAAATTGGAAATAAAAAAAGTAATGACAATCAATAATTAATAAATAAATTCAACACGAATATAAATGAACTTCTAATTTTATTCAACCCCTTTAAATACAACACCAAAAAAACCAGCTCCAAGAGCACAAACGACTACTCGTCGTCATGGAAACCAGCTCCAAATCGACCCCATAAGTGCTCCATAAGATCATTTTGTAGTTGATGGTGGATCTCAGGATTTAGGACACTTTGTTGACAATCAACTCGTTGCTTGCATTCCAATGGCCCTTCGTGGTGCCATCGTTCCAGTGGTGTCCAATTCGGCATTTCTGGAGGTTGCGCGTACAACAACTCCTCATCCCCATACTCGTACCGGTCGCGCTCATCCTGTACAATCATGTTGTGTAGAATTATGCAAGTGTGCATGATATCAGCCAAAAAGTGTGGGCTCCAAGACCGAGCGGGACGGGAAATGATGTGCCACCTTGCTTGAAGTACTCCAAAAGCCCTTTCAATATCTTTTCGAGCACCTTCTTGTCATTTAGCAAACAACTTCTCTTTGGACTCGAAGGGATGCCGAATAGTCTTCACGAACCGTGCCCATGTTGGGTAAAAGCCGTCCACCAAGTAATATGGCCGGTCGTACCGATACCCGTTGATCTCGTACTCCACAACTAGATCACGGCCGTAGTAAGCGTCTTTGAATAGGTGGCTGTTGTTGAGGACGTTGATGTCGTTGTTCGATCCAACCATCCCGAAAAATGCATGCCAAATCCATAAAATACGGGACGCTACAGCTTCAAGCATAATCGTCTTGTCCCCGTGGTGACCTCCCCGTCCATGGGCTCCCTGGTCTTCGGTTGGGAAGTTCTTCCACGTCCAATGCATACAGTCAAGACTCCCCGCCATTCCGGGAAACCCTCGGCTGTACCCTTCTCGGAGTAAGCGGTCCATGTCAGCCGGTGTGGGTGTATGCTCATACTTGGCTCCGAATACCTCAATGACGGCCTTGCAAAACTTACGTAAACATTCAAGTATGGTGCTTACCCCCATGCGCAGAGTTTCGTCCAATGAATCGACCGCGGACCCATACACAAGCATCTGTATAGCGGCGGTGCACTACTGTTCCGTTGATAAGCCCGACCATGAGGCAGAGTTGGGCCTCTTGTCGAAGTAGCTGTCGTGAGCCTTCACCGCGTTCATAATCCGTTGGAAAAGTGGTCTGCACATACGGAACCGACGCTTGAACATATCAGGGCCATATAGGGGTTGTTCGTTAAAATAGTTCGCCATCAATTGGATGTGGGCTTCCGAACGACCTCTGTTAATCTCTCAGCGCATTGGTTCCCCACGGATGGCCCTCTGGACCCTTGGCATTACTCTCTGCATGTGCCTCTCCATCATCCGCCGGAATCGTCGCTCAACTGGCCGCATTTGGGCTGCCATCTCCTCATATGTCGGCAGTTGGGCTGCCATCTCCTCATACGTCGGCATCCGGGGAGCCAGCTCCTCGTACGTCATCTCCTCAGCGTCGGACATAACCTCGTCGTCAGACATTTTCAAAAATAGCGAGTAGGAAGTGATAATGAAAGAGTGAAAGCAGAGAATGGTGTGAGAAAAATGAGGAATGGGGTTGGGTATTTATAGGGTTTAAATTATCTGATTTTTGAATTAAAAAAAAATAGTCGTTGAAAAAAAATAGCCGTTGGAAGGGTCAGACTCGGCGCCGCCACGTGGCGGCACAGGAGAGGGCCACGCAGCAGAGGGAGCGAGGAGCGCGGGAGCGGCCTACGGGCAACAAGCGGGGAGTGAGGACCGAGGGTCGGGGAGCGGGAGCGCGTTTTTGGGGAGCGGGAGCGCGTTTTTTCTCTCCTACAGCGGAACGGCCTGCGGTCCGCGGACTGGGCGCGCGCGGAGCGGGGCGCCGGTGCTTTCCGTTGTGCATGCTCTAATGCTGGAACGGGCTAGCAGCCTCTGACATTGGAAAACCGATAAACGCTTGAATCTTGCTGGTTTTCGTCTGATTACCACACCGAGGTGGGTCAACTGCGATTGTGAGTAGGAGGCTTTGATGACCATGTGCGTCCTCCCTCCTTCGCAATCTGCACAGTGGCGATGTTGTACGATCGTGTTCGTCCTCCCTCCTTCGCGAAGAACTGTTCCTCGTTGGTGCAGGTCTTGAGGCCCTTACTCACCATGAGCACCCTTGCTTGTCGACTCTTCTTCCAACGAGACACAAACAAGCTTGTGGGGTGCGGCGGCCAGTTGGAATGCTAGGCAGAGAGACGTGAAGACTACTAGAGGAAATTAAGAAATTAGGTTATGAGAGATGGGAAAAAGGAATAAGTAAAATGTCACAATAACCTCACATGAATGGAAAATGTTGAAAATATTAATAACAACATAAATATTTATGAATGTGCCATTAATAATGCTGAAATAATCTAGGCATCTTATTTTTCTAATATGATGGATAAGATTTATTTATATTTTACAATAGAGGAGAAATCAAATACAAACCATGTCTTAACGTAAAAACTAGAGAACCAATCTAAGTCATCTATTTTAAGAATGAAGGGATGAGATGCAATTGAGTGGTTGACTTGTTGACTGCAAAAAAAAAACAGCAATTTTTAGTAAGTGGGAAGAGTTTTTTTAGTAAAACTATCATATTACTTTTTTTACCAATTCACTAATTTAATTTTTCCCACTTCGTTTGAACTTCGATTGGCTTCAAACTTGTTCCATTAGTTTTGTTTTTTCAAGGGCTTTCTATCAAGATCACTCATGAATATATTTTGAAGCATGAAAAAACATCATTTCGGGCTGATTTTTTTTATAAAAAATTATACATGGGTAATTTTTATCAACACTTTGTTCTGGTTTTATCAACACTGTTACACTGGTTTTATCAACACTTTGCACTGGGTTTATCACCTCACTTCCAAAACTGATCATGATTTTATCACATCATCACGTGTTTTTTATGAACACTAGTTTTATCAACACCAAACACTAGGTTTTACCATTAAATTACGCGTGTTTTATCACCCCCATCACATGTTTTTTTTGAAGCACGAAAAAAAGAATTATTTCGGGGTTGATTTAAAAAAAATTATACCTGGGTAATTTTTATCAACACTTTACATTGGTTTTATCAACACGTTACACTGGTTTTATCAACACTGGACACTAGTTTTATCACCTCATTTTCCAAAACCGAACATGATTTTTATCACCTCATCACGTGTTTTTATGAACACTAGTTTTATCAACACTAAACACTATGTTACCATTAAATTACATATGTTTTTATCACCCCATCACATGTTTTTTTATTAACGCTAAACTCTAGTTTATCACACTTATTATCAAAATTGAACATGGTTTTTATCACCTCAATACATGTTTTTATCAACATTTGGCACTAGTTTGATACCTCCGATATAAAACATTTATTAGTGAAGATTTATCAACACTCAACATTATTTTTATCACCCTGATATACCTTTTTATTTTCGTGCTTCAAAATATATTCACGATTGATCTTGATTTAAAGCCCTTGAAAAAGTAAAAATATTGGCGCAAGTTTGAAGCTAATCGGAGTTCAAACGAATCGGGAAATATTAAATTAGTGAATTGGTGAAGAACAAAATGGACACTTGTCCACATGGCACCGAACATGATTTTTATCACCTCATCACGTGTTTTTATGAACACTAGTTTTATCAACACTAAACACTATGTTCACCATTAAATTACATATGTAAGAACCACTCCCGGTCAACGACAGTCAAACCTGCGAAAAACAGGAAAATTTAAATTTTTTTAAGGCAGACACTTAATTTAACCTAAATTGACCCCGAGAGTCATACCGGACTTAAGTTTACCCCGTTATCGACCAAAATGAGTTCCAGGGGACTCAAGGCAACTTTCTGATCAATTTGGGAAATGTTGACTTTTCACTAGAAAAGTCAACCGAGCGACGTTTTGGTCCATTCGAGGACCGTTTTGGATCCAAAAAGCTTAGTCGTCGTCGCAGCGGTCTTAGTTGAGCCGTTTCCTTGTAGCACGCCAAGTTTCGTAATTTCTTGGAAAAAGTGCCCGTTCGGGGCCCGAAACGTCTGATTTTCGCGAATCTGATTGGAAAATATCAAGTAGATATTTTCAAAAAAAGTGTGGGACCCACCTTTCCACTTGTCAACCAAGTGGTGGTGTTAGGTTTTGGGGGGAAATGAAAGGGAGAGTACAAGGGTGGGGGGGGGGGGGGTTCGGCTAGCACTAAAACAAAGAGAAAAAAAATAGAAAAAAAAGGAAGAGAGAGTTAGAGAGAGAAGCTAGGGCTTGGTTGCCACTATTCACGTCATCCCACCTTTGGATCGTCTCAAGGCAAGGAGCAATCTAGTTCCCCTCGTCTTCCTCTTTGGTAAGAACCAAACCGATTGTTGTTTCGATAATTTTTCACATGTTAGGGTTTGGTTTTAATTGATGAGTTAGGGTTGTAGTGAGGTTGGGGGTTTGTTAGAGACGTTTTGGAGGTGTTGGGAGGTGAGATTGAACGTTTTCCGGCGACCGGGAGCTCGGGAGGAGCTCCGGCCAACATAGGGGGTGGCCGGCCACCATAGGAGGTGGCTGGCCGGAGCTAGGGCCGGCCACCACCATGGTGGCCGAGCCCCATTGGAACCCTAGGGCCCACGGCCAAGTGGGCCGGGTGGGGCCCACGTGCTCGGGTGCTCGGTTTTAGTGTTCGGGTGGTTTAAAATGTTCCCCGGACCATTTATCCTTAACCGAATCGAAATTTGGATTTGAATTGGAAAGGTTGTAATTAGCGGGTTTTAGAAACTTTAAACGTTAATTAATTGAATCGGAAGTCGGAATTCGATTCTGTCAAGTGCATTGGGTTCCTTGAATTATTCTAAGACCGTAGAAACGAAAACGGGGACTTTTGGAGCCCCGGAAGGCCTTTTACAAAACCCGGGCAGATTCGCCATGTCGGGCAAATCGGGCCTTTACGGGTCCTTTATCGACAATGTCGAGTAATTGGGAAGTTTGGGAGTGATCGACATTGTCGGGGTTACGTTTGGGCGTTAAGTTTTTTGAATTTCGGTTTATTCCTACTAGTTTAAAGGTGCTTTGAATTTGTGTTCTTTTAGATCGTACCGCGGACCGGGGCAAGGGAAAGCTGGGTGAGTGACTGAGGTCACACCGGAGCTCGTCAGTTGGCTTTTGGAGAACTTATACGAGGTAGGGAAAAGTAGCCGGATCTCGGCCCTGACTAGGGAAAGTTAACTGTAGAATTGCATGTGACACCGGGGTGTCGTGGGTTATTTAGGTTATCGAATATTAGAAAGGCATGATACGGGAACGTAGCATTTATTGGAAATGCATGTGACACTTAGTAGTGTCATAGGAACAGAGAACTTAGCGTTATTAGAATTACTGGAGGCATATGACCATGCCCGGAGGTTGTTTGTGAAACTAGTGATCTTAGGACTGTTGGAGGCATTGTTTATGCCGGAGGTTGTTGTGTGTTATTATTATTGTGTTTTGGGTGGCCTTGAGAGCCCGTGTTATTATTGTTGAGTTTTGGGTGGCCTTGAGAGCCCGTGTTATTATTGTTGAGTTTTGGGTGGCCTTGAGAGCCCGTGTTATTATTGTTGAGTTTTGGGTGGCCTTGAGAGACCGTGTTATTATTGTTGAGTCTTAGGTGGCCATGAGAACCCGTGTTGTTATTATTGGTGTTTTGGGTGGCCGTGAGTGCCCGTGGAGTTATTATTGGTGTCTTGGTGGCCTTGAGTGTCTGTGGAGTTTGGGACTGGTGTCGTTACTGCCTGTTGAACTTTGTTTGTGATTGCGTTTGGTTACTTGATCATGGTGGAGGTTGTGTGGTGTAGCTAGCCTCCCGACTGGGATCGGGAGAAACGGAGAGGTTGTGGGCTAGCACCCCGACTGGGATCGGGGGAAGGACGCGCGGGTGTGGCTAACCACCCGACTGGGATCGGGTGAAGCGGAGAGGTTGTGGGTTAGACTCGCGACTGGGATCGGGAGAAGTTGCGCGACAAGTCGACCGCCTGACCTGACTGGGATCGGTAAAGGGCGAGAGACAGAGTTTGGGTTACTGAACAACTGGTATGCAATCCTTTGTGATCTTGTTTGGTGTGCGATCCTTTGTGATCTTGGTATGGCGTTGTTGCCAGTCGTGTCTTTGGAGGAGGTCGTCAATCGTAGTGTGGGGTCTACAGCACGTGTCCGAGTGTTGAGTCGGTTGAGGAAGGTTTTGGGTCGTGTGTGTGTCTTTTGAGTCGTTGTTGGTGTCACCGGCTTTGTCTGCTAAGTATGTCGTAGTCAGTCTGTTATCTGTGGTGGTGAGCGAACGCTCACCCCTAGCTGCTTTTCCTACAGGTACCGTTCACAGGCTGGACTAGGTGAGCTTCTGAAGCTTGAAGAGCTTGAAGCGGGTTTCTGGGTTATTTGAGTCTAGTGACGTGTACCATGTTTTTGTCCAATTGTTGGGACTTATTTTGAGATGTAATTATTATTTTGTTGAACTAAACTGGTATTTTAAAGTGATTTAATGGAAAAGTTTTCAAAGTGTTCATTATTTTAAATGTTCGCGTCCCGAGTTCGGTTCGCTGAAATTGGGGCGTGACAACATATGTTTTTATCACCCAATCACATGTTTTTTTTATCAACGCTAAACTCTAGTTTATCACACTTATTATCAAAATTGAACATGGTTTTTATCACCTCAGTACATGTTTTTATCAACATTTAGCACTAGTTTGATACCTCCGATATAAAACATTTATTAGTGAAGATTTATCAGACTCAACATTATTTTTATCACCCCGATATACCTTTTTATTTTCGTGCTTCAAAATATATTCATGATTGATCTTGATTTAAAGCCCTTGAAAAAATAAAAATATTGGCGCAATTTTGAAGCTAATCGGAGTTCAAACGAATCGGAAAATATTAAATTAGTGAATTGGTGAAGAAAAAAATGGACACTTATCCACATGACACCATGCTTTTACAATTATGCCCTTGCTTGTGTGAGAAAGGATGAAAGTGACGTGAGTTTGGGTAAAATTGGGGTGATGATGTGGCATCATGGTGAATGTTGGATATTAGGTGTGTGTGGCTAGGATTGGTTCTCTAGTTTTTAAGTTAAGAGTGGTTTGTAGCCGATTTCACCTCTTTTACAATATAAGGATTCATTTACAACGGATTGTGTGTGTGTATATATATATATATAGGCTTGCAATCATGTTCGAACAAACTGTTACAGTATGATCCTATGAACTCGCAAAAATAGTATATGCGGTTTGAGAAAACAGCAGCCCCGGTTTGAGTTGAATATTCTCAGAAAAAAGAATTTCTCAAAACAGAAATGCTATTTTCTCAAACTATATTTTCTCAAAGTAAAATGTTGTTTTCTCAAACTTTTTTTCCTC
Organism: Erodium maritimum; assembly: GCA_963921825.1. Classification (NCBI taxonomy): domain Eukaryota; kingdom Viridiplantae; phylum Streptophyta; class Magnoliopsida; order Geraniales; family Geraniaceae; genus Erodium; species Erodium maritimum. The sequence goes on along the minus strand of OY997588.1, from coordinate 45,339,588 downwards.
AAACTGGGATGATATCTTGGAAGAAAAAAAATACAAGTCTTATGCGGGTAGGGTAACACCCGACCCGCTCGTGGCACAAACGGGACGGGCAGCAAGCGGGCCCCTATCGGGTTTCGGGCGGGCTCGGTCCGTAGGTAAGGAAATAGGGTTGGGTCTGAGTATCACAAAACTCGGCCTAGACCCGGCCCATTGCAATCCCTAATGAATCATAACCTTTTAAAATGAACTAATTTTATATTTATAAAAATCATTAATGAATCAAATTACATTTGATACTATTTCCATAAACAATTAAATTATTATTTTAAATATAACTTTTATATTTAAATAATAATCTAGATAAAATATAATTATCATATAAATATACTTTAACATTATTATTGGGCTTTAAAAAGTCAAATTTGTACTGGGCTTGATCTATGTGTGACCTTACAGGTTCATATGACGTTGGAAGTGTGCCTAAAATCTCTATTTAACCCACAAGTCGTAATTGGCCTCTAGCCATTATGAAGATCGACAATCTTGTCACGCCCCAAATTCAGTAGAACCGAACCCGGAACGCAAACGTTTATGACAATAAAACATTTTTAAACCTCTTAAATAAATCACTTTAAAACCATCATTTTGTTCATCAAAATAATAATTTACAACTCAAAAGTACGTCCCAACAAGTGGACAAAATACAAGGCGTACGTCGCTAGACTCAAAAAGGAAACCCGGACTCCCGCTCCTAGCTCTTCAAGCTTCGAGAGCTCACCCAGTCCGTCCCGCGACCAGTACCTGTAGGAAAAGCAGCTAGGGGTGAGCGTTCGTTCACCACCACGGATAACAGACTGACTACGGCATACTAGCAGACAATGCTGGTAACACCAACAACAACCCAAACATCGGGGACTACTATCCTCAAACTCAAGTAACCCGACTGACACACGACTATTACTTTCCTCAACCGACTCAACACTCGGACACGTAATGTAGACCCGACACAACGATTACGACTTCCTCCAAAGATACGAAAGATAACCACGTCACACCCAAGACCACAAAGGATCGCACGCCAAACAAGATCGCAAAAGATCGCACTCCAGCAACTCAGTCCCCACGCAACTTTTCCCAACACGACGGTTGGATCAGGCGGTCGATCTGTCGCACTTTTCCCGACACGTAGTCGGATCAGGCGGTCGACCTGTCACCACCACGCACGCGTTGCCAGAACCCCTTTACTCTCAGGCGGGCCCCCTACCTCGTCTGAACATGCATACGCGTGCGATCACGGGACCCCCTTTATTATGAGGCGGGCCCCCAACCTCAGGTAACCACAATCACAACCACAAGCAAAGTTCAACCGACAACAACAACACATGTTTAAGACTTCACATGCACTCATGGCCACCCAAGACACAAACGGTAAAACACGGGTTCAACAACCCCACGGGCACTCATGGCCACCCAAGACACCAACGTCAAAACACGGGTTCAACAACCCCATGGTCACTCATGGCCACCCAAGACACCAACGGGAAAACACGGGTTCAACAACCCCACAGACACTCATTGCCACCCAAGACACACCAACAGTAAAGTACGGGCTCTCATGGCCACCAAGACACAGACAGTAAAATACGGGCTCTCATGGCCACCCAAGACACACACTAAACAATCAACCTCTGGGCATAAACAAATGCCTCCAGTAATTCTAATATCGATAAGTTCACTGCTCCTACGACACGACTAAGTATCACATGCATTTCTATTGTTCGATATGTTCCCGTATCACACGACACCACCCGGTGTCGCCTGCCTTTCTATTGTTCGATAAACTTACTTAACCCACGACACCCAAGTGTCACATGCATTACTTTCCCTAGTCAGGGCCGAGATCCGGCTACTTTTCCCTACCTCGTATGCTTTCTCCAAAAGCTCACAATCAAGCTCCGACGTGATCTCGATCACTCGCCTAGCTTTCCCTTTCCTCTGTCGGTGGCACGATCTAATAAGAACACAATTTAAAACACTTTTAGGCTTGCAGGCATAAACTGAATTTTAATAAACTTGACGTCAAAACGTAACCCTGACAATGTCGATCACTCCCAAACTTCCAAATTACTCGACATTGTCGATAAAGGACCCGGAAAGACCTGTTTCGCCCCACCCAGCGAATCTGCCCGGGATTGGAAAACGTCCTTCCGGGGCTCCGAAAATTCCCAATTTCGTTTCTACGATCTTAGAATAATTCAAGGGTTCCTATGCACTTGACGGAATCAATTTCCGACTTCCGAGTAATTTAATTTGCGTTTAAAGTTTCTAAACCGTCAATTACAACTTTCACAATTTAATTCCAAATATCGATCCGGGTGTGGATTAACGACTTTTGGAACGTCCTAAACCACCCAAACACGAAAACCCGACACCCGAGCAAGTGGGCCCCACCCGGCCAACCTCGGCCATGGGTGGCTAGGGCCATTTTGGGACTGGTTCACCATGGTGGTGGCCGACCCTAGCTCCGGCCAGCCACCCCATGTCGGGCTAGCCACCGTGCACAGTGGCTGGAGCTCCCCCCGAGCCTCCGGTCATCGGAAAACGATCATCCTTTCGCTCCCAACACCTCCAACGAACCCCGCACCTCAACTCAACCAAAAACAAATAGTTTTAACCCAAACCCTAACTTTCAAACTTAACAAAACGAAAATCGGTTAGATGCTCACCGTAGAGAATGACGGTGTGAGCTTGATTCTTCTATCTTTGAGTTGATCCAACGGTTTGATGATCGAGAAAAGCCAAAACCCTAGCAAGCTCCTTCTCTTTTTCTCCCCTTTTCTCTCTTCCTTCTATCTTCTTTCTCTCTCTAAAAAGCCCTATTTTTTACACTATGGCCGAACCCCCCCATGTCCTCTCATCTTTGTCTTGTTTCAAAAATACCTAACACCACCACATATTTGACATGTGGCAAGTGGGTCCCACACCTTTTGGAAAATATCTCTTAGATATTTTCCAATCAGATTCGCGAAATTCGGCTGTTTCGGGCCCCGAACGGGCACTTTTTCCAATAAATTACGAAACTTTACGGGCTACAAGGAAACGGCTCAACTAAGATCGCTGCAACAACGGCTAAGCTTTTTGGATCCAAACGTGCCTCGAACGGACCAAAACGTCGCTCGGTTGACTTTTCCTACGAAAAGTCAACATTTCCCAAATTGGTCAGAAAGTTGCCCTGAGTCCCCCGGAACTCACTTTGGTCGACATCGGGGTCAACTTAAGTCCGGTATGAACCTCGGGGTCAATTTCAGGTTCATTTAAGTGTCTGTCTAAAAAATTTAAATTTTCCTGTTTTTCGCCGATTTGATAGTCTCGCAAATGGTGAACTGATCGACTACTACCCATACGGCGTCGTGTCCCTTCGGCGATCTCGGCAGTCCACACACGAAGTCCATCGTGATATACTCCCACTTCCACTGGGCAATCGCAGTGGCTGCAATAATCCGGCGGGACGCTGATATTCGGCCTTCACCTACTGACAGACGAGGCACCTCGATACAAATTCTGCGACCGCTCTCCGCATCCCGCTCCACCAGAAGTGCCGCCTGATGTCGCGGTACATCTTGGTGCCACCCGGGTGCACTGTAAGACGCGAATGATGTGACTCTCGCAACACGTCGTCCCTACAGTTCCCCGACACGAATAACCCTCCTCGATACAGTAGCCCCCAATCTGCACTGATCTCCCAGCCTACCACCTCGTCACCGTTGGCGACCCTCTCTCGGATCTCCGACGTCTCGACGTCCTCTAACTGCGCCTCGAACACTCGGGCAAGTAGTGAGGGCTGAGCCACCAAGGAGCACGTGGCCACGCCGCCGATAATCTCCTCTAGGTCAAGCCCGAACGTGCTCAGTTCCCCCATCATGTCCCACTCTCGGACTGATATGCTAGCAAGACTCGGAACCGACTTCCTACTCAAGGCGTCGGCGACCACGTTCGCCTTACCCGGATGGTAGTGTAGCTCAAAGTCGTACTCCTTAAGTAGCTCCATCCATCTCCGCTGGCGCATGTTCAGGTCTCGTTGGGAAAAGATGTACTTGAGGCTCTTATGGTCCGAGAACACCTGAAATCCCTCGCCATACAGATAATACCGCCAGCCCTTTAGCGCTAACACCACTGTTGCTAGCTCCAAGTCATGGGTAGGATAGTTGCGCTCGTGTGTCTTCAACTGCCTGGAGCCATAAGCGACAACTCTACCCAACTGCATCAATACATAGCCCAGTCCTTCCCCGGACGCATCACAGTAGACCTCACACCCGATCCCTCGCCCTGGCACTACCAATACTGGAGCAGTAGTCAGACGAGTCTTCAACTCCGTGAACGCACGTTCACAATCCTCTGTCCACACAAACCCGACTCCCTTGCGCGTCAACAGAGTCATCAGCGGCTAGTCGCGCAAAGTCCTGGACAAATCAACGATAATAGCCTGCCAACCCCAGAAAGCTGCGGATCTCGAAGACACTCGTGGGCCGTGCCCACTTCGAAACCGCGTCGATCTTCGACGGATCGACCAGTATACCGTCACGGGATACAACGTGACCGAGGAATTTCACCTCAGCGAGCCAAAACTCGCACTTCTCCAGGCTGGCATATAGCTGATGCGTGCGTAGCAGGGTCAGAACAGTTCTCAGATGTACGTCATGTGCCGCCTCGCTCTGCGAATAGATCAAGATGTCGTCTACGAACACCACCACAAACTGATCTAAGTACGGCCGGAATATACTGTTCATCATATCCATGAACGCTGCAGGTGCGTTCGTCAGTCCAAACGGCATCACCAAGAACTCGTAATGCCCATAGCGTGTCCGGAATGCAGTCTTTGCGACGTCCCCCTCTCGGACTCGCAACTGGTAATATCCGGATCGCAGATCGATCTTCGAGAAACAGGTCGACCCTCTCAACTGGTCGAACAAGTCGTCAATCCTCGGCATCGGGTATCGGTTCTTCACTGTAACCCGGTTCAGCTTCCGGTAATCTATACACATCCGAAGCTCTCCACTCTTCTTCTTCACGAAGAGTGTTGGTGCTCCCCACGACGATACGCTCGGACGGATAAATCCATTCTCCTGAAGCTCCTCGAGCTGACGCTTCAGCTCAGTCAACTCTGCCGGCGCAAACCTGTAAGGCGCCATCGATATCGCTACCGTTCCCGGCACCAGGTCAATCCCGAACTCCACCTCACGTTCCGGTGGCAACCCGCTCAACTCCTCAAGAAAGACCTCGGGGAACTCGCAAACCACTCACGGTAACTCTCGGCTCTGGACAACCGATACTTCCTCCACTGCGGACAACGCCGAAAGGAGAACCCCGCTCTTACTACCCAGCACACACGACACCTTCGTGTTGCCTGCTGACACTGTCACTCGTCGCCTGTAGCAGTCGATATTGAAACGGTACTTCGCCAGCCAATCCATTCCCAAGATCATGTCAAAGGTCGTCATTCCCAGCACGAGAAGGTCACAAGGGCAAGGACAGTCTGCGACTCTAATTTTGCAGGCACGACAGACCCTAGTCAATAACACATCACCCCCAACTGGGGTGTCCAGGCACAGGGGTGGACTCAACGGCTCTAAACTCAGCCTCAACCTCTCAGCACAACTCAACGAAATAAATGAGTGCGACGCCCCTGTATCAAATAAGAACAATGCCCATAAATGATACAATAAACACGTACCCTGAATGGTCTCGCGGTGGGTAGTGGATCCTGGGGCCTGGGAGTCGGTAACTGCGTACACTCTTCCTTGTGACGCATGCTGCCTTTGACCCAGCGCACTGACTGCTGGATACCCAGATCCCTGCTGCTGTCTCGGAACTAGCGCGCTCGTGGAGGGCTGCGAGAACCTCGACTGCTGACTTTGACGCGGGCGACCCCTGGGCGACTGCACTGTACGCGACTGCTGCGGTCGCTGCGCTGACGTTGCCCCCATCGGCTCATGGCACCTGGTGATAGTGTGCCCAACCCGGCCGCACCGGAAACACCTGGCCTCGTCGGCTCTCGGCCCCGTGCCCATCGGACACTCTCGATGCATGTGGCCTGGCTGCTCGCAGCCAAACATATCGGGCGTCTCTCCGAAGCGACTGGCCCCACTGACGCCACCGACCCAAACTGTCTCGCTCCTCCCTGCTGAGCCTGTGGCCTGAAGAACCCCGTGGTCCTCTGTCTCCTCGGATCTCGGAACTCGGACAGCCCCGCACCACTGGTCGGCCGCTGTTGAACCTCACGGGTCCTGGCTGCATCTCATAGACCCTGCTCCACTGTCGTTGTCGTGTCTACGAGCTCTGAGTACTCCCGCAACCTCAGGGTGAGAACTCGAAACCGAATCACCGGCCTCAGCCCCCCCTCGAACCGCAGGCAACGGTTCAGCTCTGTCGCCACCATTTCTTGCACGAATCGGATCAAGGCCGTGAATCTGGACTCATATTCTGCCACTGACATCCCATCCTACTGCAGTTCCAGGAACTGCCGATGTCGGTCCAACCGAGCGGACTCGGGGAAATACTGCGCCAGAAAGACCGTCTGGAAGATACCGTAGTCGTGCCCGACTCTGTCCCTCACACGCCCCCACCAGTGGTAAGCGATGTCCCTCAGCTGATGAGCTGCAAAGGACACTCTGCTGCGACCATCTTCGATGCTTGAAGTGTCCAGGTCCCGCGTGACCTGCTCCAGCCATCTCTCGGCTAGGTCGGGGTTCGGCTCCCCGACAAAAGTGGTTATGCCCAGCTTCAGGAAGTCCAGCAGTGTCCAGGCCGTATGGCCTTCGGCCTGAACGGGCCTCGCTGGAACAGCTGCTGTCTCCGGAGCTTGCGATGCCGACTCTCTACTGGCGATGATCGCCACCAAACTCTGCACTGTCCCTGTCAGCTCGTCCAGGGTGGTCGTGGTGGGAGGGTTTGTGACCGGCGGGACATTGGGCGTGCTCGTAGATGGTCCCGCGTCGCTCCTCCTATCCTCTCCGACAGGAGTACCCTGGGCTTCCGCGTACTCAGCGGGCTCGACGGTGGGCATCCGTCCTGGTGCCCCTGCTGACCGTCCCCTCCTGCCATGCGCAGGTGCCCGTCCCCGTGTCCCGGCTGATCGTCCTCATCTGCCACGAGCCATAAGGTCGGTATCCTCTGCACGGATACACGCAAACGTTTAGTTTGCGAACTTAAACAACGACGACGTGCTTAAAATATACTAGCGTTCACACGGTCTACGTCTAACTCTAGCGTACTCGTTCACACCGCTCACGCTATCAATACTTCAATTACTAGGACACGTAAGAGAAACCTCAAATAATCGCACAAACGTGATCCAAGTTACGCAACGACAACACTAACTACACAACAAAACCAATTTTTTTTTAAAGTAGCTGACTGGACCAGGCCGGCAAGTGGGCCGGACCGTGCAACATTCCAGGCCGGTGAGTGGCCCGGACCGTGCCCCTTCCGGGCCGGCAAGCCACCCGGATCGTGCTGCCGTCTGGGCTGGCAAGCCACCCGGACCGTGCTGCCATCCGGGCCGGCAAGCCACCCGAACCATTTCACCTTCCGTGCCAAAACAGTGGCCCCGACCACGTCTCCTATCGGGCCGATCCATGGCCCGCCCCGTAGCAGTGACGATTTCACACTCATCACATCCGCTATGTCTACCCTAGGGCACTCGTATCCTACTTGCTCATAGCGACCCGCACATTTCTGCGTCGCAGACGTTCGACCACCAATCTAACGACACACGTACAACAACTCCAAGACCAAACACAAGTCACCTAACCTCAATCATAAGCCGACAAGGCCAACCAAAACAAAAAACACGCCCACCGGGCCAACCAAAATCAAAGTACACCCACAGGGCCAACCAATTTTAAAACTTTCTCCACTTCATTATAAAACCTTATTTCTTGACATCAGGTGGTTACAACCCGGTCCAGGCGTCCCCGAATTACATTGTACCTACTTGATATCAACGCCGTCACGCTCGACCACAGGGGCGCCCCTGAGTCGAGTCGCGACAGCTTAAAAATGTTTCACGCAGCAACACACAAATAGTATGCCAGTAATAACCGTACTGCACATACACACAAACACAAACAGGACTCAAAACACTACGGGTCTACACACGGTTTCCGACTTGCGTACCCAACGCACGACGAGACTTTACTGACTCGACTCTTCCCACCTAATTGATGTACAGTCCGAGGTGTGAAACCTCGAGCTCTGATACCAAGCTGTACGCCCCAAATTCAGTAGAACCGAACCCGAAAAGCGAACGTTTAAGACAATAAAACATTTTTAAACCTCTTAAATAAATCACTTTAAAACCACCATTTTGTTCATCAAAATAATAATTTACAACTCAAAAGTACGTCCCAACAAGTGGACAAAATACAAGGCGTACGTCGCTAGAATAAAAAAGGAAACCCGGACTCCCGCTCCTAGCTCTTCAAGCATCGAGAGCTCACCCAGTCCGTCCCGCGACCAGTACCTGTAGGAAAAGCAGCTAGGGGTGAGCGTTCGCTCACCACCACGGATAACAGGCTGACTACGACATACTAGCAGACAATGCCGGTAACACCAACAACAACCCAAACACCGGGGACTACTACCCCAAACTCAAGTAACCCGACTGACACACGACTATTACTTTCCTCAACCGACTCAACACTCGGACACGTAATGTAGACCCGACACAACGATTACGACTTCCTCCAAAGATACGAAAGATAACCACGTCACACCAAAGACCACAAAGGATCGCACGCCAAACAAGATCGCAAAGGATCGCACTCCAGCAACTCAGTCCCCACGCAACTTTTCCCAACACGACCGTTGGATCAAGCGGTCGACCTGTCGCACTTTTCCCGACACGTAGTCGGATCAGGCGGTCGACCTGTCACCACCACGCACGCGTTGCTAGAACCCCTTTACTCTCAGGCGGGCCCCCTACTTCGTCTGAACATGCATACGCATGCGATCACGGGACCCCTTTTATTATGAGGCGGGCCCCCAACCTCAGGTAACCACAATCACAACCACAAGCAAAGTTCAACCGATAGCAACAACACAGGTTTAAGACTTCACAGGCACTCATGGCCACCCAAGACACCAACGGTAAAACACGGGTTCAACAACCCCACGGGCACTCATGGCCACCCAAGACATCAACGGTAAAACACGGGTTCAACAACCCCACGGGCACTCATGGCCACCCAAGACACCAACGGTAAAACACGGGTTCAACAACCCCACAGACACTCATGGCCACCCAAGACACACCAACAGTAAAGTACGGGCTCTCATGGCCACCCAAGACACAAACAGTAAAACACGGGCTCTCATGGCCACCCAAGACACAAACAGTAAAGTACGGGCTCTCATGGCCACCCAAGACACAAACTAAACAATCAACCTCTGGGCATAAACAAATGCCTCCAGTAATTCTAATATCGATAAGTTCACTGCTCCTACGACACGATTAAGTGTCACATGCATTTCTATTGTTCGATACGTTCTCGTATCATACGACACCACCCGGTGTCGCCTGCCTTTCTATTGTTCGATACGTTCTCGTATCATACGACACCACCCGGTGTCGCCTGCCTTTCTATTGTTCGATAAGCTTACTTAACCCACGACACCCAAGTGTCACATGCATTTCTACTGTTAACGTTTCCTAGTCAGGGCCGAGATCCGGCTACTTTTCCCTACCTCGTATGCTTTCTCCAATGGCTCACAATCAAGCTCCGGTGTGATCTTGATCACTCGCCTAACTTTCCCTTTCCTCTGTCGGTGGCACGATCTAATAAGAATACAATTTAAAACACTTTTAAGCTTGCAGGCATAAACTGAATTTTAATAAACTTTGACGCCAAAAAGTAACCCCGACAATGTCGATCACTCCCAAACTTCCCAATTACTCGACATTGTCGATAAAGGACCCGGAAAGGCCCGTTTCGCCCCACCTGGCGAATCTGCCCGGGATTGGAAAACGTCCTTCCGTGGCTCCGAAAATTCCCGTGTTCGTTTCTACGGTCTTAGAATAATTCAAGGGTTCCTATGAAGTTGACGGAATCAATTTCCGACTTCCGAGTAATTTAATTTGTGTTTAAAGTTTCTAACCCGTCAATTACAACTTTCACAATTTAATTCCAAATTTCGATCTGGGTGTGGATTAACGACTTGGGGAACGTCCTAAACCACCCGAACACGAAAATCCGACACCCGACATGTGGGCCCCACCCGGCCAACCTTGGTCGTGGGTGGCTAGGGCCATTTTGGGACCGGTTCACCATGGTGGTGGCCGGTCCTAGCTCCGGCCAGCCACCGTGCACGGTGGCCGGAGCTCCCCCCGAGCCTCCGGTCACCGGAAAACGATCATCCTTTCGCTCCCAAAACCTCCAACGAACCCCACACCTCTACTCAACCAAAAACTAATAGTTTTAACCCAAACCCTAACTTTCAAACTTAACAAAACGAAAATCGGTTAGATGCTCACCGTAGAGAATGACGGTATGAGCTTGATTCTTCTATCTTTGAGACGATCCAACGGTTTGAAGATCGAGAAAAGCCAAAACCCTAGCAAGCTCCTTCTCTTTTTCTCCCCTTTTCTCTCTTCCTTCTATCTCCTTTCTCTCTCTAAAAGGCCTTATTTTTTACATTATGGCCGAACCCCCCCATGTCCTCTCATCTTTGTCTTGTTTCAAAAATACCTAACACCACCACATATTTGACATGTGGCAAGTGGGTCCCACACCTTTGGGAAATATCTCCTAGATATTTTCCAATCAGATTCGCGAAATTCGGCTGTTTCGGGCCCCGAACGGGCACTTTTTCCAAGAAATTACGAAACTTCACGGGCTACAAGGAAACGGATCAACTAAGACCGCTGCGACGACGGCTAAGCTTTTTGGATCCAAACGGGCCTCGAACGGACCAAAACGTCGCTCGGTTGACTTTTCCAGCGAAAAGTCAACATTTCCCAAATTGGTCAGAAAGTTGCCCTGAGTCCCCCGGAACTCACTTTGGTCGACATCGGGGTCAACTTAAGTCCGGTATGACCCTCGGAGTCAATTTCAGGTTCATTTAAGTGTCTGTCTAAAAATTTTAAATTTTCCTGTTTTTCGCCGATTTGACTGGCGTTGACCGGGGGTGGTTCTTACAAATCTGATTCAACCTTTTATTGTTAATATCTTACTCCCTTTGTCATCGATATATCGATCAAATATAAGGCATATGATCGTCATCCTTATTTTATTGGATCGTTAGTTTCTTGATCTTAAGTGGACTGCAAGTGATAACTCATTATCGACTCGCATGGCCATGCATTTCCACAGTCTCACTTATCAAGGGGCCCAAACGATATCTCTCGTATTTACATGATCGAAGAATCCCTTATAAATCAACCACATCTCCCACATAGACAATTATGTATCCAACAACAAGCTTTATTTTTGCCTGGTTAAAGACAACGTTGAATTGCGTTAAAACACACAACCATATATGTAGAAACCATGATGACTACAAGGTCAAAGAACTTAATCTATATTACGGTACTCAGAAATACTCATGATAGTTCCTATGTAGTACTCTCACGGTGAGTCATCCAATACCATTTCCCTAAATGGAATCTATGGTTTGACTTCATATCTAATATGTATGATTAGTAAAGTGTGATCATCAATCAAAATCATACTAGTCTTAGTATATCAGTAAGACCATGGATCATTAGAATAATACTCTTTTCTTCTAAGAGTTTTACTATCAAGTCACGTACTTGATAATCTTAGAAAGAGTTGATTATTCACGCTATTAACATTTCACAAATGATAATAGTAGTTCCAATGTATTAATGAAATGATAGTTCCTGTCCAAGATCAAGATTGGCCTAGGGCACAAAACCAACAATCTCTCACTTGCACTAGGTCCAATCGACATTATAAGTAATACACACTGACTAAACATGACCTTCATGTTTCGGCTGTGGAAGCACCTTGGTTAGAGGATCAGTCGCATTATCATTTGTGGATATTTTGTATGTCTTAACGTCTCCTCTCTTAACGATTTCTCAAATGAGATGATAACTCCTTAAGATTTATTTGGATTTCAGATGTGATCTATGCTCCTTGGCCTGTGCTATCGCCCCATAGTTATCACAATACAAGTTCACTAGATATGATATACTAGGAACAAATCCTAAGTCGGCTAAGAATTTATTTATCCAAATAATTTTTTTAGATGCATCCGATATAGCTAAGTACTCACTTCTGTTGTAGAATCAACAACCGTATTTTACTTTCAGCTTCTTAAACTGAACGCACCTCTATTCAATCAAAACACATAACCATACTATGATCTGAAATCATCTATATTAGTCTGACAACTAACATTTGTGTAACCATTTATAACAAGTTCTCCTTCCAGGCCGTCATACTAGTAAAAAGGTATCATTAGTCCTCCTCAAGTACTTAAGGATGTTTTTAACTGTCGTCCAGTGACCTTCACCTGGACCTGCCTGGTATATTCTCGTTGCACTCAATGCATACGAGACATCAGGTCTAGCACACAACATCGCATACATGATAGATTCAATAGTAGATGCGTATGGGATCTTGCTCATGCGGTCTTGATCATCATGTGTCATAGGACACTGAGTCTTATTCAGACCAATACATTAGGAGATTGGCAAAAACCCTCTATTAAAGTCTTGCATAGTGAACTTTGTTAACACCTTATCAATGTAAGTGCTCTTACTTAGGACCCGAAGCTTCCTAGATCTATCTCTATAGATTTGATGCCTAATACATAGGTAGCTTCGCCCAAGTCCTTCATTGAAAAACATTTCCCTAACCATGTCTTAACATCTTGCAAGATAGGGATGTCATTTCTAATGAGCAATATGTCATCTAAATACAGCACTAAGAATACAATCGCGCTCCCACTATCCTTCTTATATACACAAGGCTCGTCTTCGTTCTTGATGAAGCCAAATTCTTTAACCGACTCATCAAAATGAAGATTCCAACTCTGAGAAGCCTTCCTGAATCCATAAACGGGTTATTGCAACTTGTCAATAGCCTCTTGATAGGATGTGGGGTCATCTTGATCCACAAATATCATGTCATTATTCTCCGAAATGAGAAAACCCATATCTCATAGGGGCTTGACATGTCCTATCAGACCTCCTCGGCACTTGTGGTACAACTTCAGGTACTGCATTCTCTTGTTCAGGTACTTGAGTAAACATTATAGGTACAATTCCACTTTATGGGTCTCTAACTTCTATACGTTCAATGGTTCTCCCACTATTTCTTTTGGAAATGAACTCTCATTCCTAAAACATGTCATTCCGAGCAACAAACATTTTGTTCTCCGTAGCATTGTAGAAGTAATATCCTTTAGTTTCCTTAGGATATCTTGCAAAAAGGCACTTATCATATTTGGGTGCTAACTTATTTGAAATTAGACGCTTCACATAAGTTACAGAACCTCATATCTTTAGAAAAGACAAACTAGGAACCTTTCTTGTCCATATCTCAAACGATGTCTTATCTAATGCCTTCGATGGAACCTTTTTCAAGATGAATGCAACAGTTTCTAGAGCATATCCCCAAAGTGAGATTGCAAGATCAATGTTACTCATCCTAGACCGAACCATATCCAATATGATATGATTCCTCCATTCAGATACACCATTCCATTGTGGTGTTCCTTGAGGAGTTCGTTGAGAAATGATCCCATAATCTATTAGATGATCTATGATTTCTTGGCACAAATATTCACCACCTCGATTAGATCGTAGTGCTTTAATATTTTGGCCAAGTTGATTGTCTACTTCATTCTTGAAATTTTTGAACTTTTCAAAAGATTCAGATTTATGTTTCATTAGATAGACATAGCCATTTTTACTGAAATCATCTGTGAATATAATGAAGTATTGAAATCCTCCTTCAGTAGTTGTACTTAAAAGACCACATACATCTGAATGTATAGGTCCTAACAAGCCACTAGCTCTTTCACCAATTCCAAAAAAGGTGTCTTTATCATGTTTCAAATGATTCACGATCAAAAAAATCGAAAAGTCCATGGTGTTGGAGTTTTGATATGTGTTTCTCATTTATATGACCTAAGCGACAATGCTAGAGGAATGTAGGGTTTGTCTCATTAGACTTAAACCTTTTTGTATTAATGTTATAAAAGGATTTCTCATAAGAGTGTTCTATGTTCAAAACATAAAGACTTTTAACTCGAGAAACAATTGCATAATGAGCGTTATCATGAGAAAGATTAAAATTACTATTCTCAATAGTAAAGTTATAGCCTTCTTTGTCCAAACACGAAATGAAGATAATATTCCTACGAAACGTAGATATATGATAACAAGTGTTCAACTGCAAAACAAACCCACTAGACAAGAACAACTCGTATGTCCCTACAACTAAGGCAATGACTCCATGGTCATCCTCAACTAAGACAAATGTAGATATACGTATGTAAAAATAATTGTGTCATATCATACCAAATTAATAAGTTAGTCTTCAAAAGGCCCATATGAATACCAAAAGCAAATCCTATGGGTAAACACAAAAGAAAAGGCCCTCAATTCCATCTTGGGCCTTCAACTTGGATCTCCATCCCGGGCCTCCAAGCCCAATCTTCCTCCAAGATTTTTCATCTCTTTAATTGACAACCTTTACAACCAAAATAAATGACACGCATGTTGTAAATAAATAAAAATTACATCCAAATAAATGACACGCATGCCGTATTTAGAAAATTAAAAACAATCACATAGGTCTCAAAAGGGCTATGCTATGCACCATGCAAAAAGTAAAAACACATACAACGAAAAAACACTTATTCTTTTGACAATTAAACGCAATTTAAGAATTCGTTCGTAACGAATACCAACAAATCATAAACCGTTTTTCCGATTTTATAATGCATGCATCTTTACTATATATTAAAAAACTATATTAAAGCGATTTCTAAAATCAATTGAATATAATTTCCGAAAACCTCATATTTATAACAAATGCATAATCAATTAACCAAATTACAAGAGGCTGTGATACCACTATTGGGTTTTAAGAGGAGAAATCAGCTAGAAACTACTCTTATCCTAGTAACCATGAGAACTCATCCTACCCACACACACATATGATCCAACATTCACCAAGATGCACATCATCGGCCCAATTTCACCCAACATACACGCCAATTTCATCATTTCTCACACAAGCAAGGGCATAATTGTAATAGCATGGTGTCATGTGTACTAGTGTCCATTTTTTTTTACCAATTTACTAATTTAATATTTCCTAATTCGTTTGAACTTCGATTAGCTTCAAACTTGCGCCATTATTTTTCTTTTTCCAAGGGCTTTAAATCAAGATCAGTCATGAATATATTTTGAAGCACGAAAATAAAAGGTTATATCGGGGTGATAAAAATAATATTGAGTGTTGATAAATCTTAACTAATAAATGTTTTATATGAGGGTATCAAACTAGTGTTAAATGTTGATAAAAAACATGTAATGAGGTGATAAAAAACAATTAATGAGATGATAACAAACGTGTTATATTTTGATAATGTGTGATAAAGTAGAGTTTATGTTGATAAAAAAACATGTGATGGTGTGATAAAACACATGTAAATTGGTGATAAACATAGTGTTTAGTGTTGATAAAAAAAAAAATTTGATCAGCGAACTTTTTATTAGGCAAGCGTTCTACAAGATAGTAAAACAATGCAAGAAATGATCATCAAAAAAGGACCATTTCGCAGACTAAAACAGCTCCAAAGAACAAAGACAAACAAGAACCAAGCATACAGCAAACAAAACAAACTTGTCTACCTCCTACACGCGTTCAAACACAAAAACCGATTGGAGATCGGAATAGGGGTTAGAACTTTTCCTGTGAACTCAGGAGAAACCCCGTCCTCACCAACCTCGACTTCCTCCTCAAAAACACCACGTATCGTGCCTTCAATGGCGACATGACTTTGAAGTGCCACAAGGTCAATAGGCTTTTTCCCATTTTTCTTGCAAAAACCCCACTCGCCATCCTTGAGTTTCTTAGCAACATCGACAGTAAAGCTTCCCAACTTACCCCCTTTATCAGCCGAAGTCTTGGCTCTTGTTTGATAAAATACTGTTGGAGGAGCATTCCTTTTTTTACCGTCCTTTCTTTGGGCGGTCGCTTCTCTTTGGAGCATCATGAATTAAAAGAGTCGATGAATTGAGGAGGTCGTCTTTCCATGGACTGATTTCCCTAGAAGGTCCTTCGTCTTCACATGAGGAAGTCACAAATGAAGCCTCCACAGTCTCAATCCTCGTGGGCTGGGACTGAACAACATCAAAACCCATACTATCCAATGATGGTTTGGCCTGAGTAAGCCCATTACATTGGACTTGGTCCACAAGCAAAACTTCTGGCATCACTTCTGATTGAGACAAAGAGAAGAACTCAGCGCCCGATGTGTGCTCGTCGATCCTTGCCGAAAATATTGGGGATTTGACTACGTCCGGATTTGCAGACTCCACAGTTTCTTTAGCTGGAATATCAAATCCCAAACAAGTTCCGGAAATCTCTCTATGATTGAGAGAATCCCGAAGCTCCGGAACCAGCGAAGCTTCACAGTGTTCCGGTGAGAGAACGACCGGAATCCCTTCCCCATGGCTCTCAGACCGAGCTTCGTGTGCACCGATTGTGGGAGAAACGCGATCCAGCACTACCACATCTGGAACGAAGGTCCTCTGTTTTGAGGGTACCAAAACAGAGGCATTAAGACTGCCATTAACGATGGTGTCTCAGTGACCCTCTCCGTTTCCAGGCGGAGCAAATGCTACAAGAAGGGAATGGTAGTTCAGAATGAAACCATTAAGCACCTCATTTGCTTGAAAAGCCGAATCTCTGGTTTAAAACTCTGCAAATCCAAAATACCGACCCTTCCAGCTCGGCCTCTTGAGAACCTTGGCTAAGACTACCTCGCCGAACGCCCCCAGCGAGTTCCGTACCCTATCCGATGAAGTGAAATACGGGAGGGTGTAAATAAACACTTCACAACCTTATCTTTCCGTCGCAGACACTCTTCCGGTGGATAATTCGACATCCTCCCGAACCCGAACACCACTTTCCTGCCCTTTTGAGGGAACTGGCTTCTTCCTAATATCGGGCACAGCAGAGACTCGGCAGACTTTGAAACTCCACCCTTCCTCTTTGTAGAACTAACCTTCAGATGATCAGGACGTCCAACACCATGCCTCGTACCCTTCACTGAACCTGCCACAAGATCTGTACGAGACACTATCTTGCAATAGGTGCTGTAGGAGGAAAGGAGTGTCAAAGCAAAGGAGGAGAAGGATAAACTTTTCTCCTTCCTCATGGAATACTTGTGATTCAATTTAGAATAATCACATTAGTGTTGATAAAACTAGTGTTTAGTGTTCATAAACAATCATGTGATGAGGTTACAAAAATCATGTTCGGTTTTGGAAAATGAGGTGATAAAATTAGTGTTCAGTGTTGATAAAACCAGAGTAAAGTATTGATAAAACCAGTGTGAAGTGTTGATAAAAATTAGGGTAAATTACAACCACATACCACAAACTATACGCGTTTAACGGTTTACTACCCCAAAGTTAAGTCATAACAATTACCTACCCCGAACTGACGTTTAGTAACGACGTTGGTCACTCCGTCCACTTTTCCATCTGTTTACTGTTCATTTTTTTCTAAAATTCCAGAAATGCCCTTACTGTTTAATACCTATTTTTAATTAAATATATGTATTTATTCATAAATGAATTAAAATCAGGTTTTAATTAACAAAAACATGTTGTATTTCTATTTGTTTCATCTTCTTCTCCAGTGGAAAGCACAAGGCGGCGACAGCAACGACGAGACAACGACGGCGAGCTACGAACGACGGCGGCGAGCTATGGGCAGCGGTGGCAGCGAGGAACGTCCACACCTTCTTTGCTTGTTCCTCATCTTCCTCGCGTTGCTCGAAAAATCAGCTGTGAACTCGTGCTTGCAGCTCGTCCAACGCCATCTTTTGGTGCTCGGGAAGGTCGGCCTCGACGGAGTTGGGCTCCTCCGGTCTCGCAAACCCCTTTCCACCGTGCTGGATTCTGACCCAGATTCAGATCTGTTAGTTCCTCTTTCCACCGTGACAA
This sequence comes from Erodium maritimum, assembly GCA_963921825.1. Classification (NCBI taxonomy): domain Eukaryota; kingdom Viridiplantae; phylum Streptophyta; class Magnoliopsida; order Geraniales; family Geraniaceae; genus Erodium; species Erodium maritimum. The sequence continues at coordinate 45,321,392 of OY997588.1, read as the reverse complement.
GCCATGGTTTTGTACGGGTAGCAAAAATTGATTTTTGGAGTAAAACTAGATGGGTTTGTGTACATATATTAGATGGGTTTCTGTGCAGATTCAGATCTGAAGCAACTGATTGTTGTTTTGGTTTGAATGGTTAGGGGATTTAGAATTTTGGTCTCTGTTCTTGGTGTTGTTATAAAGAACACCATGCTTTTGGTGGTGTTGACCGAGCATTGGAAGGGATGGGCACCAATGTTGTACTATTTTAATTATTTAATTTTATTTGAAATGTTATTTCTGAATAGTTTATTTTATATTTTCTACAAACATAATGAAAATAAGATTAAAGGAAAAATAAAGAAATAAATGAAATTAGCAAAAATTAATTAAAAATTAATGATTAATAAAAATGATACATAAACTTATTTATGAATTTATTAAATTAGTATTATTAAAGAATATTTAAAAATAATATTTAATTTATAAAATGAAAAATGATTTAAAAACCGATTTTTGAAAAAAAAACTGAAATTTCAATGCATTTTTTTATCAATTTGTAGATATTTTAGTTTTTGAAATATTAATAAATATTTGAAAATAATTAATTCATTTATTGTTGATTTAAATAGAAAAAAAAATTAGGGTTTGAATGGTATAAGGGTGTAAATCTGAATAACATTTGAGGGTATTTCTGTCATTTTACAAAAAAAATTAACAACCATGGATGGAAAGGGGGTAACATTGTTACTAAAAGTTAGTTCGGGATAGGTAATTGTTACGATTTAACTTTGGGGTAGTAAACCGTTAAACGCGTATAGTTTGGGGTATGTGGATGTAATTTACCCTAAAAATTACCCAGACATAATTTCTTTTTAAATCATCCCAGAAAGAATTTATTTTTTTTTCTTTCTTTGAAACATATTCACAGCTGATCTTGAAAGAACGCCCTTGAAAAAACAAAGATACTGACGCAAGTTTGAAGCCAATCGGAGTTCAAACGAAGTGGAAAAAATTAAATCATGTTTAGTTTTGAAAAATGAGGTGATAAACCTAGTGTCCAGTGTTGATAAAAACAGTGTAAAGTGTTGATAAAAATTACCCAGATATAAATTCTTTTTAAATCAGCCCCAAAATAAATAAATAAATTCATGCTTCAAAATATATTCATGACTGATCTTGATAGAAAGCCCTTGAAAAACCAAAAATATTGGAGCAAGTTCGAAGCCAATCAGAGTTCAAACGAATCGGGAAAAATAAAATTAGAGAATTGGTAAAAAAACGTAATGATAGTTTTACTAAAAAGCCCCTAGCACTTACTAAAAAGTGTTGTGTTTTTGCAGTCAACAACTCAATTGCATCTCATCCATCCATTCTTAAAATGGATGACTTGGATGGGTTCTCCCGGTTCATACGTTAAGAGGTGGTTACTATTTGATTTCTCCTTTGGGTTTTAATATACATAACACGATGGAAAATTGAAATAAAATCCAAAACCCAAGAGTCGGATCCGTGTAATTCGGTCAGCTGATAAGAAAAACGAAGAGAAATGATTACCTCTTGTAGTTTCGGTGGTTAGTTCGAGATGGGGACCTTTGATTAGAATCTCTTCCGTACCTTTTGCGATCAATACGCCTACAATGAGATTCGCCCTCTATACATATCCACACTAACAAGCCTCGATATAGTATGCTAACACTTACGAATCTCAAAATAATTTTGAGAACTAAATGAAAACTATATATTTTTGGTAGAAAAATATCAGGAGCCTCAGTCTCTCATACGCAAGTTACACACAAAATTGAAAGTATCTACAGTAAGAACCGCTCCAGGTCAACGCCTATCAAATCGGCGAAAAACAGGAAAATTTAAAATATTTGGACAGACACCTAAATGAACCCGAATTTGACCCCGAGGGTCATATCGGACTTGAGTTGACCCCGATATCGACCAAAGTGAGTTCTTGGGGACTCAGAACAACTTTCTGACCAATATGGGAAAGGTTGACTTTTTGCTGGAAAAGTCAACCGAGCGACGTTATGGTCCGTTCGAGGCCCGTTTTGGATCCAAAAAGCTTAGCCGTCATCACAGCGGTCTTAGTTGAGCCGTTTCCTTGTAGCCCGTAAAGTTTCGTAATTTCTTGGAAAAAGTGCCCGCACTAGGCCCGAGACGGCCGAATTTCGCGAATCTGACTGAAAAATATCTAGAAGATATTTGCCAAAAGGGGTGTGACCCACTTGTCACATGTAACCAATGTGGTGGTGTTAGGTAACATTGAACAAAACAAAGAAATGGAAAGGTGATGTTAGTTTTGTAAATATGGTAAAAGTGTGTGGTTTGAAACAAAACAAAAGGATGAGACAGGTAGGTTCGGCCATTGTTAGAAAAAAAAAAGGAGTTTTAGAGAGAGAAAGTGGAGAGAATAAAGAGAAGGAGAAAAGGGGAAAAAGAGAAGAGGAGGGTTAGAGTTTGTCGATTTCCCGACTATCTAACCGGTGGATCGTCTCAACGATCAAGGAATCGAGCTCCCACCGTCATTCCCTACGTTGAGTACCATTTCGATTTTCGTTTTGGTACGTTTAAAGTTTAGGGTTTGGGTTAAAACGAGTAAACTATGGGTGAGTTGAGGTGCGGGGTTCGTTGGAGACGTTTTGGAGCTAAAGATGAACGTTTTCCGGTGACCGAAGGCTTGGGGGAGCTCCGGCCACCGTGTATGGTGGCTGCCGGAGTTGGGGGGTGGCTGGCCGGAGCTAGGGCCGGCCACCATGGTGGTGAACGACCCAAAACCGGCCCAAGCCACCCACGACCCTTGATGGCCGAGTGGGGCCCACATGCTCAGGTCTCGGGTTTTCATGTTCGGGTGGTTTAGGACGTTCCCCAAGTAGTTAATCCACACCCGGAACGAATTTTGGAATTAAATTGTAAAAGTTGGAATTGACGGGTTTAGAAACTTTAAACGCGAATTAAATTGCTCGGGAGTCGGAAATTGATTCCGTCGATTGCGTTGGAACCCTTGAATTATTCTAAGACCGTAGAAACAAAAATGGGAATTTTCGGATCCCCGGAAGGGCGTTTTCAAAACCAGGGCAGATTCGCCATGTCGGGCGAATCGGGCTTTTCCGAGTCCATTATCGACAATGTCGAGTATTTGGGAAGTTTTGGAGTGATCGACATTGTCGGGATTGCATTTGGGCGTCAAGTGTAGTAAAATTCGGTTTATGCTTGCGAACTTAAAAGTGTTTTAAATTGTGTTCTTATTAGATCGTGCCACCGACAGAGGAAAGGGAAAGCTAGGCGAGTGATCGTGATCACGCCGGAGCTTGGTTGTGAGCTTTTGGGGAAGCATACGAGGTAGGGAAAAGTAGCCGGATCTCGGCCCTGACTATGGAAAGTTAACAGTAGAAATGCATGTGACAATTGGGTGTCGTGGGTTAAGTACGTTATCGAACATTAGAAAAGCAGGCGACACCGGGTGGTGTCGTATGATACGGGAACGTATCGAACAATAGAAACGCATGTGACACTTAGTAGTGTCGTAGGAGCAGTGAACTTATCGATATTAGAATTACTGGAGGCATTCGATTATGCCCGGAGGTCGATTGTTTAGTTTGTGTCTTGGGTGGCCATGAGTGCCCGTGGGGTTGTTAAGCCCGTATTTTACTATTGGAGTGTCTTGGGATGCCATGAGTGCCCGTGGGGTTGTTAAACCCGCATTTTTACTGTTGGTGTGTCTTGGGTGGCCATGAGTGCCCGTGGGGTTGTTAAACCCGTATTTTTACTGTTGGTGTGTCTTGGGTGGCCGTGAGTGCCTGTGGGGTTGTTGAACCCGTGTTTTACTGTTGGTTCCTTGGGTGGCCATGAGTGCCCGTGGGGTTGTTGAACCCGTGTTTTACTGTTGGTATCTTGGGTGGCCATGAGTGCCCGTGGGGTTGTTGAACCCGTGTTTTACCGTTGGTATCTTGGGTGGCCATGAGTGCCCGTGGGGTTGTGAACCCGTGTTTTACCGTTGGTGTCTTGGGTGGCCATGAGTGCCTGTGGAGTGTTAAACCTGTGTTGTTGCTGTTTGTTGAACTTTGCTTGTGATTGTGATTGTGGTTGCCTAAGGATGGGGTGTGACAGGTCGACCGCCTGATCCTATTATGTGTTGGGAAAAGTGCGACAGGTCGACCGGCTGATCCGATTGTGTGTCGGGAAAAGTGCGACAGGTCGACCGCCTGATCCGATTGCGTGTCAGGAAAAGTGCGACATGTCGACCGCCTGATCCGATTGAGCGTCGAGAAAAGTGCGACAGGTCGACCGCCTGATCCGATTGAGCGTCGAGAAAAGTGCGACAGGTCGACCGCCTGATCCGACTGTGTGTCGTTAAAAGTTGCGTGGGCATTGAGCAGCTGGAGTGCGATCCTTTGCGATCTTGTTTGGTGTGCGATCCTTTGTGATCTTGGGTGGTGTGTGGTTATCTTTCGCGTCTTTGGAGGAAGTCGTAATCGTTGGGTCGGGTCTACATTACGTGTCCGAGTGTTGAGTCGGTTGGGGAAAGTAATAGTGGTGTGTCAGTCGGGTTACTTGAGTTGGGGATAGTAGTCCCCGGTGTTGGGTTTGTTGTTAGTGTTTCCGGCATTAACAACAAAGATCTTGGTTTTAGATTCTAAAGGTATAGAATCGATTGTTGGTGTTTAAGCTTGATCTTCATAAAATTTATTCAGTTTACTGATTGAATTTTATCTGTTGTAGATCAAATGGCAAATACAGCGAACATTAATAAATTTTCATTAAAAACCAATGTTGACAGGGTCCTCAAGTAAAAACTATTTGGACTGGTACAGAATTTTGAGGATAGTCCTCAAGTCTGAATGCAAAGAATATGTCCTTGACAAGGCTGTTTCTAAGACCATACCAGAGTTACATGAAGTGTCATTAACTGCTAAGAAGAATATCAGGGATCTGGGATCCAAGGATATTCTGATGGTCAACAAGGGAATTGGAAGTGGCAAGGGCGGGGCCCATGCGCACTTGGCGGGAAAGATGAGACACTTGAGAATGTCTGCTTCTACTGCCAACAACCGTGTCACTGGAACCGGGATTATAGGAAGTTCATGGCTGATTTGAAGAAGGGCAGTGGGACTGCGCCTTCTTCAAATCGCCTGGATGATCTGAAGAAGGGCAGTAGGACTGCGCCTTCATCAGGAAGCCTGGATGATCTAAGGAAAGGCGGTGCGACTGTGCCTTCATCTGGTATTAACTCTATAGTTACATCTCTCTACTTCCAAAGATTCATGGGTATTAGATACCAGGACTGAATCTCACACATGCACTAACGTATAGTGGCTGAAAGTAGGAAATGTTTGGAAAGCACGAAGTAGACCTCAGAGTTGTGGCAACTGCTGTAGGATTCATGAGTCTTGCTTTTCCAAGTGGCCTTGTCTCAGTATTGTATAATGTATATTTCATACCTACTTTTAGTAGGAATATTATATATGTATCCGTGTTTGACAAGGAAGGATATAATGTTAATATTGGAAATGGAGTTTTCAATGTTCTATGCAATGATATGTTTTATGCTAGTACTAACTTGGTTGGAGGATTGTACATATTAGATATGGGTAACAATGGCTCAAGTTCTATATATTATGTTAATACCAAGAGGTCTAAATCCAACGATTTAAACCTAACTCTGTTATGGCACTGTCATTTGGGGCGCATAAACAAGAAGCGCCTATCAACACCTCAGAAGTGCGGGCTTTCGGTCCATTCGAATTCCATTCGATCGATAGGTGCAAGGCTTGTTTGACGGGAAAAATTACTAAAGCGCCATTTATCGGTCGCGATGAAAGGGCGGGTGAATTATTGGGGCTGATACACTCGGATGCGTGTGGACAATAGGTTCGCTGGCCAAGAGGGGTTATAGCTACTTCATCACATTTACTAACGATTATAGTATATATGGTTATGTCTGTTCAATAAGACATAAGGCTGAAGCCTTTTGATAAATTCAAAGAGTTCAAGACTAAAGTAAAAAACCGGCTCGGGAAAAGTATTAAGACACTTCGATTGGATTGAGGTGAAAAATACTTAACCACAAAGTTTTTAGGTCATCTGATGGAGAGCGGGATCTTTTTAGAATAGAATCCTCCCGGAACACCGCAGTTCAATGTTGTGTCCGAGAGGAGAAATCATACTTTATTATATACGGTACGATCCATTATTAGTTGGACTGATCTCACAATCTCTTTCTGGGGTTATGCTCAAGAGACGACCACATACAAAGTGAATCGGACTCCGACGAAGGTTGTGGAAGGGACGCCATTTTAGAAATGGCATGAGAAGATGCCCGATTTTTCCATCCTAAAGATTTGTGGTTGCGAGGCTTATGTGAAACATTTGGTTTCGACTAAGCTCGAACCAAGACCGTAGATATGCACCTTCGTGGGGTATCCCAAAGCAACAAGGGGATACTACTTCTACAAACCCAATGAGAACATGGTATTTGTCACTTGGGGTGAGGTCTTTATGGAAATGAAGTTTTGTTTCCAAACACGCCATTGGGAGGACTGTGCATGTCGAAGAAATTCAGGATGGTACAGATCCGTCTAAACCAATTGACAACCCAATAGAAAGGGAGCCAGAGATGGTCGTAGAGTAAGAACCAATTCATGTTACAATTCAGGAAGGTCCAAGGCGATCTGAAAGGATCACTCGTCCACTTCCAAGATATGGTATCCGGAGGTGACAGTGAAGTCATGGTGGATTACGATAATCCAGCCACCTTTCAGGAAGTCAAGGATGAGCCCGACTCCGAGTTATAGGTGGGAGCCATGAGGGAGGACATGCAATCCATGTCGGACAACCAAGTCCGGGAACTGCTTGATCCCATTGTTGGGTCTCGAGGTATGGTTGGAGATGAACCAACTCGCAGCGGAAAATCAGTGAAAACCAAGAGACGATTAAACCATGAAACAACTAACAAAGAATGGATTCACAAGAGAAAAATTCAGCACTATTTCTTGCCAAAACAAGAACACCGGTTAACGAATGATTGGCTTGAGTCTCCAAGACGCCTACGTATCCACATGGGAATCAAAGCCACGTAGTTCTTCTCTTTGAGGACTCAAGAACACAAAAATGGAGGTGAAAACTAGCCAAACCCGAAATGGTCATGGAAGAGGGAGAGAAAATGTGTTTCATATTCTTGTCTTGTGTTTGTTATGTTGAAAAGAGATGACTTAAACATAACAAAACCCATACTTGTCCAACTAAAGGCATGGGACAAGTATGGTGTCAAGGTGTAAATATGACAAAGTATGGCAAGACAAGATTGGGTTAGGTGGTGAATCACCAACACCTTAATCCTTGTCTTGCTTACTTAGTACTAATTAATCAAGACTTGATTAATTAGTTCCATGGGCCTTGGTTGCATGGTCCTTTCATGGGCCTCTTGGAACATGGTCCGTGGCCATTTCCAACGAGGTCCCGTGATCGGCTCATCGCCTCCAAGCCTTCCATACCAGAAATGTCCAACATTATACGACGCGATCAATCCCAAGACTCCAAGACTTGTCTCGATCCGTAAAGTCCTATTCACTTACGGGCACATGACCCAAAACCCAGTTTTGGTCATGTCCCGAGACAACTCCCTTTTGGCCATTCTCCATAAATGTGTCAATGAGTTTCATCCTCCGGTGTGACCCTTAGGTTTATGCATGTCAATAGATCAACGTAAAATCCCATTTTACTTGATCCTATTTAAGTGGCGACTAACGAGACTTTAGTATTGCCTGACACTGCATAACGAATTGACCCTGTCGATTCTAACCTTTCTGTCATCCCTGTCATTATCCTTTTATCTCCGATATCCTGATTGAGATAAGGCATAGAGACGTCATCCTTATTATTCTCAATCATTGTTCCTTGATATGTGAGATGACTGAATATATGATACCCAGTATCATGTGCATGGCCATGCTATTCTTTCAGTCACTCTCGATCAAGCGGCCGAGAATCGATATCTTTCCCATACCTCAGTATGAGGGATAAATCCCTTAGCCGTCTTTCGTGTCACTCATGTAGCCCGTCCCCAAGCCAATCCTGGCCGTTATGGAAGCCCTGTTACGGACAACATTAGGCTCAGGTCAAACTTAGTTATTGACTACATAGCAATCACAAAGACTCCTTGGTCTAAGGATACATGACAATCTACGACACTGGATATGTTCATGACTTAATCTATGGCACATATTCAGGGCGGGTCATCCAATATCATGTCCCACATGATATCTATGATCAGACTCCGGAATCCCATTCCAATGACCAACAGAACGTAAGCCATAAAGAGCCATCTTTCATACTAGTCGCTTCTAGTAAAGCTTTGTTGACTAGGGACCCATCGAGTGTGATCTATCTCGATATATGGTTCTATTCGCATGGTGGGCATAGATCAAAGCACACATCGATATATTACCCCAACACATAAGTAATACAAAGCCGCTTTAATTTTATTGCTAACGATGATATATACATTTGGACATTTAGGATTGAACTACGGGCACTAAGACTAACACCCATCAATGGCGGGCATCATCTTAGTGCCGACATGTTGTTTTGCTAAATTGTTTGATAACATGTTTTAAATTATTGTTTATGGATTTAATGCATGTAAAATGAATTTTTGAAAATTATTTCAAATCTGGAAATTTTGAAAAAAATTTGATTTTTCGGGTCTCGGGAGCGGGACTCTCGGGCACTAAGATTGAACTACGGGCACTAAGATGATGCCCGCCATTGATGGGTGTTAGTCTTAATGCCCGTAGTTCAATCCTAAATGTCCAAATGTATATATCATCGTTAGCAATAAAATTAAAGCGGCTTTGTATTACTTATGTGTTGGGGTAATATATCGATGTGTGCTTTGATCTATGCCCACCATGCGAATAGAACCATATATCGAGATAGATCACACTCGATGGGTCCCTAGTCTTCAAAGCTTCACTAGAAGCGACTAGTATGAAAGATGGCTCTTTATGGCTTACGTTCTGTTAGTCATTGGAATGGGATTCCGGAGTCTGATCATAGATATCATGTGGGACATGATATTGGATGACCCGACATGAATATGGGCCATAGATCAAGTCATGAACATATTCTTTGTAGCATTTCATGTATCCTTAGACCAAGGAGTCTTTGTGATCGTTATGTAGTAAACAGCTAAGTTTGACCTGAGACTAACGTTGTCTGTAATAGGGCTTCCATACGAGCCATGATTGGCTTGGGGACGGACTGCATGAGTGACACCAAAAATGGCTAAGGGATTTATCCCTCATACTACGGTATGGGAAAGATATCGGTTCTCGGTCGCTTGATCGAAAGTGACTGAAAGAATAGCATGGCCATGCACATGATATTGGGTATCATATATTCATTCATCTCGCATATCAAGGAACAGTGATTGAACATAATAAGGATGACGGCTCTATGCCTTATCTCAATTAGGATATCAGAGATAAAAGGATAATGACAGGGATGACAGTAAGGTTAGAATCGACAAGGTCGATTCGTTATGTAGTGTCAAGTAATCCTAAAGTCTCGTTAGTTGCCACTTATATAGGATCAAGTAAAATGGGATTTTACGTTGACCTATTGACATGCATAAACCTAAGGGTCACACCGAAGGGTGAAACTCATTGACACATTTATGGAGAATGGCTAAAAGGGAGATGTCTCGGGACATGACCAAAACTGGGTTTTGGGTCATGTGCCCGTAAGTGAATAGGACTTTACGGATCGAGACAAGGATTAAAGTCTTGGGATTGATCGCGTCGGATAATGTTGGACATTTCCGGTATGGAAGGCTTGGAGGCGAGGAGTGAATCACGGGACCTCGTTGGAAATGGTCATGGGCTATGTTCCAAGAGGCCCATGCTACCAAGGCCCATAGAACTAATTAATCAAGTCTTGATTAATTAGTACTAAGTAAGCATGACAATGATTAAGGTGTTGGTGATTCACCACCTAACCTCATCTTATCTATCCATATTTTGTCATGTTTAAACCTTACTTGTCACCATGCTTGTCCCATGCATTTAGTTGGACAAGTATGGGGTTTGTTATGTTTAAGTCATCTTTGTGTTCTTGCAATTTCGACCAAGGCAAGCTTCTACCTCCATTTTTGTGTTCTTGAGTCCTCAAAGAGAATAACTACGTGGCTTTCATTCCCATGTGGATACGTAGGCGTTTTAGAGACTCAAGCCAATCATTCGTTACCCGATGTTCTTGTTTTGGTAAGAAATATTGCTGAATTTTTCTCTTGTGAATCCATTCATTGTTAGTTGTTTCATGGTTTAACCGTCTCTTGGTTATATTTATTTTCCGCTACGAGTTGGTTCATCTCTAAACCTACCTTGAGACACAACAGGTGGGGCCCCCAAGATCGAGCCCGTATGGGACTGAACAGCTTCCATGCGGGGCATACCTCGAATCTCCAGTACAGGAGGTACGGAGCTCGGAGTAACCCGGGGGGTTCTATCTAGGGACAAGGTGTCCCTAGGATTCACGCCATTGGGGGTAGGTGAGCAATCAGCCTCTCCCCAATCTGTCGCATATGCCTTAATCTTCTTGTACCGCTGATACTGCAGCATAGAGGAACCAAACCTCGGAGGGGCTTTGACCGCCCATATGATCTCCTTCAAGTCATAGCCAAGTCTACCACAATTGTAGTAGAAGCTCGGAAACTTGGAGTAGGTAATTTCAATGTGGATTGCCTCCAAGAAGTCCTTGAACTGAAGTATTAGGCCCCTCCAAAGCGGTCTCTCAATGAGATGCCAGAAGCGAACCTTTACAGTGCCCCCCAGCACATGCCGCACTTATCAAAACGGACCTCCACACATGCCCTAGAGCGTCCCCGATAGAGGTACCCGTCTCTCGTGTCCTTACCAGAGGAGGAAAACCCCTGGTGTCACGCCCCAATTTCAGTAAACCGAACTCGGGACGCGAACATTTAACATCTTAAAACACTTGAAACCTGTTTTGAATAAAACTCTGAAATTACCATTTAGTTATCAAAAATAATAATATTTACAATACAAAAACGTCCCAACAAGTGGACAAGGTACAATATCCGTCACTAGACTCAACAAAATAAAGACCAGACTCCGCCCCGAGCTCCACAAGCTTCAAGAGCTCACCTAATCCGTCCGGTGATCAGTACCTGTAGGAAAAGCAGCTAGGGGTGAGCGTTCGCTCACCACCACAGATAACAGACTGACTAAGGCATAATTAGTAGATAAAGCTAGTAACACCAAAACCAAACCCAACACCGGGACTACAGCCCCCAACTCGAGTACTCAACTGACCCACAACCCGTTACTTTCCTCAACAGACTCAACAGTTGACAGAGTAATGTAGAACCGACACAACTATCGACGACCTCCTCCAAGGACACGACAGTAACACTACACAACGCCAAACAAGATCACAAAGGATCGCACACCAGCTGCTCAGTAACCTCCCTCATGCTCAGTTATCAATCTCAATCAGGCCAAGGATCGACCTATCGCAATTCCTCGACACGAAGTCGGATCAGGCTGTCGACCTATCGCAATTCATCGACACCAAGTCGGATCAGGCTGTCGACCTATCGCAATTCATCGACACCAAGTCGGATCAGGCTGTCGACCTATCGCAATTCATCGACAGCAAGTTGGATCAGGCTGTCGACCTATCACACTCACAACTTCAGGTAACCACAATCACAATCACAGGCAAGTTCAACCCCACTGGCACTCACGGCCACTCAAGACACACCAACGGTCAAGACTCGGGTTCAACAACCCCACGACACTCACGGCCACTCAAGACACACCAACGGTCAAGACTCGAGTTCAACAACCCCACAGGAACTCACGGCCACCCCAAAACACCAACAGTAAAACACGGGCTCTCACGGCCACCTAAGACACCAATTTAAATAATACGGGCTCTCATGGACACCCAAGACACCAACAATCAAATACGGGCTCTCATGGCCACCCAAGACACCAACAATCAAATACGGGCTCTCATGGCCACCCAAGACATAAATTAAACAGTCAACCTCCGGGCATGGTCACATGCCTCTAGTAATTCTAATATCGCTAAGTTCTCTGCTCCTACGACACTACTAAGTGTCACATGCTTTTCTAATAAACACTAAATTCCTGTATCATGCTTTTCTAATATTTAAAAAATATAAACCTACTCAACCCACGACACCCCGGTGTCACATGCAATTCTACTGTTAACTCTCCCTAATCAGTGCCGAGATCCGGCTACTTTTCCCTACCTCGCATAAAACTCCAAAAGTGCTCCACTAAGTCTCGATGTGATCCCAGTCACTCACCGAGCTTCCCTTTGCCTCGGTCCGCAGCACGATCTAAAAGAACATAAAATTAAGGCACTTTTAAACTAGTACGAATAAACCGAAAATCAATAAACTTAACGCCCAAACGTAACCCCCACAATATCGATCACTCCCAAACTTCCCAATTACTCGAAATTGTCGATAAAGGACCCGTAAAGGCCCGATTCGCCCGGCATGGTGAATCTGCCCGGGTTTTGTAAATGGCCTTCCGGGGCTCCAAAAGCCCCTGTTTTCGTTCCTACGGTCTTAGAATAGTTCAAGGAACCCAATGTACTTGACGGAATCGAATTCCGACTTCCGAGTCAATTAATTAACGTTTAAAGTTTCTAAAACCCGTTAATTACAACTTCTCCAATTTAATTCCAAATTTCGATTCGGTTAAGGATAATTGCTCCGGGGAACGTTTTAAACCTCCCGAACACTAAACCCGATCACCCGAGCACGTGGGCCCCACCCGACCTACTTGGCCGTGAGCCCTAGGGTTCAAGGGGGGGGGGGGGGGGGCTCGGCCACCATGGTGGTGGCTGGTCCCAGCTCCGGTCGGCCACCACCCACGGTGGCCGGAGCTCCTCCCGAGCCTCCGGTCACCGGAAAACGTCATCCTTCCCCTCCAAACACCTCCAAAACGTCTCCAACACATCCCCAACCTCAATACAACCCTAAACTAATAGTTTCACCCAAACCATAGCTTTCAAAAATTAACAAAACGACGATCAGTTTAGTACAAACCGTAGAGGAGGATGAGGGGAAGTAGCTTCCTTCTTGGCTTGAGGAGATCCAATGGTTGGATATGGCGTGAATAGTGCAACCCTAACTCCAAGCTCTCTTCCTTCTTCTCCTTCTCTCTCTAACTCTCTTCTATTTCAAACAGCTAACTCATTTTCTTTTTTTTTCTTTTTAACCAAGCGTGGCCGGCCATGTCTTCCTCTCCACTCATTTTCCCCCCAAAACTAACACCACCACTTATTGGACAAGTGGCAAGGTGGGTCCCAAACCTTTTGGAAAATATCTACTTGATATTTTCCAATCAGATTCGCGAAAAACGGACGTTTCGGGCCCCGAACGGGCACTTTTCCCAAGAAATTACAAAACTTGACGGGCTACAAGGAAACGGCTCAACTAAGACCGCTGCGACGACGGCTAAGCTTTTTGGATCCCAAACGGTCCTCGAATGGACCAAAACGTCGCTCGGTTGACTTTTCCAGCGAAAAGTCAACATTTCCCAATTTGATCAGAAAGTCGCCCTGAGTCCCCTGGAACTCATTTTGTTCGATAACGGGGTCAACTTAAGTCCGGTATGACCCTCGGGGTCAAATAAGGTTAAATTAAGTGTCTGTCTCAAAATTTTTAAATTTTCCCGTTTTTCGCGGGTTTGACTGGCGTTGACCGGAAGTGGTTATTACACCTGGCGTGCACCCACAATTGCACTCATTCAAGGACCGGCATCTCCTTAGCGCACGGGTCCAGATCCCCGAGTATCAGAGCCCGTCCGTCTAAGCACTAGGGCTCATTGCCTCATACCCACGCTCGAGCCTCAAAGGACCGGAAACAAAAGCAAAAGAATCCCGGCCCTAGGTCCTTAATCACAAGCCCCTCAACCACCTTCCCCCATGCATTTGTAATGATACGTATGAGGGTCTCCTTCCGAGGGGTCCTTGAGGACCTCTATTTTCCCAACATGCCCCATTGCTGACGGGAAATGGTTGTTGATGTTGCCCGAGAAGACGGGACAAACACTTCGACCTCCGCCTCCTCTTCCAATGAACAGGACCAAAGACTGTCCTATAAACCTTGAAGCTCCGAGACTAAGTCAGCCGAGGGTGGAGGAAACTCCTCCGTCGCCAAGTGCCTCGACCGATCCCAGGTCATTCCTTTCGGAGTTACAAGGCACGCCGGGATAAGCGGAATCTTTTCCTTGCCGGGGAGGCAACGTCCCAACCCTAGAGCCACTACTACCGATCTTGGAAGGTCCTCCATCGGGGCCTTTCCTTTTATCGGGTCTCGTTGTAGCGGCGGTGCCCTAGAAGGGCTAGGGATCGGTGTATTCACCGCCTTAACCCATGCACCGCTTTGGAGAGGATCCGACGGCGGCGGAACCTAACAACCGCGCCACCCTGCTGTGGAACAGTCAAAGCCAGGTCGTGACTGGTATGGGGGATCGGTGACCAAGTGTTGGGAGAGGGAGGGCTAGAAGGCCCTTACTTGCAGATGAAGTAATCGTAGGGCGCTTGGTAACCGGCCTCCCACGTCTTGGTTTCACGATCGGAACCGGGGTGGCTGCCCCCATTTAGAAGGAGATCTCATCTGAGGCTTCTCCTGGAGGAGGGAGAGCCGAGATCTCCACCATAGACGGTGAAGCAGGGGGATCCCTAGTCGACTTGGGTTTTCTCCGTCGACGACTCTTCTCCCCCGTACCGTGAGCGGTCTGTAGAGGACAAGGCAAAGCCATAAGAGCAGCGTCGATAGGAGCGATGACAGGAAGCACAACTGGAACCACCGTAGAAGGCGTGTCGGCAACGGCAAGAGAAGAAGAAAGCATCATAGCTTCGTGCGGCTAGGACTACGCGAGAGTCTCAAAAGTCGAGAGAGTTTTTGAAAAGAGGAATCTTATGAGAGTAAACCTTTTTTTACTTTCAAATATGAATCATAACCTTTTAAAATCTCAATTTAGCCCACAAGTCATAATTGGCCTCTAGCAAGACATTATAACTACCCAAGTCATATGTAGATTGACAATTTGATGCAACCTTTTACTGTTAATATCTTAATCCCTTTGCCATCGATATCTCGATCAAATACAAGACATAGGATCGTCATCCTTATTTTATTCGATCGTTAGTTTCTTGATCTTAAGTATACTGCAAATGATAACTCATTATCGACTCGCATGACCATGCATTTCCACAGTCTCACTTATCAAGGGGCCCAAACGATATCTCTCATATCTACATGAGTGACAAATGCCTTATCAATCAACCACATCTCCCACATAGACAATTATGTATCCAACAAAATTCTTTATTGTTGCCCGGTTAAAGACAACGTAGAACTGCGTTAAGACGCACAACCATCTATGTAGAAACCATGATGACTACAAGGTCAAAGGACTGAAGCTATATTACGGTACTAAGAAATACGCATGACAGTTCCTATGTAGTATTCTCACAGTGGGTCATCCAATATCATTTCCCTAAATGGCATCTCCGATTTGACTTCATATCCAATATGTATGATCAGTATAACGTGATCATCAGTCAACAACATACTAGTCTTAGTACTCTTTTCTTCTAAGAGGTTTACTATCAATTCACGTACTTGATGATCTTAAAAAGAGTCGATTATTCACGCTATTAACATTTCACAAATGATAATAGTAGTGTACATGTATTAATGAAATGATAATGCATGCCCAAGATCAAGATTAGCTTAGGGCACAAAACCAGCACTTAGTTCTCAAACATAGGTTTGCGTCTGAAAATACCAGGTTTTAGTTTGGCTCGAAAAGGAACTATCGATTTTGTGCTCCAACGAATTTAAAAGGTCAAAACTTGAGTCTTATTGGATGACTACATTCCTGATGACAACTTGACAAACTTTTCCTGATGTAGATTGAAGATGTCATTCTCACTTCAGGTATGATCATCATCTAACATTACATTTGATTGCATTGCAACTAGAAAAGAAATTCTTTTAGATTCACATTTTCTTAATTTGTGTGCGTTTAAATTTGGCCAACTTAAACTGGAAAGTGTCTTTGAAAGAACTGGATATAAAATTCCTTGACATGGAATGGCTATTCAGATAATCTACCTGTTGGGCTGAAAATCATCCTGACATATTTTGACTATTTTTTTTGCTTGAGATGTTGGGTCTCGAGGTAGGGTTGAAGATGAACCAACTCGCAGCGGAAAATCAATGAAAACCAAGAAACAATTAAAACCATGAAACAACTAACAAAGAATGGATTAACAAGAGAAAAATTCAGCACTAGTTCTTACCAAAACAAGAACACCGGTTAACGAATGATTGGCTTGAGTCTCCAAGACGCCTACGTATCCACATGGGAATCAAAGCCACGTAGTTCTTCTCTTTGAGGACTCAAGAACACAAACATGGAGGTGGAAACTAGCCAAACCCGAAATGGCCATGGAAGAGGGAGAGAAAATGTGTTTCCTATTCTTGTCTTGTGTTTGTTATGTTGAAAAAAGATGACTTAAACATAACAAAACCCATACTTGTCCAACTAAAGGCATGGGACAAGTATGGTGTCAAGTAAGGTGTAAATAGGACAAAGTATGGCAAGACAAGATTGGGTTAGGTGGTGAATCACCAACACCTTAATCCTTGTCTTGCTTACTTAGTACTAATTAATCAAGACTTGATTAATTAGTTCAATGGGCCTTGGTTGCATGGGCCTTTCATGGGCCTCTTGGAACATGGCCCGTGGCCATTTCCAACGAGGTCCCGTGATTCGCTCATCGCCTCCATGCCTTCCATACCGGAAATGTCCAACATTATCCGACGCGATCAATCCCAAGACTCCAAGCCTTGTCTTGATCTGTGAAGTCCTATTCACTTACGGGCACATGACCCAAAACCCAGTTTTGGTCATGTCCCGAGACAACTCCCTTTTGGCCTTTCTCCATAAATGTGTCAATGAGTTTCATCCTCCGGTGTGACCCTTAGGTTTATGCATGTCAATAGATCAACGTAAAATCCCATTTTACTTGATCCTATTTAAGTGGCAACTAACGAGACTTTAGTATTGCCTGACACTACATAACGAATCGACCCTGTCGATTCTAACCTTTCCGTCGTCCCTGTCATTATCCTTTTATCTCCGATATCCTGATTGAGATAAGGCATAGAGCCGTCATCCTTATTATTCTCAATCACCGTTCCTTGATATGTGAGATGACTGAAGATATGATACCCAGTATCATGTGCATGGCCATGCTATTCTTCCAGTCACTCTCGATCAAGTGGCCGAGAACCGATATCTTTCCCATACCTTAGTATGAGGGATAAATCCCTTAGCCGTCTTTCGTGTCACTCATGTAGCCCGTCCCCAAGCCAATTCTGGCCGTTATGGAAGCCCTGTTACGGACAACGTTAGGCTCAGGTCAAACTCAGTTGTTGACTACATAGCGATCACAAAGACTCCTTGGTCTAAGGATACATGACAAGCTACAACACTGAATATGTTCATGACTTAATCTATGGCACATATTCAGGGCGGGTCGTCCAATATCATGTCCCACATGATATCTATGATCAGACTCCGGAATCTCATTCCAATGACTAACAGAACGTAAGCCATAAAGAGCCATCTTTCATACTAGTCGCTTCTAGTGAAGCTTTGTTGACTAGGGATCCATCGAGTGTGATCTATCTCGATCTATGGTTCTATTCGCATGGTGGGCATAGATCAGAGCACACATCGATATATTACTCCAACACATAAGTAATATAAAGCCGCTTTAATTTTATTGCTAACGATGATATATACATTTGGACATTTAGGATTGAACTACGGGCACTAAGACTAACATGAGACACATAGTTGTTGATGATGTCCGTAGTTGATTATTACTTATATAGAAATGAGAGAGAGAGGGTTTTGAGATGTGGGTTCATCTCAGGTTACTTAATTGACATTAAGGATAATTCACCCATGTGAAACAATTATTTTATCAAGGTAATCTATCTGTAAATTAAGTTGTCAAGTTTGTGTGGTTTCAGTTTTGACTTGATTTTGGCATTGGATATGATTGATAATTTGTTGTATTTGTTTGTCTGTGTATTTATTTCGTTGTGGCGTTTTTTTTTGTTATTGTTTGCAGCAACAATTTAGTTTGGGCAGATCATGTCAACAGTACAGAGAGAGACCTGTATGGGATGTTCCACAGCTACTCTACTTCACGAGTGGGGGTGGGTTTGTGACTCGCAACTTTTTCATACTGTCATTGTATTTTCTAGAAATATGATTCTTTTTGCATGGGAATGAGATTCTCATTTGAAAATGAGTTGGTCGTATATGTGTTCCCAGTATTTTTTTGTTTTGAAACGGGTAATCGGAGAAGTGCATTACTGTAAATAAGTAACCAAACTGTTGGGTCTCGAGGTAGGGTTGGAGATGAACCAACTCGCAGCGGAAAATCAATGAAAACCAAGATACGATTAAAACCATGAAACAACTAACAAAGAATGATTGACTTGAGTCTCCAAGACGCCTACGTATCCACATGGGAATCAAAGCCACGTAGTTCTTCTCTTTGAGGACTCAAGAACACAAAATGGAGGTGGAAACTAGCCAAACCCGAAATGGCCATGGAAGAGGGAGAGAAAATGTGTTTCCTATTCTTGTCTTGTGTTTGTTATGTTGAAAAAAGATGACTTAAACATAACAAAACCCATACTTGTCCAACTAAAGGCATGGGACAAGTATGGTGTCAAGTAAGGTGTAAATAGGACAAAGTATGGCAAGACAAGATTGGGTTAGGTGGTGAATCACCAACACCATAATCCTTGTCTTGCTTACTTAGTACTAATTAATCAAGACTTGATTAATTAGTTCCATGGGCCTTGGTTGCATGGGCCTTTCATGGGCCTCTTGGAACATGGCCCGTGACCATTTCTAACGAGGTCCCGTGATTCGCTCATCGCCTCCAAGCCTTCCATACCGGAAATGTCCAACATTATCCGACGCGATCAATCCCAAGACTCCAAGCCTTGTCTCAATCCGTAAAGTCCTATTCACGTACGGGCACATGACCCAAAACCCAGTTTTGGTCATGTCCCGAGACAACTCCCTTTTGGCCTTTCTCCATAAATGTGTCAATGAGTTTCATCCTCTGGTGTGACCCTTAGGTTTATGCATGTCAATAGATCAACGTAAAATCCCATTTTACTTGATCCTATTTAAGTGACAACTAACGAGACTTTAGTATTGCCTGACACTGCATAACGAATCGACCCTGTCGATTCTAACCTTTCCGTCATCCCTGTCATTATCCTTTTATCTCCGATATCCTGATTGAGATAAGGCATAGAGCCGTCATCCTTATTATTCTCAATCACCGTTCCTTGATATGTGAGATGACTGAAGATATGATACCCAGTATCATGTGCATGGCCATGCTATTCTTTCAGTCACTCTCGATCAAGCGACCGAGAACCGATATCTTTCCCATACCTCAGTATGAGGGATAAATCCCTTAGCCGCCTTTCGTGTCACTCATGTAGCCCGTCCCCAAGTCAATCCTGGCCGTTATGGAAACCCTATTACGGACAACGTTAGGCTCAGGTCAAACTCAGTTGTTGACTACATAGCGATCACAAAGACTCCTTGGTCTAAGGATACATGACAAGCTACGACACTGAATATGTTCATGACTTAATCTATGGCACATATTCAGGGCGAGTCGTCCAATATCATGTCCCACATGATATCTATGATTAGACTCCGGAATCCCATTCCAATGACTAACAGAACGTAAGCCATAAAGAGCCATCTTTCATACTAGTCGCTTCTAGTGAAGCTTTGTTGACTACGGACCCATCGAGTGTGATCTATCTCGATCTATGGTTCTATTCGCATTGTGGGCATAGATCAGAGCACACATCGATATATTACTCCAACACATAAGTAATATAAAGCCGCTTTAATTTTATTGCTAACGATGATATATACATTTAGACATTTAGGATTGAACTATGGGCACTAAGACTAACACAAACAAGGTAGGGCTTAACCGCCCAGGGTTCCAGATATTTGTCCGGGCCGACCGTAGCAAGCCCAGCGCTCATGAACCCATAAAGATAGCCTACTTGACATCGTAGACAAAAACTTAGGACATCCCTTACCAACGTCTCAACACAACGAGACATACAAAAAATCAAAGTCCTAAATCAACCTAACCAAAGACTTATTTGAAAAAAGAAATACAAAGTAGACCTAACAACTGAACGTAGTGCCTTGAATGCGGATTTCCCGACTCCCCAGCACTGGTGGTCCCGGGTCTGTGGGTATAGTCTGTAGACAGACCCTCCCACCCCCGCTTGGTCTTTTCATTCTCCCGAAGGAGGCTGAGACGCCTCCGTCTGTGGGCCCCGGACCAGAACAACGGCATGATATATGTCGAGGTCCTCATGTTGCATTATTTCGACGTCTCGTGGACGATCTCTTCGCTTGGGGTGCTGGCTGTGAGCTTTGCCCCGTCGTCGACTCAGCCAAGAGGGATGATTGTAAAACCCCACCCATCCTATAGGGTCAGAATTTGAAAAGGTGAAACGTGGGAGGGGGAAATTGCAAAATGGGTGTTTTTGTTTAAAGGAAAAAAAATCAAAAAAAGAAGAAGAAGGAACTTGGGCTGACCAGGCCGGTCATGGACCAGGCTCGAATCAGCGCAGAGCCCTTGTAACATCAGGCCCATAATCGTTACACCAAAACCCTAATGTTGCCCCTTGCGTTTCCATTTCTGGTGCACACTTCCCCATGAGCACCTCTCTCCTCTCGCACTCCCTCTTCTGACCTCGCGAATCAGATCCCTCACCGAGCCTCACCATCCATCTTCTCCTCCCTTGTCGACACGCTCGCCAACATCCCTTCCTCCCTGTGGTACCAATCGAGCCCCGCCCCCAGAATCGATAAGGACTCGCCGGAACGCCATGGGTTTGAGTTCTCCGGTTCAATCCACGCCGGCGACAGAAAATCAAAAGGTGGGTGCTTCGTTCGTCCCTCTCCCTTCCTTCCCCGAGCGCACCGCACCTGAAAATCTTCGAGACGAGCTCGGTTGGAGGCGGGTTCAGACGGAACCATCGCCGGTGACTCCGAGCTCGTCAGATCTGAGAAGAAGCTGAGCTCCGGGTCACGCCGAGGTCACGACGCCGCGTTCACGGTTTCGCCGGAAGTTTAAAGCTCACCTCCGCCCTTATGCCGCCCCTTCGAACTCCCTTAGCACAGTCGACGGTGGCCGGAGAGCTCTGGCATCGCCGGAATCGCATCACCTCGGACGAGCCAACGAAGGCTTGGGCCAGGTCGTTTGTGCCGGTGTAGCGTGTGCCGGACCAGACAGAAGACGAGCCTTGGGCCCAAACCAGAACTCTGGGTCCGGACCGGGTCTGGATCCGGGTCTGGGCTTGGATCCGGGTCGGATCCGGGTCAACCCGAGTCATTTAAAAATCAGATTAAATGATTAATTTTATTTAATTAAAGGTGAGAAATTGAAGGATTGATTTAAATATCAGAGGACCCTTGGACTTTTTATCAGTATTGATTTGGACGTATTATTTGTCAAACCTAGACGGGACTTCGCCCGAGAGCGAAGAACTTGGACCCGAGCTAGAAGGACGAAGATCACGCCGGAACCCGTGTGAAGAACGGAGTAGAAACTACCGATCTTGACATCAGAGTATTAGAGGAAGACCACAAGGTAGGGAAAGTCTTCACTTCTCGTTTAAATGCGTAGTATGCATGTTAGGATAATAAAATCGGAAAGGTCCTAGAAATGCCTATAAGATGCGAATAACTAGAATAATTGTCTTTCAATTACTAATAATCGGATGTGTGTAGTAAGCATGCGTAGGATGCCAATCACTAGCTTAACTCGTTTTCAATACCTGGGAATTGTTTTACTGGTAGAGAGGCCATGGCAAAGCCCTCAGATTAGTTGTGTGTTAGGATTACTTGTGATTGTTTGGTTGCTTAGTGTATAGGCTATTGAGTCTAAAGAAACTAGTTGATCTGCATACTTGACTATTCGATTGAAGTTGTACTTGTTTGATTGTTGAACGTTTACTTGACTGTGGCTTGTATTCTATTGATTGTGTGCTTCCTTGAATGGTTAATTGGTTGAATTAAGTAAGATTGGTTGTGCCGAGCGGTACAATTAGGTGATCGATGGACCGATGGGTCGTGGCGGGTAAGTGAAATGGTAAGTTTTGGTTATGGGATTCTTGTGGTGTGTTGGGTTAGGTTGTAACTGGTTACGATGGGTTATTCGGTTATGGATTCGTGAGTTGGCTGTTATATCGCTATGGGGCCTACACCGAGGGAGTGTCGGTGGGAGGTAGCGTCATAGTCGGTACCCGGTATGGCGCCTACACCGAAGGAGTGCCGGTGCAAGGTGGTAGCATAGTCGGTGGCCTTGGTTATAGGATGGTTAGTGGATGGTTAGTGGATGGTTATTGGACGGTTATTGGTTGATTCACCCAAGTGTATTCTCCCTATGGGAGTAATACCTTGGTTCCCGAGGACATATAGCCTTTGGAGACGTTTCCGAGAATCCCGATGATATGCACCCTCAGGGGGTGTTGCCGGTAGCCTCGATGATGTGCGTCTCCTCTGGACTGAGGGAAAATCCGAGAGGACACACTACGTGTGGATCGGAGGGTGGTGACTTCACGTGCCACGGCATTGATTGGATTGTGTGTTTCCTGTTAATTACTAAGATTTATCTTGTGACTTTAATTAAGAAATTGTTAAACTTTGAAGGTCAATTTGTTATGTATTTTCCCTACTGAGCGTAAGCTCACCCCTATGTGGTTACTATTGTGTTTACAGGCGTGATTGAGGAATAGGCGCTCGGGAGCTTCTTGGTCTGGGTGTGTCCTAGAGGTTTCGGTCACACTTTATCTTAGTTTTCAGACAAACTTTGTTGGAGATTGCTATTATACCCCTGGAGGGTTTTACTTATGTTCAAACTGAATTATTTGATTCAAGTTCTATTTTGGAGGATTTTATGATTTATGTTGAATTATTGTGTTTTAAACCGTTTTCACTTAAGTCACGTCTCGAGTCCGGTCAAAATCGGATTTGGAGCGTGACAATTTGGTATCAGAGCCTGGTTTCATTTGAAACAGGTGTCTTTGTGAACTTGTTTTCAAACCTTGGACCGACGTGAATTAGGTGGGTACAGTTAGGAAGTCTGAGTCGTGATACTCGGTGATGCAATTTGGAAACATTGATGCTGAGAGTTTGAACGACACGAGTCGTGTGTTGCCTTAATGTTTGTCTTAATTGAATATTTTACACTAAATTGATTGCATTACTTGATTGGTATCCTCTCCCTAGTGGTCGGTGAAGCCGAAAGGTTGAGATCGGAATTGGATTAACGGGCGGTGATCGACCCGCTATGCATTCGTTGTAGAGTGAGCCAATTTTTGGTGGTGTTGCCATTGTGGTAGATCATTTAAAAAAAACCGAGTTGAAGTTTGGTCTTTTCCAATTGTTGACTTGTTTAATTGACCACTATTTTGGAGCATGAGAACTCCATGTGTTGCTTGTGGTGATTGTTTTAAGTAGGGCATGAGAACCCTGTGTGCCCAGTGAGTGGCGGATTTGGGAGCACGAGGACTCCGTTTATTGTTTGTGTTGTGTATTTGGCCGAGCATGAGAACTCCGCGTACTTATTGTCTTGTGAATTTGTTTGCTGAATGTCCCGCTTAAGTGGAGGGTTAAGGGAAAATACGAATAGGTCATGCCGAATTTTCGGTAGAACTGAAATGTTTGTACTATCACGGGCTGACTCAGGGGCGCCACTGTAGTCGAGCGTGATGGTTTGATGTCACGTTGTTACAATGAGGTTCGGGGACGCCTAAATCGGGTTGTAACGACGAGAGATCGACATGAAAGGTTTGAGTAAAAGTTAAGAAGTGGGAATATGTGGAAAGGAAAGAAAGGCTAAGTTGGGATAAATGAATTTGATCGTGTTGCGATGCTAAACCCCTCTTGGTGAAAGGATACCCGAGCAAGGGGTATGCCTGTTGTTTTTGTGATTTGTGTGGTGTGCTTGAGTTGAACCCTCATGTGGGAGTGGGTTGTT
Organism: Erodium maritimum; assembly: GCA_963921825.1. Lineage (NCBI taxonomy): Eukaryota > Viridiplantae > Streptophyta > Magnoliopsida > Geraniales > Geraniaceae > Erodium > Erodium maritimum. The sequence goes on along the minus strand of OY997588.1, from coordinate 45,297,206 downwards.
TGATTGATTGAACCGTTGATTGATGTGTGAGACGCACGAGGTGCAAGTCTCTTATCTATATAAGTATTACTTATGACTATACTACGTATGTTTATACTACTTACTTCTGATCCAAGTGAGATCCGGTGGAGACGCACGAGAACGTCATGCTTTGGTGAATCGAACCGATTGGGTTAAATTGAGATATGAACCTATAGGTTCTAATTGCAGTGAGCTGACGAGATGTCACGTGTTTTTATCCTGGGGAGTACCAAGAACCGTCCAGTTGTGGGGCAGAGCCAGACACCAACTGTTGTTCTGGCAGGAGCAGTGAGCGCCCAGGGTGTTGCTCCCACAGAGCACCAGACTGGTGGGGATAGACTGGTAGGGTCACCACCTAGAGTTCCTCCAGTCGCAGAGCCGACTCAAGCGGCCCTATTGATGAGGTGGTTCGCGCAATGTTAGCTGCGCTCAGCATGAGACTACAGCACCGACACAAGAGTCTGTGCCTACTACCGACGCAGTCACTACCGAGATGCCAGGTCAAGTGGACAGTTACACGGCCAAGGCACTCAGGGATTTTCATAAGTTGAGTACACCAATCTATTCCGGAATTCAGACCTCGAGGCAGTTGTAGTATGGTTGGAACGGATTACCCACAACCCTAATACTTTTAGAGTATTCCGATATTCGTTGGAGAATATTTTCCGCGACCTCCCAGCTGAGGGAGAAGCACGATACTGGTGGAAACTGTGCAGACCAGAGTCGGAATTGACTTTCAGCCGTTCAGCGGACTGTCCTTGGGACATTATTTTTCTTCGATCTGTTCGAGATAACCGACACCAGCAGTTTTGGATCTACGGTGGAAAAGGGGTGACCGTCTATGAGTGTTAGGCGAGGTTCATGTCCCCGTATCGCTTCGCACCCGGGATGGTGCCGACCGAGGCAAGCGCCGCAGGTGTCTCGAGAAGAGACTCAACTCGTCTATCACGGGTTGAGTCATTGCTTTCAGATCCGTGGACTATTCATTACTAGTGGAGCAAACACTAGCATTAGAGGGACATGTTGGGAGACCGCCAAGGTGCGGAAGACCAGGTCGAGGCCGAGTGGCTTCTTGAGGCCGTCAGAGGATCGCAATCCGAGGAGGCAGAGGACCTCAGGATTCTTTCAACCACAGGCCCAGTCCGGCGAGACACGACGGGGTGGGGTAGTAGCGTCCGTTGGACCTGCCCCGGTGGCACAGTTTGCCTCGAGCAAACAGTTGGAACATCTGGGCCGAGACTGCCCGTTGAGTGATGGATCTACGAACAGTTCCACAGGTCGATCTACGAGAGCCGATAAGAGAACATGGTGCTATAGCGGCAAATTCTTCCAACCCCATCCAGAGGGGGACCTTCGATGCGGCAGGGCCGAGCGTACGTGATTACCGGGCCCCGAGTTTAGAACTAGATACCGATCTAGAGATCGCGTAGAGTACTTGTTACCTTTACATTATGGAATTCGTGTCATCTGGCACCTGAGCATTACACGGGGTTGTATTGGTTCGTGAGTACGTAGTGATCGAGCGAGTTTAACACTGTTAAGCCCACCGGTACTTTAAACACATCGACTAGAGGTATGGTAGTACCGACCAGCGTCAGTGGGAGTTGGAAAGTGGAGTAACATACTTGGCCATACTGAAGGTTCTTTTCCTTCTCCGATAGTGCGGATCGAATTTTAAGAACCGATCGTTGAAACAACCAGCGTTCAGCGAATGCTATCAACAGCGAATGCCGAGCAGTGAAAGGCTACAGCCTTGACCAGTAAACGGTCTGACCGGTCACAGAAGATGAACGAGCTACGACCAGATCAGAGTAGCGCAGCGGAAGCGTGGTGGTCCCATACCCACAGGAGTCGTATTATACAAGTTTCTTCTACCCCGCTACAAGACTTAAGTGGTAAGATTCGAACCGTCGAGACGATGTTGTTTCAAAATCCTTGTTAGCGAGCGAAGGTTGCACGAGTATGTGCCGTACGTGAGAAACTAAATTAAGGTGTGTTTCTTACGTTCTTCCCAGAAGGACTAAGCGACCTATCGCCAGTTCACACGGAACAAACAGATAACATCAGAAGTTAACCAGACGACCTTCCCAACGGAGAAGAATTCAGAGAACACGAGCCGAGTACCAAGGCAAATCCCCATCAGCAGGAGAAGAACGAATGCTAAAGTCCCGCAAGGACTAAGCATGACCGTTAGGTTACGTCCTAAAAGTGAGAGCACCTCACGTTGAAATCCAGCTACAGATAGCCGAGGGCGACTATCACAAGCTTCCAGGCCAGTAACAAGATGGCACCAAACGAGGAATCGTATGGTAGGTCAGATTTTGTGCCATGCATGGGCACGGGGAAAGTTAAGAGCTAACCGTTGTTGGTTTTAAATTGTCAAGTAACGAGTGAAGGAATCGTACGGGTTTCTGAACAGTTCAAATTATCGAGATCTCAGTACGTGTTGATTACTCCTTAAAGGGTGACTTGGGTGGACTTGACTATAAGTTGGTTGATTGATAGCTCGTGAACGGTATAAGGAATACCGCCTGTTGGGATGACCTTTGGCAATCGATCTTGGATCGTGTTGCGCAGTCGAGTGTAATTATCGTACGTTCAATTGTGGTGTCTTGAAGGACGCCTACTTTCGACCAAGTGCCAGTAAGGGGTTCTATTGGTACGTGTTGTTGTACGTCGTTCGTCCGACTAGGTGTCGGTAGAGTTCATGGTAGTACTGAACCATGCACCGGTTTTGAGAACCTTTGTCTCGTTGTTATGATGATTCAGGTGAGATGACTTGTGAGGTGGTTTGATCAGGGGTTGAGAACTGTTATCGATGTCAAGAGAAATATCGCGAGTTGGATAACATTCTTGATTGATCATAGTGAGATGTGGATGGCTTACCGCGAGTTAAGTTTGTGATACTTGATGTGTGACCGACCCGTATCAGGTTGAAAATCGTAATAAGGTTTAGCTGTTGTGACAGATGTGCTTGCCGTTGGCTTGGTACGAGACACGTTTGTGCTTTATCATTTACTCTATGTGTGATGACCTGTTAAGTGATGTGGTTGCAGTTGGTGTTGGTTCTTCGAGTATGCCTTGTGAGTGTGGTGGGGTCTTGAGTTGAGGAGTTTGGTTACGAGTTCCGTTGGAAACTAGTTGTGTGATGTACTCGTATGCCAGGCTTAGTATGACGGAAAGTTTTGATTAAGTTATGTTTTGAGGCATGCCGCATTTCGACTATATGCCGGTACGTTGTACCATTTACTTGATTGAGGAACGTCTACCTTTCCACGAGATGTGATGAAACGAGCGGTTGCTCCAAACCCCGCCGTGGTTATGGGAACCTTTGACTGGATGATTACATTTGTGTGTTGCTTGCTCGTCTTGTATGTGTTAGGTCGTGACAAGACCTTATTGGCGTTCAAGTGTGAACTATTCGGGAGACGGTTACTAAGGAAAATTGAGGAGCAACATCTACGGATGGCTCCGTCCTTGTCCGATTTTCGGAGATTTCCAGTAAGACACCCATACCGAAGGAAAATACGGTATGGCATGTCCGAACCGAAGTCGTTCTAGCCGGTGTGATACCGGTACAGTTGAGGATTCTGATGAGAAGTATCTACATCGAGGGTGTTGGTGACGGTCCGCAATCTACACTAACATTGGAGTTTGTTATAGGTTGCCAAGATCGCCATCTGGCATGCCCCAGTATCTGAGGTGGGTACGTTTAACCTTTTTGAGTTACGCCTATTGGTCCACCGGAGGTGGTAAACCGGATGGTTGTTTCCGAACCGTACGATGATCATGACATCCTGTGTCTTAAGGAAGTGGTTTCTATGTATTACTTGATCGTGTAATCGTTTGTGGTTGGTCTTAGCATGACGAATATTGGAATTCTGGGTAAGTTGTCCCTGTAACGGTTACTAAGAAGGAAACTGAGTGGTGATGTCTACGTGTAATTTCCTACATCAGTTCGCCTTGCGAGGTGTTCCGGCATGATACCTTTGATCGACGGGAGATTCCGGTATAGAGTATCTAGACCGATATAGAGTATTTCAGTACGACGTCTATACCAAGGTAGGATTCCGGTATAGGATGCCTATACCGCCATCTAGTATTTTGGAGCATTTTGAGTGTTATTTAACTTGTTGTATACACTTGGTGGTTCTTGAGTTATGGTTCGTAAGTGTTTGAGTGTTATTCGGTGTGTGTTTTGCCCAGTGTTGCTTTAAGTTGGTAGGGGATGTTGCACGTTTGAGTTGTGAACCGCTGAGAAAGACTGTGTCTCACCGCAAGGTATGGCTTTTGAGTAACTAGCGGGATCTAGTAAAACTCGTTTAAGTGAAGGTCGAGTAAATGCTGCCCCTTGCGTTTCTATTTCTGGTGCACACTTCCCCATGAGCACCTCTCGTACTCCCTCTTCTTACCTCGCGAATCAGATCCCTCACCGAGCCTCACCGTCCATCTTCTCCTCCCTTGTCGACACGCTCGCCAGCATCCCTTCCTCCCTGTGGTACCAATCGAGCCCCGCCCCCAGAATCGATAAGGACTCGCCGGAACGCCATGGGTTTGAGTTCTCCGGTTCAATCCACGCCGGTGACAGAAAATCAAGAGGTGGGTGCTTCGTTCGTCCCTCTCCCTTCCTACCCCGAGCGCACCGCACCTGAAAATCTTCGAGACGAGTTCGGTTGGAGGTGGGTTCAGACGGAACCATCGCCGGCGACTCCGAGCTCGTCAGATCTGAGAAGAAGCTGAGCTCCGGGTCACGCCGAGGTTACGACGCCGCGTTCACGGTTTCGCCGGAAGTTTAAAGCTCACCTTCGCCCTTATGTCGCCCCTTCGAACTCCCCTAGCACCGTCGACGGTGGCCGGAGAGCTCTGGCATCGCCGGAATCGCATCACCTCGGACGAGCCAACGAAGGCTTGGGCCAGGTCGTTTGGGCCGGTGTAGCGTGGGCCGGACCAGACAGAAGACGAGCCTTGGGCCCAAACCAGAACTCTGGGTCCGGATCGGGTCTGGATCCGGGTCTGGGCTTGGATCCAGGTCGGATCCGGGTCAACCCGAGTCATTTAAAAATCAGATTAAATGATTAATTTTATTTAATTAAAGGTGAGAAATTGAAGGATTGATTTAAATATCAGAGGACCCTTGGACTTTTTATCAGTATTGATTTGGACGTATTATTTGTCAAACCTAGACGGGACTTCGCCCGAGAGCGAAGAACTTGGACCCGAGCTAGAAGGACGAAGATCACGCCGGAATCCGTGTGAAGAACGGAGTAGAAACTACCGATCTTGACATCAGAGTATTAGAGGAAGACCACAAGGTAGGGAAAGTCTTAACTTCTCGTTTAAATACCTGGGAATTGTTTAACTTCGCGTAGGATGTCAATCACTAGCTTAACTCGTTTTCAATACCTGGGAATTGTTTTACTGGTAGAGAGGCCATGGCAAAGCTCTCAGATTAGTTGTGTGTTAGGATTACTTGTGATTGTTTGGTTGCTTAGTGTATAGGCTATTGAGTCTAAAGAAACTAGTTGATCTGCATACTTGACTATTCGATTGAAGTTGTACTTGTTTGATTGTTGAACGTTTACTTGACTGTGGCTTGTATTCTATTGATTGTGTGCTTCCTTGAATGGTTAATTGGTTGAATTAAGTAAGATTGGTTGTGCCGAGCGGTACAATTAGGTGATCGATGGACCGATGGGTCGTGGCGGGTAAGTGAAATGGTAAGTTTTGGTTATGGGATTCTTGTGGTGTGTTGGGTTAGGTTGTAACTGGTTACGATGGGTTATTCGGTTATGGATTCGTGAGTTGGCTGTTATATCGCTATGGGGCCTACACCGAGGGAGTGTCGGTGGGAGGTAGCGTCATAGTCGGTACCCGGTATGGCGCCTACACCGAGGGAGTGCCGGTGCAAGGTGGTAGCATAGTCGGTGGCCTTGGTTATAGGATGGTTAGTGGATGGTTATTGGACGGTTATTGGTTGATTCACCCAAGTGTATTCTCCCTATGGGAGTAATACCTTGGTTCCCGAGGACATATAGCCTTTGGAGACGTTTCCGAGAATCCCGATGATATGCACCCTCAGGGGGTGTTGCCGGTAGCCTCGATGATGTGCGTCTCCTCTGGACTGAGGGAAAATCCGAGAGGACACACTACGTGTGGATCGGAGGGTGGTGACTTCACGTACCACGGCATTGATTGGATTGTGTGTTTCCTGTTAATTACTAAGATTTATCTTGTGACTTTAATTAAGAAATTGTTAAACTCTGAAGGTCAATTTGTTATGTATTTTCCCTACTGAGCGTAAGCTCACCCCTATGTGGTTACTATTGTGTTTACAGGCGTGATTGAGGAATAGAGGCTCGGGAGCTTCTTGGTCTGGGTGTGTCCTAGAGGTTTCGGTCACACTTTATCTTAGTTTTCAGATATACTTTGTTGGAGATTGCTATTACACCCTTGGAGGGTTTTACTTATGTTCAAACTGAATTATTTGATTCGAGTTCTATTTTGGAGGATTTTATGATTTATGTTGAATTATTGTGTTTTAAACCGTTTTCACTTAAGTCACGTCTCGAGTCCGATCAAAACCGGATTTGGGGCGTGACAATGATCGCACCGGTATGGTTCGAACGGGCGCCAAGCTGATTCCGGACAGCAACGCCCTAACTGGCGACCCGGTGCATGCTGTGGATACCGACCGAGGTACTACACGGGGGCAGGTCCATGACACAACCGTAATGGACAAGCGTCGACGGCCCGTTGGCGCAGGCCGACTAAGTGAACGGGGAGAGGGTGACGCCACGCCAACGAGGGCTGCTGCAACCGTCCTTCCGTGATCTAGGGACGACAATGCTGATCTGCGCTGGTGTGCTGCAGTACCGATCCGGAGGGGGGAGTAGGGACCCGGGGACGATCCGTCGATGACGACGGTGCCCTAACAGGGTTAGGGTCTTGGAGATCGGTTTGGTGACGATGACGGGGTTAGGGTCTCAGGAGAGGCGATGAGTGGCCGACTTGATGCAAAAAAGAAAACCAACGTCGATCAGAGATCGACGACGGTGAGAAACGACCCCGAAGGGTTATGGGTGACCCTGACTAGGGTAGTCAGAGCGCTTGGAAGCAGGAGACTTCAATGGTGGAAGCAGGGGCTTCAATGGTGGTGGGGGTGGGGGGAGGGGGGTGGTGGCTGCGCGCAGAGAGAGCGCAACTAGTATAATAAATAGTTACTTCCCAACTGTTCCCAGTATTTAGTTATTAAGTTAACCATATTTTTTAAATATGATTATGTTATTGAAAGTGAAGTAATTCCCGTAGGTTTATTAATATAAATACACATTATTTGCAGGAGAAAATCGCTCTCTCTAACCCTAGGGTTCACACATAGCCCCTCAGGGTAAGCCTCATTGACGTCGATCTTCCCTGATCGACGTTGGTTCTGTTTCTGCACTATTCCGGACAATCGTCGTCTTCGTCCCACAGACCTGCGTCCCGGTCCGCATTCGTGCCTCCTCGCCATCACCGAATCGGGATCTCAGTGCCGATGTTCCGCCTCCAACCCTCACAAGGGTGTTCCCATCGGTTCTGACGCCTCCCCACGACACTCCGGTCTCTCCTCTCGGCCTCCCTATGAAGCCTAAACGCCCATGGATCTCATATCCCATGGTTCTTCTGCCCGGCCTACCTCACCGCCGCCACGCCGCCACCCGACCTGATCAATGGCAGCCGCAGCTGATCACAACCAACCATCTTCGCATGTAGTGTCCCTCTTCCGACCACCTACGAGGGCCGTCATGGCGTCCGTACCCGGTGCCTGGTTGGCACGTGATCGAACCGTATCGTTCCAGTGATCGGTCGATCATCTCTCAATCTCGGACCGGAGGTGACGGAGTCACTGGATCTCACCTGTCGAGCACTATCGGACTCCAGATTGATATGGGGGCGGGTGATCGGAGGCGCTCCGGGCCATCGCCGTCCGTGTTTCGGGCTCCTTCTGAGCAATGGAGCCCCATTAGGGTTCCTAGCCACATTCCAGCGACGTTCAAGCGTCGTGCTCCGAGACCTCTAAGATCTAAGGCGGTCACGGTAATTATCCGGGTGACAGAAACCAAGGAGTGCCTTGATGAGCCCAGGCTGGGACATAATCAGAGGATGCAGCTGAAGGGGCAGGACCCTCCACGGGAAGAATGATAGGACCCGACGGGGGTGGAAAGGTCAGTTTGGGACCTATATCCATAAACGCGGGGCTACCGCTATCGGGATGTCTCGGTAAATCTTCAACCAAGGCATTACTTCAGCTTTTGTTAGGTCTGCATTTTATTTTGTCTTAAGCCGAATAAACTTTTGGTTAGCTAGGTTTAGGACTTTGGGTTTTAGTTATTTTGAAATGTCATTAAGAGGAACTCCTAAGTTCGGATATGCGATTCAAAGCATGCCACATTTATGGACCCATGAGCGCCTGATGGACTACGGTCGATCGGGACAAATATCTGGAATCCTGGATAGTAATGTCCTACCCTGTAAAGTTGTTGTTCTACAGTAATACAATACCTCTCTACTCGTTTCAAAAAAAAATCTCGTAGGTTTGATATTGCATTGATAATAGTTATATAGATTACATAGTATAATGGATAAACACAAGTCTCTTAAGATAGATTTCCTATACAATGTAGTGTCCATCAGAAATAGAATGATAGAGTCCTATACAGATGAGAATTCTATTCTAACAATCCCCCGCAGTCGAAGCTCGAGATGGAGAGATGCTGAGACTGGACCTGAACTCCTCAAAAAGTACTGATGGAAGACCCTTTGTGAAATTGTCAGCAAATTGATGAGATGACGGTACATGGAGCACCCGAACCTGACATGTGGCAACTTTCTCACGCACAAAATGTAAGTCTATCTCGACATGTTTAGAACGTTGGTGTTGTACCGGGTTACCAGACATATAAACCGAACTAATATTATCACAAAAGACAATGGTGGCTATAGAGAGAGGGCAATGTAACTCGATACTCAGCTTTAGCACTAGAGCGAGACACAACATGTTGTTGTTTGGACGACCAAGAAATAAGGTTAGGACCGAGAAAGACACAATAGCCAAAAGTAGAACAACGAGTGTCGGGACAACCGGCCTAATTGGCATCAAAATAAGCAATAAGAGAGAAAGTAGGAGAAGGACAGAGATGAAGACCGTGGGAGAGAGTGCCCTGTATGTATCGAAGAATACATTTGAGAGCCATAAAGTGAGGTTCACGGGGATCGTGCATGAACAAGCAAATTTGTTGGACAGCGTAAGAAATGTCGGGGCGAGTGAACGTGAGGTATTGGAGAGCACCTGTGAGACTACGATAGAGGCAAGGATCAGAAACTGGGGAACCATAGGATGAAGAGAGTTTGGATTTGGTGTCGACGGGAGTACAACACGGATTGCAGGAAGACATGTTTGCCCGAGTAAGAATCTCACGAGCGAATTTTTCCTGGGAAGGAAGAAGGCCAGAGGAAGTGCGAGTGACAGAGATGCCAAGAAAATAATGGAGAGGACCAAGATTAGTCATAGCAAATTCGGAGCTAAGACGAGAGGTGATGTTAGAAAGAAGAGTAGGTGAAAAAGTCGTGAGAAAGATATCATCAACATAGAGAAGAAGAAATGCAATAAGAGAACCATTACGATAGATAAAGAGAGAGGTATCAGCCCGACTACTAACGAAGCCGATGGAGTGGAGGTACGATCCAAATCGTTGATACCAAGCACATGGTGCTTTCTTAAGGCCATAAAGAGCCTTCTTGAGACGACAAACGTGATTAGGGAATGAGGGGTCGTGAAAGTTGGGGGGTTTTTTCATGTACACGGTTTCAGAGAGGTCACCGTGAAGGAATGCATTCTTGACATCAAGTTAATGAATTGGCCAAGAGTAAGAGAGAGAGAGACTGAGAATGATCCTGATTGTAGTTGGTTTGACGATAGAGCTAAAAGTGTCATCGTAGTCAATATCGTGCTGTTGAGTGTATCCTTGAGCAACGAGACGAGCTTTACAGCGCTCAAGCGAACCATCAGAACGAAATTTCTGACGGAAGATCCATTTGGATTCGACAACATTGACATTGGACGGACAAGGAACTAAGTCCCAAGTGTTGTTAGCATGAGGAGAATAGAGCTCGGCTTTCATGGCTTGCTGACAATGTGGGTCACGAAGAGCCTAAGCCGAAGAACGAGGAATGAGGGAGAGAGTAGAGGTGGATACATGAAGGTAGAGGATACGACGAGGTTTGACGGTGTCGACACGACTACGTGTGGTCATGGGGTGAGAAGGGAGCGGCGGTGGAACGGGTGGAGATTGGGGGATAGTGGGTGAGTGGGGTGGAATAGAGGGGGTCGTACTTGGTGAGGAAGACGATGGAATAGGAGAGTCGGATGATGGAATAGGAGAATCGGATGATGGAATAGGAGGATCAGACGGTGAGGGAGACGACATAATAGGGGGTTCGGACGATGAAAAAGAATAAAGTAGAGGTGATAGATCATCGGAAGGTGAGTGGAGAAAGTCATAAGAAGTAGCTGAAACAGGTGGGTGGTAGGAAGAGCATGAAAAAATGGATTCATCAAAGGTGACATGATGAGAGATAATGATCTTGCCGGTGGAGAGATCAAGACAACGATAGCCACGATGATTAGATGGGTATCCAAGAAAGACGCACGCTCGAGATCGAGGAGCAAGTTTATGAGGGGTGGTGGAAGAGAGATTGGGGTAACATAAGCAGCCAAAGACGCGAAGATGATCATAGGTGGGAAAGACGTGGTAAAGAACTTTGAATGGGGTACGAAAGGATAACGCCTTGGTCAGGAGAATATTAAGAATGTGCACGGCCATGTGTAGACTTTCGAACCAGAATGAGGGTGGGAGATTAGCCTGAAAAAGAAGGGTTCGAACTATGCTATTAGTGGTACGAATCATACGTTCCGCTTTGTCGTTCTGCTGAGACGTGTGTGGACACGAGAATCGGAAAATTATTTCGTGAGAAAGAAAGAAATTACGAAAGGGTGTGTTGTCGAACTCACGGCCATTATCGCACTGAAAAGCTTGAATTGGGAGACCAAATTGTATTTGAACATAAGTGCAAAAGCGTAAAACAGTTGGAAAACTTCAGATTTAGCGCGTAAAGGAAACACCCACAGAAAATGAGAAAAATCATCCAAGAACAACAAATAATACTTAAAACCACTAGAACTTATAATCAATGATGTCCAAAGATCAGAATGAATTATTTCAAACAAGTGAGTAGTACGAGAAAGAGAAGGGGAAAATTGAAGTCGTATGTGCTTGCCTAATTGACAAGCATTACAAATATGGTGCGAAAAAACCTTATTACATGAAATGAAATTCCTAAAGCAAAGAAATCAAAAAGTTTGATTGTCGGGATGACCAAGTCGACGATGCCAGGTGGTGGGAGATGCGGTAGTGGAGAGTGAAAAGGAGAGCGTTGTTGATGGAATGGAGGCGGAAATGGGGTAGAGCTCTTCGTTGCTATCACATCGGAGGAAGGAGATCCCGGTCTGAAGGTCATTCACACAAAAACCGTAGGGATCAAATTCAATTGAGCAATTATTATCACGGGTAAATTTACGAACAGAATTGAGATTTTTAACAATATTAGGACTAACAAGTATATCTCGCAATTCTAAATTTCGATTAGGTACTGAAAATGAATAGTGACCGGTAGAATGAACCGATAAAACAACACCGACCAACAATGATCGAGCTAGAATTTGTACATGGAGTGACATTAGAAAGCATACCTGAATTCAAGGCAGTGTGAGACATGGCTCCAGTGTCCATGTACCAACCATCATCCGGTTGCTGAAGCGTCATAGTTGAAAAAAGCTGATTGAGGTCTGTTTGTTGAGTTCCAGATAATCGGCCGGATGTTGAGGGTGCAAAAGGAGTTGCGGACTGACCATGGGGCTGATTTTGTTGTGTGTGATTAAAGTGGGCCGGTACATGCTGTTGGGCTTGTGCTGCTGCGTATGGGCCTGAGAAGTGCGGTTCGAGAGAGGATAAAAACGCCGCCAGGTTGGATGAGTGCGGAGACGAGTTGCGGCCGAGAAGTTGTTGCTGGAGATGCGCGAGTTGCTGTTGGAGTTCCCATATTTGCTGATGGTGCTGCTGCCGGAGTGATCTGGAATCCGAGTTTCCTGTCCGGTGTTGATGGGTTGGTTGCTGAAGATTAGGAGGAACTGCGCCAAGAAGACCTGACTTGCGATGGAAGTTGTAGCCGCCGAAATTGCCAGAGCTGGAGCCAAAATTGCCGGAGCCGTGAGCCATGTTGCTGCCGTAATAATTGTCGGAACTGCCGCGACCGGAGCTGTGACCCCATCCCCAGAATCAGCCTCTGTTTGAGGTATGTGTACTTGGGTATGAGTTATTGTGGGTGTAGAGGACAGAGTCGGAATTAGGGATTTGGGTGTACCTATTTTCTACTAGTAAAAGCATGGATCAAACTGTGAGGAAATAGGGAAATGGATTTTGATGCTGAATTACCTCCAGTGTACTATTGTACGTCTTAGAAAGCCCTTGCAATGCTTGTAGAACAAGTTCACGATTAGTGATAGGTTGGTCGACGTCTGCGAGAGAATCGGAGAGTATTTTCAGCTTCTAACAATATGCTGAAATGGTGAGTGATCCCTTACGAAGGGATCAAAGCTCTTGTTGCAGTTGAAGAGATCGTGACATTTTGTTATCATGAAACAGAGATTCGATCGAAGCCCACATATCAAGGGCTGTGGCATCGGGTTTAAAACATCAGAGAGTAAATCCAGATCCACTGTGGCATACAGCCATGTAACTACGAGAGAATCAATTTGCAGCCATACAAGATCTGTTGTTTTTGGTGGTTGATCAGTAATATGAGAAAGAGTTTGATGGCTGGCACACAATTTTCTGAACATCTCTTGTCATTGCTTGTAATGTGGATCATTAGTGGAGAGTTTGAAGGGCACAAAGTAGTTGGCATTGGTTACAGTGTAGGTCGGGTGAAAGGATGAGTTTGTTGAAGAAGTAGATGAGTCCTTGGTGGATACGTCCCCAGTCATGTGAAATGGTGATGATGGTTTGTGTAATAATTTGAAAGTGTGTGGTTTGGTGCTATGAGTAGAACGTTGTAATGGATGCAAGGTAAAAGAGAAAAAAGTATGGTAATAGTGATATGGGAATGGAAAAAGAAAGAGGAAAGGGAACCTGGTGTGGTGTGGCAGAGGCAGATCACAGATGAAGGATGTTGAAGCTGAAGCAACAGTAGTAGGGCAAAGTTAAATGACGGATGCTCTGAAAGGGTGGCTCTGATACCATGAAAATGAAGTAATTCCCGTAGGTTTGATATTGCATTGATTATAGTTATATAGATTACATAGTATAATGGATAAACACAAGTCTCCTAAGATAGATTTCCTATACAATGTAGTGTTCATCAGAAATAGAATGATAGAGTCCTATACAAATGAGAATTATATTCTAACAGTTATTATATTAGATCCTCATTGTATCCTCTCCAATTATAGGGTGTTTGAGATTTTTTATAATCTATTTTTAATTCCTATCTTACATATTTGAGATTATTTAACCTGTCCTTTTCGTTTCGAATGATTGGCAGCTCTATTGAGATGGGAGTTGGTTGATTCATTCAAGGTTAGGGTTTGATATCGTCTGGTTGGTTTTGGCGGTTGGTTTAAGCAGTTGGAACTTCTCCCCTCAGTGCTTCATGGTGGTCAGATTTGGGTACTCAAGACCGATTTTCAAAAATAGATCTTCATGGTGGTTATATTCGGATTCCAGATCCTTCTTAGTTTGTTCTTGGGAGTGTTTCTTCTGTGTTGGTTGTTTCTTTTCTTGATTGTTTCTTGTTGGTTATATTGTTCTTGCCCAGATTTTAGGGGTTGTCTGCAGGTGTTCAGTTTTTTTTTCTGTTGTAGTCGATCTCCTTTATATGTGGCATATGATCATCTTGGGGTATCCCTTTTGTGCCTTCTTGGCTTTGTACCTCCTCTTTGACCTAAAAAGAAGTCTCTTCTATAAAAAAATTGCCTATCCAAAAAAAGGCATCCAACCCTGTTGAAAAGTTCAATAAACTACCCAACATAAATCCTTTATTTATACATGTAGGTCTTTACGCAACGAATTCATGTTTTCCTTGAGCATATTGTAGTGAGGAAAAATTTACCGGTTTCATGTTCAGTTGAACGAATTTAAAATTCTTTTAGAAAACATTGTTTTGCTCAATATTAGTGGATGTTATTTTGGTTTCACTTGTCTTCGTTCAAGATTTACTTATATAAGTTCGACTTCGTTATTATTGAAGATGGAAGGGTCATTGTCAAACAAATGAGACTTGTGATGTAAAGCCCATCTCATTTGGCTTAAAAATTCACTTTGAAATATTAATACTTTTAGTAACATAGGTAAAATTTGTCAACATGATTTGCTTTATGCCTTCCATTTTTTGTTACTACTTTGAATGGACTGTGTGACTAACTTCATTTTAAAATGCCAGGTACTGTTTGGGTAGTGAACAAGATCTTTGAGTTCCGCTTTTGTTGATTATAGCATCATGGCATTGAAAAAGTTCAGTTTACCTATCCCCTTTCTGATGTGAATTTTTATATGAATACAATGATTGGTGTTCTCCATCAAATGATCGGAACAACCTTCTCCAAATTCGCTTCTAGAGTTGATTGACTGACACTGTTTCAAGTTTTGGGATCCTTTTTTGTTGTTTTAATTTCGTTTTCTAATCCTGGTAAGGAAGAGAAATCTTCGGATTGAATACTTGAACGGTTTATTTTGGACATGCCCAATATTTTGGCTTAGCATTTCCCTTACTATCGGAATTAAACAATAAACACACACATATAGACAACTATATTTCTACATGATTATTTTAATCTATTGTAAGTCATTTAGATCATTTACTTTCGAGTGTTTCCATGCGAAAACAAGCCTCTTTATAGGTACAACATTGTGTTTGTGACTGATATTCAACATAACCACCGTCTTCAGGACACATAATTTAAACGACTCCAATATCTTGATATGACATGCATTTCCTCACACCAAGTACAGTGTGGTGCCCCACTTAATAACCAGGGGTGGAACAAGGAGGAGTTGAGGGTGTTCCATGAAACACCCTCAACATGGCGAAAATAGCTTGACGGTTTAAGTTCTCCATTATTTTCCCCTCCATCTGGGCATTATTCTCTCTCTTGGAACACCCTACTTTTATGCTTGAGTATCTGTTGGACTGAGACACTGCTTATCTGCTTGAGTATATGTTGGTTGAGTAATTATGATTACGCATAAAAACTACCCTTTCCAACTTCATTAATAGACGTATATCAAGCCAGTGAAGGCAATTCTCTCCCAACTGGCTACAGTAGCTTTGAAGAACCCTTGAAGTTCATCTTCATCATGCTTCAACCTTCAAAGCTCTTGGGCCTGGTTATCGGTGTAGTATCCATAATGACCTAACTCCAGGCCATCGGACTACCGTGGGGGTGCCGGAAGGAATTATTCCAGTCAAGTCTCAGCCTCTGAACTCTGTTCTTTGGAGTTCATCTTCTACTCTCTTCAATCCTCGACTTCAACATTCAAGCAAAAGCTCGACTACATCAACTTGTAGCAGATCAATACCCTTACAGGTCGCTAAGAACAATGGTGACTCATATGAAGAACAAGAGTGCGGAAACTTCGACACATTTGAGTCAGACAATCACTCCCAACAAAAATCAAGACCACAACCCTCCAAGCAACAATCTATTGGGAGCAAGATTAACGCTGCAGGAACTCAATGGTGAACCCTCAGAATCTTTGGGACTCACAAAGTTAAAGCACATTCAAAAAAAGGAATCAAGAGAAAAGGTAGAAGAAACATACCTCACTCTCCATCTTCCTCAGATAAAACACAACAATATTCTCCTAGAGGTTGCACAAAATAGATTGATGGTCAAAGAATATTCTATGACAAATATTTTCATCCCATCCCCTCGGGCAGAGACTCAACTCCTTCTTATCATAGCAATCACTTGGGAAGAAATGATCAACTCCGCTCTGCAACTCCTCAATATCCATTTCCAAGACACAAGGGCAACTCAACAAGTGACTTGGAAAAGCTAAAGCTCAAAGACAAGAAGCAAATGCTTACCAAAGATCTAGTCTCTAGAAAGGGTTTGGAAGAAGGTTATTCTTCCATGGGCTATCCTCCCCCAGGATTTGAAAGAGCCTAGCCACATAACAAACCTCATAATAGAAAGATGGTTGTGAGTGCTTCTAATCCACACTTCACTGCCTTTGTTCTTAATATTCCTCCCTTTGCCAACTCAGACTGGTTGGATTCAGTTTTTTGAAGATTCAAGGTTTTACTAAGTCCGTAGTTGGTTTTAAGCCAAATGCCAGAGGAAATTGGTATGGTTTTATTTACTTCTCCACAAAAAGAGATTTACAATAAGCAATACTACACTCCAATAGCCTCAAGATCAGATATAAGACCTTATTTGTTACTGAAGCCTGGGATAGAAACAAATTCAACAACTCTATGGCTACTCTGCATGCAACAAAAGGCTTTGTCTTCCAAGAAAAATCATGTGAAGACTTTCAGCATCATGGTTCTATAGTTACAGCAAAGTCAAAGATTTGGGAAAGAGCACATCTTGCTCTAACTCATATAAATCTCTAAGTTGAAGCAATTATGCTGGAGATAGCACTAGAAGGAGTTTGTGAAATCCAACTCAAAGACCTTCGAAACAAAGTAATCTTGGTCTACTGTCCAGACCCTCAATTTGATAAGCATCTCTTCTTTGATGAGGGGGCTTGGCTACATCAATGGCTCACCTTCATTCTTGGGAAGGAAGATTTAGACAGATTGGAAGGTAAGTTTACCTGGTTTGCTATTCAAGGAGTTCCCTATCTTGGCTGGTGTGAAGAGACATTTCAAGCTGCAGTGATTAATCATGGAAAGATAACTTTTACTCATCCTCATTCATCCCAAGACTTGCATATTCACACGGCCTATGTGCTAATTCATACACTAAAACTAAAGCCAATATTAGAAGAAGTTCAAATCTCTCTGGGGAAAAAATACAAAGTTTGGATTTCCTCAATTGAAGCAATTGAAATCACTTATCTTCAGAATCCAAGCATCAAAAATCCATTCAACAACTCCTCAGAAACAACACAGACTCAGAGCATTCTAACTCATCTGGATCAGATCCTGGCTATGTCAGTGAGTATTCAAAAGAAGCTCTATCTGGATTTTCTGACTTCAAGGATAGACATATACAAATTACATCTGCAGAACCAGAAGATTGACCTAATCAGTCCAACTCAACAAACAATGAGGAAGGAGTTAATGATACAATGGTAATTCACTCTAAAGGGGGAACAAAGAAGATTCAATCATCGCAGGAAGAGTAATGGCTTCACAAGAGGTTGGTACAAGGTTAGAATGCATTAATGAAGTTTTGGAATCAGAAAGAGAACTCACTGTTGTTGTCCTCCTTGCATCTGAACTTATTACTACTCAACCTGAACTTGGGGTACAAGAGGACCAACTGTTATTTTCCAAAGATACTTATGAAAGTGAAGAAAGGGTTACTGTAATGCTACATCTCCATGAAATAAGAGAAGAAAAAAATGAGCTTCCCTTTCAAAATCAATCGGACTGCAAAATTGCTACAACATCAGTTTCTGAGAAGACAATTAGTTCAGATTCTCAACTAGCTAGAGTCAACAATACAATTCAGTTACACCAACCCACACCAACATTTCGGTTATCCTCATCTCTTGGACAAACTGAAACAGGTCATTCAAGTGAATAAAAGGACAGAAACAGGTATTCTTTTATTAGAAGAAAAAACTTTTCATTGGAAAAGGGTGAGCATTTATTGAAACAAAAGGCTTTAACTTGTGATGGCCCTACACAAAAGAAAAGTTAGCAAATTACAGCTGCCTCTGATAGGGGATTGGACAACATCACTCTTACCTCTACTCAAGAGGGTCCACAAGGGCTAGACTTCTTGGAAACTTGCTTAGAAGATTGCAATAAACCTTCTTCTCCTCTACATTCTCCTCAAGTTCTAGAAGTTGCGGACTTTCTTGGTCTAAACTCAGCTCCTCCATTATCAGCTTCTAAACTTAAGCTAAGAGGGAAGAAAAAAACCAAATGAATCTCAAGCTCGCTCTTACGGCACTTGGTCAAAACTGAAAGAAAGAGTGGAACGGGTTTCTGCTCAGATTGAGGATAATCAACACCTCAAATTTCTTAAGGAAGACTCCGAGGCTAAAAAGGCTTGGGGGTTTGGAAAAGCAATTTGCCTAAATTCTAAGCTAGATGAAGATTCTATCCTACAAAGGTTAAAAGGTCTGGATGATTATAATCAAAATGTTGATCTAGAGGATAATGTAGAGGAAGTTTGCCTAGAGCCTGACAAAGAGGAAGACTCTGAACCTACTACCCCGATGTGTGGATTATCTTCTGCTTGGGAAGCTGCTATAATAGATGATGTAGGGGCCTCTAGAGGGATCATCTCTATGTGGAAGAAAACATATTTTATCATGACATCCATAAAGCATGTCCAGGGAGCTCTATTCTGGTATGGTATGATTCCTCAACTTAGTCAAGTTTGTTGTATCGTTAACATTTATGCATCAAATAATCCTCAACTCAGAGCTACTTTATGGACTAATATTGAAAAAGAGCTAGTTGAACAACAATCAGACATATTGATCATTTTAGGTGGAGATTTCAATGCCATCTTATCAGTTGAAGACTGATCAAGCCAGAGAAGTGGAGGAACCTCAACAATCAATTTTCAAAGGTTGATTCACAATCTTGGGCTCATTGATCTTCCCCTACAAGAAGGAAAGTATACTTGGTTTGGGTATGGCTCCAAAGCTTCTAGAATAGACATGTTTGTTGTCTCTAGTGAATTACTCTCTCTTCTGCCCTCATTATCTCAGGCTTGTCTCCCTAGATCCATCTAAGATCACAGGCCTTTGATCATCTTCAACAATGTCCTAGGTTGGGGTCCTTTCAAGTATCTTAACATATGGATTGAAGATCCAAGGTTTATCTCTGCAGTTACATCCTTCTGGTCCAATTATACAGTTACGGCCGCACCTCAATTTATTCTCTAGAAGAAACTCAAGCTGTTAAGAGCTAATCTAAAGCAGTGGAATTGTCAAGTCTTTGGCATCCTTGAAACACAAATTCAACAACTAACCACAGACCAAGAAAGCTTAGAAAGAGGGGGCTTTAAGGCTGAACTAATCAAAAAATACAAGCTGCTAGCCAAATTGTGGAGCCAGAAAACTAGAAAAAAATGGTTTGAAGATGGGGACAAAGGATCCAGTTATTTCCATAGATTAGCAAATTATAAATGAGCCAAGAAAAAAATAACCTCTATATTTGTCAATGGTGTTACACTAATAAACCCTGAGCAAATAAAAGACGCAGCTTTAGAACATTTCCACAACGGTTTTCAAAGTGACAATGCAGAATTCCTTGATGTAGAAGACCTGCCTTTCAACTCTATTTTAGCTCAAGAAAAGGCTTGGCTTGAAAGACCATACCTGGAAGAAGAAGTAATGCAAGCAATCTTGGCTTGTAATGGAGAAAAGGCTACAGGTCCAGATGGATTCACCCTCAAATTCTTTCAAGTGGCATGGGACATTACCAAATGGGATTTCATGAACTTTCTTTTGGACTTCTATAGCACAGGTCAGCTTGGTAAAGGAATCAATTCATCCTTTATGATTCTAATCCCTAAAGGACCTGCTCCTCTATCCTTTACTGATTTCAGACCAATCAGCCTTATGGGAGGTCCCTAGAAAATTTTATCTAAGCTGCTCTCCTCCATGCTTAAGGTAGTGGTCAATAACTTAGTTGGGGATGAATAAACATGCTTCATAGCTAGAAGATTGATGGGATTCTAATAGCTTCTGAAGTGGTGGATTATTTCAAAAAATCCAAAACAAAAGCTCTAATATTCAAGGCAGACTTTCAAAAAGCTGTTGATAGAGCTAGTTGGAGCTTTGTGATGCAAATTCTAACCAGGATGGGGTTTGGAATTAGCTGGAAATTATAGATGATCTTATGTTTCAAGGCCTCGGTCTCAATACTAATCAATGGTTCCCCTAGTAACTATTTCTAAATATCTAGAGGACTTAGACAAGGGTATGCCCTCTCTCCTCTAATCTTTGTATTGGTAACAGAAGGTCTGAATCAAATTATGAGGGCAGGAATCACAAGAAACTTATTCCAAGGATTAAAACAATCTCTTAATGGCCTAGTAATCTCCCACTTGCAATTTGCAGATGACTCAATATTCTTTATCAAAGCCATCCCTGATCATGTGAGGTGACTCAAATATGCTCTAGCGATGTTCTACTCAGCATCAGGTTTAGCTGTCAATTATGATAAGTCTCAGATCATCCTCATGAATCTCACTAAAGGAGAGGAGCTGATCATAACCTCTATACTTAATTGTCCATTCACTACATTTTCGATAATATACTTGGGGTTTCCTCTAGGTGCTAACATTAAAAGAGTAAAAACTTGGGATCCTATAGTTAAGAAATTCAAACAAGCTCTAGGTATGTGGCAAGCAAAGCTCCTATCTTTGGGAGGAAGGATCACTTTAATTAAGTCAACTATTAGGGAGTTACCTCTTTATTACTTTTCAATTCTCAGGGCTCCTAGAGGTGTTATCAAGAGTATGGAGAGTTGGCAAAAAAAAGTTTTTATGGCATGGTAAATTATCAAGAAAAGGTTGCTGCAAAGTAAATTGGGGAAAGGTCTGTAAATATAAAAAATAAGGAGGTCTAGGCATTAGGAAACTCTCAAGTATGAACATTTCCCTTTTAACCAAATGGTGGTGGAGGTTTGCTTTAGAAAAAGAATGCTCTATGGAAATTGATTATCTGTGGAAAATTTGGTTTGGGAAGCAATGAATGAGATCTTACCAATTTTATTGAAGTGGGATCATCTAGCTTCATGTCTCATATTCTCTATTTGATTAGGATCCAAGGTTTGAAGATCTTTCTGGCTCTAAAGGCTTCATTGGAAAGTGGAAATGGTGAAAGAGTCTTCTTCTAGCTTGATGCTTAGTGGGGAGACACTACTTTTAAACATATATTTCCAAGACTCTTTGTGATATCTCAGTCCAAACATCTGCTAGTTTCTGAGGCCTTAAATGGATCTGTTTGGGACTTAGATTTTACTGATCTCGTCGAGGAAGAGTTGAGCATGATTTGGCTACTCTATCCTCAATATTAAATGGTATAAGCCTTGGAGAGCAGGATGATGTGATTATTTGGCAGTGGGATCCTAAAGGCTTCACAGTTAAAAAGCTATATACATTACTTGAGCATCAAGGCACTCAATCCTCTGCAATCTCAGCATGGAGTAATCTCCTTTGGATCCTTGGAATTCCTCCTAAGATATCATCTTTCTCTTGGCTGGCCTGTCATGATGCAGTTCCCTTTAAGTGTGTCATGGAAGCAAGAGGTTTAGCTATGTCATTGCACGAGTTATTGTTGCCCAATTTGTCAATGGGATTCAGAAGATGAAAGCCATATATTATTATATTGTGCAAGAGCTTGGCAAGTCTGGTGTTTGATTTCAATTTAGTGGGGAAATGTGTTGGTCATATCAGGATCAGTTAAATATCAGTTGATATCATGGCCTATTTTTCAGAAAAGGAAATACAAAAAAAAAATGGATTCAGTTGTTTCAAGTTACTCTATGGTAGATTTGGCTGGCTAGAAATGTCAAAGTTTTCAAAGGGGAGAACTCTTATGTAGAGGAGATTTTCCACAAAATAGTGCAGCAATCTTATACCTAGGAATGGTCTACTTTTCACAAAGCAAGGAAATACTTCTCTTTCAATTGCTGGAAACTCTCCCCCAAAGCCTGCTTAGATTGGAAGCAATCGAGTCATGTTGGTAGTGAAGTGTAAAGTGCTAAGAAACATTGGGGTGGGATTCTGGGGTGGTTGTGGTGAGTGGTGTGAGCGATGAACCTCACTTCTTTTGTTTTGCTCTAGGTTGTTTCCTCTTGAGGGTGGTTAGTTGTTTCTTCCTCAGGTGCCTTGGTGTGAGGATAGTACATTTTAGGTTGGTGTGTTTTCTTTTCTTGATTTGGTTTTGCAGGTTGCTGCATTTGGCTCTCTGTCTTCATCCGATTTAATTTAGGGCTCCTGTACTTACATTGTTCATCAACACTAGCTATGTCAAGGATCATTTTGGGTGATAAATTGTTGATTATCTCAGTATACCTACTCATTGATGCTCTCTGTTGGAAGTCACAACTCTAAATTCTTACTGAAGAACTCCAACAATCATGGATCAGCCAGCTAACTGGATCATTTGGCAAATACATCTCTCTTTGCTCTGCATTCATTCATTTGAACACGTTTTTTAGGAAGTATTGGAGGCTTAGTTGGGCTCAAGTGCAAGGTTGCCAACTCAAGCTTCCAAAGTCTCAACAACACTCACTAAAGCGGCTCAGATTTGCTCAAATTTGAATTCACGCATAGGTGGATGCTCATTGGAAGGATTGATATACAATTGCGGTAAGTGCATTCAAATGCTTCATCATAATCTCAAAACTTCACTGGCTCACAACATTAACCTCTCATCCTTACCCGCTGATCTCATTAAGTGCTGTCGTGGGGTTTTCAGATTCATACCCTTTGTTATGGGGTTTTCAAAATCATACCCTATGTTGTGGGGTTTTCAGATTCATATCCTGTAGTTTACAAATTTATGTTCCCTTTTGTTTTGGTTCGTGTTTTTGTGCTCGATCTGTAGTTGGATCGTCCTTTTACTCCTCTTTAACTTCTAAAGAGGCTTTAATCTAAATCTATTTTGCTGATAAAAAAAATTAAGGGATAATTGTCCAAAACTACCCTAAAGTTTTGTCCACAAACGAGTTAGTGCAAAAAGTTTCATCCATGTTGTGTGGCTACCCTGAAGTTTTTGTCCACGACATTTTTAGTTTTGACGTACTAGGGATGTTCAGAATGATGGTCTAGGGCCTCTGGGCAGTGCTTCCCGGATTGAATAGAAGCGTGGACAAAACTTCAATGCACGCACAAAGCGTGGACAAAACTTCAGGGTAGCCACACATAGTGGACAAAACTTTGTGCATCAACTCATTTGTGGACGAAACTTTAGGATAGTTTTGGACAATTATCCCAAAAATTAATTGAAGTATGTTCTTTCTTTTCTTTCCACATTAAAGTCTTAATTTGTTTATATCTGTATACCATTAAAAAATGTGTACCATAGTAATAGTTTAAAGATGAGCTTACCCCATACCCTTTTTTCTCTCTAGATAAAACAAACCCTAGCCTGCTACAGTCCGTGCCGCCCCCCGTTTTTTTGCCTTGGCCGTGGTCGTTACCGGCAGAGACCTCTTCTCTTTCCCCCTCGCCTCCTCGTCTGCTTCCTTTTTACCCTTTGTGTCGCTTTCCTTTTTAGCCTGTTCGTTTTCCGGTGACCGGGTAAGGCTACTCTCACCTGATTTCAGAGGAAGGAGAGCTCGTGGTTCAGCCCGGCCGCCGGCGCCCCTGTCTCGCTGGAACCTTTGGCGAGGTCGGAAAGTCATCTCGCCGTTTTCCTGTCAGATTCGAGCTGTGGCGATTTCGTGCTGGTGCTACCTCGTCGGTCACGGGCTGTTGAAACAGCTCGGTTCTACCTCGTCGATCTCGGACTGGTGAACCAGATCTATGAGGTTTGAAGCTGATTTTGTGGTTTTGCTCGATGTCACAGGGAGTTGCGGGTATGAAGTCTTGTTCCCACCGGTAACTCGCCGGAGTGCAGGGATCGCTTCGACCTGGTGTCACCGGAATTTGGGGTCCATTTCAGATCTGGGTGGTGGGTCAGGAGAGTTTTACCGGTAATTTGGTGTTTGCTAGCGCTGAACTCCTCCTTCGTTGCCGATCCTGCTGGTCACTGATCGTTTTCAGGACACTCGGACTCCTCTGGACGGGAGTGGTAGATGTTTCGCTATTTGTTCGTAATTCGTTCCCGACAGGGTTGCCTGCGATTTTTGGACTCGGTTTGTGACTTTCCGACTCCGGGTCCACCTGCTCAGCGCCCTTCGACCTTCTCTCCGGTTGTTTGTACCCGTGTCACCGGAGCATTACTCATCTTCTTGGTCGTTGATTAGTTTTTTGGGGGATTTTCTTCTGACCTTCGCTGGTAGGTGTGACTCTCTTGGTTGCAGCATCTCTGATAGGGTAGTAGTGGTGGTTTCTTCGCCTCCTTAGTTGGTTTTCGAAGTTCCAATCGTGGGTCGCTTTTCTGGACCTTTTGGGTTGCCGATTGGCGTGGTTCTCGGATTTTTGGCTCTGTGGGTGTTGCAGCTATGCTCTGCTCTCAGTACCTCTTCGTCTTTACTAGGACCTGTTTTGCTTGTGGGAGAGATCGTTGACCTGTACCCGTCTCAGCTCCTTCGGCCACCTCGTCTCCGACTTGTTCGTGCCCTTGTCGCCGGAGCTCTATTTCGTTCGGTTGGTTTGGTTGGTTGCTGTTTTTGGGTCACAGTTTGCCAGTATTTTCTTTGCGCCTTTACTGGTTTGGGTGTGCTTTAGTTTTTTCCCCTTAACTGCTTTATTGGTGAGTCACGTGCTCGTCCTTAGTATCGATATGTTCAATCCTCTCGATTTCCCAACTTTGAGAGTAGGGGCTCGCCGGTGTGTAGGTGTTGGCCTTCGGCGAGTTTTATGGGTCTTTGGATCTGTGTTTGAAGATTGTTGGATCGATGGTAGGGATTTGAGTTCTTAGTAGTTTTAACTGCTGACCCATCTTTGTCGGGTCCAGTGTTGGCCGGCTGCGTGTTGGAGGTCATTTAACTCTCTGAGTTGATGGCCCTGATGAGATTGGGTGATCCTCACTAGTTTGGCCTGTTTGAGGGTGCTTGTGGTACATGACGTTTCTTGAGGTGTTGTTGTTGGGAGCGGTGGGTTGCTGGAGGGCTAATGTTGGAGCTTCTTGTTTAGTTATTCCTAGGTTTTAGACATGTTAGTTTGGTAGTTACTGTTTCTACTGTTTTGTTGTTTTCTGTTTCTATCCCTTGTTGGCTTAGTTCGTTTACTGGTTTTATCTGATTACAAGATCTAGTGTTGTTGTTTCCCCTGGTTGGGACTGTTTGAGACTGTGTTCTCATGGTTGTAGTTTGTTGCTTACCGCACAAGTTTGGTGCACTAGGTGCTCTTAATTGAGTATCATTTGTTTGCAAGCTTGGAGGGTTTACCCTTTGCCTTGTCCTTTTTTCTAAAAGGCTTGATATTTATAAAAAAAAAACTGCCGATCAAAAAGCAAAAGTTAGCCATCTTATTATACTTCATAAAACTATCAAATACAAGTACCAATTTTAACAATAATAAATGTGTTTTCATCTTACACATAATTTAATTTGTCAAAAATATCGTAAACATAAAAATTGGATACATTATTAAAATAAAGTTAATAATCAAAATCCTAAACACTATATCATAAATATATTAAAAAATAAAATAAAGAATCACATATTTCAATCGTAACGCGTTATTGACTATTTAACTAAAAAAATAAAAAAAAAATTATAAGTACTAACAATAAAATAGATTTTGTTCGTTGTAAGCGGTATTTGAGACGTCCTAGGTATAATATTTAAATGGTAAATAGTGTACACATACAAAAAAGTATTTATGAGTATTAACGGTAAAATAAATTCTATTCGTTTAAAAAACGATGTCTCCTATATTATATGAATAGTTCGGTATTGCGATATATTTATTTAATTTTATACCTTCTTGAATAAGTAGTTTTGTTTCATCCTTGAAAAAATTACTACATGTATAATAATATTTGGAGTAGAGAACGAGTCAAGAAATTCATATACATGAAGTTATATGAAAATCAATTATATGACAATAATTTTTTTTGGACATCATCAGGACATATATAAGAATTATAAGACGAACAACACAAAATAATTGAGTTCTTTTTATTAGTAAATTTATTTTTTTAATATATTTAATAAATGTCGGAACACCTTGGATTATATTTCTGGTTCCGCCCCTGCCAGTAACCATAAAGAAAGATAAATGTTGTTCTCATTATCCACGAGGGAAACGATAATAGACATACATTGCCTTGGCCACATTGGGCAAACTTGGATTTCTCAAACGGAACACTCGTCAGAGGTATCCTTTAAGATCGTAAGAGTAAAACTATAGATCTAAACTACCCACGTCGAAGTCAAACAATTTTCTTTGGGTAATTTGGCAATCTGGTGGAGTTATGAAGAGGGTACCCACTATCTATTCTGAAACTCCTGTAGCTTCCTTGGGTATCAAAAACAAGAAAGCAATTGGGACAAAAGTGCAGATAACTTGAATGGTAACACCCAGAATAAGGTTGTCAAACGAGCCAGAAGATATGTTTAAAACCGAAGCCAAACCAGCCCCCATGAAGGATCCGATGGTGGATCCCAAATTGTTAATTGACATGAACAGTGCAAATAGAGTTCCCTCGATTCCCGGGGGACATAACTGTCCAGATAGGATCAGAAATGGCATGAACCTGAATTTGCCCACAACACACATGGACAAGTCATGAGTTTGCAAAATGATGGTTAGATTATAACCATACAAAGGAACGGGTGTATACGTACTTGAGTTGATTGACTGCATCAGAAAGAGCCGACCCACATAGGACCATGATCTTATCTGAAATGCCCAAGGAAACATTTATCCGGAGTATTAAAGCAATATCCAGGAGAGTCAACACAGACAAACTAACATGAGCCAACCTACAAGGAAAGATGTTTTATCAGTAGAAAAGGAACACCTTCGTTTAAAGGCTCAACTTAACTTGATACTTACATGAGACTTTTCCTCAACTTCATGGTCTTTAAGTAGCGATTATACATGAGGGTTCCAAACATAAGACCTAACCATCCAACAACGCGGGTGGTGCCCAAAAATGAAGGTTCCAACTTCAGGAACTCTGTCTGGTAATAGAACATCACTGTTGAGAGATTTGGAACTGTAACATGTGCAAGTAAGAACCAAGCCATAGGTCTAGCTTTGCCATGAGTGAAACCGGAATCAGGGACAGTAATTGATATGAAAAACAAAACAAAACAGAGAGAAAATATTCACGGAACAAAGTGAGAAAGTTGTATGTACCACAAGAGTTACCTGATAATCATTGGCTGTTTGAACGCACGGCACAAACTATATGTCGCTAGCTTAAGAGAATGGAACCACTGTAATGCAGATGGCTCATCTTTTTCTGAGATCTTTGATTTACCTCTGATGACTTGTTTCTTTACACTCTTCTTTTTGTCTTTCTTTCGTCTTGAAGTAGTGGTATTGGACTTGTTGGGTACTAAACCATCCTCATCTGAAACACTACTGTTCCCGTCCATCAGATGGGAATCATAATTCTCATCATCCAAACCACATGATAATAACTGAATAAATGGGAGTACAGAAAAAAGAAGGAAAATTCTATCTATCTGTAAGTTGGTTAATGCAAATCCTCCTAGCAAACTCCCAAATATTCCTCCCAACGCCATTGAAAACCAGGATATCGACTGTAGGTCTCCGGCAAATTTGGCCCTGATAAAAGTAGTGTTGCACAATAAGTATTAACAAAATATTATATTATGATGCAACCAGTAAGATGCAATTGAAGTAGGTACAAAGACAAGAATTGATATGGTTCTATGGAGGGTGCTTGAACTTTTCAGCCTCTTGTCCTTCTGCTTTATTTCAAACGAAATGGATTTTATATTACAAAGCTTGCGGATTAAAAAAAAAAAACAAGACATGAATCGTCGTGCGTCAGAGAAAACTGAAGCAATTGGTATCTAATGGTCATTCAAGATGGGCAAAGCTGGTGGACTATCCAATTAGTAGGACGCATTTCACATATTGAGAGATTAAATAATAATAACTGCATAAGCAAACACACCGTTCATATCTTACAGCCTCGGCAATCATTGCATCAATCACAACATCTGCCATGGCCGCGCCAAGGTTTTGCAATGTTAAGAAGATCATGAGATGCAATCTTGAATCCCTCAGGTTTGCATTTAGGCCTAAAACAACCCATGGTATGAGAGAGAGCACAGTTGCAATCTGTAAGTACGGAATCCTTTTTCTTCCTTTAATAGGGATACAATCAGATAGTATTCTGCACAAAACAAAGCAATTCAGATTCAAAAGAAATAGTAGATAAGTTACAGAAATGAGGAAATTGCATTCCTTAGCTACCAGTATAACTTTTTTTAGCAACAAAGCTAACCGTGTTGGTACCAACAGTTTACATAGTAACTACTGTATGATCTCAAACTGTAAATCTGCTCTTACGTAGTATATAGCACACAACACATACACACACACACCATCAGTATCACTGTATGAAATTATTAAAGGCTGCAAGAGAGAATATGTTTGTTGTATAAATAATATTGATGGTTTCGTTACAATCAGTGGATGGTTCCATAAACTGTAACAGAAAGCAAAACGGGCCAAATATACGGGTTACTAAATATGACTCGAAAATATTCCGCGTGATGTAAAGCATCATATCCATGTGTGTGTGTGTGTGTGTGTTCATGTAATAATGTATGGAGGTAATTGTGTGTTGAGTACGTACCCATATAGTGGTTTAACACTCCAAGGGAAGAAAACTATTGAGAAAACTAACTGTGAAGCCGAGGGTGACAATTTAAGCACGTCTTTAAGCTGATAGGAAACTGCAGTCCATACAAAGGATCTGAAACCCTGTATTTTGCAGTATCATGGTAGAATATAAGAAGGATACTAGAAGAGCAGAGAAATGGCAAAAACATATGAAGACACCATAAAAGTACAGTTGGCTCAAAGCTTAAGTCGTCTATTCCCTTCTCTATAACCACTTATCCATCTAATCAAATCTCTCATTGATTTAAGGGTTAATTTCATCTCACTACCCTAAAAATTCTAAAGTTGCATCTCACTACCTTAATAATAGTTTGTGGCATCTCACTACCCTAAAATTCTTAAATTTCATCTCATTACCCTAAAAATAGTTTGTGACACCTCACTACCCTGACTATGAGTTAAGGAGCAGTTTTAGTACCTACCGTTAGTTTTAGTACCCCATTTTTTTAGAAAATGACAACACTACACCCTTTTAACTATTCCCCTTCGAACCCTAATCTCATCTCTTATTCTTTTATCTTCCCAATTTCCATCCAAAATGGATGGAAAATTAACGGCAGGTACTAAAACTACTCTTTAAATCATAGTTAGGGTAGTGCGGTGCCACAAACTATTTTTAGGGTAGTGAGATGAAATTTAACAAGTTTTAGGGTAGTGAGATGCCACAAGCTATTTTTATTAAGAACAATACAGCTATGAGGGAAAATTAATCATTTAATTAAATATAGGGATAACTGTCAAAAACTACCCTAAACTTTCATCCACAAACAAGTTGATGCACAAAGTTTCGTCCACGCTGTGTGGCTACCATAAAGTTTTTTCCACGACTTCTTTAGTTTTGACGTAATAGGGATGTTCAGAATGATGGTCTGGGCAGTGCTTCCCGATTGAATAGAAGCGTGGACAAAACTTCAATGCATCCACAAAGCGTGGACACAACTTAAACGCATCCACAAAAGCGTGGAAAAAACTTAAGTACACCAACAAAGCGTGAACAAAACTTCAGTGCACCCACAAAGCGCGTGGACAAAACTTTGTGTATCAACTCGTTTGTGGACGAAACTTTACAGTAGTTTTTGACAAGGGCTAACTCCGTAAAATAACTATTGTCCAACTTTATAGTACAAAAGATACCTATTGACTATTTTATCGTCCAAAAAACATGGTCTAGCAAAATAATTATCACAAACCATAATTTTCTGTTCAAAAACACGGAATATTATGTGTTTTTGGACAAAATATTCCGTGTTTTGAACAGAATATTCCAAAATATTCCGTATTTTTAGACAGAAAATTATGGTTTGTGATAATTATTTTGCCAGACCATGTTTTTTGGACGATAAAATAGTCAATAGGTATCTTTTGTACTATAAAGTCGAACAATAGTTATTTTATGCAGTTTCCCTTTTGACAATTATCCCTTAAAAATAATAATTGATAAAATCCAAAGTGACCTTTAACATAACCAGACAAATTTTGTTGCTGCAGTCCTCAAAACAGTTGGTACAAAATTAACCTAAATCATAAACAAAAAAAATATACATAACCAAAATCGGCAAATACATATATCAGTTCCCAGATTCTTCCATACAAGACTGCATAACCCAAACCCCACAAACACGAAAACCCAAAACAGTAAATATACAGATCCCAATAGCCAACAAAATCAACAAGATCAGTCTCCGACAACACAATCAAGTCCATAGAATGAAATTGTTACCTGGGTGAAGTAAATCAAGCAAATGAGCCACAGAAACGGAGCCCCGAATGTCAGATTCACCTGCTTCACCCATTGTATCATTTTCTTTCTCAATTCTCCGCCGAATTTTTGATCTTCTTCTTCCTCGGGACACTCGTTTGCGTTTCTCTTCCTTTCAAGTCTTTCTCTGTTCAACGGTTTCCTTCTTGCCGTTACGTAGTTTGACGATTTTAACCCTGCCGTGTGCTCCTCAGTTCACTGCCTCTTGGAACTCTCTTGTCATTTCACAGGACACGTTTGTTGACCTACTGGATCTCGCCACGTCACCTCAGAGGCCCACGAATCTGACCAAGAGCAAGACGACTCACATATTTTCCTTCTGCTGTTACGGTTATTTTTTCAGTTTGTCTAATTGATCGGCAGTGGAGAAATCCACTAGAAATCTGTTCTTAACCTAAATATCAAGACAACTTATACAAATCATATGTTTAGTAAATAGATGAATGAGATTTAATTAAGTTATTGATTTGCTGACTGAATAAACACCGTAGTTTTTGGTAGTTGTATGAGTTTTTTTTTTGTAAAAGTATCATATTTGTTTAACAAATTTATTGATTTAATTATTTTTTTATTTAAACTCCGATTAGTTTCATATTTGTGTCATTATTTTTATTTTTTCAATACATTTCCATCAAGACCATTGATGAATGATTTCGTGCTAATTATTTTTAGGGATTACTCCATGTCCTAACGTCCAACTTTCAGAAATTGTTAAATTCTAACCCGCTAAAACTGAAATTGACATGTAGTAACGGTCAAACATCTTTGTGCACCAACTGTTTCTAATTTTAAACGGACGTTAAGTTGGCCGAACTTCATCTCTTCGTGACCTCAGCTCTTCGAACTTCATCTCTATGTCTGAGCTTCGAACTTCATCTCTTCGTGACCTCAGCTCGCCCAAGCTCCATTATAAAATGAGTCACGTGAGATGCACATGAGTCACTGTTCACGGAAACAGTCAATTTAAACAGTACTTGTTGGTTTTTAGTAATTCAGTTTTGAAATTTGTTACTATTTGACAATTTTCCAAAGTTTGGGTGCATATTTGACAACTAAGTGTAGTACGACGTTAGGACATGAAGTAACCTCTTATTTTTTATAAAAAAAAATTATATTTCAGTGATTTTTATCAACACTGAACACTAGTTTTACTAACATGGAACAATAGTTTTATAACTTCAATTTATCTAACTAGACATGATTTTTATCACCTCATCACTTGTTTTTATCACCTCAATACATGTGTTTTATCACCTCATCACAACTCTTTTATCAACATTCAACACTAGTATTATCAACACTAAATACTAGGTTTATCACCACATTACATGAGTTTTTTATTGATCAAGTGTGTCAACTTATTTTGACTATGTGCCACGCGCCCCTTTTCTTTTAGGGTTTTGTACCCTTTCATGGGTGGCCGACGGCGGCGCGGCCGCACTCGTCGTCCCACTCTCAAGAGGGACTGGATTGGAGAAGCGCGTATCTGGTTGATGATTTCGAGGGAAGCTTCGTTTCCTCTGAATCCTACGATGACGAAGATAAAGAGATGGAAAGGTGGTTGGAGCAGTCACGTGTCAGACCTGCGGGAATGGCTGGACGCAAATAGGTGCTCAGACCCAAGGACACTCTGTTTTCGCAGTAGGCGAAACTTGGTGCCTAACTCCGGTCTCCGGCGGCGTGGTCGTCCGAGTCAGCTCGGTCCTCGGTCAATTGCACCTCAGGTACATGCCAAGTTTCCCTCTGCTCAGATACAAGATTGTGTGCCTGCTAGTCAGAGACGAGATACTGCAATCACTATAGCTCCTCGTGTTGCTTCCCCGGCTTTGGCGAGGCCGTTGCTCGTTAAGGAACCTTTGGTTAGTCCCCAGGTTTTAGAATCCGAGTCTCATTGTCGGATACCCCCAAAGGTTGTGGCGACACCATCTTTTGCTGAGGTGGTTACAATCATTCATCCTCAGAAGTCTGGTGAGCGATCTGCTTTAGGTGGGGTAGGTGCTGCTTCTTTTGTTGCAACCAATTCAGTGATCCCGGAGACATTGGCAGAGAAAGGTTTGGGTGTTAATACCCATATCCTGAACTTTTCTAAGCGTTATCCGGTCTTCGTTGCTAATCTCGCTCCGTCTACAACAACCTGTCATTTGATGTCCTTGTTCTCGCGAGTTGGTGTTGTTGAAGCCGTTAACGACGGGGAAAAATTAGCTTCTAAAGGTACTAGGTTTGCTTTTGTGTACTTCAAACTTCTGTATTTTCCTTGAACGGGCACCTGTTTCAAGGACGTAAGATTCGGGTCGAATTGGGTAATCGGCTCAAAGCATCTGGTGTTTCATCTGTTGGGTTTTCTCCTGTAGGAATTGTGGATAGGTCTACCCGTGAGGACTTGGGTCCGTCGACTTTGACTCCCTCGCGACCTTGTTTGTCGGGGTCGTTGCGGTGCTCTCTGTCTCTTCCTCCGAACTTCAAGACGTTACCGACTTTTAGTGTGATAGGCATTGCTAATTCTTCCGCTACGGTGTGCACACTGAGTATTGGTCTCCAGCTTGTAGGGTTTTCAGGGGTGAATCTCGTTGAGTTGGGTTTGAGGGCTTTTCTACTGTCTTGTTCGGATCAGGAAGATTGGACGTCCTTAGCGGTCGACGATTGGAAAGCTCTACATCCATGGTTCTTTTCTTTTTCTGACTGTGCTGACAAGGTTTTGCAAGGAGGACGCCTCCTTTGGATCGATATTATTGGCCTTCTTGTTGTATGCTGGAGCAGAGAATTGATTTCTAAGATTGTTGGGACGTTTGGACTGCTTGTTGCCATTCATTCGTGTTCTCTGTTGTCGGCTCACTCATCTAGAGCTTTAACTTTGGTCCACGTTCCAGCTATCTCGGTGGACACGCGGGTGGTTGAAGCTCATTGTCCTAGGTTCGTCGTGAACGTGCTTCTTGAGACGGTTTCTGCTAACTCAGTCCCTTTTCTCCACCAGGGGGGTTTGGCTGCGGGCGTATCCCCACTTGTTGAGATTAAGGGTCCATCTGCTCTTGCTTCTTGTCCGAGCTCTCCCTCGTTTATCTCCAGCAGTGTTGTGGCCCTCTCGGCTGGCCCTTCTACACCTGTTGGTTTTTTTCCATGTGGCATTGGGTCTTCGCCTACTGTCGCTTCGGGATCAGGGGCAACAAGTCGGATAGGTGGGCGGACAGGGTGGAGGATGACTCTGACGACTTGACTTCTGCTTTGGACTTGTACGCTGGTCTTGATAGTGCCCTCATTCCTCTGGCTGAGCGTGCATCGCAACCTCTTCAGGGAGTTGGTTCCTCCTCCCTCCCTCTCTCGGGAGTTCCCTCAGGGCTATCTTCGCCGCAACGGCTTCAAGCTATAGTCCCTCTTACCGATCGGTCCCCCCCGCCGCTTTTGATCGATCTTGGCGAGGCCCTTCCCCAGGATGCCTTCTCCGGTTTTTCCTCGCCGTTGATTGATGGTCGCACAGGTGAGAGTATCACCCATACGGTGGCGAGATTTGCTGAAAGGTTGGGAGTTTGCTATCGCGGCTCGGTTGAGGAAGGCTTCAAGAAGGTTGAAGCAACGTTAAGTCCTCATTACAGCGACAGAGTGCCCAACCCCATCGGAGTTACTTGAGTTCTTTGTTCTTGATCTTGTTATTTTTGCTTTATCCTTAATCGTTTTTAGGTTTCGAATTTATTTTTTGTACCTTTTGCTTCATCTATAAAATTTCTCTCTGATAAATAAAACATGAGTTTTATCACTCTCATCACTTGTTTTTTATCACCTTAGCACACGTGTTTTTCCACCCCAACATATGTTTTTATCAACACTAAACACTAGTTTTATCACCCTAATATGATACCTTTTTTTTTTGCAAAAAGATATACAACATTTGGTAGTGAAAATTTATTAATACTCAACACTAGTTTTATCACCCATGATATAACTTTTTTTCGTGCTTTAAAATATATTCAATCTGCTATTTGATAGATAGCCCTTGGAAAATCAAAATATTGGCGCAAGTTTGAAGCTAATCGGAGTTCAAATGATGCGGGAACGATTCTATTAGTGAATTGGTCAAGAAAAAAATAGACATTCGTCCACATGACACCATGTTATTAAAATTATGCTCTTGCTTGTGTGAGAGAAGAATTATGTTATGTTTTGGTGAATTGTGGATGATGATGTGACATCATGTTGAATGTTGGATTTTAAGTGTGTGTTGCTAGGATAAGTTCTCACAGGTTTCAAGATAAGAGAAGTTTCTAGCCGATTTGTCCTCTTCATCAATACTAATGGTTTTTATATGGCTTATATATTTTTTTAGCATAACAATATATTTCATTGATAGAGTTTTGAAAATTCAAAAGTGAACATAAATGAGAAAAAAATTCCTATGTAGAAATTTAGGATATGGCTAGACATAGTCTCGGATATGTTAAACAAGATCTGAGACTATGAACCCGTAACAAGATTATTGCTTTGAATCGCAGTATTGTAAGTGGCACGAGATTCATTTCCTGACTCGATCTGAAGATGCCCAGAATATATGATATGGGGCGTTTGAGGGGATAGTAGACATCTAGAAAGAACACTAGGAAATGGGAGAACCAGGATGTTGGATTTGCACCAACCTTGGCAGGGTGAGGTGTGCGTCCCCACACACACCTCGGGAGTGTTAGAGTCCCAATCTAGCGGATGGGGTTCATGCGCCGAGTTTTCACTAGTTGTTGCTGGCAAGGGCAGCTGCTTATTCTAGTCTCCCTAACTTTGAGTGGGGGTGTTAAGGTTGCAATCCAGCGGATGGGGATTGAGCGCCTATGCAAGGATACATACATGTGGTGGAGGTGGCGCAGGTGACAAAGGCAGCGACTCTAGTGGAAGATGAGGCGATGGCGGTGAGGGCTCTGATGGTAGAGGAGGCAAGGACGGTGGTGACTCTAGTGGCAGAGGAGGAGGCGACGATGACGGCGTTGGTGGCGACTATTGTGGAAGACACGAAGGCCTCAAGAGGAGATCTAGAGCAGGGACAATGAAGTAACTAGAGGAAGAGGTGGTGATGGTGGTGGAGTAGTGATGGATGATCGGAACTGTGTCTATGAAGAGGAACAGCGCGTCCGTCAGGAGAAACTAGGGCCGATCCTAATAAGCATCTTGAGAGCTCCAACCAATTTTATATTTGAGTTATATTTTAATTAGAAAGGAGAAGTAATTATTTAATACTTCAAGATTATATACTATTTACATATCATTACAGTAAACTTTGAAATGTAAGATTTTTTTTCCAAACGTCGGTTCCTAACCTTCTGTGACCTTCATTTAGCACTTCCTAACCATAGTCAACTTTTTCAGACACTTCCTTACTTATAAAATAAATTTTTTTACATAACCTATCATTGACCGTCCAAACTAACGATTTCGTTAGTTTTCTATGGGAAATGTCCAAACTACCCCCACATCAAGTTTAAACCTTTCATCTTCTCTCAACCCTTCACTTATACACTTTACATTTCAGAAATCATTTCTCAAAACCATTCACCTCCCTCTTCTCTCAACCATAGAAACCCTAACGCGATACTGAACGAAGGACGAAGGTGAAGGAAGCTTTTGGATTGTTAAACTCACACGAACTCGTTGATGAAGGATCGAAGAACGCTTATCTGAAGGAACAACAATCCTCTGTATTCATTAACCAGTACAAAATGTTAGGGTTTGAAGGAAACATGGGTTAGGGGTGGACTCCATTGTAGTTTGTGTTTGAAAATTTAGGGTTTGAAGGAAACATGGGTTTGGGTTAGGGTTTGTTTGTTTGCATGTTGTTGTGGGTTAGGAAACATACGATGTTTGCATGTTTGTGCCTAATTTGTTTATAGGAAAAAGCTATTTTGTTACCCTTTTAGGTTGAGTGCATTTGATTTTACTAAAGCATATGAATTTGTGAAGTGAACTGCTTCACTGTTTGGTTCATGTAATTCTTTTAACTTGCTGCTATAGTACATGATTTAATCCCCCAAAAAAGAAGCTTTGGTTTCGAATTTACTAAGGTTGAGAAAAATCTTGTGAACATGAGCTTTAGAGTTGAGTTGAACTGTCATAATTCAAAACAATTGAGTAGTTATGTAATAAAAACACATATTGTTTAGAATGTTGAAGGTTTTGTGTGCTTATCGAGTAAAAGATAGTTGTTGTTAGAGTAATTACCATGGGCAACATACGAAGAATCATAGGTTTTCATATTTTGTTAGTTCATCATTTTCATGGTTGATATTTGTATTCCATAATGCAGATGGTTAGGACTAAGAAGTTGAAACCTATAAGGAGATTAGTAGATGAACCCTTAGACGACGAGGACATTGGCCCGGCTGAGATGTTTGAAGAGGAGATGATCGATAATGAGTTGATGAATGAGGTTGATCGTGTAGGAAGTGATGACAGTGGAACTGATGTAGTAGACGATGAAGTAGAAAACGAAGAAAATGAAAGTGGAAATGATGGAAGCTCAAGTGAAGATGAATAGAACAACAGTGAAGAAGAAGAAGAAGAAGAAGAAGAGGATAACAGTAGTTATGTGGATGAGGAATACAATGAGGCCACATCAGAAGATAGTTCAGAAGATAATTCGCCGGACAATGGATCTTTGGAGTATATGGCTTGTGAGGTGGAAATGGATGAAGAATGCAAGGCTGGCTTTGCAGCCAGTTTAGGGAGAGAACCTCGGATGTGGGATAATAAATCTAGGTTGAAGAAGATAGAACTTGCTATTGGAGATAGATTCGAGAGTACAGTGTAGTTTCAGATCGTACTACGAATCTATTCTGGCAAGAAGGGCTTCAACTTCAACCACATAAGGAATCATAAGCAAGCTGGAATGGGTGGGGTATTTAAGGAGGTGGGTTGTCCATTCTATATATGGTGTGGAGTTCAGAATAAAATTGGGTGCTTGCACATTACTAACCTACGAGCTCAACATTGGTGTACACCAAAGAAATTAGGTCTAAGTGTGACTTCAACCGCAATTGCATGTAGGATGCGTACTTGTTTAAAAAAACATGAAGAAGACTAAAATTGGTGCTCTCTGTAACCATGTGTTGAAGAAAGTAGGGGTTGAAATATCGGTTGCGAAGGGGTGCCGTGTAATAAAGAAGGCTAAAGAGTTTGTGCATGAGGAAGTTGGAGAACAGTATGGTATGCTGAAAAGATACATGGATATGGTGATGAAGAGTAGCCCTAACTTGAGGTTTGTAGTCGTTGAGGACGATAGTGTCTCACCCTAGTTTAAGAGATTATACATAAGGTATGGGGCTCAGAAAAATGTTGGTTTACGGGAAGGATGTCGCCCTTTCTTAGTGTTAGATGGTTGCCACCTCTAAGCCTACCATGGTGGCATCGTCCTTGCTGATGTAGCAATGGATGCAAACAACAGGATGTTCCCAATAGCATTGGCTGTTGTTGAGCAAGAGACTAAGGAATCGTGGAAGTGGTTTGTGGAAGAACTTTTGACTGACTTGGAAGCCGGTGAGGACACGGGTTTAGTGTTCATGTTTGACAAACAGAAGGTATGGACCTATATCTTTCTAATTTTCGAATTCTGTTTTGAAACAACTTGTAGAATAGGTGTGTTAATATTCCTAATTACATGTTGCAAGGATTAATAGAGGTATTGAGTTCACATCCTGAAATGGAGCATGGGCATTGCATGCGACAATTGTACGAAAATTGATTTAAGAGTTTCAAGTCGTACGAGTTGAAGAAGCTGTTGTGGAAGTGCTCACGGTCTACAAGCGTAGAAATGTTGGAAGAATATATGGATGAAATTAAAGAGGTGAATGAGAATGCGTACATGTGGTTGCAAGATAGACCTCTACAAAACTGGTGCAAGGCATTCTTCAAGACAGAAGCAAAGTGCCCAGCTCAAACTAACAATATATGTGAGCCAATCAATGCATGGACTGGAAAAGGGAGACACCTACCGGTTCTGATTTTCTTAGAGTTCTATAGGAAGAAGCTAATGACTTGGTTTGATGCTAAAGGAAAGTTGATAGAGAAAGGGGGGTACGTGTCTAAGAATACATGCTAAGTTTGAGATCATCCTCAAAGAAGGTCAGAGATGTCCAGTTCAGCGTAGTGGCACTGCTCTATACGAGGTTGAAGAAAAAAATTACACCTATGTGGTGGACATTAATAGTACAAGTTGCACCTGCTTAGAGTGGCAGCTTAGTGTAATCCCCTACAAGCATGTTGTGGCATCCATCATTGTGGTGAGGGGCAATCCACTTGAGCACGTACATGAGTGCTACTTAATGACAATGATGAAGAAAATATATCAAGGACAAATTTATCCTATTGCAAGTTTAAAGAAATGTCGAAGACTACAAGCTGGGGAACAAGTCTTGCTACCACCTTTTGTCCAGAAACAGCCAGGGAGACCTAGAGTGGGGCGTATAAAAGGTGTAATTGAGCGACAAGGTCAGAGTGTCGGAAAAGGTCGTAGTCAAGCCACTGTGGACGCTAAAGCCACATATGGTGGGGAAACTGTTGCAAAGAATAAAAACACAAGGAAGGGTATCATCATGACATGTGGCAATTGTGGCAAACCCGGGCATAAGAAGAGAACTTGTTCAACAAAGGACTATGGGGTTACGAAGAAGGATAAGCCGAAGAGGAATGCGCTATCATCATCTTATTCCAAAGCATCATTCGTGTCCAAAGAGATGGGGAGATATTTGCACCATTGCTAGACAAAAAAAGAGCTGCAAGTGAAGCTAAATTGGACAAAGATGGGAATCGTAAACAACAAAAACGTTTACAAGAGATAGCACGTCCACAAGCAACTGCAGGTAAAATTACTTACATTAGTTAGGAGTTTATTTACATTGTGTTAATATATCCACACTTAGACACTTTGGTTGCCAATTACATACATTTCGTAGGAATGCCTACTTAAAATGTGGAAACTGTTGATGAAGCTGAAAATTTTGGAACTGATGATAGTGTGGGTCACAATGAAAGTGTTGATGAAGTCAGATTTTTTTTGGAAATGATGATAATATGGGACAATATGAAACTGTTGAAAATGGTGGAAATGCAAATGCTGATAATGTGGAGGGTAAGAAAATTCAAAGTTTCATTACCCTTATCTTTTGTATGAAATTTTTTTGAATTACGAAATTAATAGAGATTGTGTTATTGGATGAAGCTACTAATCTGCGAACAGTTGAAGAGAATGGGCATGTGCAAGCAAGTGAAGGAGATGTGAGACCTGCGAGGGTGGCACGAGCATGATCTGCAAGAGTTACACGACCACGAAGGCCTCCCCCTGTTGATGTTGAGCTCTCAAAGGTACCTTGGAAAACAGATATTTCACCAATATTTGAGTTGTGCAGTCCTTTACTCATATCACCCTATCTAAGTTGTCTGAACTACTTTCAATTATATGCTCAAACTACATGGTTAACATATTTTTAGAACTAAATCTGAGAAAATCTCATAACCCCATAAAACCTGTATTTACAATGTTGAACTCACTACATAGAACATATTTTTCACCACTATTAAACTTGTGTGGTTTTTTAC
Source organism: Erodium maritimum (assembly GCA_963921825.1). Taxonomy (NCBI): domain Eukaryota; kingdom Viridiplantae; phylum Streptophyta; class Magnoliopsida; order Geraniales; family Geraniaceae; genus Erodium; species Erodium maritimum. Next base: position 45,257,124 of record OY997588.1, on the reverse strand, counting down.
TCATTTCACCTTATTATGTGCTCAAATTACATGATTAGCATATTTTTAGGTCTAAATCTGAGAAAACCCCATAAAACGTATTGTTCTGGAATTTACAGATAAGAAAATCTCTAACCCCATAAAACCTGAATTTACAGTGTTGAACTCACTGCATAAAACATATTTTTCACCAATATTAGACTTGTGTAGTTCTTTACTCATTTCACCCTGTTATGTGCTCAAATTACATGATTAACATATTTTTAGGTCTAAATCTGAGAAAATCTCTAACCCCATAAAACCTGAATTTATAGTGTTGAGCTCTAAAATGTGCTTAGGAAAGAATTCCTTAACATAACTCACTGGATAAAAAAGATTTTTCACCGATATTAGTGTTGTGTAGATCTTTACTCATTTCATCCTATTATATGTTAAAATTACAGTATTAACATAATTTTAGGACTAAATCTAAGAAAATCTCTAACCCCATAAAATATGAATTGATGACTTACCTTATGGTTTCTTTTTCATGGAGCGCAGGTTGCTGCTGGTTTTGCTGAATGGCGAAAGGGGTTGAGAGAAGGTGGTTGCAGTCAGCCTTCAAAGGCTTTAAAAACTCGAAAGAAAGGAAAAGTTGTGAAAGGTTCCATCTCCAACCTTAGGTCAAGTGTTTATTGTGTTTAGTGGGTAGTAGGTAGCATGTGTCTTTTTGTGGTTGTAGTCCTTAATGGACATAAAGATAATGGTTGGGTCTGTTTTTTGGGGATGTTTGATAGAGGGGTGGCAGACAAAAGCTTTGGCCTCCATCCCCTTTTTGTGGCTCTCAAGGGAATATGTTCCCATAACAGTGACACTCACACGTGCCTTGTACGGGTAAATGGTGAATTTTGATTCCCACTCGTGATAACTTTTGCTCTATGTTGAATTGTTTTCCTTCATACTTTACTGCATTTGAGCCTATAAACTTGCTTCCTACTTACTCGTTTCATGCACAACTTGCACTTCAACCCCTCTCCACATAACTTGTTATTACCCCAACTATGTCCACAAACAATGACCTAACAGCCTTCATTGATGATTACTACCCCAACTACTCTTCATCCGGTGATAGCGATACATGGGAACATTATGACCACCCAACAATTCCGGACCCTCCACCCCATGATCCCACCGGTGACTACCCATCTCTAGCTACCAGATCTCCAGTTCATACACCAGCTATTCTTCATCCACCAACGCCACCTTCAATTCAACTCCCAAATGCATAATAAGAGCCTCCTCCTCAACAACAACCTACTATTAAGAAAGACGATAACGCGGAACATGGTTATGCCGGGGACCCGGAAGGAGTAGGGAGTGATGATGAGTCAGGTTTTCCTCCAGATACTATAGACGATGAAGCCACTGATGCAGAAGACAACCAGTAACTAATGTTCGACACTTACCCAACACATGCTTAACACTTATCCTTATGTCCATGTTTAGGTTTTCACATCCTTTCCATGCTATACCTATGTACTCTCTAATGAATGACTTTTGATGTTCAACTCTTTTCTTTGCACACACACAAAAATAATTATAGGACATACAACAACTACATAACCATTAGGACACAATTTTTGGTTTCTTACATTAGGAAACACAACTATTATACAATCTTAATAAAAACAAAATCCACAATTCATAGAAGAATCATGTAAGCCTTCTTGCTCGGTACATTATTACCGTTAAGAAAAAAAGATAACAGAAAAGCCACTACAATAACTAGAGCCAATAGTGTAATAACCACTCCCGGTCAACGCCAGTCAAACCTGCGAAAAACAGGAAAATTTAAAAAAATTGAGCAGACACTGAATTGAACCGGAATCGGACCCCGAGGGTCATACCAGACTTAAGTTGACCCCGTTATTGACCAAAGTGAGTTCCGGTGAACTCAAGGCAACTTTCTAATCAATTTGGGAAATGTTGACTTTTTGCTGGAAAAGTCAACCGAGCGGCGTTTTGGTCCATTCGAGTGTTGGGTCTCGAGGTAGGGTTGGAGATGAACCAACTCGCAGCGGAAAATCAAGGAAAACCAAGAGACGATTAAAACCATGAAACAACTAACAAAGAATGGATGCACAAGAGAAAAATTCAGCACTAGTTCTTACCAAAACAAGAACACCGGGTAACGAATGATTGGCTTGAGTCTCCAAGACGCCTACGTATCCACATGGGAATCAAAGCCACATAGTTCTTCTCTTTGAGGACTCAAGAACACAAAAATGGAGGTGGGAGCTTGCCAAACCCGAAATTGCAAGGGAAGGGAGAGAGAAGTTGTGTTTCCTATTCTTGTCTTGTGTTTGTTATGTTGAAAAAAGATGACTTAAACATAACAAAACCCATACTTGTCCAACTATGGGGATCCTTCGGGGACTTTTATAAATGTTTGCACTCAAAGTACCATTAGTAGTGAGTACGTATATCAAATATACCATGGTGATCACACAACACAACCTTATCAAAAGTTGGCTTCAAGTAATTTGAGAGAAATACCTTTATAAGGTGTTCTTTATATTCAGCATCTTTGTTTCTCATTCATCTATACCTAGCTGGGAAAACATCCTTCGATGTTTTAATCATGATTTTGAACATTGGACATTATGCCAATAAATCAATTCTTCTGGAATGACATTTTATCGTATTGGCCAAACATGTCTTTAAATGACATTAGTCAACACCACGTGGTTCAATGTCAAAATCATCTACCATTTCAATCATAGTAATAGAAATGCCTTCTTCAATGGAAATTGATTTTCGATTCCATAATTTTTTTTATGTGTGAATAATTCATATGAATTTCCTCATTTCTTTTTTTCTTCAACTCTTCAAGAGTATTAGAGCCTTTCGACACTTCCGGGCCGATTGGTTCTTCTGGAACCGTCTATTGTGGTTCTTCTGGAACCACCTCTGGTAGTTCTTCTATAAATGCAAAGACTTCATCCACAATAATATTAGAGTTTTCTGACGCTTTTGGGTCGACCGATTCTACTTCACGGTCGTTCGGCTCCACTTCCGCGCCGATCGGAAACACATCTTGATTGTCACGCCCCGAATTCGGTAGAACGGAACCCGGAAAGCGAACGGTGAAACAATAAAACAGTTTTCAAACATTTTAATAAACCGCTTAAAATTACCACTTTGATTAAAACAAAATAATATTTTACAACTGAAAACACGTCCAAAACAAGCAGAAAAAACACAAAACGTACGTCGCTAAACTCCCAAAAACCCGGACTCCCGCTCCCAGCTCTTCCAGCTTCGAGAGTTCCCCTAATCCGTCTCGCGACCAGTACCTGTAGGAAAAGCAGCTAGGGGTGAGTGTTCGCTCACCACCACGGATACCAGACTGACTACGGCATACTAGCAGAAAATGCCGGAAACACCAACAACAGACAAAACACCGGGGACTACTATCCCCAAGCTCAAGTAGCCCGACTGTCACACGAAAACTGTTACCTTCCCCAACCAACTCAACCCGGACGCGTAATGTAGACCTGACACAGCGGTTACGACCTCAACCCAAGACACAAATAATAATCACGCAACACCCAAGATCACAAAGGATCGCACACGACAAAAAAGATCACATAGGATCGCACTCCAGCTGCTCAGTGCCGGTTGCTAACCGGCTGGGCTCGAGCCTGCCCCACGAAACTTTCCCCGATCTCTATCGGGCCAGGCGGTCGACCTGTTAGCGATATATGCCGCAATACTTTTCCGATAGCTGGTCGGAAGGGGAGCCGCCCTCCATCGCCGAAGAATGCACAACTTTACCGGTGGTTAACCCGGAAGGCTAGCCAACCCCCACGCGCGCGACTGCAGAACCTCTTTATTGTCAGGCGGGCCCCCAACCTCAAGCAGAAGAATGCACAACTTTACCGATGGTTAATCGGAAGGCTAGCCAACCCACACGCGCGCGACCACAGGACCCCTTTATTGTCAGGTGGGCCCCCAACCTCAGGCAATCACAATAAACACCCAAGGTTCAACACCCCAAAGGCACTCATGGCCACCCACGACCCACCAACTGTTGGGTCTCGAGGTAGGGCTGGAGATGAACCAACTCGCAGCGGAAAATCAATGAAAACCAAGAGACGATTAAAACCATGAAACAACTAACAAAGAATGGATTCACAAGAGAAAAATTCAGCACTAGTTCTTACCAAAACAAGAACACCGGTTAACGAATGATTGGCTTGAGTCTCCAAGACGCCTACGTATCCACATGGGAATCAAAGCCACGTAGTTCTTCTCTTTGAGGACTCAAGAACACAAAAATGGAGGTGGGAGCTTGCCAAACCCGAAATTGCAAGGGAAGGGAGAGAGAAGTTGTGTTTCCTATTCTTGTCTTGTGTTTGTTATGTTGAAAAAAGATGACTTAAACATAACAAAACCCATACTTGTCCAACTAAAGGCATGGGACAAGTATGGTGTCAAGTAAGGTGTAAATAGGACAAAGTATGGCAAGACAAGATTGGGTTAGGTGGTGAATCACCAACACCTTAATCCTTGTCTTGCTTACTTAGTACTAATTAATCAAGACTTGATTAATTAGTTCTATGGGCCTTGGTTGCATGGGCCTTTCATGGGCCTCTTGGAACATGGCCCGTTGCCATTTCTAACGAGGTCCCGTGATTCGCTCATCGCCTCCAAGCCTTCCATACCGGAAATGTCCAACATTATCCGACGCGATCAATCCCAAGACTCCAAGCCTTGTCTCGATCCGTAAAGTCCTATTCACGTACGGGCACATGACCCAAAACCCAGTTTTGGTCATGTCCCGAGACAACTCCCTTTTGGCCATTCTCCATAAATGTGTCAATGAGTTTCATCCTCCGGTGTGACCCTTAGGTTTATGCATGTCAATAGATCAACGTAAAATCCCATTTTACTTGATCCTATTTAAGTGGCAACTAACGAGACTTTAGTATTGCCTGACACTACATAACGAATCGACCCTGTCGATTCTAACCTTTCCGTCGTCCCTGTCATTATCCTTTTATCTCCGATATCCTGATTGAGATAAGGCATAGAGCCGTCATCCTTATTATTCTCAATCACCGTTCCTTGATATGTGAGATGACTGAAGATATGATACCCAGTATCATGTGCATGGCCATGCTATTCTTCCAGTCACTCTCGATCAAGTGGCCGAGAACCGATATCTTTCCCATACCTTAGTATGAGGGATAAATCCCTTAGCCGTCTTTCGTGTCACTCATGTAGCCCGTCCCCAAGCCAATCCTGGCCGTTATGGAAGCCCTGTTACGGACAACGTTAGGCTCAGGTCAAACTCAGTTGTTGACTACATAGCGATCACAAAGACTCCTTGGTCTAAGGATACATGACAAGCTACAACACTGAATATGTTCATGACTTAATCTATGACACATATTCAGGGCGGGTCGTCCAATATCATGTCCCACATGATATCTATGATCAGACTCCGGAATCTCATTCCAATGACTAACAGAACGTAAGCCATAAAGAGCCATCTTTCATACTAGTCGCTTCTAGTGAAGCTTTGTTGACTAGGGACCCATCAAGTGTGATCTATCTCGATCTATGGTTCTATTCGCATGGTGGGCATAGATCAAAGCACACATCGATATATTACTCCAACACATAAGTAATATAAAGCCGCTTTAATTTTATTGCTAACGATGATATATACATTTGGACATTTAGGATTGAACTACGGGCACTAAGACTAACAATCTCCCACTTGCCCTAGTTCCAATCTAAACTCCAATATGTCCCCATCGACTTTACATGTCTAACATGTTCAGGCAGTGACACTGCCTTAGTCAAAGGGTTGGCTATGTTATCATCTGTTGCAATATCGGTTATCTTCACTTCACCTCAGTTCAGTATTTATCTGATGAGGTGGATACGCCGCAGTACATGTTTGGATTTGTTATGCGATCTAGGCTTTTAGCTTGCGCAATGGCCCTTGTGTTGTCGCAAAATGGATTCACCGGACTGGATGGGTTTTTAATTACACCCAGCCCTGCCATGAATTTCCAAATCCACATAGCCTCCTTAGCTGCCTCTGCAGCATCCATGTACTTGGCCTCTGTCGTAGATTCGGCAATGGTATCTTGCTTTACGCTTTCCCAGCTAAAGCTATGCCATTCAGCGTAAACACATATCCTGATTGACTTCTAAAGTCATCTGGATTTGTCTTGGAAAACTAGCGTCTACTCATCCTTCGACGACTAGTTCAGCATCATCTTTCCCCCGGGTTAGAATGATGTCTACTAGTACAACATAAGGCTTACGAGACGTCTGGTCTCATACATGTCATGGCATATATGATCGATCCTGCCCCCAGGCGCATAGGATTCTCATCATCCTTTTCAGCTCATCAGGTGTCTTAGGACACTGAGTCTTGCTGAGATGAATGCCATGACTAGTGGGTAAGAGTCCTTTCTTTGAATCGAGCATTAAGAACCTACTCAATGCCTTGTTCACATAGGTTCCCTGACTTAAATCCAAGACCCTCTTGGTGCGATCTCTACATATCTTAATCCTTAAGATATGAGAAGCATCACCTAAGTCCTTTATTGAAAAACACTTCCTCAACCAAGCTTTAATCTCGTGCAAGGTTGGGATGTCGTTTTCAATGAGAACCAGAAAGGTAATATTGCTCCCACTAGCCTTCTTATAAACGCAAGATTCATCCTCGTTCTTGATTAAGCCAAATCCAATTACAGTTTCATCAAAACGAAGGATCCAACTCCGAGAAGTTCGTTTCAATCCAGAAATGGATTTCAACAACTTATAAATCTTTCCTTTATTCTTCGGATCGTCAAAACCTTTGGGCCGAGACATACAAACGTACTCAGTCAAATTTCCTTTTAGGAAATTTGTTTTGACATCCACTTGACATATCTCGTAATTATGATACGCAGTTATGTCAAGAAGAATTTGGATCGATTTTGACCATAGCCACTAAGGAGAAGGTTTCCTCATAGTCAATCCATTGGATCTGCCTATAACCTTTCGCCACCAGTTGAGCTTTGTAGGTCAGAGGGTTGCCGTCCATGTCCATCTTCACCTTGAAGATCCATTTGCATCCTATGGTCCTCACACCATTGATGGGATCAACCGGTTCCCAGACTCGGTTGTCCGACATGGATTGCATTTCCTCCCTCATGGCTCCCAGCCATAACTCGGAGTTGGGCCCATCCACGACTTCCTGAAAGGTGGCTGGATCATCGTGATCCACCATGACTTCATTGTCACCTCCGGATACCATATCTTGGAGGTGGAAGATTGATCCTTTCAAATCGCCTTGGACCTTCCGGAATTGTAACAGGAATTGGTTCTTACTCTACGACAATCTCTGGCTCCTTTCTACTGGGTTGCCAATTGGTTTAGACAGATATGTACCATCCTGAATTTCTTCGAGATGCACAGTCCTCCCAATGACGTCTTTGGAAACAAAACTTCTTTTCCATAAAGACCCCACCCCAAGCGACGAACACCATGTTCTCACTGGGATTGTAGAAATAGTATCCCCTTGTTGCTTTGGGATACCACACAAAGGTGCATATCTCAGATCTTGGTTCGAGCTTAGTCGAAACCAAATGTTTCACATAAGCCTCGCAACCACAAATCTTTAGGAAGGACAAAGCGGGCATCATCCCGTACCATTTTTAAAATGGTGTCCCTTCCACACCATTCGTCGAAGCCCGATTCACTATGAATGCGGTCGTCTCTAGAGCAAAACCCCTAAAAGAGATTGGGAGATCAGTCCAACTAATCATGGAACAGACCATTGTCTAACAATGTCCGATTTCTCCGTTTGGCTACACCTTTCAACTACAGTGACCTAGGAGGAGTCCATTCCAAAAGGATCCCATTCTCTTTTAGATGATCTAATAACTCTGTGGTCAAGTATTTTCCACCTCGATCCAATCGAAGTGCCTTAATACCTTTGTCGAGCTGGTTATCTACTATAGTCTTAAACTCTTTGAATTTATCAAAAGCTTCAGACTTATGTCTCACCGAATAGACATAACCATATTTACTGTAATCATCAGTAAATGTGATAAAGTAGCTAAAACCCCTCCTGGCAAGTGAACTTATTGGTCTAAACACATTCGAGTGTATCAGCCCCAATAATTCACCCGCCCTTTCATCGCGATCGATAAAGGGCACTTTAGTCATTTTTCCCATCAAACAAACCTTGCACCTATCGATCGAATGGAATTCGAATGAACCTGAAAGCCTGCACTTCTGAAGTGCTGATAGGCGCTTCTTGTTTATGCGACCCAAATGATAGTGCCATAACAGAGTTAGGTTTAAATCGTTGGATTTAGACCTCTTGGTATTAACGGAATATATAGAACTTGAGGCATTGTTACCCATATCTAATATGTACAATCCTCCAACCATGTCAGTACTGGTATAAAACATATCATTGCATAGAACATTGAAAACTCCATTTCCAATATTAACATTATATCCTTCCTTGTCAAACACGGATACAGATATAATATTCCTACTAAAAGTAGGTATGCAATATACATTATACAATACTAAGACAAGGCCTCTTGGCAAAGCAAGACTCATGGATCCTACAGTAGTTGCCACAACTCTGAGGTCCATTTCGTGCTTTCCAAATCTCTCCTACTTTCAGCCACCATATATTAGTGCATGTGTGAGATTCAGTCATGGTATCTAATACCCATGAATCTTTGGAAGTAGAGAGATGTAGCTCTATAGAGTTAATACCGATTGAAGGCACGGTCCCACCGCCCTTCCTTAGATCATCCAGGTTTCCTGATGAAGGCGCAGTCTTACTGCCCTTCTTCAGATCATCCAGGCTATTTGATGAAGGCGCAGTCCCACTGCCCTTCTTCAGATCAGCCGTGAACTTCCTGTAATCCCGGTTCCAATGACCAGGCTGTTGGCAGTAGAAGCAGACATTCTCAGGTGTCTCATCTTTCCTGCCAAATGCGCATGGGCCCAGCCCATGCCACTTCCAATTCCCTTGTTAACCATCAGAATATCCTTGGATCCCAGATCCCTGAGATATTCTTCTCAGCAGTTAATGACACTTCATGTAACTCTGATATGGTCTTAGATACAGCCTTGTCAAGGACATATTCTTTGCGTTCAGACTTGAGGACTATCCTCAAAATTCTGTACCAGTCCAAATAGTTTGTCCCATTTAGCTTGACCCTGTCAAGAATGGTTTTTAATGACAAACTATTAATGTTCGCTGAATTTTCCATTTGATCTACAACAGATAAAACTCAATCAGTAAACTGAATAAATTTTATGAAGATCAAGCTTAAACACCAACAATCAATTCTAAACCTTTAGAATCTGAAACCAAGATCCTTGATTCACTCGATTAAGCTGAACTAATGCTCACCACTTAATCGAGCTATGTAGGTAGGACTCCATCCAATCACATCCAATGTGACTCTTGGCTAGGGTATGTACTTATGTACACGACTTACCCTATCTGTTACCCTAGCTCAACCTCAGGCCGAGAATCGTAGTCGGGTCCACCAATTTTCAACTATGGCTCGTCACTATGTAGGTGTTCCGCTAATGCGCACGACACCCACATATGTCGTCCAAACCTACTACCCCGCTTCCCCATGGATGCTCCGCTAATGCGCACGACAACCATAGGACGGGGAGGTAGTAAGGTGTTGATGATTGGGAGGTATCGGACATTGTCCAGTTGTGTTCAAAACTTTGGCACATCCTAGATGCGATGAGCACATCAACTACATTCCAAATGCAATGATGCCTCAAATTACATCCAATGTAATTCTTCCTTTGAACCCGTCAACTACATCCAGTGCAATGACGGTTCTAAGGGTTCACACACAAGGATTAAAATTCCAATTTTATCTTTGCATGTGAGGTGATATGCTCGGTAAATAAAGTTAAGCATGCAATTCTAAAACACATAGAATTAATCATGCATAAACTAAACCAAGCATAAAGCGATAAATGTGCACATAATAGCCCCCTAAACTAACTCCCACTAGCTTCTTGAGCTCCACCGACTCCAAGCCGATGCCAACACCCGAAAAGCCACCAAATGACCTTTTCGCCCTTTCTTCGTCTTGAGTAAAATATTACAATTGAATACACGACTCGCAGGTCGGGAATAAATAAATACTACAAACAAGTGGTTCGACGACCACACCTTGAAAGAATAATTACACGTTAACTCTAACGGCTCGCAGGCCGTGAAAAGCGATAAATAATTAAATTGAGCTCGGGGCTATTATGTACACCATGCCAACATCATATCACACATCGTGTTATCAAACAAGAATGTTATCAAACATCATGTGATTTTCCGGTTTTAATTAATAGCCAAGTTTCGAAAATTTTTGATGCTCGGTTTATCGAAACCGTTCAAAAATGAAACTTTTGAACATTTGATCTTCGAGTTCGTCATGACGGTTCCAAACTCGTCATAACTAACAAAACGGTTTAGCCTTGGCATATCAACCATCCAATGGTCATGCTTGGCCTAGCTCCGTCCAACGGAGCCCCGTTCGGTCCCGGTTTCGGCTCCCCGAGAGTCCCGCTCCCGAGACCCGAAAAATCAATTTTTTTTTTCAAAATTTCCAGATTTGAAATAATTTTCAAAAATTCATTTTACATGCATTAAATCCATGAACAAGAATTTAAAACATGTTATCAAACAATTTAGCAAAACAACATGCCAAAAACGAAACTTTCAAGCAAAACCGAAACTTTGAACACCGTCTTGTGAATCCCGAAGGTAGCACGGCTCTGATACCACTGTTGGGTCTCGAGGTAGGGTTGGAGATGAACCAACTCGCAGCGGAAAATCAATGAAAACCAAGGGACGATTAAAACCATGAAACAACTAACAAAGAATGGATTCACAAGAGAAAAATTCAGCACTAGTTCTTACCAAAACAAGAACACCGGTTAACGAATGATTGGCTTGAGTCTCCAAGACGCCTACGTATTCATATGGGAATCAAAGCCACGTAGTTCTTCTCTTTGAGGACTCAAGAACACAAACATGGAGGTGGAAACTAGCCAAACCCGAAATGGCCATGGAAGAGGGAGAGAAAATGTGTTTCCTATTCTTGTCTTGTGTTTGTTATGTTGAAAAAAGATGAATTAAACATAACAAAACCCATACTTGTCCAACTAAAGGCATGGGACAAGTATGGTGTCAAGTAAGGTGTAAATAGGACAAAGTATGGCAAGACAAGATTGGGTTAGGTGGTGAATCACCAACACCTTAATCCTTGTCTTGCTTATTTAGTACTAATTAATCAAGACTTGATTAATTAGTTCTATGGGCCTTGGTTGCATGGGCCTTTCATGGGCCTCTTGGAACATGGCCCGTGGCCATTTCTAACGAGGTCCCGTGATTCGCTCATCGCCTCCAAGCCTTCCATACCGGAAATGTCCAACATTATCCGACGCGATCAATCCCAAGACTCCAAGCCTTGTCTCGATCCGTAAAGTCCTATTCACGTACGGGCACATGACCCAAAACCCAGTTTTGGTCATGTCCCGAGACAACTCCCTTTTGGCCATTCTCCATAAATGTGTCAATGAGTTTCATCCTCCGGTGTGACCCTTAGGTTTATGCATGTCAATAGATCAACGTAAAATCCCATTTTACTTGATCCTATTTAAGTGGCAACTAACGAGACTTTAGTATTGCCTGACACTACATAACGAATCGACCATGTCGATTCTAACCTTTCCGTCGTCCCTGTCATTATCCTTTTATCTCCGATATCCTGATTGAGATAAGGCATAGAGCCGTCATCCTTATTATTCTCAATCACCGTTCCTTGATATGTGAGATGACTGAAGATATGATACCCAGTATCATGTGCATGGCCATGCTATTCTTCCAGTCACTCTCGATCAAGTGGCCGAGAACCGATATCTTTCCCATACCTTAGTATGAGGGATAAATCCCTTAGCCGTCTTTCGTGTCACTCATGTAGCCCGTCCCCAAGCCAATCCTGGCCGTTATGGAAGCCCTGTTACGGACAACGTTAGGCTCAGGTCAAACTCAGTTGTTGACTACATAGCGATCACAAAGACTCCTTGGTCTAAGGATACATGACAAGCTACAACACTGAATATGTTCATGACTTAATCTATGGCACATATTCAGGGCGGGTCGTCCAATATCATGTCCCACATGATATCTATGATCAGACTCCGGAATCTCATTCCAATGACTAACAGAACGTAAGCCATAAAGAGCCATCTTTCATACTAGTCGCTTCTAGTGAAGCTTTGTTGACTAGGGACCCATCGAGTGTGATCTATCTCGATCTATGGTTCTATTCGCATGGTGGGCATAGATCAGAGCACACATCGATATATTACTCCAACACATAAGTAATATAAAGCCGCTTTAATTTTATTGCTAACGATGATATATACATTTGGACATTTAGGATTGAACTACGGGCACTAAGACTAACACCAACAGTAATACACGGGTCAACACCCCAAAGGCACACATGGCCACCCACGACACACCAACAGTAATACACGGTTTCAACACCCCAAAGGCACTCATGGCCACCCACGACACACCAACGGTAATACACGGGTTCAACACCCCAACGACACTCATGGCCACCCACGACACACCAACAGTAATACACGGGTTCAACACCCCAACGACACTCATGGCCACCCACGACACACCAACAGTAATACACGGTTTCAACACCCCAAAGGCACTCATGGCCACCCACGACACACCAACGGTAATACACGGGTTCAACACCCCAACGACACTCATGGCCACCCACGACACACCAACGGTAATACACGGGTTCAACACCCCAACGGCACTCATGGCCACCCACGACACACCAACAGTAATACACGGTTTCAACACCCCAAAGGCACTCATGGCCACCCACGACACACCAACAGTAATACACGGGTTCAACACCCCAACGACACTCATGGCCACCCACGACACACCAACAGTAATACACGGGTTCGACACCCCCACGGCACTCATGGCCACCCACGACGCACCAACAGTAATACACGGGTTCCACACCCCAAAGGCACTCATGGCCACCCACGACACACCAACAGTAATACACGGGTTCAACACCATAACGACACTGATGGCCACCCACGACACACCAACAGTAGTACACGGGTTCGACACCCCAACGACACTCATGGCCACCCACGACGCACCAACAGTAATACACGGGTTAAACACCCCAAAGGCATTCATGGCCACCCACGACACACTGACAGTAATACACGGGTTCAACACCCCAACGGCACTCATGGCCACCCACGACACACCAACAGTAATACACGGGTTCGACACCCCAACGACACTCATGGACACCCACGACACACAACGGTAAAACATGGGTCCAACACCCCAAAGGCACACATGGCCACCCACGACACACCAACAGTAACACACGGGTTCAACACCCCAAAGGCACACATGGCCACCCACGACACACCAACAGTAACACACGGGTTCAACACCCCAAAGGCACACATGATCACCCACGACACACAAACAGTAAAAACACGGGTCCAACACCCCAAAGGCACACCTGACCACCCAAGACACGCAACGGTAAAATACAGGTTCAACTCCCCACCAGCACTCATGGCCACCCAAGACACGCAACGGTAAAATACGAATTCAACTCCCCACGGGCACTCATGGCCACCCAAGACAGACAATGATAAAATACGGGTTCAACTCCCCACGGGCACTCATGGCCACCCACAACCACAAACAATTCAATCAACCTCCGGGTACAACCAAATGCCACCGGTATTTCTATTGTTCGATAAGCTCACTTATCCTACGACACTACTAAGTGTCACATGCCTTTCTATTGTTCGATACGTTCACGTATCATACGACACCACTAAGTGTCGCCTGCATTTCTAGTGTTCGATAAACTTACTTATCCTACGACACCACTAGGTGTCACATGCATTTCTACTGTTAACTTTCCCTAGTCAAGGCCGAGATCCGACTACTTTTCCCTACCTCGTAACGCTTTCCCAAAAGTCCACGCCCAAGCTCCGGCGTGCTCGCGATCACTCGCCTAGCTTTCCTTGCCGTGGTCCTCGGCACGATCTAACAAGATCACAATTAACACACTTTTTAAGTTTGCAGACAAAGCTGAATTTTAATGAATTTGACGCCCAAACTCAACCCCGACAATGTCGATCACTCCCAAACTTCTCAATTACTCGACATTGTCAATAATGGGCCCGGAAAGGCCCGTTTCGCCCGGCTCGGCGAATCTACCCTGGATTGGAAAACGCCCTTCCGGGGTTCCAAAAATTCCCGTTTTTGTTTCTACGATCTTAGAATAATTCAAGGGTTCCAATGCAATCGACGGAATTAATTTCCGACTTCCGAGCGATTTAATTCGCGTTTAAAGTTTCTAAACCCGAAACTGCAACTTTCGCAATTTAATTACGAAATTCGTTCCGGGTGTGAATTAACGACTTGGGGATCGTCCTAAACCACCCAAACACGAAAACCCGAGAGCCGAGCACGTGGGCCCCACCCGGCCATCAAGACCCGTTGGTGGCTGGGCCGGTTTTGGGCCGGTTCACCACCATGGTGGCCGGTCCTAGCTCCGGCCAGCCACCACCCAGCTCCGGCCAGCCACCACCCACGGTGGCCAGAACTCCCCCGAGCCTCCGGTCACCGGAAACCGATCCTTTTCGCTCCAAAACGTTCCCAACGAACCCTACACCTCGACTCATCCATATTTAACTGGTTTCAACACAAACCCTAACCTTTAAACGTACCAAAACAAAAATCGAATAGGTTCTCAACGTAGGGAATGACGATGGGAGCTCGATTCTTCGATCGTTGAGACGATCCGCCGGTTGGATCGTCGGGAAAATCCCAAAACCCCAACACTTTATCCATTCTTTTTCCTTTTCATCCTTATCTTTCTTCTCTCCACTTCCTCTCTCTACTTCTCTCCTTTTTTTCTAAATGGCCGAACACCACACTTCTTCTCCCTTTTGTTTTGTTCAAAAACCAACAACTACCATTCAATTACCAAACTAACACTCATCTTTTCTTTTACTTTATTTTAAAAACCAACTACCACCACATTTATGACAAGTGTCTTGTGGGTCCCATGAGTTAGAAAAATATCTTTATAGATATTTTTCAATCAGATTCGCGAAATTCGGCCTTCTCGGGCCCCGAACGGGCCCATTTTCCAAGAAATTACGAAACTTCACGGGCTACAAGGAAACGGCTCAACTAAGCCCGCTGTAACGACGACTAAGCTTTTTGGATCCAAAACGGGCCTCGAACGGACCAAAACGTCACTCGGTTGACTTTTCCAGCAAAAAGTCAACATTTCCCAAATTGGTCAAAAAGTTGCCCTGAGTCACCCAGAACTCGCTTTGATCGATATCGGGGTCAACTTAAGTCCGATATCACCCTCGTGGTCAAATTTAGGTTCATTTAGGTGTCTGCCCCAAAAATTTTAAATTTTCCTGTTTTTCGTCGATTTGACTAGCGTTGACCGGGAGCGGTTCTTACAATCTACCCCCTTAAAGGAATTTCGTCCGCGAAATTTAAAACAAACGTACCTCAGGAGTCGAACAGATCAGGGTACTTCGAGCGAACCTCGTCCTCGCGCTCCCAAGTCGACTCACCTCGTGGTGCCGCCCCTGCACCCGTTCTAAGCGGATAACCTTTCCGCGCAGGACCCGCTCATGCGGATCCATTTCCCAAACCGGTTTCTCCTTATACGAGACATTACCCGTTCCCTCGACATCAGTCCACTCAATAACGTGCGAGGGGTCCGCATATACTTCCGCAACTGGGAAACGTGGATATTCCCAAGCTACGGTGGCAGTGCAAGTCGGTATGCAACTGCTCCCAATCTGCTCAAGACCTCGAAAGGCCCGATACACCGCGGGGCTAACCTGCCTCCATCGAGGTTGAAACGCACCAGTCCACCTTTCGGACTCACCTTCAGGGATACATGGTCACCGACTGTTGACTCGAGAGGTCGGCGCCGTTTGTCAACATAGCTCCTGCCGACTCTGCGCGGTCTTCAACCGTTCACGCTTCGGCACGACCGACTCAGCTGTCTGTAGGTCCAGTTCTAGACCAAGTGAACCCACATTCCTCACTACCGCCCCGCACATGGGCAACCGACACCTCCTACCATACAACGCTCCGAACGGTGCCATCTCGATACTGGCCTGAAAGCTGTTGTTGTAAGGGAACTCGGCTAACCGCTCACGAAATCCGTCGTGACATGCCCCCATTTCCACTGTGCAACTGACAGTGGCTGCAATAACCCAGCGGGACGCTGATGTTCGGCTATCACTTGCTGACAAATGAGGCACTGCGATACTAACTTCGCAACCGCTCTCCGCATCCCGCTCCACTAGATATGCCGCCTGATGTCGCGCTCCTCTTAGTGCTACCCACGGGCACTGTCAGACTGGAATAATGCGACTCTCGCAGCTCGTCGCCCCCACCGTTACGCGGTATGAACAAACCTCCACGATACCGTAACTCCCAATTAGCACGACGATCCCAGCCCTCGGCGTCATCACCGCCGGAAACTCTCTCCCGGATCTATATCGTCTGTAACAGTCCATATTGGCTCGGTACTTCGCCAGCCAATCCATTCCCAAGATCACGTCAAAGCTGTCATTTCGTAAGTATCCTTCCCACGGATACACGAACAAGCTAAGTCACTGCCGAACCTCACGGACTCTCGCAGTCTCACTAAGACCTCGCTCCACTACCGCCGTCGTGCCCACCAACTCCGAACATACCCGAAACCTCGGGGTGAGGACTCGATCTAGCATCAGGGCTCTTGAGCCTTCTCTCGAACCTCCTGTATCAGTTCGCTTCTCTAACTTCGCAGGCACGACAGACCCTAGTCAACACCACATCACCACCAACCGGCGTGTCCAGACGCAGGGGTGGACTCAACGGCTCTAAACTCAGCCCCAACATCTCAGCACATCTCGACGAAGCAAACGAGTGTGACACCCCGATATCCAATAAAAATGACGCCCAAATCAGAGACCGAACAACCACTCCATTAGTCACACCGATAAGGTATAGCACAACCCTCACACGATCCTCTATGCATTTACTTATAACTTTCTGCAACAGAACCAGTATTTGCTACTCGTCCCCTGCGGGAAAGGTAGTAAAGGGGATGAGCGTTCTGCTCACCTCCACGGACACTCGTTCGATTATGGCATACT
Source organism: Erodium maritimum (assembly GCA_963921825.1). Lineage (NCBI taxonomy): Eukaryota > Viridiplantae > Streptophyta > Magnoliopsida > Geraniales > Geraniaceae > Erodium > Erodium maritimum. Next base: position 45,239,829 of record OY997588.1, on the reverse strand, counting down.
AGTAAAGCACTAACGACTTACCAATCTAACCAGGCAAACCACTACCTCAAAACCTGATACCAAAACGTCACACTGCTCAAGCTATTAATACCTCAAATACTCTCTCAAGTAAGGGAAACCTCGAAACGGGGATTATGTTCTCAATTCAGTAAATCACTATTGCTCACAACCTCAATACCCCAATTACCCGATCACGTAGGGAAAACCTCAAAACGGGGATCATATTCTCAACTAAGCAAACATTGTTGCTCACAATATCAACACCCCAATTACCCGATTACGTAGGGAAACCTCAAATAACCCACTCACGTGAAGGAAACCTCAAACCACCCGTTCACGTGAGGGAAACCTCGAACACCCATTCACATAGGGGAAACCTAGTTCGTATGGCGCCGCAGCGCATCAACCCTAACCCCTCTCCGTGGTGAGAATCTCACACCGAGGCGCTGTATCACTACCGTAGGTTATTGATGAGTCTCGAACCCAAGACCTCACCCTTTAACACCGAACTTACGACCTCTACAACCAACACAATCATGAACACAGCCACGCAAAACCAACACACAAACTGCACAGTCAAGACGGTGGAACAAGACAGGAATCACGGATCCGTGACAGACCCCGTCACGATTGGGGTCACGGAGCCGTGACGAAAGACCAAAACTCGCCAAAACGCGCTGCTCCGTCACGGATCCGTGACAGGGTCCATGACGCTCGCGCATGCCTGTTTCCCAAATTCGTTTCAGACTCCTTTTTTACCCCTTTTTAACCCCAAAAATAGTCTTAAGCGTCACACACGCTCGATCACCAAACTATCGACCACACGCACAGCAATTCAGAGAAAAAATCAAGTTACCCAACCTCAATCACAAGCCCACAAGGCCAACCAATTTCAAAACACGCCCACCGGGCCAACCAATTCAAACACACACCCACAGGGCCAACCAATTTTAAAACACGCCCACTGGGCCAACCAATTTAAACACACGCCCACAGGGCCGACCAATCTAAAAACACACGCCCATAGGGCCAACCAATTTTTAAAACTTTCTCCTTTTCATTATAAAACCTCATTTTTGACATCACGTAGTTACAACCCGGTCCAGGCGTCCCCGAACTACATTGTACCCACTTGATATCGGCACCGTCACGTTCGACTACAGGAGCACTCCTTAGTCGAGTCGCGACAGTTTAAAAACGTTTCACGTAGCAACACACAAACATTGTGCCAGTAATCACAGTACTGCACATACACAGAACAACAAACAGTACTCATGTCACTACGGGTCTACACACGGTTTCCGACGTGCAACCAACGCACGACAAGACTTTTAATGACTCGACTCTCCCCACCTAATTGACATACAGCCCGAGGTGTGAAACCTCGAGCTTTGATACCAAACTGTCACGCCCCGAATTCGGTAGAAGGAACCCGGAACGCGAATGGTGAAACAATAAAACCGTTTTCAAACATTTTAATAAATCGATTAAAATTACCAGTTTGAGTAAAACAAAATAATATTTTACAACTGAAAACACGTCCAAAACAAGCGGACAGAACACAAAACGTATGTCGCTAATCTCCCAAAAACTCGGACTCCCAGCTCTTCCAGCTTCGAGAGTTCCCCTAGTCCGTCTCGCGACCAGTAACTGTAGGAAAAGCAGCTAGGGGTGAGCGTTCGCTCACAACCACGGATACCAGACTAACTACGGCATACTAGCAGAAAATGCCGGAAACACCGGGGACCACTATCCCCAAGCTCAAGTAACCCGACTGTCACACGAAAACTGTTACCTTCCCCAACAAACTCAACCCGGACGCGTAATGTAGACCTGATACAGCGGTTACGACCTCAACCCAAGACGCAAATAATAATCACGCAACACCCAAGATCACAAAGGATCGCACACGACAAACAAGATCACAAAGGATCGCACTCCAGCTGCTCAGTGCCGATTGCTAACCGGCTGGGCTCGAGCCTGCCCCACGCAACTTTCCCCGATCTCTGTCGGGTCAGGCGGTCGACCTGTTAGCGATATATGCCGCAATACTTTTCCGATAGCTGGTCGGAAGAGGAGCCGCCCTCCATCGCCGAAGAATGCACAACTTTACCGGTGGTTAACCCGGAAGGCTAGCCAACCCCCACGCGCGCGACCACAGAACCTCTTTATTGTCAGGCGGGCACCCAACCTCAGGCAGAAGAATGCACAACTTTACCGATGGTTAATCGGAAGGCTAGCCAACCCCCACGCGCGTGACCACATGACCCCTTTATTGTCAGGCGGGCCCCCAACCTCAGGCAATCACAATAAACACCCAAGGTTCAACACCCCAAAGGCACTCATGGCCACCCACGACACACCAACATTAATACACGGGTCAACACCCCAAAGGCACACATGGCCACCCACGACACACCAACAGTAATACACGGTTTCAACACCCCAAAGGCACTCATGGCCACCCACGACACACCAACAGTAATACACGGGTTCAACACCCCAACGACACTCATGGCCACCCACGACACACCAACAGTAATACACGGGTTCGACACCCCCACGACACTCATGGCCACCCACGACGCACCAACAGTAATACACAGGTTCCACACCCCAAAGGCACTCATGGCCACCCACGACACACCAACAGTAATACACGGGTTCAACACCATAACGACACTGATGGCCACCCACGACACACCAACAGTAGTACACGGGTTCGACACCCCAACGGCACTCATGGCCACCCACGACGCACCAACAGTAATACACGGGTTAAACACCCCAAAGGCATTCATGGCCACCCACGACACACCGACAGTAATACACGGGTTCAACACCCCAACGGCACTCATGGCCACCCACGACACACCAACAGTAATACACGGGTTCGACACCCCAACGACACTCATGGACACCCACGACACAACGGTAAAACATGGGTCCAACACCCCAAAGGCACACATGGCCACCCACGACACACCAACAGTAACACACGGGTTCAACACCCCAAAGGCACACATGGCCACCCACGACACACCAACAGTAACACACGGGTTCAACACCCCAAAGGCACACATGACCACCCACGACACACAAACAGTAAAAACACGGGTCCAACACCCCAAAGGCACACCTGACCACCCAAGACACGCAACGGTAAAATACAGGTTAAACTCCCTACCAGCACTCATGGCCACCCAAGACACGCAACGGTAAAATATGAATTCAACTCCCCACGGGCACTCATGGCCACCCAAGACAGACAATGGTAAAATACGGGTTCAACTCCCCACGGGCACTCATGGCCACCCACAACCACAAACAATTCAATCAACCTCCGGGCACAACCAAATGCCACCGGTATTTCTGTTGTTCGATAAGCTCACTTATCCTACGACACTACTAAGTGTCACATGCCTTTCTATTGTTCGATACGTTCACGTATCATACGACACCACTAAGTTTCGCCTGCATTTCTAGTGTTCGATAAACTTACTTATCCTATGACACCACTAGGTGTCACATGCATTTCTACTGTTAACTTTCCCTAGTCAAGGCTGAGATCCGGCTACTTTTCCCTACCTCGTAACGCTTTCCCAAAAGTCCACGCCCAAGCTCCGGCGTGCTCGCGATCACTCGCCTAGCTTTCCCTTGCTGCGGTCCTCGGCACGATCTAATAAAGATCACAATTAACATACTTTTTAAGTTTGCAGACAAAGCTGAATTTTAATGAATTTGACGCCCAAACTCAACTCCGACACTGTCATTCACTCCCAAACTTCTCAAGTACTCGACATTGTCAATAATGGGCCCAGAAAGGCCCGTTTCGCCCGGCTCGGCGAATCTGCCCGGGATTGGAAAACGCCCTTCCGGGGTTCCGAAAATTCCCGTTTTCGTTTCTACGATCTTAGAATAATTCAAGAGTTCCGATGCAATCGACGGAATCAATTTCCGACTTCCGGGCGATTTAATTTGCGTTTAAAGTTTCTAAACCCGAAATTCCAACTTTCACAATTTAATTACAAAATTCGTTCCGGGTGTGAATTAATGACTTGGGGATCGTCCTAAACTACCCGAACATGAAAACCCGAGACCCAAGCACGTGGGCCCCACCCGGCTATCAAGACTCGTGGATGGCTGTGCCGGTTTTGGGCCAGTTCACCACCATGGTGGCCGGTCCTAGCACCGGCCAGCCACCACCCAGCTCTGGCCAGCCACCACCCACTGTGGCCGGAGCTCCCCCGAGCCTCCGGTCACCGGAAACCGATCCTTTTCGCTCCAAACGTTCCCAACGAACCCTACACCTCGACTCATCCATATTTAACTCGTTTCAACACAAACCCTAACCTTTAAACGTTCCAAAACAAAAATCGAATAGGTTCTCACCGTAGGGAATGACGATGGGAGCTCGATTCTTCGATCGTTGAGACGATCCGCCGGTTGGATCGTCGGGAAAATCCCAAAACCCCAAAGCTTTCTCCTTTCTTTTTTTTTCCTCCTTCTCTTTCTTCTCTCCACTTTCTCTCTCTACTTCTCTCCTTTTTTTTCAAACTGGCCGAACACCATACTTCTTCTCCCTTTTGTTTTGTTCAAAAACCAACAACTACCATTTAATTACCAAACTAACACTCATCTTTTCTTTTTCTTTATTTTCAAAACCAACTACCACCACATTTATGACAAGTGTCTTGTGGGTCCCATGAGTTAGAAGAATATCTTTATAGATATGTTTCAATCAGATTCACGAAATTTGGCCGTCTCGGGCCCCGAACGGGCCCATTTTCCAAGAAATTACGAAACTTCACGGGCTACAATGAAACGGCTCAAATAAGACCGTTGTAATAACGACTAAGCTTTTTGATCCAAAACGGGCCTCGAACGGACCAAAACAACGCTCGGTTGACTTTTCCGGCAAAAAGTCAACATTTCCCAAATTGGTCAAAAAGTTGCCCTGAGTCACCCAGAACTCACTTTGGTCGATATCGGGGTCAACTAATTCCGATATCACCCTCGTGGTTAAATTTAGGTTCATTTAGGTGTCTGCCCAAAATTTTTAAATTTTCCTGTTTTTCGTCGATTTGACTGGCGTTGACCGGGAGCGGTTCTTACAATCTACCCCCCTTACAGGAATTTCGTCCGCGAAATTTAAAACAAACGTACCTCAGGAGTCGAACAGATCAGGGTACTTCGCGCGAACCTCGTCCTCGCGCTCCCGAATCGACTCAGCCTCGTGGTGCTGCCACTGCACCCGTTCTAAGCGGATAACCTTTCCGCGCAGGACCCGCTCATGCGGATCCATTTCCCAAACCGGTTTCTCCTTATACGAGACATTACCCGTTCCCTCGACATCAGTCCACTCAATAACGTGCGAGGGGTCCGCATATACTTCCGCAACTGGGAAACGTGGATATTCCCAAGCTACGGTGGCAGTGCAAGTCGGTATGCAACTGCTCCCAATCTGCTCAAGACCTCGAAAGGCCCGATACACCGCGGGGCTAACCTGCCTCCATCGAGGTTGAAACGCACCAGTCCACCTTTCGGACTCACCTTCAGGGATACATGGTCACCGACTGTTGACTCGAGAGGTCGGCGCCGTTTGTCAACATAGCTCCTGCCGACTCTGCGCGGTCTTCAACCGTTCACGCTTCGGCACGACCGACTCAGCTGTCTGTAGGTCCAGTTCTAGACCAAGTGAACCCACATTCCTCACTACCGCCCCGCACATGGGCAACCGACACCTCCTACCATACAACGCTCCGAACGGTGCCATCTCGATACTGGCCTGAAAGCTGTTGTTGTAGGGGAACTCGGCTAACCGCTCACGAAATCCGTCGTGACATGCCCCCATTTCCACTGTGCAACTGACAGTGGCTGCAATAACCCAGCGGGACGCTGATGTTCGGCTATCACTTGCTGACAAATGAGGCACTGCGATACTAACTTCGCAACCGCTCTCCGCATCCCGCTCCACTAGATATGCCGCCTGATGTCGCGCTCCTCTTAGTGCTACCCACGGGCACTGTCAGACGCGAATAATGCGACTCTCGCAGCTCATCGCCCCCACCGTTACGCGGTATGAACAAACCTCCACGATACCGTAACACCCAATTAGCACGACGATCCCAGCCCTCGGCATCATCACCGCCGACAACTCTCTCCCGGATCTCTATCTGTTAGTCTTAGTGCCCGTAGTTCAATCCTAAATGTCCAAATGTATATATCATCGTTAGCAATAAAATTAAAGAGGCTTTATATTACTTATGTGTTGGAGTAATATATCGATGTGTGCTCTGATCTATGCCCACCATGTGAATAGAACCATAGATCGAGATAGATCACACTCGATGGGTCCCTAGTCAACAAAGCTTCACTAGAAGCGACTAGTATGAAAGATGGCTCTTTATGGCTTACGTTCTGTTAGTCATTGGAATGGGATTCCGGAGTCTGATCATAGATATCATGTGGGACATGATATTGGACGACCCGCCCTGAATATGTGTCATAGATTAAGTCATGAACATATTCAGTGTTGTAGCTTGTCATGTATCCTTAGACCAAGGAGTCTTTGTGATCGCTATGTAGTCAACAACTGAGTTTGACCTGAGCCTAACGTTGTCCGTAACAGGGCTTCCATAACGGCCAGGATTGGCTTGGGGACGGGCTACATGAGTGACACGAAAGACGGCTAAGGGATTTATCCCTCATACTAAGGTATGGGAAAGATATCGGTTCTCGGCCGCTTGATCGAGAGTGACTGAAAGAATAGCATGGCCATGCACATGATACTGGGTATCATATCTTCAGTCATCTCACATATCAAGGAACGGTGATTGAGAATAATAAGGATGACGGCTCTATGCCTTATCTCAATCAGGATATCGGAGATAAAAGGATAATGACAGGGACGACGGAAAGGTTAGAATCGACAGGGTCGATTCGTTATGTAGTGTCAGGCAATACTAAAGTCTCGTTAGTTGCCACTTAAATAGGATCAAGTAAAATGGGATTTTACGTTGATCTATTGACATGCATAAACCTAAGGGTCACACTGGAGGATGAAACTCATTGACACATTTATGGAGAATGGCCAAAAGGGAGTTGTCTCGGGACATGACCAAAACTGGGTTTTGGGTCATGTGCCCGTAAGTGAATAGGACTTTACGGATCGAGACAAGGCTTGGAGTCTTGGGATTGATCGCGTCGGATAATGTTGGACATTTCCGGTATGGAAGGCATGGAGGCGATGAGCGAATCACGGGACCTCGTTGGAAATGGCCACGGGCCATGTTCCAAGAGGCCCATGAAAGGCCCATGCAACCAAGGCCCATGGAACTAATTAATCAAGTCTTGATTAATTAGTACTAAGTAAGCAAGACAAGGATTAAGGTGTTGGTGATTCACCACCTAACCCAATCTTGTCTTGCCATACTTTGTCCTATTTACACCTTACTTGACACCATACTTGTCATATGCCTTTAGTTGGACAAGTATGGGTTTTGTTATGTTGAAGTCATCTTTTTTCAACATAACAAACACAAGACAAGAATAGGAAACACAACTTCTCTCCCCCTTCCCTTGCAATTTCGGGTTTGGCAAGCTCCCACCTCCATTTTTGTGTTCTTGAGTCCTCAAAGAGAAGAACTACGTGGCTTTGATTCCCATGTGGATACGTATGCGTCTTGGAGACTCAAGCCAATCATTCGTTAGCCGGTGTTCTTGTTTTGGTAAGATATAGTGCTGAATTTTTCTCTTGTGAATCCATTCTTTGTTAGTTGTTTCATGGTTTAATCGTCTCTTGGTTTTCATTGATTTTCCACTGCGAGTTGGTTCATCTCCAACCCTACCTCGAGACCCAACACTATCGTCTGTAACAGTCGATATTGGCTCGGTACTTCGCCAGCCAATCCATTCCCAAGATCACGTCAAAGGCTGTCATTTCGTAAGTATCCTTCCCACGGATACACGAACAAGCTAAGTCACTACCGAACCTCACGGACTCTCAAAGTCTCACTAAGACCTCGCTCCACTACCGCCGTCGTGCCCACAAACTCCGAACATACCTGAAACCTTGGGGTGAGGACTCGATCCAGCATCAGGGCTCTTGAGCCCTCTCTCGAACCTCTTGTATCAGTTCGCTTCTCTAACTTCGCAGGCACGACAGACCCTAGTCAACACCACATCACCACCAACCGGCGTGTCTAGACGCAGGGGTGGACTCAACGGCTCTAAACTCAGCCCCAACATCTCAGCACATCTCGACAAAGCAAACGAGTGTGACGCCCCGATATCCAATAAAAATGACGACCAAATCAGAGACTGAACAACCACTCCATTAGTCACACCGATAAGGTATAGCACAACCCTCACACGATCCTCTATGCATTTACTTATAACTTTCTGCAACAAAACCAGTATTTGCTACTCGTCCCCTGTGGGAAAGGTAGTAAAGGGGATGAGCGTTCTGCTCACCTCCACGGACACTCGTTCGATTATGGCATACTAGTAAAGCACTAACGACTTACCAATCTAACCAGGCAAACCACTACCTCAAAACCTGATACCAAAACGTCACACTGCTCAAGCTATTAATACCTCAAATACTCTCTCAAGTAAGGGAAACCTCGAAACGGGGATTATGTTCTCAATTCAGTAAATCACTATTGCTCACAACCTCAATACCCCAATTACCCGATCACGTAAGGAAAACCTCAAACGGGGATCATATTCTCAACTAAGCAAACACTGTTGCTCACAATATCAACACCCCCAATTACCCGATTACGTAGGGAAACCTCAAATAACCCACTCACGTGAAGGAAACCTCAAACCACCCGTTCACGTGAGGGAAACCTCGAACACCCGTTCACATAGGGGAAAGCTAGTTCGTATGGCGCCGCAACGCATCAACCCTAACCCCTCTTCATGGTGAGACTCTCACATCGAGGCGCTGTATCACTACCGTAGGTTATTGATGAGTCTCGAACCCAAGACCTCACCCTTTAACACCGAACTTACGACCTCTACAACCAACACAATCATGAACACAGCCACGCAAAACCAACACACAAACTGCACAGTCAAGACGGTGGAACAAGACATGAATCACGGATCCGTGACAGACCCCGTCACGGTTGGGGTCACGGAGCCGTGACGAAAGGCCAAAACGCGCTGCTCCGTCACGGATTCGTGACAGGGTCTGTGACGCTCGCGCATGTCTGTTTCCCAAATTCGTTTCAGACTCGATTTTTACCCCTTTTTAACCCCAAAAACAGTCTTTAAGTGTCACACACGCTCGATCACCAAACTATCGACCACACGCACAGCAATTCCTAGACAAAATCAAGTCACCCAACCTCAATCACAAGCCCACAAGGCCAACCAATTTCAAAACACGCCCACCGGGCCAACCAATTCGAACACACGCCCACAGGGCCAACCAATTTTAAAACACGCCCACCGGGCCAACCAATTTAAACACACGCCCACAGGGCCGACCAATCTTAAAACACACGCCCACCGGGCCAACCAATTTAAGCACACGCCCACAGAGCCAACCAATTTTTAAAACTTTCTCCTTTTCATTATAAAACCTCATTTTTGACATCACGTAGTTACAACCCGGTCCAGGCGTCCCCGAACTACATTGTACCCACTTGATATCGGCACCGTCACGTTCGACTACAGGAGCACTCCTTAGTCGAGTCGCGACAGTTTTAAAACGTTTCACGCAGTAACACACAAACATTGTGCTAGTAATCACAGTACTGCACATACACACAACAACAAACAAGACTCGTGTCACTACGTGTCTACACACGGTTTCCAACTTGCGCAACCTACGCACGACGGGACTTTTAATGACTCGACTCTCCCCACCTAATTGACGTACAGTCCGAGGTGTGAAACCTCGAGCTCTGATACCAAACTGTCACGCCCCGAATTCGGTAGAACCGAACCCGGAACGCGAACGGTGAAACAATAAAACAGTTTTCAAACATTTTAATAAACCGCTTAAAATTACCACTTTGAATAAAACAAAATAATATTTTACAACTGAAAACACGTCCAAAACAAGCGGACAAAACACAAAACGTACGTCGCTAATCTCCCAAAAACCCGCACTCCCGCTCCCAGCTCTTCCAGCTTCGAGAGTTCCCCTAGTCCGTCTACCGACCAGTAACTGTAGGAAAAGCAGCTAGGGGTGAGCGTTCGCTCACAACCACGGACACCAGACTGACTACGACATACTAGCAGAAAATGCCGGAAACACCAACAACGGACAAAACACCGGGGACTACTATCCCCAAGCTCAAGTAGCCCGACTGTCACAAGAAAACTGTTACCTTCCCCAACCAACTCAACCCGGACGCGTAATGTAGACCTGACACAGCGGTTACGACCTCAACCCAAGACGCAAATAATAATCACGCAACACCCAAGATCACAAAGGATCGCACACGATAAACAAGATCACAAAGGATCGCACTCCAGCTGCTCAGTGCCGGTTCCTAACCGGTTGGGCTCGAGCATGCGCCACGCAACTTTCCCCGATCTCAATCGGGCCAGGCGGTCGACCTGTTAGCGATATATGCCGCAATACTTTTCCGATAGCTGGTCGGAAGGGGAGCCGCCCTCCATCGCCGAAGAATGCACAACTTTACCGGTGGCTAACCCGGAAGGCTAGCCAACCCCCACGCGCGCGACCACAGAACCCCTTTATTGTCAGGCGGGCCCCCAACCTCAGGTAGAAGAATGCACAACTTTACCGATGGTTAATCCGAAGGCTAGCCAACCCACACGCGCGCGACCACATGACCCCTTTATTGTCAGGCGGGCCCCCAACGTCAGGCAATCACAATCAACACCCAAGGTTCTACACCCCAAAGGCACTCATGGCCACCCACGACACACCAACAGTAATACACTGGTCAACACCCCAAAGGCACACATGGCCACCCACGACACACCAACAATAATACACGGTTTCAACACCCCAAAGGCACTCATGGGCACCCATGACACACCGACAGTAATACACGGGTTCAACACCGCAACGACACTCATGGCCACCCACGACACACCAACAATAATACATGGGTTCAACACCCTAACGACACTCATGGCCACCCATGACACACCAACAGTAATACACGGTTTCAACACCCCAAAGGCACTTATGGCCACCCACGACACACCAACAGTAATACACGGGTTCAACACACCAACGACACTCATGGCCACCCACGACACACCAACAGTAATACACGGGTTCGACACCCCAACGGCACTCATGGCCACCCACGACGCACCAACAGTAATACACGGGTTCAACACCCCAAAGGCACTCATGGCCACCCACGACACAACAACAGTAATACACGGGTTCAACGCCCCAACAACACTCATGGCCACCCACGACACACCGACAGTAATACACGGGTTCGACACCCCAACGACACTCATTGCCACCCACGACACACAACGGTAAAACACGGGTCCAACACCCCAAAGGCACACCTGACCACCCACGACACACAACGGTAAAACACGGGTCCAACACCCCAAAGGCACACCTGACCACCCACGACACACAAGGGTAAAAACACGGGTCCAACACCCCAAAGGCACACATGGCCACCCACGACACACCAACAATAATACACGGGTCAACACCCCAAAGGCACACATGGCCACCCACGACACACCAACAGTAGTACACGGGTCAACACCCCAAAGGCACTCATGGCCACCCACGACACACCAACAGTAATACACGGGTCAACACCCCAAAGGCACACACGGCCACCCACGACACACCAACAATAACACACGGGTTCAACACCCCAAAGGCACACATGGCCACCAACGACACACTAATAGTAACACCACACTTCTTCTCCCTTTTATTTTGTTCAAAAACCAACAACTACCATTTAATTACCAAACTAACACTCATCTTTTCTTTTTCTTTATTTTAAAAACCAACTACCACCACATTTATGACAAATGTCTTGTGGGTCCCATGAGTTAGTAAAATATCTTTATAGATATTTTTCAATCAGATTCACGAAATTCGGCCGTCTCGGGCCCCGAACAGGCCCATTTTCCAAGAAATTACGAAACTTTACGGGCTACAAGAAAACGGCTCAACTAAGACCACTGTAACGACGGATAAGCTTTTTGGATCCAAAACGGGCCTCGAACGGACCAAAACGTTGCTCGGTTGACTTTTCCGGCAAAAAGTCAACCTTTCCCAATTTGGTAAGTAATTTTTGAGCTCAAGTTGGCTAGCACATTTACTGCGAATTTTCTATAAAGCCTTGTACATCATAATGTCTCAAATTTAGATATGGTACTTCAGGACCAAATATCTTTTCATTTCCTTAAGACAAATGAGATCCTCTTTAGGATCTAAATATCGATCGATCGTTTGAATATCAAGTAGAACACGCTTTAGGCATTTTTTAGCATATGCGTATTTATGGATCCATTTGAAGTATGCTCGATCTTTAGGCCAAGACAATACTTAATCATCAAAGCTTTCATTTGAAAGTCTTTCTTTAGACATACTGCAATTTCAATGACCTCTTCAGGAGTCCATATATTATTGACCCACACTACTTACTCAGTACATGGTTTCTCATACCATGTCTCATTGCCTCATGCAAATTAAACCCTTTAGAGAGTCATTTCTCTAGATAATCATAAATCCTTTGGGGAATGGCATTGCTTCTGGCAATTTAAATTTTCATGGGATTTGCTTCAGGCAAATTAGAATGCTTCAGGTAATGCATGGGATTTGCTTCAGGCAATGCAGATCCTTCGGGGACTTTTATAAATGTTTGCACTCAAAGTACCATTAGTAGTGAGTACGTATATCAAATATACCATGGTGATCACACAAGACAACCTTATCAAAAGTTGGCTTCAAGTAATTTGAGAGAAATACCTTTATAAGGTGTTCTTTATATTCAGCATCTTTGTTTCTCATTCATCTATACCTAGCAGGGAAAACATCCTTCGATGTTTTGATCATGATTTTGAACATTGGACATTATGCCAATAAGTCAATTATTCTGGAATGACATTTTCTCGTATTGGCCAAACACGTCTTTAAATGACATTAGTCAACACCACGTGGTTCAATGTCAAAATCATCTACCATTTCAATCATAGTAATAGAAATGCCTTCTTCAATGGAAATTGATTTTCGATTCCATAATTTCTTTTATGTGTGAGTAATTCAGATGAATTTCCTCATTTCTTTTTTTTCAACTCTTCAAGAGTATTAGAGCCTTTCGACACTTCCGGGCCGATTGGTTCTTCTGGAACCGTCTATTGTAGTTCTTCTATAAATGCAAAGACTTCATCAACAATAATATTAGATTTTTCCGACGCTTTTGGGTCGACCGATTCTACTTCCCGGTCGTTCGGCTCCACTTCCGCGCCGATCGGAAACACATCTCGATTGTCACGCCCCGAATTCGGTAGAACGGAACCCGGAACGCGAACGGTGAAACAATAAAAAAGTTTTCAAACATTTTAATAAACCGCTTAAAATTACCACTTTGATTAAAACAAAATAATATTTTACAACTGAAAACACATCCAAAACAAGCGGAAAAAAACACAAAACGTACGTCGCTAAACACCCAAAAACCCGGACTCCCGCTCCCAGCTTTTCCGGCAAAAAGTCAACCATTCCCAAATTGGTCAAAAAGTTGCCCTGAGTCACCCAGAACTCACTTTGGTCGATATCGGGGTCAACTTAAGTCCGATATGACCCTCGTGGTCAAATTTAGGTTCATTTAGGTGTCTGCCCAAAAATTTTAAATTGTCTTGTTTTTCGTCGATTTGACTGGCGTTGACCGGGAGCGGTTCTTACATCGGTCGTCCGGAAGCACTTCTCGGTCGTTTGGCGACACTTCCAGGCCGATTGGAAGCACTTATCGACCGTTCGGCGACACTTCTGGGCCGGTCGGAAGCACTTCTCGGCCGGTCGGAATCACTTCTCGATCGTTTGGTTCTTCTGGAACTGACTCTGGTGGTTCTTCTGGAACTACTTTTGGTAACAAGGCTCTTTCATCCCTTCTATTATTTTGACATTTCCGCTTTCAGGGAACGATGTCTTTTAATCCAACTGGTTTCTCACGCTTCTGGCGTGTACAAGAGGAGTCATTCCCCGCTTTCACAAAGCTTTAAAATCTTTGCAGGTATCTTGGCATGACTTGATCATTTTTCTAAATACATCTATCATTTGTTCTACAACATTTTTCAAATGTGCGAGCTTATGTACTTCAGGTACATATGATGAGACAAAAGTAATTTCCAAGAACATTTCATGCCTTACTTCGGGAAGGCCTTTTCTCTTCATTTCAAGGTGAAGGATATCGTCTCATCAAAATGAAACTAGTAGATCATGCTATAAATATCTTGTCCTTCAGGGACTCAAAATACCATAAGACCATCTTCTGGATGTGTCTCGTATAAAGTATCAGGATACCATAAGGCCATCTTCTGGATGTGCTCTTATAAAATAAGTATGGTCATATATATCCCCATGAATTCTCTACATGAGTAATTGAAACTTCATGCTAAGATTGTCTTTAGATGGTTGACCATTAATTTATCTTATGAACAAGTTGTACATGATATCTCATTAGGATCTTCCGGCCCTTTAATGAATGTCCACATGAGTTCTCAACAATCCTACGCATCATCGTTAAATATCTAGACTAATGAACTTCAGGTTCATAGTCGCGTAGGTTTCAATTCCTCTTATGGTTGTATAATACAAACATGATGATAGAGCTTGCAATTTTTCAAGTAGATGCTTTTCACCATATTTATCACCTTTGGTGATATAGAAAAACTCAGTCTCATTTGGGGTCTGAACATGACATGTATGTCGTTAACACTGGGTAGATGCTTCTGGATCTAGTTTAATATTGAGCATTAATGCTTAACTTCATCGTAAATATCAATGACATTGTAGCTCTTCCGGAGCCCTTAATTGTAGTGATACACATGTCATTTTTATTTTCGCACGTGAATGGATCGCTTCAGGGATTCATATATAATTGGTGATATGAACCGAGATCATATCGGGTACATCGTTATATAGTCGTCTGAGACATTCAATTCATTTAGATCTTTCGGATCTAGGTCATCAATCAGACTTTATCTCTATCACCCTTTCCTTTTCCCTTGTTTGATGCTTGATATAAAAGCTATCAAAATATTTGGTCATACAACATGTAATCGACCAATGATTTCTCTCATCTCATATATAACATATCACTTATGAGAGTTTAGGTTTATATGAACTTCTGGCCATATAAACTGTAAGAGTGCATCTTGAGTTATAGCCTCAAGTTCTGTGAAAGTTTAAGTCGGTATGAACTTCTGGCTATACAACATTTAACAACATTGCACATATTAAGTTATCATGAAAAAAATCGCTCAATACATTTATCTAAAATTCTATGAAATGTTAAGTCTATATGAGCTACTGGCCATACGACATTTTAACAACTATGCACATATAAATTTCCACTTGAACGATTGTCCCAATGAACATATCTTTAATAATTTTGGAACTTCAGGTCCAGAATTCCTCAATATTTGTAAACTTCGGGTTACAAATATATGACATTTGAGTCATAACAATTAGATATATAACTGCACAATGAGCGAACTCATGGGGTGAACATAATAAGACTAAGTAACAACAAGATATAAATATAAGTATAACCACAGATCGAGCAAACTCGTGAGGTAATCAAAATGCTGAAATTAAATATATATGTATAACCGCACAACGAGCAAGCTCGTGGGGTAGATAGAATAAATATAAGTAATTGCATATAAATTTTAGGCTTCAGGCCTCAGACACAAGTTACAGGCTTCAGGCATGTGGTATGTATTCTGCATCTTACGAGCTTCGGGCATGTGGCTTATCAGTCGGTCATAATTACAAGTATCAAGCTTCAGGGTTATGATTTATCGTTTGAGCGTAAAATGCAAGTACCAAGCTTCAGGCTTGTGATTTATCATTTGGCCGTATAGGCAAGCATCATGCTTCGGGCCTATGATTTATCATTTGGTCGTAATATCAAATATCAGTCTTCAGCCATGTGATCTTTCAATTGGAGCTTCTGGTCTCAAATGATTTAGTTTCGATAGAAGACCGTTTCACTTCATTGATACATAAAGCAGTTCGAACAAATTCGTCATCCTTAATATGGATCAAAACCATTATATGTCAAGAAATTTTAGTCTGAACATATCGATACTCATCATACCCGACCTCAAATCATTTGTATGGATTATTTGGAAGTTATGGCCCAAAGTACGTAGAGTTCCTTGTATTATGTATTTGGAACTTCTGGTCCAACATATATTAGGTCGCTGGTAATATGTATTTGGAACCTCTGATCCAATATATATATATATCAGTCCGTTGGTATTATGTATTTCGAACTTCTGGTCCAATATACTATCATATTTGTAAACTTCATGCTACCGTTATGCGAACTCACAAATTCATTCATAAAATGATCATGCGACGAGTGAACTCATAGAGTAGCCAAATTACTCATATAACCTGCATAAAAAGTTTGCAAGCTTTAGGCTCTAAGCCAAGCTGCATGTTACATGCATACGGTTTGTATTTGGAACTTCGGGTCCAAATGCTTCGGTTTCAACAAATATCAAAGTTTCGAGTATCAACAATGAAACACAAGTATATACGATAATCATCAAATTTTTGATGTGAAAGATCCAGTATAAATTGGCGATCACAGAGCATACTTATATGAACGTCATAACTAAACGTGCACAAATAAGCATGAATCAAGTATAAATAAATTCGCGAGAATATGAAAGAAGGTGCTGAATTTTCTGCACAGTTTTGGTCCGACCAGCCACTTTCAAGAGCCCGATCGGAGGTTCATCCAATGTCCGATCAAGCTGATTCTTAGAGTGAATGTTCTCCACATATGGGTCTTCAAAGTGACTAGTGGAATTTGGATTTTGACGGTTCTTTTTAGAGATACACGAGCTGAAAGTTGAGCCACTTGCACAAGATCGTGCTGATAACGTGTTATAAAATCAAGTTTGATCGAAACCAACACCAAGAAACCAATGGCCCAAGAATAATAAGAAGGTTGGTGTCTACGGGTTGGTTACCAAGCAAGACAAGAAAGAACACTTGAGAATTAGAGAGTAGAGAGAATTTTCATTAATTTCTGGAGAACTTTCCTACAAAATGAGAGTGTTGGATGTGTGTTGTGGTGTGTTGGATGATCATCTAATACAAGGGGTTGGCACCTCTATTTATAGAAACCAAGTGTACATGAGGTAATGCCACATATATTACACACATGCAAGTAGTGATGCCATGTTTTTTTTTTTTGATAAGCAACTTTTTCATTGATATACCCTCTTTTGATGTAAAAGAGGAAGAAAACAATCCAACAAGGGCTCAAAAGGGCGATTCCCTAATATGATCATATGCCATCTATAAGAGATATCAACTACAAATTCAAACAAACAACAGAAGCAGAAGATACCCAAGCGGGGGTAGACAAGAAATACAACCAGCAACCTAACACAGAAGAAAAACAAATAAGGATTAGAATCCGAATATAACCACCATGAAGCTCTGTATTTGAAAGACATGTCTGGAGTACCCAAATGTGACCACCATGAAGCAATGATGGGAGTAGTTTCTTACTGTCAAACCTTACCGGCTAAAATCCAAACCCTAACCTTGAATTAGACAAACGACTCTCATCTCGATAGAACTGTCCATCTAAGGATCGCAACTATAAAGCCGGCGGCCAACACCGCATACGGCCGAGACAAACCCGAATTACCATACAAACCCTAGCAGATGGTTTTTAAAGGGCAAACAACACCCAAGAAACTCGTCGGCGGTCAACGCCTTCAACCAACGAGCTCGACCCACCATCGGGTTGAGAAGAAGTGAAACCAAATACTACGGGAAGCCTGCACGAATAGGAGAAGCTTGACCAAACAAGGAAAAGGGGAGGGACTACCTCAAATCTGACTGTCATGACATGCACTCGTGTCGGTCCTCTTAACGAAACCGGCCAACACCAAGTAACGGCAAAAAAGGACCCGACAATTCTACCGAGCACAAGGCATGCCATACTGTCAAGCACTCCGGGAGTCCGATGGACTCCGGCAAGCCGATCTAAGAGAAAACTGGCGAGGAATTGCTGACTCCAAGCAGTGGATAGACCGTCGAGCACCACCACATCAAGATCTGAGCCGCCAAACAACACCGAACGACGCCCTGAACTGGTTCAATCTCCTCCGGGAGAAAGAAGTCCCACGATCAGAGCAAGGGAGCCTCCACGGCGAGGCGGGGGCTCGACCACCGGCAAGATGGAAGGCGGCGGAGCCAGGTTGGGCGCTGCGAGGGCAACGGCGACACCATCAAAAGAGCTCTAACGACTGACCGGGAACCCCTCGACTTGAAGAAGGGGTCCCGACCAACAGATCTGGCGAGAGGGCCTCCCCACTGCAAGAGGAAAGCTTCACGGCCACCAGATCTGAGACGAATGAGCCCGTGGAGGGTCTCAAACGACTCCCACACCAGATCTGGCGGCAGAGACCAGCGACTCTCTGGAAAAACACCGACGGCGGCGCGGACACGGCACACTGGTAGGAACATGAACCACGGCGCGGGAGGGGGGGGTGAGGCCGAGAGGACGGGGAACGAGCAGCACCGGCGAAGAGGCGAGGAGGTGGGCGGCGCGAGCGGGCCGACGACGGAACCGAGTTCCAGGTCGGAATCTGACGCCAAGACGACGACCCGAGGCTCAGATCCACACGAAGGAGAGAACTCCCCGTCGAGAGCCGGGGCTGGAGCAACCAGCAAGAACCGGAGAAGAACCAGTCCGGCTTGAGACACTGGGGAAGACGAAAAAAGGGGAGTTGAGGAAGAGGAGCAAGGGACCAAGGGTTCTCGCCGGCAACAGCCACAGCCATGGTGGTCGTGGCCGTGGCCGTGGCCGTGGCCATCGCCGGTGAGGGAGAAGGGGCGGCGGGAGGCAAGATTTAGGGTTAGGCTCGGTTTTCAATTCAGAGAAGAAAAGTTATTGGAGCTATTGATTGTGGTGGTTACACATGACATACACTTGCCATTTCCACATCATACTAAATATCATTGATACTGGGCCTTGTTTATTAATTAAATACAAAAAAAATGTTGGATCAAGGCAAATGTTTTTATAAGTAGGTGAAATTAATAACACACACTAAAGTAGTTATTTTTATACAACATTCTGTAAGCTATTAACAAAATAAGGAACTAAAAAATTAACCTTTAATAGAACCATTAACAAAGTACTTTAAAGAATTAACTTGTTCTCAGAAGTCATCAATGTCTGCAAATGAATCCAAAATTTAGGACCTTTTAACACCCATTACAATCAAACTTCTAAGAATTAGCTTACTGTTATCAACAATGGTCTTTTCTAGCACATGAACCCACAAATAAAGCTTAAACCCATGAGAATACAGATTAAGTTCTTCTCTTTCTCTCGAAAGAGTTTAATACAAGTTCTTTGCCGATCAAAAAAAAAGAGTGTATACAAGCTTAAACTCATGAGAATACAAATTCAAATAACAAGTTTAAACCCATGATAAAAAAAGAACAGCTTCACAATCAGATTCAAGAAATTGAGTTTCTAAGTTTGTAGGGTCTCTCAAAGTTGGCTTGTGCTCTATTGAAACATGACGAGCAAAGTCTTCTCAATACACACAAAGTTCATTAATGGAATATTATCTGTAATAATAAAATCAATTCACAGGTTAATATCTAAAAGCAACTTGTCATCCATAAAGACAAGGTGGAAAAATTCAAATTTTATTCATGAAAATCATAGGAACCCATTCAATCTGCTAAGACACAAATATTCAGAGCCATTTTCTCAAGCATGAGAGTAAAAAAAAACTAGCATATTTACAACCACAAAACATAAAATTGTTTGAAGTTGTAAAGATAATAGGGTTAATATCATAAAGCACCACACAAATATACACGTTTTCCAAATAACACACTAAGTTATGATTTTTTCATGTGACACACTTATGTATCAACGATTTTTTTCATGTGGCACACCTATGTATCAACAAATTTCAATAATTTGTTGGGACATAGGTGTGCCACATGAAAAAATCATAACTTAGTGTGTTAAAGGTGAAATTGACTACAAACCTGTCACGCCCCAATTTCAGTAAACCGAACTCGGGACGCGAACGTTTAAAATAAGAAAACACCTTGAAACCATTTCCATTAAAACACTTTACAATACCAGTTTAGTTCAACAAAAGATAATTACAACCCAAAATAAAACGTCCCACAAGCGGACAAAAAGGCGAGGTATCCGTCGCTAGACCAAAAGTAAAAACCCGGACTCCGCTCCTAGCTCCACAAGCTTCGAGAGCTCACCTAGTCCGTCCCACGAACAGTACCTGTAGGAAAAGCAGCTAGGGTGAGCGTTCGCTCACCACCACGGATAACAGACTGACTACGGCATAATCAGCAGACAAAGCCGGTAACACCAACAACAAACTCAACCCTGGGGATCACTGTCCCCAACCCAAGTACTCTGACTGACAAACACCCACGGTGACCTTCCTCGAACGACTCAACACTCAAACACGTAAGTAGACACGACACAACGATCACGACCTCTTCCAAGGACTCAAGGAACCACGCAACCCCAAACAAGATCACAAAGGATCGCACACCAAACAAGATCACAAAGAATCGCAAACCAGCTGCTCAGTAACCTCCCTCACTCAGGTCCAGGATCGACCTATCGCAATTCCTCGACACTAAGTCGGATCAGGCTATCGACCTTTGCAGTTCATCGACACTAAGTCGGATCAGGCTGTCGACCTATCTCACTCACAACCACCGAACCACACACGCGCGGCCAGGACCCCTTTACTGACGGGCGGGCCCCCTACCCCGTCTGAACGTGCAGACGCGTGTGATCGAGGACCCCCGTTTAATGAAGCGGGCCCACAACCTCAGGTAACCACAATCACAATCACAAGCACAATTCAACAGACAGCAGCAACACAAGTTCAGCACTCCACAGGCACTCATGGCCACCCAAGACACCAACGGTAAAGTACGGACTCAACAGCCCCACAGGCACTCACGGCCTCCCAAGATACACCAACAGTGACTCACGGGTCAACGACCCCACGGGCACTCGCGGCCACTCAAAACCACTAATAGTAACGACACGGGTTCACAACCCCACGGCACTCACGGCCACCCAAAACATCAAAACGACAACACGGGCTCTCATGGCCACCCAAGACTCAGCAATAGTAACACGGGCTCTCAAGGCCACCCAAAACTCAACAACAATTAACACGGGCTCTCAAGGCCACCCAAACTCCACAACAATTAACACAGGCTCTCAAGGCCACCCAAACTCAACAACAATTAACACGGGCTCTCAAGGCCACCCAAAACTCAACAACAATAAATAACGCACAACAACCTCCGGCATAAACGATGCCTCCAACAGTCCTAAGATCGCTAGTTTCACAAACAACCTCCGGGCATGGTCATATGCCTCCAGTAAATCAATTATCGCTAAGTTCTCTGATCCTACTACACTACTAAGTGTCGCATGCTTTTCTCATAAACACTACAATCCCGTATCATGCAATTCTAATAATTACTACGATCCCGTATCATGCTTTTCTAACATTTAAATACACCTATTCAACCCACGACACCCCGGTGTCACATGCAATTCTACTGTTAACTTTCGCTAGTCAGGGCCGAGATCCGGCTACTTTTCCCTACCTCAACTGAAGAGCAACCGCTACGCTTCCTAGCTGCTGACGTTCTGGCTCGCTACCTCCGAGCTTCACTTCGATCGAAGCCGGACTCTAAAGATAACACGAAAGCCATAAATTAATAACGGTTCCGCCGTTAAGTTAAAGGTTACGATTAGTCCAGTTTAAATTCGACAGTTGTCTTTCCCACTCGAGCGAGATAAAAGTGGGATTACGACGGATCGAGTTCGAGCACCCGCGCACCGAACTCAGGTTGATCCAAAACCCAGTTAAAACCAATTTTAACTCAAACCGTCTTTGAAACTCCTTTGTTTTATCTAATTCCGATTTTGATTTTAAAACAGAACGATTCTTTCCTGTTCTTTTTCAAACTCGATATTTTGGCCCAAGCCTTTCTAAATCCGATCTGAGTTCGTTTTCCTTTTCGACTTAACTTAACTCAAGTTTAAACTTAACCGACTTTCGTTTTAAAAACCCGTTTGATTTAACCAGATCTAGTTTTATCATTTTTTCTTAAGAACTCGAAACCGATTTCCCTTTTCCCCTTTTTCCCTTAGACAATTGTTTTTCGTTTCAAATAAAGTTCCTTTTTAATTAAACTGTGATTTTCTTTCCGTTTAAAACAACTTCGTTTTCTCACTTAACGGATCTAAGTCGTTTTTAATTACTTTCCCTTTTAACCGATAATTTTCATTAGTTTTGAAACATATTAACAACTTCTCACTTTCTTTGATTTCTTTACAATTCAGATTCAAAATGACAACGGTTTAAACCGAGCCAGATCCAGAACAGCATAGAATAGCGGTAAAGGGAATAATAACTCGGTAACGAAAAATGACGGGGACTCGGTTTTCACAACCGGCTGACCACCGGTAAGGGCGTAGCCGGCCGAAGCCTAACCGTGGGAACGAACGGTGGCGGGCGGTGGAGAGCGGCGGTGGGAGCGGCGGTGGTGGTGGCCGTGGGCGCGGCGGGGCACGGCTGAGGGTTTCCCCTCAGATCTGACTGAATCTGGCCGTAACTCGCCGGATCTGGTGAGCGCCGGCGACGTTGAGGACGATACCGGCGGGGTCGGGGACGAGCGTGAGGTACGACTGGGACTCGGATCTGAGAGGGGAACCGGAGATGGAAGCTCGGGGATGAAGAGGACGGTGGTGATGGCGGCGGGTTCGGCTGAACGGATTTGGGAGAGAGAGAGGGAGGTGAGAGGGCAGTGGCCGGAGAAGGAGGCGAGGTGGTGGTCGGCCGTTGCTGAGGAGGTGACGAGGAAGGTCGGGAGAGGTCGGTGAAGGACGAGCTCGGGCTCGGGACCGGGTGAGGACAGAGAGAGACGGCCGGTGGAGGGGATCGACGGCGGTCGGATCCGATGAGGGAGATGAACGAAGAAGAAGGCGTGGAGGAGGGAGAGTTCGGGAGAGGAGAGGGGCGGCTGAATGAGGGGATTAGGGTTTCTGAGGGAGGAGGAGGGGTTTTATACCCGAGCTCGCACGGGCTTGGGCCACCCCAACCGAGCCTGATCCTTCGGGCTTTGCCGAAGTGGGCCGCGCGGCCTAGAGACGGCCTGCCCGGGCCGGGTTGCTGGTCTGGCCGGGTTGCTGGTCGGGTCCGTTCCGACCCAACAGTTTTTTTTTTTTTTGAAGCGGGTTTTACAAAACCACTCTTAACCTAAAAACTAGAGAACCAATCCTAGCCACACACACCTAAGATCCAACATTCACCATGATGCCATATCATCACCCCAATTTCACCCTAACTCACGCCACTTTCATCCTTTCTCACACAAGCAAGGGCATAATTGTAAAAGCATAGTGCCATGTGGATAAGTGTCCATTTTTTTCTTCACCAATTCACTAATTTAATATTTCCTGATTCGTTTGAACTCCGATTAGCTTCAAACTTGCGCCAATATTTTTATTTTTTCAAGGGCTTTAAATCAAGATCAATCATGAATATATTTTGAAGCACGAAAATAAAAAGGTATATCGGGGTGATAAAAATAATGTTGAGTGTTGATAAATCTTCACTAATAAATGTTTTATATCGGAGGTATCAAACTAGTGCTAAATGTTGATAAAAACATGTACTGATGTGATAAAAACCATGTTCAATTTTGATAATAAGTGTGATAAACTAGAGTTTAGCGTTGATAAAAAAACATGTGATGGGGTGATAAAAACATATGTAATTTAATGGTAAATATAGTGTTTAGTGTTGATAAAACTAGTGTTCATAAAAACACGTGATGAGGTGATAAAAATCATGTTCGGTTTTGAAAAATGAGGTGATAAAACTAGTGTCCAGTGTTGATAAAACCAAAGTAACGTGTTGATAAAACCAATGTAAAGTGTTGATAAAAATTACCCAGATATAATTTTTTTAAAATCAACCCCGAAATAGTTCTTTTTTCGTGCTTCAAAAAAAAACATGTGACGCGGATGACAAAACACGCGCAATTTAATGATAAAACCTAGTGTTTGGTGTTGATAAAACTAGTGTTCATAAAAAACACGTGATGATGTGATAAAATCATGATCAGTTTTGGAAATGAGGTGATAAACCCAGTGCAAAGTGTTGATAAAACCAGTGTAACAGTGTTGATAAAACCAAAGTAAAAGGTTGATAAAAATTACCCATGTATAAAAAAAATTTAGAAAAATCAGCCCGAAATAATTTTTTTTTCGTGCTTCAAAATATATTCATGAGTGATCTTGATAGAAAGCTCTTAAAAAAACAAACTAATGGCGCAAGTTTGAAGCCAATCGGAGTTCAAACGAAGTGGGAAAAATTAAATTAGTGAATTGGTAAAAAAAAGTAATATGATAGTTTTACTAAAAAGCCCTTCCCACTTACTAAAAAGCCCTGTTTTTTTTTTGCAGTCAACAAGTCAATCACTCAATTGCATCTCATCCCTTCATTCTTAAAATAGATGGTTTAGATTGGTTCTCTAGTTTTTAGGTTAAAACATGGTTTGTATTTGATTTCTCCTCTTATGTGTTATTTGAAAAATGTGTATACTTATGTGGTGCTTTATGATATTAACCCAAGATAATAATAACATTTACCAAACGAAAAATGCTCCCCATGAACTTTGTTTACAAGGACAATGCGTAGTGGTTGAGTTATGAAGGGAAAACTGGTAGTTAAAATTTACGGATTTTATGTCCATATTAATTGGAAATATGCATGAAGAACACATATATACTTTTTTTAACAGAATGTTGCTCCAATACTCAGGGTATATGTCCTCACAGCTTGTATCATGGGTGTAAACAACCTTAAACCCAGATTAAATACATATTCACAATATGTCCCAAACCACAAACAAAGAACAACTCAAATATCATGTTACAAACAGAGGAATCAAGAGTGTGAGAGATAACCTTCTTCAACTCGTCCTCTAAAAACAGGGGTGTGGGTTAACTTCTGAGGAGAAGGGGACCTGGTCGTGTCGAGCCAAGCTCGGGTCGCCCTCCTTCGGCTTTCCTGGTTCTCGGAGCTCCTTTGGCTGCTGGTGCCGGAAAATGGCCCGTCCTTGCTGCCGGAAAATGGTCTGTCATTGCTGCCGGTCTTGGTGGAGACCTCGCCTCTTCGTGCTTGCTGCTTCGCACCACAGTTCTGGAAGTCCTTCCTTGTCCAGTTTTGCTCAGCCAGCCAGAGTTCTCTTGTCTTACCGGAGTTCTCGCCGGTATTGTCCTCTCGCCGGAGGTTGCAGCGGCTCCTCCCAGTGGCTGGCGAAGGTCTGTTTCGGGCCAGTTAGGTAAGGCAGGTCTGGGCCTGCGGGTCTGGGGTTGTGGGTCTGGGCCTGATCTGGATTGGGTCTAGGCCTGTGGGTCTGGGTCTGGGTCTGCGGGTCAGGCGGGCCTAGCCCTGCCTGTGGGTCTGGCCGGGTCTCTATAAGGTTTGATTAGTTTCTCCTTCGTTCGTGTCACGCCCCAAATCCAGCTTTGACCGGACTCGAGACGTGACCAGAGTTAAAAGTAGAGAATAGTAACAATTTATAAGTCTTTCAGAAATTCAATTAAACTCCAAAAACTTCTCATAATAAAGTGTAAGATATAAAGTGTTTAGTACAAAAGACCAACACAACTCTACGACAATCCCCAAGACAAACTGAAGCTCCCAAGCCTCGAACTCTCTAGACATCAGGTACGCCTGTAAAACAGTAAGAGAAACAAAAGGGGTGAGCTTGCGCTCAGTAGGGAAAATCATAATTAAGTTAACCTTCAGTTTAGAAATGAAACTGTCTTAAAGTGGCGATGCAATTACAATTCAAACCTTGTCAACAATGAAATGCTAGGAAACAGTGAACATAAGAATAGTATCGTAATCTCAAAGATAAATATAACTCTAAAAGATTGTATGAAATGTATCAATAATACGTTACAACTATTAAAATGGGAATAAGTAATATCACGCCAACCACTTGCTTTCTCAAGCCTCCGATCCATGAATAGATTCTGGTGTCACCTCGGTTCCCATATTCTGATCCACCAGAGTATTCATATCACATCAGATTTTCCCTCGGTCCAGAGGTGGCACATACATCGGGGCTACCGGAAACCATCCCTGCGGGACGCTCATCGTCGGGATTCCCGAAAAATGTCCCCAAAGGACCATAGGTCATAAGGAACCAAGGTAGTGCTCCCGTAGGACGCATACACTTGGGTGAAACCACGGTAACCATTTCTCACAGAATAACCCATCCAACTACCCCATAGGGTCCAATAACCAATGCCCTCAGGCTCCAGTAATCAATCCTCGTCGTATCCAATAACCGATGCCCTCAGGCTCCAATAATCAATCCCCATAGTATCCAATAACCAATGCCCTCAGGCTCCAATAATCAACCAACATCCCGTAAGATCTGCCAACCACCAACGACCGTAACACCACCGGATTACCCCCCCCCCCCCCCGGTGTAGTACCGAATCGAACAACCAAACATTTCAAGAATAAGAATAAGGGAAACACACTATAATTTATCCATCAATCAACACTTATCGAATCACACTTTCATCACAACAAAGACACC
Organism: Erodium maritimum; assembly: GCA_963921825.1. Taxonomy (NCBI): domain Eukaryota; kingdom Viridiplantae; phylum Streptophyta; class Magnoliopsida; order Geraniales; family Geraniaceae; genus Erodium; species Erodium maritimum. The sequence goes on along the minus strand of OY997588.1, from coordinate 45,212,930 downwards.
CATTAGTACTCCACACTTACCGTATACTTACCTGTCACGAACCATCGGTACATCGATCACCTGATTGTACCGTTTGGCACAACCAGTCATACTCGATCACCCGTTCAAACATACAATTATTTCAACACGCAATCACTCAACCAATCAAGCACACATTCAGTCAGTCAATCATGTAAACCTTCAACCAAGCATTCAATTATGCGATTTTACTAGTTTCATTAGACTCTTAACTAATCCTGAACTAGGCTAACAAGCATGTGATCCTAACACAACAACTAATTCGAGGGCTCATCAGAGCCTCTCTACCAGTAAAACAAGTCCCAAGTATTGAAAGCGAATTACACTAGTTATTCTCATCCTAATCATGCATACTAGACACATCCATATATTAGTAATTGAAAGACGATTATTCTAGTTATTCGCATCCTATATGCAATTCTAGGACATTTCCGATTTTATTAACCTATTAGGCATACTAGTAATTGAAATACTCAAGTAGTTAGACTTTCCCTACCTTGTGGTCTTCCTCTAACAATTCTCTGATGTAATGCTCGTTTCACCTCCCCTCCGTTCTTCACACGGGTTCCGGAAAGGTCTTCGATCCTCGAGCTCAAAACCAAGGGCTTTGGGACACAAGTAGACACCAATCAAGATCTAACTAAGAAGTAAATAAAGACTCAAATACCACCCCAAAAGACCAGTTCAAAACAAGGATCGAAAATGACGAAAAACACCCCAAAAGACACAAGACTGGTCTGCCACGGAAGAGGTCACGGAGCCGTGACACCACCCGTCACGGATGACATCACAGAACCGTGACGAGTGCCGTCACAGACTCCCTCACGAAGCCGTGACGCCTCCCGTCATGGTATCTGTCACGGATCTGTGGCAGGTCTGGGCAGACTCGCCCTCCTTCAACCTTCAGCTCCTTTTCCCCGAAAATCTCCATCCAAACTCTATTTTCAGTCATCTCCAACACCCAAAACAGTGAAATACCTCCAAAACTCCTCTACCCATGGTAGGAATAAACAAGTTTCCAAGGATTCTCCAAACCACAATCAAATCAAAAACTCCATGAACCCAAGGATTTCAATCAAAAACCCACCAAAGCTTCTTAACAACATCATCTAACACCATCCCACACAAACCCAACAACTTCTA